>JAWWEW010000078.1:138182762-138235844 GCA_035583185.1 Anabacerthia variegaticeps
CCCATTTTTATTGCTTCCCAGAAACTGCCAGCAAGAGCTGGAAAGGAAAGACGACATTCCATCACTCAAAGGCTGTGGCAAGGCATACCTGCCCAACCTTTAAGTCAAGGACAGAGACAGAAGGCAAGCCAGACACAGAGGAAGGTCAGAAAAGCCCAGCTCCACCTGCCACTGAGGCTAATCAAGAGACAGTGGACAGCTAAAGTTCAACTGACCTTCAGAAAGCTTGACTGGAAACAAACAAATGTGGTCTGGAAGAGGCCACATTTTTAGTACTGCTTATAAAAGAGGCACAGGGGAAGGAGGACAAAAGGGAAGGAAAGACCACTAACCTCAGGCTTTTTTTATCAGTTATATTGATTGAACAAATGGATGAAAAACCTGAAGAGTGGAGATGAGCACAAAACTGCTCTATAAAAACAAAATACCTCTGTAAAAGTGGAGGCAATCACAACTACCTACCTCCATGGCCTGCCAGCAGCTGTTTGACCTACCAGCACCTGTGTTTCACACAGCACTCTCTCTCTCTTCCAGCACGATCATACCACACAATCAGGATAAAAGTGAAGCTGCTATTAGCAGACACCTTTGAATCTGTTGTGGGTCTATAAACTTGCTTTCAAATCTGGTGACAGCAGCTGCCTCAAGTTAGATCACAAAGATAAAATCGGGAGGAACTGTACCTCTAAGATGCAGCTTGGTTCTGGGAAAGGTGAGCAGCTATGCTGTCTCCAAAATAATCACTGGACCCCAAAGCACAACTAACCTACTACTGAGGAAAAACATTCAACCCCCCTTTAAAATGGAGCAGTCCCCTTCCTCCAGTAAGCCAGGCTTGCCCTGGGAAAAACTAAGAAGGACCATGACACAGTTGTGTACCTTCCACTTGAGTCCACAGAGCTATTTTGCACATCAGGGTCAGCCAGAGAAGAAAAGGGATCATAACTGTGAATGGTTTTGTGTTAGAGGCACAGCAACAGATGGGGAGCTTTGGAAGCTCTACCACATCTCCTATGCAACTGCTCAAGAATGGATAATGTGACTCAGTGGTGAGGAAAACAGATATGTTCCAGAATACCAAGGCCAACCACTGATCTCTGCTATGCTCTGCAGGTTACTATATGCTAGAGTATTGCTGTGAGCAGAGTTTTCTGTTCAGGCCAAGGTGAAGCATTTTTTGAGGGAGCTCATCACCATCACTGCAGTATAATGGTAGTTGTACAGGAACAGAATCTGTGTACAGACATCATAGTTTCAACTCAGTGTCTTTGAAGGGTCTATAACTTTCAATTGAATCTGACCTCTCCTGATCAAATAGGTACCACAATAGGAGAAATTAGTAATAATACCCATTGCCTCAAAAGATACACACATCTCATCTTTCAATTCAGTAAAAGTGTGTGGAATTCTAAACATCAGCTCAAGAACAGTATTCAACAGCATCCAATCAAATGTGAATGCTGGAGGTGGGCTTTTGATTTGAAAGCAGCTTGCAGTTTTTAATGATGGCTGAAAAATGAAAAAATGCCATTTGAAATTATTACAGTGTTTGTTTGGTGAAGGACAGGTAATCATCGATGTCTACATTAAAACTACAGTGACAGAAATCTATCCCAGGAGATGTTCTGTGCCTTTCTCTATCACATTGTCTTTCGTAATATTCAGTCTCAGAAATAATGGTCCATCATGACTGGTACCTTTTGAAGACTGACAGATCTGATTACTTTACTCAAGGGTCATAATAAATCACAAGTGCTGGAAGAAAAAATAGTAGGGGAGCAATACAGAGAGAACAAGATGTTTCATTCTCATTGCTATTATGTTGTCTGAAGAACAGTCCAGAATACTGTGTCATTTCAGTCTGTGTGTCATTGATCAATATTCAGTAATACTGAGAGACTGCAATGCAACTAATGACCTCAAGCAAATGAGTGAATACACTTCATGCCTGGCACAAAAACATATTATCTTCAAAAAGCACTGTTAAAATAGGTATGCTGTGATTCATCAACTAGAATTTTGAATTTACTGAGGAATATTTGGAAGCCTTATTGAAAAAGCAAAAATTCAATTAGAATCCTTAATAATTTGGCTTAATTTTGAAAAAAAATGTGGATCAGCCACAAATGACTGAAAAATTTGGTGAAATTTAGTCACAATTTGGAATCCAAATCTACTTATTTAGATTTCTAAGTAAAAATTCCTTTATTTGTCTCTTTTATGGTTTATTTATCTACCTAATTGTCATTTTCAAAGCCATTCAACTATTTGAGACCATTTTTATAACCTTTTCTTTAAATGGCCAGAAAATCTGAATCTCCACCAGCACAACAGACTTTCACAAGCTATCCAAGATAGTCAAGCAACATACTTGCTTTTGTTTGGTTTTGGTTTGGTTTTCTTTGTTTGTTTTGCAGGGGAAAAAGGGAACTTAAACATGTAATTTCCATTTTAATTTATCAAATTCAAACATTTTCTGACGTGCAGGATGATTTTTGTCCCAGAAACCCAGCCGAGCTCCAAGAGACCCCTGCTCACCAAAGATGTATTCAATTCACTACACTTTGGCAACAAGTACAGAGAGTTGGGAGAGATCATCCAGTAGGTCTTTGTGGTGGATCTAGGCATTAGTGGATCCCCGGGTGCTAGTAAAGGTAGGAAGTGAACAGCTATTCCATTTAATATCCAATTCAATTTTTTTCACTACTTAACCAAGACAAAACTGAATTTAAAATCTTTGCCCTTTCAGAGAGTTCTGTTTGATTTGGGATTTGTTAAGTTTTCTGAGGGATCTGTAAAGAAGACAAATAGTATCTAACCAATACTGTTTTTCTGCTTTCCAAGAAGGCTTAAGCCAATCACTAGTTCAGAAATATAAAAGCCTAGATTCCTAGGAAGAGGGTTATGGAATCATAGAATTGTTTTAGTTGGAAAATATCTCCAAGGAACATCCCAGATGACCTGAATGATGACCTCTGCTCAGGAGAGGACAGACTTTGTTCCCAAGGTTTGTTTAGCCTGTTCTGTGAAACTGTTCCTGACAAAAATCCCCAGCTACTCTATTGTAGTTATTGGCCAGTGTCACCATTAGGAACCTGTTGCCCGTACTGGAGCACATGCTGCTGTGGTCATGGGGATACTGTGAGTTCAGGTATCATTACATGCTTTGGGAGACTAATAGAAAACTCAAATCTGTTTTTTTAGCTAACTGTAGTTTCAAGGTGGTCATTACTCTAGCCCTGCCAAAGCAATTTCAGGAGAGCAATGGTCACAGAGCAAACAGACAAATGGGAAGAACACAGGAGAGAAAGTTCAGATCTAGAGGATAACTCCAGTTCACCAGCAGTCTGTGATTTGCTGGACAGCTGTCACCACTAACTCTCTGGTACATGAAGAAACACACACACCTCTCTAATGCTGCAAAAATAACTGACAAGGCAGCTCTAATAGGAAACCACTATTACCAGCTCTAGCCAGCCGAAGCTCCCTTGGGGATGTCAAGTGGGGTTTGAAAATCTGTCTGAGGTTTGCTTGGTATTTAAAATACATTTTTAATTCTTGCTGATACATCAAGCCTTTTTGCTTTGCTGACATTCCATAGTTTCAAGCTTTTCTCTGTGGCTAGAAACATACAACAAAAATGAGAGCTCAGCTTTCATAAAACCTCTTTATTTCAGAAGATGTAGTAGAATAAATATCCCTAAAGTAAAAGTATTCAAGCTATGAGGTTTGCACCTATGGTCAGGATGGGAGCTGCCACTCCTCAAGAGGCATCACTTTCCCCGATCTGATCCAGTTTATGTTACAAGACCTGACAAGATCACAGCCCAGGGGTTTATGGCAACAACTCTTTTAATTAATCTACTATCTATGACAAAAAAAAATTAGCAAATATTGAAGGGTGTGTGTTAATAGAAACTATGAATATTCAACAGGGCCACACAAGGAAGACAAATAAAGAATCTTCTACTTGGCGGTTACCTATGCTGAGCTTTAAATTAGACACACAGGATAAATGGATTTAGTGCTGCGCCATGTTACGTTATCCAGACTGCTAAAAAATACACAATTAGGGTCATCGATCTACAGATCCAAATCCTACAAATATCAGCAAATTATGTGTTATAAGCTATGCAAAGTTGAAAGCTAATGCTCTTTATCTGGTTCTAATTCTAACTACTCACAGGAAATTCTACTGAGAACTGAACATTAGAAGGAATAAAGTTAATTTCCAAAGGTAGTATAACCAGATTGCATGATACAGGTTACCCAGCTGGGGTCAGGATGGGAAAAAAAAAAGATTTCAGATTTAAGAACTATGCCTGGAATACATTATTTTATAAAATGAAGAACTTCCTGGTAACGGTATATCACATATCCAAAGAGAAATTATTTTTGGCATAAGGGACATACAATCTCATGAACCAACTGATTTGATCAATGGAAGTTTTTTCCTGCTGTGGGCTAATAAATCATCCCCGCCAGCAAGTGCCAGCCATTTACAGTATGAACCAACTAGGGATAACAGGAACATCACAGACCTGCTATTACTTCTGCATCTACAAGAAAGCGGAAACTCCAAGAAGACAAACGTGTGAATATTACCAAGCGACTACACCTAATTCCACCCTTGGGGTTAAAAATGTACTTGCCCTGAAGTCACTGGGAAATTTTAACACATCATTTCTCTTAGTTTTATTCCTAAGGTAGAGATAAATACTTGTCTTTTTATTGAGATCTCTTTTGTAGCTTGTACTGACTTAAACATCCTACATATACTGGTATAAACAATTTTAAGTAATTCAGTTGAGTAACACTGCAAAAAGAAAATTGGAAGCTGTATTTCATTACATGGCCATATGCTAATATTCACATAACCCATTTTAGAAGTAGAGCAAATGGGATTGCACTGGATATCATACCAGCAGTTTCATACCAAAATTTCTGGATTTTTAAATACCATGTCCTCATTGGCTTTTTTATTTCCTTAGCCATATGGAAAACAGTCAGGCACAATTAACTATTTGTCAGAAAACAATCTATTAATTAACACCATTCTGTATGAACGGGCTGAAAATCATGTTCTTTGCCTGCCAAAAAGCTTCCGTTTCTGCCTCATGTTTGTGCTCTGAACTAAACATAGCCACAGATACACGGCTTGACACAACTGACCAAGGCAAAAAAGAACAACTGCTGCCTCTGTTTTTTCAGAACCAGCAGCCAGTGAGATTTTCTAAAGATAGGTAGGGGGTCAGCAAGGCTTCACCTCTGCATCTCCTAAAATTCCCTACTGACAAATCCTTGATTAAACTGGGCAGAAATAGACGAAATCCCAATTAAGACTTTTAAATTTGTGGCAGATCTTGAAAGAGAAAAGAAAGGAGGGTGGAAGGGGGCGGGAAGAGTAAGTTACAGCATTTTTTAGGCTTAACCTTAAAAATATAGGATCTGACTTCAATTATATTAAGAGACTTTCAATTCTACTGACGTCAATAGATTTACTCCTAAATTATACCAGATGGGAATCAAGCTAGCTATTACCACATTTTCATGCATATAACTAGTACCCCTTTAAAAGCACTGTTTATTCAAAAGTGCATCCTCAGATAGCAGGGATGCTTGGATAAGCCAGCTAACATCAGAGGAAAGGGTAGTCAGTGATGGGCAATGCTGAGGCAGAGCTGTGGAGTCACAGGAGGGGAAGAGAAAGCGATCTGGAGCGAACTTCATCTGTTGTTGTCTGCATGTGCACAAAACCTTCACTGCTGCTCAGTCCTGGGCACCAAGCTGATAACCTCTGGGGGTGACACAAGGCAACATGGTGGCTATTTGCTTCCCTGGTAGGAAAGCAGTATGAGATCCGTGCTACTCCTGACACTGGCATTCTTACATTGCATTTCTCATCAGAGCAGCCTGTAATGCTGTTGTTTCCAAAACTGTGAACCCCTTTGCAGGTCCACACATGTTACAGGTGCACAACCATTTTTGGTTAGTGCTTGTCTCCCTGTCACTGTTTTTCAGAACTGTTCACTCACTCAGATGTGATCCTGTAACCACAATCCATTCCTTCTGCTTTTGCTTGCAAATATCCAAGCAGCTGTTTCAAGTTATTTGAAGTGGCTAGAGACTGAAGTCCTACTTGATGTGTCCAGGCTAATGGAAACTGATGATGTACATGACCTTTGATGAGTGCAAACAGCCCTTCTGTCCGGTCTGAAGGGCAAGAAGACAGTAAAGCTAAAGTTTCTCTCTTTGAGATCTCCTTGCAGCTGTGAAAAATTAATCTTACAGAGTTATGAAAGGTACTGTCCCACACTTCCTTTCTCCCAGGCTCTGTTCGTTTTTATGCACTCATCCATTTGGCTTGTGTCCCACAAGAACAAAAATCACAGCAGACACACATCATCTGATATGTGGTTCCATGTTTCCTCTTTCCCCTCCTTGCCTACTCAGATGTTTGTAGTTTGGAACAGAGTCTGCTTCCATTGGTACTATTTATGCTGCAATCTCACATCATGGCATTCCAGGTTTGGCTATTCCCTAGGCACTCTTATACTAACATAATTATTAACATTATGTTATTAGCTATGACAATCACCCCTAGAATCAGTGCTGCTTTCTTCCTCGTTTCAAACTCTTGCAGCAACAAAGAACCCAACAGCAAGTCAGCTCATCCTCAATAGACAGTTTTCCCCAAACCCACAAAAACAGGGGCATTCAGACAAAAACATCCCATAAAAGGTTCTCACAACTACCCATGCAGCTGTGCAACCTCTCTCCACACGTCTCCTTTTTGCAATACTTCCAGCTTCTTCCCTTTCTTGAAGTTGCCTTTACCTTCATTAACATCTGTCTGAAGTTTTGGGCAAGCAGATTTAAACCTCTGCTTTGAAATTTTAGGTGGGAGAATATTAATGTATTCTTTAATCCTGTGATTCATAGATCCAAAGAACATACAAACATTTTTTAAGCAGAATGAATAAATGTGTGTGTTCAAACATGAAGTTTTAATGCATTCCCCAACCTGAAGAACCCTGCATTAAGCCAGCCAGGGTGAGAGAAGCCAGAGACAACATCATAAAACGCTTCATAATAATGTACAAGCTTTTTATTTCACAAATAAATAGGCAAGCTTCTATTCCCATAGCAAGTTTCTCCTCAAAGTGAACCTTTTAGAGCCATTTCCATAAACATCACTGGCATTTCCAGCATGAAGTACAGAAAAGCAGCTATAGCCATACTACCCATCAGCAGCTACTCTGGCCAGTGTCTGCAACTATTTTCAGCACAAGATCAACAAATGAATGTTTGCACAGCAGCATTTGCTCAGCAGAAATGTATAAACAAAAAAAGCTCCAACAATAACACTATGTGTTCACACAGTTTCGGGAATCTTCACTGCAGCTAACAGTCCTTAGTAATTAAAACCCAGGTGCTTCCTTCCAGCAGAGCTGCTGTTACTGTACAAGCGCCTGAAATGCAGGGAATCCAAATAACATCTGAGGAAAACCTCTGGTAAGTCCATTTGTCTTCAACAGCAGTGTCACTACATTGGGAGCAAAAGATCCAAACCCCCCCCCCATAGTCCTTCAGACTCACACCCAAAGAAACAGACACTTTGGTCCAGCCCCGTTTTTGTATCCTGACTATTGAACAAGCATGATGTACAAGACAATACACCCCTCCAAAGGAGGGGGTGAAAACCCCTGTACTTAAAAAAGGTGTTCAAGGGTATCCACCTAGGTCTCCAAGGTGGTCCTCAACAATCCTGCAGTTGGATCCGGTGAGAATGGCTGTGCTTTTGCTGAAATTGCTGGAGCTGCTGACAAGACAGCTCACTCTTTGGAACAGTGTGACATCTAAGTACAATGACACTTCTGATTCCTATCTCAAGAAAGCTTAACTTCTATCACTTGCTACACCTGTGACTCCACTGCCATTGTCTGGCTTTTCTGGAAAAAGACTAAGCTGTTAGAAGAGAGAAATACTTCATGACATATTAGACAAAGAAAAAAAAGTGACTTCCTGGGATATTTTACCAAGCACAGCTCTAAAATCCACTGCAGTCTTCTATGGATCCTATTGAATGGTTTTTACTAAGGATGGTGTATCACATCTCTATTGAAATGTCATTATTTCTGTGTGCCATGCTGGTGCCGGAAAAAGTCCTGTATAATTCCAACAGGTTCTTCCACGAGGTCAAGTAAGACACAACAGTACTTAATTTCTCTAACCCTCGTGTATGTTTGACAGAATGAGTCCTCAATGCCTCATGTGAGTGTGAGGCGACTTCACTACTTTCACGTCCACCCTCTCTGACCTTGGAAATGTTTTGCATTTGTGGAGCTTTACCAGGAACAATACAAGGATAGGGCATTTCTCATACCTCTCGAGAACTTTGCTCTTCCAGCAGATCCTGTTTTGGATACTTCTGTCCACTGACCCTCCTTCTCACCCTATCCCTTTCATCTGTTTCCTATCTTCCATCCAAAGTCTAATGTGAGCACCAAAGATTGCATCTCTCTGTACTTTGAGTTTTTCCATTTGATTTCACTGGATTTTCTATTTGAAGCAGTAACAGTCTTTCAGCCTTACCGATCAGATTTCATTGCACAAAGAGGAGGGCACAAAACTGTGCGTGATCTGTAGAAATCTAATTTATTCTGTCTCTATTTCTCTGTCCCCTGCACCTGTTTGTTTAGGGCTTACCCTAAAATTGAAAATGTTGTTTTCTTATGTAGTCATTGAGCAACTCTTCTTTCCTTTCCTAATCCTTCAAGTGAGGAAACCAGTCAGGAGAAGGATATGGTGCATTTTATTGGGATTGTGGTCTATCCATGAGGATGATTAGCAAAATACTGTCACTCCCTAGATTTAAAATTGCAAAATGAGATCAAAATCTGGTCCTTCAAGAGAAGTGTTATTTTTGGAAATTATCAGAAACAGTGATGCTGGCTGCTTATAGTAATTCAACAATTAGTCTAAGGAATTTTACTTGTGAAGAAAGGAGAACTTTTCTAAAGAATTCCTAAAAAAGGTACCTACTAACAAAAAATTGTATCAATGCTTCCAAATTCCCTGCAATGCCACGATAGTCATTAGACTGTAAGCTCTGACAAGGTTAAATCTAATGTTATTCAAAGGCTTTTCCCCGAAGTAGATTCCCTCTTGCTAGTAGAATCACTGTCTTACTGTTTAAATATTCAAGCATTCCTCTCTATTTCACAGTTCATAAAGTACCTTTATGGTGTGGAGGGTTGTGTGTTTTTTTCCAAACAGATAGAAGGCAGTTTGTTTTTCCAGCTTTGATTAAATCCTACATCTCACAAGCAATGAACCTGTGATACTGCTCTACTGTTTTTAATTGTCTCTTCCTATTAAGATGCCAGCACTGCGTGTCTTTCCCGTAGCCCCAGCACAGTTTTGCTCTGTACCTGGCACAAGCTCTGTCAGGTCTGAGGTTAATGTGTACACAGAACAACTCATTAGCTGTGCATTGCTATCTGAGCCAAAAATCAACATGATTGATCCAACAATATGTTTGGGCTTGGGACTAAGACTCAAATGAGGTCTCACCAAAAGCAAAGGTCAGCAACTTGGCACAAATTTTGCTGTGCACAGAGAAAGCTTTTCTTCCAAACTATTCATCAGGGAAGGTACAAATGACAACTAATACAGGCCTCATTAAAAATGAGCAGAGGAAACCCCTTGGAGAGGGTAAGGAGGCTCCTTTGTTATCAATTTTTTTTTCCAGTCCTTTCCTAAAGCTTTTATTTATGCTACAGTAAAGACAATGTGGAGCTTAAAGGTATCTGTGGGGCTTGGGGTTTAGAAGATTCATTAGACTAATTATCATGATGTGCACTATCAATTACTGTCCATTTAAGCAGAGGGAATAATTTTGCAGGCAGAAATAAATCTTCAGACCTGAAGAATTAGAGAGAAGGGAATAAAAGGATTTTTTTATTATAATCAGCACTATTATTTTAGTTAAAACTCCTTTGTCAAAACATTTCCCATCTCAAAATTAGTAAAGTAAAACAATCACTAGTTTAAGAGTGGGAGAGAGGAGATGAAGGATACTTTTCAGTTGTGGATTTGTTTCAAGTACAGTTCTTACAAGGATTTCACTCACAACTCAAGCACTTTTGCTATGGTCAGGCCCTGAAATCAGAACTTCAAAATATGCTATTTTACATATGGTATCAGCATGTTCTTTCTTACTCAGTAGCCAAGGGTGTTGAAAATGCTATTGATACAACAATTAGACTGTGCAAGAAATACTTCCTTACAGTCTACAGAGTTGCTGTGTTGCAATATAATTGTCTTATGGCACATTTTTAAAGGGCTGTCATGGTATGATGGATATAATTTTATTTTTACAGAATTCGATAATAAGGCAAAAGGCTGGTATTAATAACCATGGGAACTTAATACATAAACAGAGGTTGAGCATTAAAATTGAACTGGATTTGTAGAGTCTGCATTGAGTGAATGTCTTGTCGTGCTGAAAATTGTAACGCACATAACTTTTCCCTCTTCACTATTTTTTTAAGCTCTCTTATTCTTCCAAAGGTCATTCCCTCTTTCCAATTGAGAACACAATTTCTCCTCAAGATATATTTAGAAAATCTGTTTATTTTTCTCTGTTAGCAGTTGTTTGGCAAAACAGTATACAAGGCATATATTGCTTCTGCTTGTACCAGCAGTGATAGTCTGCTCTTCTGCAACACCCCTCAAACATTAACCAGCCTGTCTGTGCTAAAAGAACTTGTGGGTAGAGACAACACATCTCTGATTGCAAGCCGAGTGGGTGAGCAGGATGGGGCAATACTGTGCAAAAAGATAGGGAAAAATCCAAATGTTTCCCTCTAAATTAGAATAGTTTTACTAAAAATAGCTCCACTTTTGCCAGGAGTTTTCTCTGGGGATCAGCTCAGGGACCTCGGGGAAGAATGGCTGCAAGGCAGAGAGAAGAGGCTTTTTTATGGCCTATTCTGCTGCTTTCTGATCTGTTTATTCATGCCATTAATCAAAAAGATGAATTTGGAGTATTGTTGTGCTGGAAAAAAAAACCAAAACGATGACTTGGGTGAGAGGAATTCATACTGGGCAAAGCCTGAAGGTCAACACACCCCTAACGGGCCCCTTTATTCCCCTGAAGGTGATTTTGAACAGAGAAAATGCAGCTTTATGGGAACGTAACATCTGGAAAATCTAGGATTTTCTACGATAGACAATCCCTTTCCTTTCAAGCTTCTAACATGCAGGTTGTAATCAGAAAAATGCAGACAAAGGAGCAAAGAAGCAGAGTACAAGGGCAGAGCTCTTGTGAAACAGTGTTCCCCAGCATCCCTCACATGGCATGGGTATGTACTCAGGGTAGATCAGCCCTGGGGATGTAAGTCTCCTTGCTCCATACAAGTGAAGGGGGATGTAGGGGCTGAAGGGCACCCAAAGTGCTCTCGGGTCAGTGCAGTCAGTGGGGTCAGTGCTCAGGGCTCTCATATTGCTCAGGCTGAATTTGCCTTGCTTTTTGTTTCAGCTGAGGTTGCCCCAAGGCATGGCCTTAACAGCGGCCCTCCTGCCCCAGATGACCACTCCACAGCATCTCCAAATGCCTAGGATGAGCTCCACGCCTTCCTCAACCTCATGCTGGTCTGCTTTTTCCCACCCTGCATCCCACAGCTGGGCAAGAACAGGCACTCCCCTTTCCTAACCCACCACTGCTGACACCCTATTTGCTTCAGTGAGAGGAGGCAGAAACATACTGGGGCAGAAGCAGACCAGTTGTTTTGCTACTTAAGTGCTTAAAATAATTGGGAAGGGCACCCTCTGCTACTCATTGACAACAGAGTTAGATATAGGTTCAGCAGAGGTCTCTGCTTCCTTATGCAACTTTTATTAATGTGTTTTATTAAGGGGATTATGTTCCATTTAAATCACATTTGAAAACCAAGGAGCATCACTGTCTTCAATTTCTTCACTGTCTTTCTTGCCATATTTTCTGTCAGAGGCTGAGAGAATAAAGGAAGCCTTTTCCTGGGTCTGAAGGCAGGGGATCAAAGCCTTCTTTCACAGCATACCTCTATCTTTGCTGCTTTTTTTACCAACTGAACTTCACTGCAAGTATGTTCAAACACAGGCTTTCAAACCCGTGAAGTCCCAAAAGGAGAGCTGACCCAGCACGTGCACGAGGGCAGATGGACCCTTTTGGACAGATCTAATTGTAGCTGCCAAGGCAAAAGATAGAGAAGTCCAACATCCTGAAAATTTAGCGAGATCTAGGAAGAAAATTCCTCATCTACCAAAATCTAGAAAGCTCCTTGTCTGGCAAAATCCAATCTAGAAAGCTCCTTGTCTAGCAAAATCCAACCCAGCCAAACAGCATTTCCAGTCTGGGTTATCTAGAAGAAAGGGTTAAGTATTCATGCCATGGCAGCCACAGTGTGCAAATAGCCAGTGCTCAGGACCACATCAGGATGTGCTCTGAACCACACTGGGACATGGTCCCATCACCCTATCATGCTGAAGAAACTGAGACAAACAGTGCCCACACCCCAAGGAGGAACTCCTTTCGGCATCCTTTCCTCCGTCCAAGCTACAGCCCATCATTTCCCCTCTCAAACCCTGCCCTGAGTTTGCAGACCAGACATCTGCAGAGATCCTTCTCATAGCAGAGCCATGGGCTACCATGGATCTCACCTGTGGGTTTCATGTCCCCCTGCCTGGACAGGCACAGCTGCCAGAACAGGAACCACGTCTCGGGCTCAGAATTCCTTCTGACGCAGGAAGGGAGAAGTTAAATAAAGCTTCAGGGTGGGATCACTATAGAAAGGAACTTTCTCATCATTCCTGGGGTTCATAGGAACAATGATAGCAATACACTATTTTATGGGAAAAGTTGTCAGCTGTAAGGATGGTTAGATGAAAACTGAGGCAGAGGGAGTTTGGGAAGGATGTGATTATGTTTGCTGGGATCCAACCAGAACTAATGCAGCTCTCATGGGAAGCGCAAGGGCATAGGGGCCAGTTTACACTGCAGCTCAATTTCTGCAAGAATAATGTAACACCTGAAGACTAACACAGGAACAACAGTGCTCACTCACTATTTAACTGTGCCTATGCTCCATAATTATCTGATAGAGGGGTTTTACTTCACTACAACAACCAACTGTACTGCAGAAATACAGACTTCCAGGCTCAGGTCCTTCATGCATTTACCATCATATTCCTATAGCTCTTCATTATTTACTTATTCTTCTTTCCAATTCCCTTGCAGCACTTCTACCTGACTTAATTTTATGATTTGCTCATCTCTCACTGGCATGGGAAGAAATAGCATGTGTGTTATAGAGAAAGACTGGCAAAGCCTTTAAAACAGTACAGTGAATGAAAAGGCTGTTTTCAGCCTGAGTTTTCCTTAATGTAGCCATTTACTGAAGCCACCTAAAGCAAGAAGAGAACAATGTCACTGCTGATAAAAGTGGCCTGTGGAGGAACCTTGCTGAAGCTGGGAGAGGAAATTACTCTTCATGCTATTTCAGGTTTACGTCTTTCCTAAGAACAGGCTGATCGTTATCCCAGATAATGAAGACTGTTAATGTAATTAAGAGCTCTGTTCTGGTGTTTTACAAAGCAAACAAATAAGTTCCGGTATTAATAAGCTGCAAGGTTAAGTGACACAGGGCAAAAGCAGGATTCTTCACTTGGATGTAAGGGCTCTACAGCAAGCCAGTACGTGGTATTTAAAAGTGCAATTTCTAATTTAGGACACAGAGAAGGTTTTCCAATTTGAGGAATGTGTAGTCACAAAAACGACAGATTAATGTTAAGATTATGACCAGATATATTATCAATATGAGAAATAATGTCCTTCTCTAACTACTGAAAACAGCAGGCCAGGACCACATTGCCTTGTTCTTCTTTCTGGGCATTATAGGTGGGTAATATTTCCAAACCTGCCTAGACCATTAGTAAAAAAAGCAGGGGTTTATATAAAAGAGAAAAAAAATCCCTGTAGAGACTGGACATTTCAAAGAAGACCACACTACAAGAATGTAATTTCCTTGTAAATAAGTTAGGCACTTCAGTAATAGGTTTTTCACCACTTACCCATGTTTCCAGCAGGTTATTTATCTGGTAAAGTCATACTCTGATTTGTACTGGGTTAAGAACAGTACAACCCACAGCTTGCTGCAATCTCAGCCTAAACATGCACAGGTCCTTTCCAGGCCCAGAAGAAAGATCTGGGAATTAGTACAACTTGGATTTTATTCCTGAAAATTGTGCTGGTTCAGATTGTGCAGCATGATGAAGCAGTCAACCCAGAGGAAGAGTTACATACTGCCTAATGAGACAGCAGCTTCCCAATCCCCTCCTCTGTGCCACAGGTTCTCAATACTTGTCTTGCCCTGGGATCTGCCTTTGGCATAAAACCAGCAGAAAGCTAGTGGTGTCTCTTCAAAAGCAATGAGTTTTCTACCAGCACTGCCACCACCATGATGGAAGAGCTGGCAGTGCTGAAGGGAACCAGCTGCAACAATGGATGTGGCCATGCCATATTTTTTTAAATGCTGACTAACAGATGCTGTGCTTCATAGGAAGGTGGCTAGAGTCAGATATAAATAAATAAAAATCAAATAAAATCAGATTCATAACATAATGTCAAAATGTTTTAGCTATATGATGGGCTGGTGGTTTTCTCATGCAAAGATATTTCAAGATCACTTTTACAATTTGGAAAATGTACAAAATTTTGAAACTGAGTATCTTCTCCACTTCTTTGCAAATTTATTTGTCTGTGACAAGAATAACAACACAGCTCTGTTGTTGTCAACTTATTTTGCTAACCAGTGAGCATGCTTCCAAAGGAAATGGTAAAACAGAAACGTTTTCATTTCATATTGAGTTAAAAAACAACCTCAAATACACTCTCATGTCATTTGCTTAAATCTTGTTTGGACAGCTTGCACATCTCACAATATTTCTGTTATCACTAGCTCCTTGGAATTAGAGGGAGAGCAGGAAGATAAATATAATACTGCAACACACAGCTCAATACTGAAGATCACTCTGCTGTGACATGCCTCGCACTTCAGCGCTAACACAATGATACGGTTATCTAAGGTTTGAGGAGACTGAACAGCCTGTAATATATTAACACACTTTTCATTTCAGAGATAGTGTCAGGAGCTGAAAAACAACTCGGATTCACTGTGCCCTTCTGGTTATTTCCCCTCCAGTAGCAGGTCTTTTCTTCCCTCTGAAATCCACACCAGATTTGTGGGAGCAGCAACACACTTGCCCTGCACGGGCAGAGCAACATGAATAGAAATCAAGTACTCAGGTTAAGTTCTAGCGAGAAAAGCCCATAAGGACAGTTTTTCTGCAGCTTCAAAAATTAACATTCTAAAAGACAACTTGCAGTAATTCCTATTTTTAAGTTTCTCAAAGGAGCTTTGAGATCATTTTATAAAGTCCACTGCCTGTAAGACATTTGACATCCAGAAAAGAGAACAGTCTCTGGCTGCAAAAGTGCTTTTTTCTCCTTCCAAACCTAAAGTGTCACTGGCACAGAGAGGACAGGAAGAGATGCACAGCTCAGGGTTTAATTTAGTTTTGGGGTTTTTCTTTAACTGACCCAGCTTGAAGCTGGCGCCTGGCTACAGCTTCAGCTGCCCCTGAAGTCAGTAATGCTTTTGCTGACTGCCGAATTGGCAAAAGCTCCTTTGCAAAACCCCTTTTGCCAGAATACCTTTTTGTGTTTGCACTAAAGAGGCGAAAATTTAGATAAAACTTTTGCCAATGATATCTTGGTCTATTGGCGCAGACGTTAGAGAGTGATAAAATAAACTACCATTTCCTCAGTGTTTTAGCTCTCCTCAGAATTTGCTCCTCCTGAAGAAACTCAGTGGTAGGTGGATAAGCATAAGAGAAGAGCAGTGATGCCTGCTTCAGCTCCTCTGTAAGTCATGAGATGTGCAGAAGTATTAAAAAGAGGGGAAAAAGAAAACTCAAGAAGATATTTCTACAAGGATTGAAAGCATTCCTGGAAAGAAGACTTACAGTTCACACGCACATGGAAAAGCTCCTCAATTTGGATGACATTACTGACTTCCTTTTTTTTCTATTTAGGTGCTCAAAGTATCTTTACAGGGAGCAGTAAAAAAAGACAAGACCTGGAAAGATTAAAACCCGCATGCAACTGTTCCCTCACACTTTGCATAATTGTTAATTGCACAGGTCTTGCTGAAGTAAAAAGGCAAATACAGGAAATATAAGGTGACGAGGAGCACACACACTTCATTACAAACCAGTACTTGGCATTTCTCTTAGTTACAGAGAAGTTTTGGGACACTGGTGACTAATACAACTCAGTAATCCTTGGTCAACTTTAGAAATGCTCCTCATAAGGCCAAGGTCAAGATAAGGTTACTTCCTTAATAAAAGAGGGAATATGGCATCTCTAATCATTGCTTCTGGCTGTTTTTCTCCCTATCTACAAGAAGGGCACAGTGAGCATTTGCTTTCTTAAAGTAATGCAGAGATCTTTACTTTACCTGCAGACAGACCCTCACTGCCCACCCCAGGGCACAGTCAGGGATCTGAAGGTGGACCTGCAAGGTGGATGTTTCAGGTTGAAGACCACAAATTTAGGGCTGTCTTCACAGGGAAGTTCAGTTAAGGTTGTAGAATCCTGTTAGCATGCAAATGCTTAGTACCTTAGATAACCTACTATTTATTTTAATGTTACTCTCTTGAGGGAGGCTCCCCTAATGAATCTATTTTTGTAGTATCATGAAGGTTGAAGCTTAGAGCTAAGTTTAGAGCAGAGTCATATAAAAAAATGTCAAACCAGGAAATAGTTTAATGAAAGCAGAGAGTAATCACAGAAAATTACAGTGAAATTTCTATGGGATTACATTTTGCATTCCCCACACAAGCAGAGGAATTCATCTCACTTACAGACGTTCCATTTTGCTGAGAATTCGCTGTAAGGATATGCTATGTAAGTAACATAACACAATGCCATAAAACTGTCTTAAAAGTTGCAGTCTAAGATGCTTTTTTGACCCTATGGGAAGCCCATGGTGGAGCAGGCTCGTGGCAGGACTGGTGGCTCCAGGAAGAGAGGGGTCCACCCTGGAGCAGGTTTGCTAGTAGTACTTATGACCCTGTGAGGGATCCACACTGGAGCAGTTTGTGAAGAACTGCAGCCCATGGGAAGGACTCAGGTTGGAGAAGATCATGGAGGACTATCTCCCTGGGGAGGGAGGAGTGGCTGAGGTCACTTGGTCTGTTCAGCCTGGAGAAGAGGAGACTGAGGGGAGACCTCACTGCAGTTACAACTTCCTCATGAGGGGAAGAGGAGGGGCAGGCACTGACCTCTTGTCTGTGGTGACACCAGTGACAGGACCTGAGGGAATGGCCTGAAGTTGTGTCAGGGGAGGTTTAGGTTGGATATTAGAAAAAGATCTTCACCCAGAGGGTGGTTGGGCACTGGAACAGCTCCCCAGGGCAGTGGTCACAGCACCAAGCTTGACAAGAGTTCCAAGAAGCATTTGGATGACACTCTCAGGGACATGGTGTGACCCTTGGGGATGGTCCTGTGCAGGGATAGTGGTTGGACTCAATGAATCTTTTGGGTCCTTTCCAACTCAGCATACTCTGTGATTCTGTGACCCCAGGCTGGAGCAGAGGAGAAGTGTGAGGAGTCCTGCTCCTGAAGAGGAAGGAACAGCATACACAATGTGTGATGAAATGAACACAATCCTCCATTCCCATCCCCCTGTGCCACAGAGAGGGGAGGAAGGTAGAGAATATTGCATGTAAAGTTGAGCCTGGGAAGAAAGGCAGGGCATGGGAAAAGTTTTCTTAAGATTTGGTTTTATTTCCTCATTACCCTATTCTGGCTTGTTTGGTAATAAATTCAATTAATTTTTCCCCAAGTCAAGTTAGTTTTGCCCATGATGGTAATCAGTGAGTGAACTCTCCATGACCTTATCTCAACTTGTGCGCCTTTTGTTTTATTTTCTCTCTCCTGTCCAGATTAAGAGAAGGAGTGATAGAACTTTGGTGGGCACTTGGTATCCCCACGAGGGTCAACCAACCACACTGGTATTCACGGTGTGCTTCCACAAATCACTGCAGAATTTAATCTCTCACCACTGACAAACCCAGGTTTTATGCAAGGAGCATCTGTGGTCAGCACCTCACCTAGCTGCCTTGAACACCTCCTCTGAAACAATAAATAGTTTTCATATATACAGCATATGTACTTAGCCCTGCAGGTTATCACTCTTTCATCCAGATTTTACAGCCCACAGTCCAGTAACAAAATAAAAGGAATTTCACATCACTTTTCACCATATGTAGGAATTTTCTCTACCTTTCAACAGGTCTCCAACATGAGAGAAAGGTGGGAACTTTCAACCTCACTCTGTTACTACTGCACAAACTGGATGATTTTTAGTGAAAAGAACATGTTGGTTTTTTATTAACAATGTCACTACAAATCTCTCAAGGCTAATTCTTGGTGACAGTCACTGTAAATACACTGGAACATGCACAGAGCCACACAGCCTGACCCTAATAAAGGCAAAACAAGTTTCACCATTAAATTCATCTAGACCTTGAAATGGTCCATAATGAGTAACATGAAATGAGATTTCAGTCCATGAGGGAAAAAGAAAAAAAAGGGAAAAAGGCGTGTGAATGGGATATTAACTGTAAAAAGAGGAAATTCATAAACCAGAATCATGCCACGTGTCCTCTTCAGATGTTCTGTGAGTATTACACTTACAAGATCTGTATGATCTGCTACAGAGCAGTTACCCTTTCAGAGGAGAGGACTTTGCAACAGAAAAAGCCTCTAATAGTCAGCTTTTTACAAGTTTATAGAAATACAAAAGAGAAAACAAGATTAAAGATCCTATGGCTGTACAAACTCATACTGTTAGAATTTACTTACCAATGTTTTGGTGCTTTAACACTGAATTATTTGCCCAAAGTGTTACATTTTCTACAGCACTAAGCCACAGAGTTGTGCTGTTGTCCCCACTCTGCAAGCTTGGAGGAAGGGACAGGAAAACAGACAAAATCTGCCTGAAAGGTTTCGCAATCTTTGTGTCACTGCAAGTGGTGTGGACTGACCCAAGTTTTGCTAAAAATTAATGGGGTGCCTTCTTAAAGGACACTAGAAAGAAATGTGGCACCTGTAACTGTAGCTCCCGTATTTTCATCTACAAAATCCAAAAGAGAGTTAAAACATGAGATATTTTTTTCAGGGCAATTGCAGTCTGTTTTCCACATCTGTCCTGAATGCACAGGTTAAAAGGGCAGTGTGTACATAATGGCCATTTTTCCACACACTCCAGCTGGAGTGGCACAGATGCTCTGAACAGCTGCCCAGGCAGTAGCTGGATGGGAATTATTTCTAGGCACAATTCTAACACTCTTACTGTAGTAAATCCACACTTATCAGTGCCTAAAACAAATTCTGAGACTACTGATTTAAAACCAGATCATCTCATACTGATACCACCCCTGTGCATTCATTGGGTGGTCTTTCCACAGACCAACAGATCCCAAACTACTTTCGAACTGAACACCAGGTTTCCCCTGTGGCATAAAACATTTTGATACTCAAACTTTGCAAGATGGGCAAGAGTTGCAATTGCAAGCTCAGCCTTCTATGATGCTCAGCTCAAACGCAGGATTACAATTAAAGAACAAGCTCCTAGGCTTAATGGGGACACCACCTCATGCTCCACACCATGCCCAGCTCCTCTAGCCAGGCACAGTGGAGCAAGTGAGTGGGTACTTCCCAAGCTGGGAGTAGGAAGGTGACAACTCATACACATCATGGGAGTTGTATCAGCAGATGAGCTCAAGGATGGTGTCAGTTTTTGTGACTCATGTCCCACTCCTGAATTTGACATGAGATTTCTTGATCTCCCAGGAAAGTCTTCGCTAATTTGCACACAGAAGCAAAGACTGTGGTGACCTTCTAGTTTTCTGCTTGTTTGGGGTTTTTTAAGGACAAAAATGGGCATGTTAAGAAAGAGAGGTCTTCAAGGAAAGCTAAATCA
This sequence comes from Anabacerthia variegaticeps, assembly GCA_035583185.1. Taxonomy (NCBI): domain Eukaryota; kingdom Metazoa; phylum Chordata; class Aves; order Passeriformes; family Furnariidae; genus Anabacerthia; species Anabacerthia variegaticeps. The sequence goes on from JAWWEW010000078.1 coordinate 138,202,856, forward strand.
AACCCCAGAATCTCATTTAGTCTCTCCACTTCCAGACACGGCTGAATTCAGGAACAGAGTGCAAGTGATAAAGAGAGAGCTTAGAAATGAAAATAAGAATGTTTTCATTACCTTTTCTGCAAGCCAGCCTAGATGCCTAATCTCTCGACTTCCAGCAATCCCTGTTTTACCCAGCTGGTCTCTGACCTCTGCAATCACCCTGGGGATGAGCTCATTGACACTGGAGTGGATGGCATTGAACCAGGCCTGCGCTGTAGCCGAGTCCTTACTCCTGAGCACCACGGTGTGCTTGGCATCAGGTGAATGAACTTCAATAAGTCTAGAAAAATGGGGGGGGGAAAACATTATGTTCATTCATATACTCTTAGGCAGCTAAATTTATTACCGTGCTTAGTGATAGCAATGAGTTAAAAAGGATACTAATATTGAGACCTAGCACTAAAAACTTACCTTTACAAGACCTGAATAGAGTAGGATCATCTTAATGGAAGCCGGGTCTGTACTGGCATTATGATAAAACTCTTGAGAAGGGGATTTGCCAATGCTGACGCAATCCCTTATACATGTCAATAGGAGTTTCAAATATAAAGGCAAGAGCAACATTCACTGACATGGCAGCCACTCAGAAATGCATGGAAAATGACTGGGGAGAAGCCAGGGATACGCTGCTGCCTTCTTTAGCTGGGTATCATGGCACAAACCAGAGTTTTTCAGTGTGTTTATTTTACACATGCAGAGATAAATGAAAATCATTCCTCATCCCAGAGGCATTATCTTATGGTTGCACTGTGGTTTCAGTGACACCACTGTACATTAACAGAGGCTACTGCAACTGGCCTTTGCCAGGAGTTACCAGCATCCTCAATGCTCCATTGAGATCCTGCCAGCAGTGGCAGCAAGGAAGTGCTAACTGCACCCGTATGACTGCTGCTGGCAGGCATCTCTTGCACATTTTCAAACTCCCGTGGAAAGAGATGGGTTTTTTTTCAAAAAAACTATGCCTACTAGACCATCCTGCGGGTCTCCACCATACCATCATGGTTTGAAAAATGGAAGGAACACATGAATCCTGTTCGTTTTGGGTATGGGACCTGTGCCAACACCTTTGCTAACAACAACAACAAAAATGCTTTGACAGGCAGCTGCAGCTATTTCAGCTTTGTTCTCAGTGAAGTTATTAGTTATTAGTAGGGCTTTATGTGCTCTTTATAGCTTTGTGGGCCATTTTTACTTGAACATTTGTTAAATAACTCAGAAAGTAATAGTCCTGTTTATCTTTATGTAGCAATTCTAAAACCAAGCCCTGGTCATTGCCCATCACTCAACTCAGTATCACATTTGTGCTTTTTTATTAGAAAGGTACAGTAACTGCCCCTGAATGTTACCCTAACAAATTCAACCTGGGATCTGAGCCTAAGCACGTACTTCTGCCCTGTGTATGGCTGCCCAATCTCTGGGACACACAATGACTCCTTTCTGCAGCAGAAAATTAATTAGTTCAGTGGAATTTATTCAGGTTGAGGTTCAAAACAGTACTGTAATGCAAACATTTGTTATGCAATTATAAAATCCTGCAATTTGGAGCTTAACTAACAATTAAGAGGTTTTAATTAATTGCTTAAACCAAAGCAGAATCCAGAACAGAGGGTGACTCTGCATAGCTCTCTGGGGCTCAGAGAGCAAGGATCGTTGGTTTCATGTTTGCCCATTTTGGGAAGGGGAGGTCTCCATGTAGACACTGTTCTAAAGATAGAAAAGGTCATGATTTTCCAAACTCAGCAGCTGAACTGTTCAGGGTCCTAAATCACTGGATAGCTTAAAAAGTGGGTTGAATTTTCAGAAAGCGCTAAGCCAGCACAGTAATGCATGTTTCCTCAGTAAAGCTGCTGCAGCTCAGCACTGTCAGAAAATAAGAGTTCTTATTTAGCTGCTCCAGGATGCACCAAACATCCAACGTCAGGTACCAAAAGTAAAATTCCTTCTCATGTGATGTCGGTCTGGTGAATAAGAAAATTATGTTTATAGATAGGCATGTTCCCAATCACACTCTCATTTTTCTGAACTGTGAGAAAAAGCCATCTCCCTGATGGTTATGATTTAGCCATTTGTGTTCACTGATCATTATGATCATGCACAGCTACCACACCCCGATCTATCTTTCCACCAGAAACACTGCTCCCTCACTGCCATCTGAACTGGACTTGGAGCTTGTTCTTGTAGGCACCCATCAGTGAAAGCAAACTATGCAGGCCTGGATTTTCAAAGTACATTGTGGTAAACAGTGAAATGTTGCTTATTATTTACAGAGCACTTTTTGGCAGGAGATCTTACAGCATTTCACAAATGAGGTCTGTGACAGCATCCTCATTTCACCACCAAAAAAAGTGGAAGAGTGAAGAATCCTGACAAGGCAGGGAACAGGTCAGGAGCAGCAACCAGGATTTTCTTCTCTCTGTCTCCCATTTTAATAATTCTTTAAAAAACCAAAATTATTTGAACAGCACAGCAGTATTGTGCTGGGTTTGAAAAACATTCATGCACCGTACGGATTGTGTGAAACAATGATCTTTACAAAGCCTGTGGTTTCTATATGGGAACTCCCACCTACAAAGTCTGCACAGCATGCAGCAAACAAAGTGCTGAACATGGACTATGAAGACTCAGAAGAATGCACTGCTTTTTTGGTTTCAAAGGAGCAGCAGCAAACTTGAGTGATTTCTTTATAAGTTAGAGCTGTAGAAGGCTTTGGTTTAAAACTAAAGTATCTAGAGTTGATAGAGCTTCCAAATGGCAACTTTCTTACCTCCAATTTGTAAATTCTTCCTTAAAGCAAGTGGATTAACACACAAATGAATATTTTGCAACTTGGGCCTTCATCAAAGTGTATTTCCCTTGATGGTGACTAAGTGTTTGTACAAGAGTTACGTCGCCTAAAATAATGCACATTTAGACAGCTGTTAACAATGCTGTTTCAGGGGTTCTAAAGCATGCATATTCTAATAGCTACATATTCAAATGTGATATCAAAGTATATATTCTAATATACATATGCATACACACATACTGAGTCATGCTTGCCAAAATACTCCTAAAATATCAGCCCTTGGTGACTTCTGATGGAGCTGTTTTGGGGACTGTTTGTCAGTCATCAGAGTTTGATGGCGATACACTAACAACTGCAGAAAGTCTACCTCGTTCCCTGAGCTGAGTAACAGGATGACTGGACAATACATGCTACACTTCTCAAAAGTTAGTTCAAAACAGGAATAAATGCTGCTTTGACAGCCCTGAAACTGAATCTTTTTATCCATGGTACTTGTCCCACCCCAGAAATATGTCTGCAAGCATCATTCCTGTGCAAGCTGCTAGGCAGAAAACCTTTTATTTACACACCTTAAGGATGAAAGTCTAAATCCTCAACTGCCTGAAATCTGCTACTATTGCTATAAGATCTGGATACTAGAAAACCTTAGGAAACCAAGCTTGCAGATTTCCACTGAAGACCCAGGACTGCTGTCTCCACAGTCAGCTGGGATGCAGATACTAAAACAAACTTAAAATCTTCCTGGAAACCCATGGGTTCTGACTGCAATCAGATGCTGAAAGTGCTGTGTCCCTATAAACTCTCACTTTTTCTGCCTTTCAGCCTACGCTGCTTTGATTCACCGGACCATTTGGATGATGCTTTCTGTATAGCAGCTGACTGATGGCATTTCCATACTTTTTGAAAAGCAAAAAAATACCAATGACCTTAGCAAACTCCAAGACTAAAGCACTTAAATGCTTCCAGCAGTCCAGGCATTGTAGTTTTGATTTGTTCCTTGGCTAAACTGACCACTGCTTACTGACTTCTGTTTATCTGCAGTTCAGTGATAAAGTTCCCTTAATTCCCCACTGAATTGAAATATTCAGGGCAATGCCACAGCTGTGTTTATTCTCACACTCCACCACAGTTATGTAAATACTGCATATGGAGCTGTTTCTGATAAAGCCCATACCAACCCAAAGGAATTATATGTTAGCTCTAGATGACTGCCAAGATGTGCGGCATCTCTCCAGCTTGGCAATGCATATGAATGATATCACATTTTCTCAGAGATCATTTGGCAAACCTTATAATAAAAGAGTAATTTTCTCTCTCCTTCTCAAAGGGTCTCACAGAGCTGGGAGTGTTTCCAGCATCCCCTTCTCCACCCTCAGAACACGGAGGTGACACAAAACCCAGTGCCTCCAAATGCTGGAACCTGGCACGTAAGAGGAAAACTCCCTCCCTCACTTCATCATCCAGACTTTTTACTTTACAGAGGATCAGAAGAAGCTGAAAGCAAACGTTTGATAGACCATATTCATTCCACATTTGATAAGGCCTCTTTCTGTAGGAGCGTTCATTATCTAAGAAATAACTTTTATCAAAACTCTTGAAAGCACTTCTCCCACCAGCACTGGCTCAGGACCAAATCAGGCACTGAGTTACACTTCATGCCTCTTCCCTGGTCAGATTATGCATTCAGTGACTGATTAAAGTGCCGAGTAAATCCCTTGAAGTTAATGATAAGCTGAAGCCAGAGTTATTCAAGTCCATCACACTACTTTGATTTTGCACCGGCATCGTCAGGAATAAAACAGTCTGTCATTGACTCTGCAAACTCAAAAGATGAATCAAAGCCCAAACTGCCCACTCAGCTCCTGCACCATTGTCTGCACATGAAACCACAGTTAAGTAATTTTGTTTATTTCTGAGCGTACAAGGGTAGGAGCCCATCCGGGAAAAGGGAGGATTTAGAGGAACACAATCAGATTCATATTTAAATAGTGGTAGGTTTTGTTATTAAATAAACTTAAAAAAATTCTTAAGGTTCTTTAGAGTTCTACATGCAGGATCAGGAGATGAACCAGAAACAAAATACATGAAAATGAAGCAATGAAGACTTTGGGTTTAGTCTGCAAGGAAAATATTCCAGAGAGGCTGTTAGGCTTGCAACACATTCCTCAGCATACTCTGAAGAAGCATCTTCCTTTGATAAACCTAAATGGAGGTGAAGCAATTTTACCAACCAAGCATTATTTGGTAATCAAGTGGAATTTTTCTGTGTGAAAGTCCCTCAGTCCCCTCGCTGTCACAAGGGTATTTGCTGTATTAACAGCTACTTGATGACTTTCAACTTACAGTGCTAAAAATGATGCAGATACTCATTTCTTGGGAGCTGGACTAGACGGTGTCCAACCAGAGGGTGTATATATCACTAATGAGCTGTCACAGTTGATTTCATTTCTATTTGCCACCAGCTGGGCTTTAATAAAAGGGATATCAGCAGAGTGGAGCCACATGCAAGTAAAGAAAGGATTTGGTTCTGTAATGGACTTGCTCACACCGCTGTGTGCTGATGCTGACTGATCTGCAGAGCACATCACACACTCCCTTCTCCACCTAGAACAACTACAAATAGTTTTTAAATGTATACGGATGTTAAGGAGCAGGACTATTACTCCACATTGCCCAGAAGACTTCTTAAATTTTACTTTCTTGAATGTTTCTTTTATGTTCTGGTTGTGACAGTGCTGAATGTTGGTAACTCGTGAATACACAGGCCTGTCTTCTTCATAGTGGATTCACCACCAAACAATGCCAAAAGTGCTGTATCAAGGAGCAGCTGAGGTCAGTTATTCAGGAGAAAAAACAACCACAAACAGCATTATTTCGTAGGCATGGCAGTAATTTGATTTAACCTTTAGAAGATACTGTCTGAAACTTTAAGGCCAGAAGATGTTGTGATTGGTGTGGTCAGTACCCTGACCACAGCTGCTTTCCCTGAAGCAAAGCCAACCTTCAAAGCATCTTCTGCAGCAAAGCAAACCTTCTACAGCTGGAACTGCATCTGGGCAAAGCAAAGAGCACCTGACTAGTAATAGTGGTAAATGACCCCTTCAAATTGAGATAAGGGTGGAGGGCCTCATGCTGCTGCATAAGTAAGAGATCGTAGGTTTGGAGAAGAATCAGATGTATTCTGAGAAGGAACACCACCGTGGTGCAGTAGGACCCAGGGGAAAGAAGAGGACATGATTCAAAAGCATGGGTGAATACTGATATGGAAACAGGAAAAATGAGTAGAGCTGCTGATAGATCAGCTCTGCCTTGTGGATGAATTGTCACAGGAGAAAGTCTTGGTGGAAGAGAGAAAGAGCAGGTCTACCTTATCTACCAGGATGTGTCTCAATGTCTCATTACTTTACAAACCTACTTTTTGGCTTCCATGAGCAAGAATCCCAGGGATCACTGCTCAGTTGCCAAGTGAAACAAACCAGAAGGCAGACAACCATGATGACAAAGCCACAAATTCACTTTGGATCAATTATTGGCCTCTGAGGCCTGTGGGAACAAGTACCACCTGGGAGCCAGTCTCCTTGAGATACTGACAGCTTCTCTGGGGACTTTCACTACTGGCAGTGAACTCATCTTCCCACTGAATACACTCAGAGATGGGTGGAAATGTTGTACATAAGTGATGAAAAGAAGTAACAACTTCAGCGTAACTCCTACTAGAGTAAAATAGGAGTTTCCCTCAGCAGAAATGCATGTGGAAGAAAGCTTGGAGTGACTGCAGGGTACTAAAATGGCAATGTATCCACAAACTAAGCACTACAGATCAGCCTCAGCATCTACCAATACTGAGCTGGGGCACCTGCAGTGCCAACCCACCACCCAAGGCTCATACTGTGGATCTAATTTGCTGCTATACCAGTGACTACACAATGTGCAGGAGGGAGCAGCTTTAAATACACCATCTGAAAATTCTGCTCCTTAATTAATGGCAGGTCAGGCCAGATCAGAGCTGTAAAACTGAAATCCAATTTGCAGACCTGCTGATAAGCAAGGGAAAGCCCAGCACTGAGCACAGGACAACAGCCAGGCAGCATAAAGGGTCTCGAGATTGTCACTATCTCCAAGTCATAGTACAAAGACTCTGGGGATTGGGAGCATGGCAGGAAACTGAAACCCTTGCACATCAACTTTGTTTGGAAGATCTCAGGGGTCTTAAAACTTCTCTTCAACATTATTTACTAACAACTTGGATGGCAGCACTTAGATACCTTTACATCAGATGCACACAAAAACATAACTATTTGTTTTCTTCTGTCCTGCCCTGCAGCACTCACACTGCTCTTGGGGAAGGGAGAAAGTCCCCTGTCCTTACATCAGGGGAGAAGATGGGACTTTTTTGTATTCCAAGAAAATGAGACATGACTAATCCCAGATTCACCAGGACCTGCACAGATTGAAAGTCAGTCACAACATGCTGTAAACTACCCAATTCTACACTGGTATCTCAAACACCCTCCAGGAAAACTCAGGGGTTTCCACTGTGTGCCCAAATGCTGGCACATTCCCCCATCAATCCATTTCTCTACAGAGAAGGGTCCCACAGCCATGCAATGTATCATGGAGGAAGAGGAGGCCTTCCCCACAGCCCATCCACAACTCCACTCCTGTTCCTCACACCTCAAATTCTTCCCGCTCCTTCCCTCAGGTATTCAAGCAGATGCTGCAAATACCTTTTTAGCTGAATTACCCAACTTCTCTCAGCTTGAAAGAGAGAACATTAGATAAATCTCAAGTGCCACCTACTTGTTCATCCCTTCCAATGAAGAGCAGATTTTGTGAGCAGCTACAGTACTACATTAGTAGTTACAGTACTATAAACAACAATATGGCAAGAGACATCCAGCTTCACACAAAAGGCAGATTTGGATCCATCACAGTAAGAGAGCTAGGAGCTAAGGTTAAAAATAAATGCTACATCTTGACCTTAAATTCACAACCCTGTGTTGGCAAGGATGTAAAAGCTAAGAATGACAGTGTCCTTCTCAAACAGACTGTGCACACTGTGACAGCACAGAACAGGGTGGTTTAAGGATGAGGGGCGAGTCAACCAGAGTTTCACCCTGATTATTGTCACTTTTGTTCTTCTCTGGATTTGAATTACACTCTTTCAAGTTGTTTTACTTTAATGTTGAATTGTTGACATAGTAATCTAAACAGATAATAAACAAAGCCCACCAGGGGGAAAAAAAAAAGGTAACAAATTTTTGATATAAATCAGGACTTTGACTCTAGCAGGCTCAACAACTTCTTCAAAGGACTTATTGATATTCAAATAGTAACACGTCTGTACCAATAATAATAATTATCTTTTATCCAAGGATCTCAAGCTGTAGCTCACAACAACACTGTGAATTAAGTACGGTCTCTCTATTTCATAGAGGTTTTGCCTACAGCCAGAGAGAGCAGCTCAAAAACAACACAAGGAGCACACCTTGAGGAGGTGTGGAGGGGGACTTTTTAATACTGATAATGTACCCATTATATATCTTTACCTTTGCTCTATCCCCCATGCACACATAAGTCTTTTGTCTTTCCTTTGCCCACCTATAATACACAGTAACAGAAAAAAGACCCAAGTTTCCTAAACCAGAGCCCAGCCTCACTAAATCGGTACTGTCCAACAGGAAAAGGAAATTTTCACTGCCATAGAAGCCCCACAGATCTGCTGATGTCCACACAGGACTGACACAGCTCCAGCATCTTGCAGTGGTGCCAGCACAGTGATGGAAATGCTCCATCATCTCCTTAGTCTTGGGTCCAGGTCTCAGCCTCTACCCAACACCTAATCACACCTGTTCTTGCCACTGCCAATATCACTGACTGTGCCAAGTGTTATCAAACTACCTCTTAAGAGGCAGAAAACAAGATAAATGTGGTCTATGCTCTCCAAGAGCAGCTGTAACTCATCCTGGTACTATGGCCACTCTGGCAGTGCTCTGCCCTCTGTGAGCCCCATACACATGTGACTCAGGGAAACCATTTCTCCAACAGCAGAGGAAAAACACGGCCTGCAAAGTTGCACACTAAACCACACTGCTCTTCAAGGAATATCCAGCATTTGCTTTGTATGCCAGTGGCTGCCCTTACCTGGCAGCATCAATGTATGGTCCTGTTTAGTAAGCAGGAAACAGGCAGAGTGGAGGCATAAGCCAGACCATGTTCTCATCAAGACATCCAAAATCTTCTCTACTGCCTAATACTTGCCTCCCTGCCCCCTCAGTTGTCCTTAAGTTATACAGGTAGGAACATGAAGAGGTACAGCAGCTCCTTGGTCTTTCATCCCCTCATAGAACAGAATACAATCAGAACAGAACAGTTCAGTTGCAAGGGACCTGCAATGATCCCCTAGTCCACCTGCCTGACCAGTTCAGGGCTCACGAAAAGCTAAAGCCTGTTATTAGGAGCATTGTCCAAATGCCTCTTAAACAACTGACAGGCTTGGGGCATCGACCACCTCTCAAGGAAGTCTGTTCCGAGCTTTAGCCATCCTCTCAGTATTGAAACACTTCCTAATGTGCAGCCTGAACATGTCAAGCCTTGAAATCCCTTTAAGAAAAGTAGTTCTACTTTCTCTCAGCAGTGACACTGCGACTGTTGGCAGGTCCCGAACTACGTGGGGTCGTGTTTTGTAGAGTTTTACTGAAAAGGCATGAAGTTTCTACTAGTACTCCAGACATCACCTATATAAACACACAATGAGCCTCACAGATGAAAATGCATCAGAAAAACATTCAAGAAGTCAATTTTTGAAAAGTGCTGTCCTAAACTAGTGTCCCAGATCCTTGACTTCTACTTCAAGATATTTGTCTTTTTATTGCACCTTTACAATCATCTGCTAAATTCTTGTATTTGTTGTCAGCATTCATGACTTAAGTTTTTTGATGCAAGGACTTGTTTCTAGTATGTCATATTAAATCTGTTTGAAATGCAGGTTTTGTCTTAAAGTAGCTTCAACTTTTGTTTTCATGTTTTATTGTAACAAAAGTAAATACAAGCAAATTCATCAGAATTTGTTTTCTATTTAAGATTTTGAAATGCCATTTCAGAATCTCACAGGGCTATTTCATGCTTGCATAAATTACATCCTTACATGCCAATTACATTTCAAAATGTTAAATCTCACTGATGCTGACATATTAATAAATAATGTAAGAAAATTTTTTATAAAAGAACATGTGCAAAAGGAACCACTTTGGGGAACAACAACTTTGCAGTAAATCTTGAAAATGCTTCTTTCAGTGAATCAGTGTTTCCTAATGTAAAAAAAAAAAAAAGGAATGGAAAAAAAAGAAAATTAAAGTAAAGAATTTGCTTAAATTTATTCCTGGTTTTGGAGTAAATAAGTCTCAGTCTGTCCTGTCCTGCTCAGGTAATTCCCAGATGCAGCTCAGTGTGCAGAATGAATGGATACCAGCCAGTTCCTCAGCCACTTTGTAGTCAGTTGCCCTGGCTGAATACCAAGCACCCACCAAAGCAATCCCACAAGTGGACAGGGGAGAGAAAATATAGCAAAGGGCTCATGAGTTGAGATAAGGAGCAGGAGAAATCATTCACCAAATACTGTCACGAACAAAACAGACTCAAACTTGGGGATATTAATTGAATTTACTAACAAAATCAGAGCAGGATAATTAGAAGTAAAATAAATCTTAAAAATACCGTCCTGCCACCCTTCCCTCCTTCCTGAGCTCTACCTCCTTTCCCTCAGTAGTGCAGGGAGACAGGGAATGGGGGTTATGATCAGGTCACCACATGTTGTTTCTGCTGCTCCTCAGGGAGAGAGTCCTTCCCCCGTTCCAGCATGGGATCCCTCCCATGGGAGACAGTTCTCCATGAACTTCTCCAGCCTGAGTCCATCCCATGAGCAATAGTACTCCATGAACTGGTGAGATGTGGGTTACTCTTCAATGGAATACCATCCTTCAGGCACAGCCTGCTCCAGTGTGGGTCTCCCACAGAGTCACAAGTCCTAGCAGGAAAACTACTCCAGCATGGGCTACTCTCTCCATGGATCCACAGGTCCCTGCTGGGAGCCTGCTCCACCATGGCTTTCCCATGAGTTTACAGCCCTCTCTCAGGCATACCCCTGCTCTGGTGCGGGCTCCTCCATGGGCTGCAGATGGATCTCTGCTCCACTGGGGACCAACATGAGCTGCAGGGGCACAACTCTCTCATCATGGTCTGCACAACAGGCTGCAGGAGAATCTGAGCTCTGGCACCTGGAGCACCTCCTGCCCTTCCTTCTGCACTGACCTTGGTGTCTGCAGGGCTGCTTCTCTCACATATTCTCACTCCACTCTTCTCCAACCGCAATTACATCTGCACAGTAACCTTTTTCTTCCCTTCTTAAATATGTTATCACAGAGGTGTTACTGTCATTCCTGTTTGGCTCGGCCATGGCCAGTGGTGGGTCCATCCAGGGATTGTCTGTCATTGGCTCTGTTGAACATGGGAGAAACTTCCAGCAGGTTCTCACAGAAGCCACCACTGTAGTCGCCCCGCTACCAGAACCTGGCCATGCAAACCCAACACACACCTATGGAATGTACCTGCTCAATTTTACCTTCTGATCATAGTTCTCAGTCCAACCCTGAAACGGACAACAAATAACCAAAGTTCCTTATCTGTTTCTCCCCATGTCCTTGGTGTGAAGTCTATGAGCTGCGCCTGCACTTGCTGTGGTGCTGCCACTGCGTGCAGCTGACAGCTGGCACCACTCCATTGGGAATCTGTCTTGGCCCGTTTTAACTTGCTTCCAGACCTAAGCAAACCTTTTCCATCAGAAGGTCAAATCCTGCTAATGAGTAACTCAATCATTAAGACTGGACCCTGCTGCAGTTCCCTGTAAGGATCACATTGCTCTGGATCTCTGACACTGGAAAAACATGATGTGTGCACACTAAGTGCTGACAGGATCAGGCATACACCTCCTGGGTTTGGCTGAAAGAAGTGCAAGCAGAATTTTAGGGTGACTTCAGAAGCAGATGACAAAATCTTTTCAGTCCATACAGCAAGGCTTCATTCCTCCAAGGAATGTCATGTCTCCTGTGCTGTGTACAGAAGTACCTTTCTATTATGTCTCAAGACTTGAAAAGCATCAACAAAACAAATTTCACTTCAGAGACCTATTTCTTAATCTCCTATTGCTTAATATCATCACCAGAAATTAATGAAAAACTTTCTACACTGCCAAAAGATTTACTGCTTATTGATATTACTAGCTGTGACTATTCTCAGATGTCCCTTTATTGGGAGGGGATGTTCCTCTGTGAGGCCTGACATTAACCTTTACCGCTGCCACCAAGAAGGTCATTTATCAGTGAAAACACAGGCAAACAACTGATTTTGGAAGCAAATTATTTTAAGCAGCTTCTTCCAGCCTGAAGTATAACAATGGGCTCTGTGTCTAGAGGAGAATGACACAGATGTCCCTAAGAAGTTCTGCATCTTCTCTCTAGTTGCCATGTTTGTACAATTGAAAAAAAATAAATTCCTACACACTAAGTTTGGCATTGGTTTCTATTAAAGATCTTCTCCTTGGTATCTTACAGCTTTTTTTATCAGGTGAAAGAGAAGACAATTCTTTACCTCCTGCAGAGTGAACCCACAGGCAGGTTAGGTGAAGGAGACATCTGAGAACCACAGGCTCTAAATGCACCAAATTTCACTCCTGCTCCAAAATAACAAGCTCACCAAACCAGCTGAGATTAGATTCTGACTCAAGAATCTCTTATCTGGGGTCAGTCTTTCAGGAAAAGAAGAAATTCTATGCAGGGCTACCAACTCTAATGGGAAAAAACCATACTCCTCCATGCCCATTAAACCCACATTTCTCTGCAGCTTTCTAAGAACTGGAGATAAGTCACTGCCAACAAGTATTTCCTTTTAGGTCTTTTAACATAGGTATCTTCTCATGCTGAACATCCAACCAGTCCAGCCTGGTCCTACAACGCTGCTATCACATTATCCCCAGCCTACTGAAGAAGTAGCTGCACTGGAAAACTCAGGCTTTCCATGACCACGTTTGTTCTTGGATGAAAACCGGCTTGGTTACAGTCCAAAGGAGTCCTTCTATGGCCAGCATATGCTTTGGCAGCCTACCAGCAGTGCTCTCCTAAAGCCATCCAGCAAAGTGACACCATCAGTTCTAAAATCTATGTGTTTCAGGTCACTGGGTCATGAAACAGAAGTGTTGTAAGCATGTAAGGACATGGTTCGGGCTCTGCTGTGAATGAAGATAAAATTATTTTTGTGGAATCAGATTACTACCTTGGGATGCATTCCAGTGGGAAAGGGTCGCTGCATTGTAATAGCATTCCTCCTGGGAAATATGAGTTCCTGTGTTCAGAATTGTTTAAAAAATCCTGAAACCAGTAAAGATGCTAATCAATGGGGTGCTGCTATTACACTGCAGCTACCACAATGGTGAGATACTGTGGGCTTTGATGGAAAAATCCAGCTTAGACCGCACTGTGCTGGACTACAGTAAAAATGAGAAGTCACTCTTTCCACAGGAAATGACATCAACACAAAATGAAAACCATGATAACAACAAGCAACATGACTCTCCCACACATTACTTCCTAGTAACACCTAAGAACACACACACTTGTAGCATGGTTTAAAAAAGTTAGCTCCATTCCAGAAGTATCATGAGCAATATCTCTCAATCAGTCCTTCTGACCCTCAAACCAAACTGAGGTCCTGGAGAGTGATGGAAGCTGAAAACTACAATATGGTCAGAAAAAAAAAAAGGGAGGGGGCTGTGAGAAAATGAAGCAAACACGTGTAAAATATCATTACACTGTATTGATTCAAACAACGCAACCTGTATGGGTATTTTAAAAATATACTCCATTTCAGAGAGCATGACAAACTCTCAGACAAGTGATACATCTGTCAAACCTCAACATCTTAAACCATATAGATATATGTGAAAAAAAAGAAGTGACCAATACAATAAACATCTTTATTTAAAATGAGAAAGACTGCTAGGGTTATTTCTGGTTTACAATTGCACTTCTGTAGTGGTCACTTATCACTGACTCTGGTGGTAACCACTTGGTGAGATGAAAAGAAGGAGAGTAAAGCAATACTAAGCAATAAAGCATGGAGGGGGAAAATTAAAAGGTCAGACAAGTATGAAAAAGAAGGATGGAAAATTACACAGATACTAATAAAGTTTCTGAATGGCAGTGCAAGAGATTACAGAGAAACCCACCCTCCCCAAACCCCTTCCTGTTTTCCTCTCTTCTCCTTAACCTTCTCTGCAAATGAAAATGTAACTTTTGTTTATGCCTATACATAAGTGCTGAGAATCAGAGACATTACACCCAGCTTCTGGGCAAGGCAGCAGAAAAACAAAAAGGCCATTATTTGGATGGAGAATCAATCTGCATCACTGATTTGACTGGTCCCTTTTTTATTAGCAGCTGTTAGAGCAGGGATCAGGGAGTGTACTGGTGTGGTGCAGCTGTTCCACATATGTTATAAATAAGGGCTGGTAAAAGCTCATCCTATTTTTAACATTATGAGAAAAAAACCCAAGTCACAAAAGTGGAACTTTTCTCCTCTGCTTGACTTTAATGTCCAGAATGGAATGGGCAAAACAGACCATTCTTAAAATAATATTCATTAGAAAAAGGAAAGAAAATGCAATTTAGAAGAATCAGATCTAGCCAGCCTGGAGCATGTAACCAATTAGCATGTACAGTGTCTTTTCCTTCAAAAGCAGACACTTCATCAGGATGAAAACAAATCCCTGAGATTCTATTACTAATAAAAATGCTGGATTACTGCACAAAAGAGTTTCTCTAGCACAATCCACAAACTGAACCCAGCACCACGTGTCTCAGACACCACCATCCACCCTTCCCAAACCAGTGCTTGCTTGCCCTTGCTGGGTTGCTGCCTGCTCACCAGCCCCAGTGCTGAAAAGGTCAACACCAATTCAACGTGAAGGCAAAATCCCAACCCCAGGCAAACCCCCAGTTCACCTGTTTTCGGGGTCTGACACAGTCATGTTGCGCGTCACGTAGCACATCTTGAGTGGTATTGTCTTCTTGTCTCTGTGGATGGAGAGCGAAAGCTGCGACATTGGGTCAGCAGAGGCACAGCCCAAGCGGGGAGATTCGGGGGGAGGCGTCTCCCACCCAATCTCTGACACAGGGGAGCCTTTCTTCACATAGGGAGTTGCTTCTCTCATGTATTTCACTGTGGAAAAGAGAAATAAAAGAAAAAAAAACAACAAAGAAATAAATAGATATTCAGTAGTTGCATCCCCATGTGAATTCTTTGAGCTGGTGTGAACACCACATTCATTATTTGTGCTCACCCAGCACCCCAGCACTGGAAACCGTGCAAATACAGAAGATGGAGATCTGACTGCTCCCAGTCTCAGTATGGTGCAGTAAGTAAAATAAGGGAAAAGACAGGAATAGGCAAAATAAGAACACAGAGCTAGTGTAAAGCCAGGAGAGCCACCCCATCTCTTTATACAGTCTGTAAGTACTCATGCAGCAATTCCTATGGACAGACACCGTGAGCTGTTTGAGGCACATGGAAGTTTTCAAGACAGACATTCAATCAAGTGACATGAACCTATTGTTCCCCTATCTAAAATGTTCCAGCAATACTTCCAGTGCTGCCAACTAACATCTTGCTTCTGGTTCATGCTTGTCAGTGTCTCACCACTGATCTAAACACCTATTTCTGCTTGCAATTTTAGCTAATCTACTTGTACATATATATACGGAGAAAACAAAAACCAATTCACTTCCTAGACTTCTCTTGGGGAAATAAAATTGAGTTTGAGCCTTTCATGAGAGTGGAGGTGTCAGATTAGATCTCTTCTCAGCCTCTTCCAGGCTTTTTTCCAGTATGGATAGGAAAAGGGAATGTAGGATTCTGAAATTATCTTAGTATCTTAAAAAATCAGTATCTCTTTTACATGTATACTTCATATTCCTCTCTTTATGCAGTCAAATTTTTCTCCGTTTTTTAATTCTTTTGGTAGTTCAAGATTACTTTTTGCTTTTGCTTTTCATATCCTTGGCACATCTGCCAGTCACAGCCTCCCTTCCTTCACAAACCTGAGGGAGCTCAGCCGAGGAAAGATTTCACATCTGAGTGCCCTGGTTAACCCTCAATCGCCACTGCACGCAGCTGTGGCTGCCTAACTGGCTATGGCCACTTGATTGTACCCAGGGCTCAAATAGCAGTGGCATGAACTGAAAGGGCAGGAGCACTGTGAAAATATTTGGGGAAGTTGTTAAAACACTGTGAGACGACATTTCAAGGAAATGTGCAGATCACTGCGGCAGCTCAGCTGAAGAAGCTGGGAAGGACTGAGTAACAAAAAGGTGGGTAAATTACAAAGGGCCATTGTGGTGAAGGATGTTAAATTAGGGAAATCCTATTGAAGTTTTTAAGTTCAAAAAGAAAGCAAGAAAAATACTCAGAAGAACGGAGAAGAACAATGGGTTCTCTGTCAAAACCACAGATAAGGTAATTAATTTCAGCATCACTATTTTCAAGACACACTGTAACAGTTTTACTGAGACAGAAAGAAGTGCAAAACTGGAGTCCAAGATCTGTGAACCTCTACTGCCGCTTTTTTTCTCTAAAACATTTTAGTGTACATTCTGCCATTTCTTGCTCTCTTTTTGAAAAATCTGTTAACTTCAATTACAACGACTTCTGTGTTTAGGTATATTACAGGATATTCCTCTTTGAGAAGCATCTTTGTGATTTATCAGAAAGGCTGTCCAACCCAACACTGGTGTTTTGATTCCTTTGTCCCGTCCTATTCTGCTTATTGGTTCCCTGCTCAGGGAAGAGCTGGCACAGAGTTCTACAAGGCTTCCAGAAACTATTTAAGACAAAAAGTGTTGCCATTGATTTTTTTTAAATCTCTTTGTAGACATATACCTGAAATCCACTATCTAAAAACGTGTCACAAAACTCACAAAACCAGTGCTCATCCTTGGGTACTCCATAAATGGCATGATTTTCAAAGGTGCTGAAAATAAGCAGTTTTATCCAGTGGCACAGAGATACTGGTTTCAGCAGTTTGCATCTCAGTTTGGATGTATTCACAGCCTCATTCATGGACTCATAAGCCGAGAAACCGAACACGTACAGATGTGGTGAATCTATTTCTATTTACACTGAACGAATATGACTGTCATTAACTCAGACAGGAGGAACAGCTGAAGCTGTAAAAATCATATTCAACTGGAAAAAGAATTTTGTTCCCTTTAAAACTAGAGATTAACAATTAATCTGTTGAAAAAAGTAATCCTGTCAGCTTTTGAACTCTGTTACATTGACATGCCAGCAAATGTAATGCTAAATAAAGGTCCAGGTCTCAATAGTGTAGCTATTTCATCTGTGCTATTTTTGTCCTTTTTCAGTTGCAGCTATATGCATTCGACCTTAGCATATTTTAATTAAGGAAAAGAGAGAGGGGCAGGGGGAGGAAGGAAGTTGAAGTAAAAAATTTGGCTGCAAACCTAAACAGGAACAAAAAATGTGATTTTAGTTCCCCAGAGTTGGGACAGAAGAAAAGAGCCATCCCTTCCAGGTGCCAAAAGCCAAGTTTCCATGCAACACACTGGTGAATTCATGGCAGACAGCTGAAATGTTTCAGAAACTCCCATGCAAGAGGAAACAGGACCAGAGGGAGAGAGCAAAAACACAACCCTCTTTCCAGAAACTGAGTCTCAAACACAGCAAAAGCCAAGAAAACCACCTTGAGGAAAAACATGTTATGAAGAATTCTTTCAGCTGCTGAACTCCCAGACATACAGTTTCTACTACCTTTAAACAGGAGATGGTTGCTCAGCCCCAGAGACTTACAAAATAAAGACCCATTAATATACTGATAAACTGCTAACATCATCTTCCTAGGAAATTCTACAGGAGAATGAGAAAATGAAATTAATATAGGTTTTCTGTCAGAAAAAAAAAGGATTTTGGTATCGCCTACTAATTATGTCCTACTTCCTTCTACTATAAGTATAGCTCTGGATTCATGGCTGAATTCTGCTGGGTTTTACAGCCCAGACTTCATGGCTGTTGCATATTCAAATGTGTTTCATATTTTAAAAGCTCCCAAATGGATACATATAAAAACACAAATGTAATATGGGAGTGAAACAGGTGGCAGAACTTGATCCATTTATAAACTTTTTTGTTGTTATTATTAAAGTTTCAGAGCCACTGTTTTTCATTTGCTTCATCAACATGCATAATTGCATGTCCATAACCAAAGTTCAGTTTATGAATTTAGCTGAAATAAGGCACACACTGTTCAGATGACTCATAAATTTTATGAGCAATTATTTCCTATTTTCCTCTAAATTCTGGATGCAAATACTGCAGAACACACTGTTTTATAACAATGCACCAGTAACCCTACTACACACACAGCAATTTAGGGTGACCCCATGTTACATTATGCAGCCTGTCCACTAACCAGTTCTTAATCCACATAGTAAAAAGAAGTTGATACCAATCCTATTCCACACTGCACTGAGAATTGTGGATACAGCACAGTTAAAGTATAACTGAAGTTATACAATTCACTTCCATCATCAAATTTTAAAACCAGACAAAATATGATACATGTTATTGGACATTAAAGTAATAATCTGGACAACATTCTGTTTTCAGACCATTACACTCAAGAGCTGGATTTTCCTTTGGATGCAGTAGCACAAATTCAGGTACAGACTGAAAAAGAAAGCGACTATCAAGAAAACTGTCTTTATACATTGCCAATGAAACTACGTAATGGATTAAAACCCCACAACATTTAATAAAATGAAACAAAGCATGTCATTATATAACCACTCTGAATTATGTATAACTATACTATAAGCATGCATATATGTATATGCTTTCACAATAGATAGTTATGTCTAATATATATACAAATATTAAACATATGTTTATATAAAACCACCAAAATCTTTAAGATCACCAGAATGTACTCTGCAAACACAGAAACCAACATGCAAGGACTCAGAAAGAAATTGTAATGGTTTCATTATTATAACTCAATTTAGTGATAGACTGTAATTTTAGTTGAGAGTTGTCTAAACTCATTTGTTTGATGGTATAGCTCAACCTCAGAGATCCTTATATTCAGTACTAATTAATGATCCATACCCTTTTGGTGCACCACTAGTAAGAAACTGCAGTCAAGCAATTAAAATTCCAATCTCTGGAGTGCCCCTCCCCACAAAGAGAAGAGGAAGGGAAGTGACAATCAAATGAATTAATCCGCTGATACACACTGAAATATTTTGGATCTATTTTTTGATCTGCAAGACAGGCAATGTAGCTTCAAAAAGAGTATTTCATTTATATGCACTTCTGCCAAGTCCCAAGACTCCACAATTAATCCTTTGTTACTGTTCACAGATGATTTTGCGGGGCGTGGGGGGGAAGAAGCAGGCTTTTAATGAGAGAAATACTACAGACCAACTTGGCCAGGTTCTTGGCCAGACGCCTTTCTGAGGAACTGGGACTCTTCTGACACATTCAAACTGTTTCCTGGGAGGGAAGACAAAGACCACTGAAGAAAAGCCAGCAAGCCGGAGGAAAGCTCTTTTGTTACTCTAGGAATGAGGACAGGATGTGTAGGTTTACAATATGAAAGTAAAAGCACAACATGACTGAATCTGCTTGAAGACAGTTGATCAAGGAATTCCCCTTTGCAGGGGAAAAACACAGAATGTCCTCTACCATGATACCACAATTTCCCTGCTAGGTTTTATGCGAGAGATCAAATTTCCACTCAACTCAAGCCAACTGCACACCCTATACTGAAGACACGTGTGTGAAAATGAGATATAAAAATGAGATAAGCTGCTGGTGCCAGCATCAAACCCAAGACCCAAATACTTGAAGAAAAGAGTTTATGAATCAGATCATCTACGAAGATGTGACACATGACCCTTTCAGCGGCTTTAATGTGGGCATAAATGAAAAAAAACAGCCAACAATCTTGCTTGTGAATGTTTCCACTACATTTCCTACAGAAAAATCTGTTACTACATTCAAACAAGTAACATCCATTAACATCATCTGCTTTCCCTCGAGCTGAAAGGGATTTGAAATAGTAAACCTCTTGATCTGCCAAGAGAATTAGATCTCCACCTCTGGGAGAGGATGCAAATTACTTAAAATAAACACCTTGTGAGAATTCAAATCCCCTTTATGCTTTGGCCATTTCTCACTCTGTAGTGAACTATGCTCAATTTCCCATTTTTTGCTGGTTTTAAAGTAATTCTGCTGAATTCAGTGTATTCTGTTTTCATCTCTTAAAGAGACAGCTTGGACCTAAATTGTACGGAAGGGAATGTTTTTAAATCCCTTATAAAATACATTTGCTCTTTGCATTTACTATAATTTTTTATATGAGAAACATGAATGAGTGTTCTGAAAGAACAATTTCAGAAAGATCCAGGAGACAAAGACATCTTTAAGATAAGGTTTACCTGAAAGGAGAACTTTAGCAATTGGTGCCAAAAGGTGGCTGGTAAGCAATCAGGCTTCAAGTTTGAGCTTTCAGTAGGCTACAAACAGGCTGGGGTAAAAAGATCAATAATTTCACATTAAAAATATAGATAATACTTCACATTGTAAATTAAAATTAACAGCTGCTTTTATAGAAAAGGTGAAGCAACATTCAGCAGGGTTATAAGCACTATCACATTTCTGCACTCAAAAAATGAAGGCAGTTCTTCATATTGCTTTGCAATATGCAATTTTGTGTGGTTAAGAGAATTTCTTTGTCAATAAGGCAAGGAGATTTGTGGTCTGGGCTCCACCAAACAGGAGAAAATGGGACAAAATGGGCTGCTCTCAGGAAGTCATGCAAGGGTGCAGTTTGTGAAACCTCATGGTTTTGATAACCTGAGTAGGTCACAGTGACCAGCTGCACTGCATTATCCATATCAGGTTTCAAAATCATAAATCACCACCAAAAATGTATTAGAAGTTAAGAAATTGTAGGGGAAAACCCCTGGGTCTTGGCTGGAGCCATGGGCAGCCTCTGTGGGTGCCCTCTCCTTCCCACCTGCACCAGAGGCCTCCCTTTTCCACTCCGATTTCAGCATTTGTGGAGCTGGAGAAAACATTGCCAGACCATCCCATATTTCTGTAAAACACTAAAACCTCTATAGTTACTTTTCCTCAGTTTCCTTTCCTGAGACTTTGCCTATAATGTGGGCTCATTCAGCCACTGATTCCCAAGGCCTGATGTTCCCCTTCAGCAAACACTTCTTCAGCCCTTTCTGACTTTCCTTAGCACAAATGTTTTCTAGGGAGAGAAGGCTTTACACGTCTTCTGATCCTGTGCAACATACCAATTTTCTTAACTGCAAAGCCTGTAAGTATTAATCCATTTTCATTCCTTCACAAAGCCACAGTTTTATACTCCACAGAATGAGTAAAAGCACAAAATTTACTTCCCTCCAGTCTATACCAGCCTGAAAACTTCACCTCCAGTCAGCTCTTTCTACCAACTTCTACCTGAGATCACCTGGAGCTGGTCACTGATGACCATCCCCTTTCAGTACCTTTGTGAGTTATATTTCCATGTCTAATAATAAAATCCATGCTCAAAGTTAACAGCACATACGCTCAAGGAAGCAGGATGAGTTTCAATGCTGTGGTAAGATTTTTTGGTATTTCTGTTCAAAATAGATTAACAGAAAGTAAACGGACACAAACTTGTGTCAGACAGAATCACAATGAAACTGGAGGCTGGATCAAAGCTCTAAATATGTGACATCAGCACCTGAGGTGATGGAGTGATCAAAAGCAGTCACAGCCTGTTAGTAATCTGGTACACAAAAATTTCAGGGTGGTAAAGTAATAATAATAATGAACTAAAGGCAGACCCCTTCCAGTTGTTTTTTCTCAATACTTTCCATTATAAAGTCTCCATTACTCATACCTACTACACTGAATGTGTTACAGTTTCCTTCAAGTAATTTAGTTTATTTTAAATGTCAAAGTTTCTGTTTCAATCAATTGGACATATTCAGTTCTGAGTTTTAATGTATCACTAATGATAATTGCATGAATTCTAGTGGCAAGGTCCCATAAGCTATTCGTCTATCTTTCAAAAAATTTACATACTCCCTTGAAATAAAAGCAGATATATCTCTCTCGATAATCTGAAAAATAAATTTTAACTTGTAAATATTCTGTAAATCCCAGAAGGGCAATGTTTGGTTAAAAAGGAGATGCTTATAGCTTGATCACTGACACTGACAGTAACTTGAAGAGCTTCTTCTCAAAAGAAACACCATTCTGTGGAGAACAGGAAGCAGCTACACTGCACAGGTGTCCCTTATCAAATAAACTACAAATTGAAAAAGACTGCTGTCTAAACCTGCAAGTGGTAGCTATCTAACTTACATTTTAATGTAAAATGTTACACAGCTCCTTTGCTACATTTTTATGTGACACTATGAACTCTCCAATTAGAACTAGGCAGATCATCTGAAACTGGCAATTTGGGAGCTGAACATGGAAATTAGCAGTCACATTTTGAGAAAAAGCATTGTGAGACCTGTGAGTCACTCACTGATAACCAAACTGGAGCTTATGATTGTCTCCAAGGGGGAATGTTTCCTAAGTTTAAAAAAAAAGTGTTTTTAGTCAAATGATATTAGAAGTGGGTCATCATACTCCTTGTAACCCCGCTCAAAGTACAACAGAAAAATTTTACTTCATGTAAAGCAGGGAAATGGGGTGAAATACATTTCTTCACTGTAGTGCTCAGGTTTCTAAGGGCCATCTCCTACATGAAATTGGCATTGTGTTTCAAAACCTTTAACCTAAATCTCTGGAATAACTTGTTTCAAAATTTCTTGTGTGCTGCTCATGCTTGTTTCCCTGCCTGTTAGTATTTATAGATCCCTCTCCAATCACCCACACACTCAGATGGAATTCAAGGTGTCTGGCATTGCCAGCATGCTGTAATTTTTCTATTTACATGAGTAATCTCAAGTGTCAGAACAAATATTTCAACCACTAGTGATTATGTGAAAAATACGTAAGGATATTACAGTTTTAGAGGATGCTGTTATTTCAGCAGTCACACAAATCATTAAGTAGTACAGGATAGACTGAAAATGGCATTCACTGAGAAGGAAATTATTATCCTGTGTATGATTGTACCTGTTTTACAGATGGCTAAACTGACACAGGCAAGTTAAAATGCCTTCTTCAAAGTCATGCAGTAAGTCACTGACAGAGTTCTCAGTATTAAACTTAATTTCTACCCCTTCATGACTTTCCCTTTTTAAACAACTCAAAGAGATCCTAGTGTCAGTGAAAACTGGATTCACATTGTCCATGGTCTTCTCCCTATCAGAAAACCCTGAAGACCTTCTAAGATCCCCAGGATTTATTCTGAAGAGCAGGACATGAAAAATTTCAGTTCATCTTTTTTATTCTTCATTAGACAATACTAAGAGCTTTGAAAATGAACAAACTCAGGGTACATGTTCAGCTAAGGACCTGTTGTATCTGCTGTGGCTGGGCTGTGCATCAAAAGGCATCAGGTCACCACACAAGTCCTTATTTTTGGGAATCCTTACCAACCAGACAGACCAATGGTCACAGCCACAACACTCAACTGCCAGAGATTACAAATACTTATCCACAGAGGTACAGAAAGAAGCCAAGAAGGAAGAAAGGCAGGTGGGAAGGAAAGAATATGAACACTATTTAAGTTCAATGACAAAGAAACACAAATCCAAGGAGGCCCCTAAACTGATCATGGGGAATTGGGATGAGTGTTTCCAATCAGAGTGGACATAACGTAGCAACTCTATTTTATTGTGGCATAATGATATCTCAAAATCACCTTTGCCTGGTTCTGAAGTCCAAGCACAGTCTCACAATGCCACTGCTCCACGTAAAATCATTTGCAAGATGTCCCAGCAGGGAGAGAGGCAGACCTGAAATGAAGTTTGTCTCTACACCCATCTCCTGGAGAAAACTATCTGAAGCAGACAAATTGCTCTCTGCAGCACTGGAAGGGAGACAGAACTCATGACACCACCCATTGTATTTCAAGAAGTGGAGGAAGCAGGACTGTATATTCAGCAATGGTGATGGAAAGAGATGGACAATGAAAACTTAAACCACATCCTTGTGCCTCTCAGTTCTTTAGCTTCCATTTGAATAGAATTCTTTTTTTTTTTTTTTTCCACAGGGATTATGGAATAAGCCACCAAAATCCTAACAACAAACTAAAGTAATTAAAGAATAAGCACACTAGTCATTAGAACCAGCTAAAAGGTATTCAGAAAGCACCTGCAATTGGAGCACAGGAAATTCTCAGAATTGGGGCACACAAAGAGACTGAGACTGAAATGTAACTGTTCTGCCATAGGACCCTGGATGGCATCATGAGCAGCTCTCTGTGGCTCAGTCTCTTATCAAGATGATAGCTCTTCTATTCTCATCCCCAAGGAGCTACAGCTACTGCATCTTAAAAAATGCCAATTATCCCTGATGGAATATGGTCCTTCTGGAACTTAAGTGAATAATGCAATTTGGGTCAAAAAGAAATACTTGTGGGGAGAGGCAGGTTTATTTCTTTTAAATAGCATCATCTAAAACTATTCTGCAGACAGGATCTCAAAAATGAATTAGTGAACGCAGGGAACAAGGCAAGCAGTAAAAATCCTCATAAAAATACTGAATCCAGAAACGGATTTTTTTTCCATGAAATGGTTTTGTGAGGTGCTCTGAAAAATACATCTTCATTCAAATTCTTTTCTTTCTCTATAAACAACACAGAACTGTGAATTGACATTTTGATTTAAAATGTCTTTTTAAGATCAAACTCCTTTTCTAATAAATATTGCATAGAGTTTCCCAGCAACCATTTTGTCAGATGGAAAATTTATACAGTTACGATTCTATTAGGTTTCTTGCAGTGGACTGGGCATTTAATCAATGAGAGCAAAGAGCATCTAAATAGGGTTAGGCTTCAAATTCCTTTCAGTGAGAAGTTAAATCCCCATTAGCTTTGAGCCATAAGCCCCAGTGGGTTTAGCATGCAGCTTAAAAGATAACTCTGTGAGGGGTCGTGGCTCTTTACTGAGGAACAGAAAGCCTATTTCACAGATCACCCTGCAATAATAACGTAAATATAATCCCGTTTCAGTGGACACTTTATCCTTCCAGAAAACAAGCAATGTTTTCTGTCCCAGAAAAAAAAAATCACATTAATCTTCAATTTAGGGGTAAAGTAATTCCCTGCTTCATTCAAGGCCTATTACAGAGAATTACTTGAGACTGTCCTGGTACTGTGCTGATGGCGGGGCCAGCAGGGTCCCCGCACCTCTCCATAGGGCAAGGCAGGCACAGGTTGCTCTCAGCAAGTGCAGTTGACACGGCACATCAAAGCACGTTTGCTCACTATGACAAATGCCAGTTTCGACTGTTCCAGGTTAGGTCAAAGCCAGGTTAAAGCAGTACAACCTATTGTTTTTCGGAGTCTGCAAACTGCCTGCCAAGTACTTTTTGGTCAACTAGTACAAGAGGCTGATAACAGAGGCTGGAAAAGAAACTGGCAGTTTCAAGCTGAGCTTCAAAGGTCTGTAATGAAATGCAACCCCGGTACCAATCTTCAGAGAGAAAACCATTTGTTTAATTGGTGAGAAGAATGCTAATTTCTTTGTATCTCAAATTTATTTGCCATTTGTACTACTACTGGAACACTTACCAGGATTAGTGACAAACCGGGGCATGACAGCCTCAGCTGCTGTGCAAACACAGAACAAAAAGCTGTTCCCCTCCCAAAGATCTTAGAAATCAAGTACAAGATACAATAGGGACATGACAAGGAAATAAGCAAGCAGAAGAGCCCGAGGTAAAAATCATGCATGTATCTCTCAGTGTTGTTACAGTTGTATTGTGTTCCCTGTAAGGGAGACAGCAGTAGCAGGTGCTGTTTGTAAAAACACTGGAAAAACATGGGGAAGAAAAGGAAATACGAGTAGGGTGATACAGTTGCTAGGATGCATTTGCAATTAATAGTAGCAAGACTTTTCCCTGTGTGGATATCTCTGCTGCTTCCCAAGCAGGGGTCCATCCAGACAAACTTTCAGCACCACCCCAGGCATGAAAGGTTTTCGCCCTGGAGTTGTTGCTTGAATTCTGCTGTTAGATATAGATATAAAAGCATTTTTCTGAAGCAAGGACAGCTCAAGCAAACTAGGAGCAGCTAGCCAGATGAGGATGCCCGGCAGAGCCTGGATGGACAGGGGGACTGGCCCTGAGGCACATATAATGAAAAGTCCTAAATAAATGTGCAGATTCACCGCAGCTCTGCTAAAGCGCACAACCTCTGTCCTGGCCTGACATGTTCAGGCCAATTCTCACAAAAGGGAATAAACCCCCTTGCTTTTATGCCTGTCCTGTAAGACCTGGGAATAATCCTGTTGCAAAAGTAAACAAGCCTGCAAAGTGAAGGCAGACTGAAAGCAAAGGATAAGACATGTGCATGCTTCCATTAGCATAACTGGTTTTCTTTATGCTCCAGTGTGGGAGTACCTTTGAAATGAGAAGCTGAAAGCACAGCTCTCCCATCCAGATCATCTGTGCTTTTACAGAGGCTTGGGGATACGCAACAGGGATAACTATCTGTTTGAGGCTTGTTTGCTTTATTTAGCTCAAGGGCAGGTCTCTCTTGCTACTTGCAGAGAGCACAATCAGATTATATCAGTGCTGCTGCTGCCTTTTTTTTTTTTTTTTCTTTTTTTACAGCAGCACTGATGGGCACAGAGGGAAAAAAATGTATCAAGAACAGTTTCTCCTCTAAAGAGCTTCTGACCTCAAGGTCACTTACAACTTCTGCCAAAGTCACTGGGTTCATCTTCAGTGGGAATTAGATCAGGTCTAACGGTCAAAGCTGAAGATGTGAATAGTCTACAAAGAAGGAAAGAATGGGAAGTGGAAGGAAAACGAACCCTGGCAGGTAGCTGCATGAATAGCTAGCTGTTGAATTCCTGTTCAACAAGAGATATTCCAAATAGAATGACTGGAAAAGAGCCTTGACGTAAGCCTTACAGCATGCTTCAGTGCAGATCACAAACACCAGCCTGTCTGTGTCCCTACAATCAGGGTGGCTTTTCTCTCATCTCACATTGAAAGCCATCAGAATATTATTGACATATATTTCTAAAGAGATCACACACTTAGGTAAGCCAATCTTTGGCCTTATTGCCATTGTAGGTTTGAGCTCCAGTTTTTAAAGGACAAGTTTGAAATTGTAGATTTCGGCAAATGTCAGGAACTGATAAACAACTCAATATCTGCACCATGCTCATCTCCAACTCTTTAAAAACCACTTCTGCAATTTCTCCCCTTCCAGAAGCTGCAAGAGGCTAAAGTAAAGTTGGTGGCAGATTGAGAGCCTAAAGCATAACTTTTGAGGAACATGAGACCAATCTGCCTGGTTGGTTATTGGATATAAGAAAAAAAAAAAGATGAGGACCTGAGAGAGGATGTTAAGCTAGCTGATGGCAAAGGTATGCCTGTGATATTTACGCCTCTTCAACTACAGGAAGTGTTAGAAACTTATTCCGGTGGGTAAATAATGGCCCACTAGATATTCCAGGTTAGGAGCTGGGAATACTGGAGTGCTTTATACACTGTTTGTTTAACCAAAGGTTATTCTCTAACTCTTTTATTAAATGCATGATAGATTAGAGAGTGTACATGCCTATTAACTGCAAAGAGGGCAGACCAGTTCTGAAGTATGTGCCAGTAAATAGACTGTTTCTAGGTCACTTCAGCTTCCTCAAGACTGTTTTTCACACAATTTAATATTGCACTGCCTTTTCTCAGCCCACTGAAGGGACAAATCATCATCACCTTCAGAGGCAGGACTAGAAGACTCATGGGATTCTTCCAGATTGACAGCACAATCCCAGCACCTCAGTCTAGCTTACAAACAATAGACCTGGCTCACACTTTGAGGTTTATAGGGTTCATGCTTAGCATGCAGTGACATTAATGATCAATGACCAGAAAGACATCTTCAACAAATGTGTTAATGAGATAATTCAGCAGCAACAAATATACAACAGAGCAACTATACATATGCAAGCCAATACAGCAATGCATAGACATTTGCAAATACAGGCGGATATACATGTATCTCCCCAACATACACCATGTCCTACAATGCTGTTAGACAGCCAGAGATTTCTGGTTCCCCATTCCTCCAGAAGCTGTTACCTGATCACAGTGGTCCTACCCCCTCAACCCCTGGTACCAAATCTGGATTTGTTCCTCTGCCAGGAAATGACTGGCAGCAGCAGTCTTCCTTTCAGCCAGCATCTACCCCAGCCCCTTCCCTGCCTCCTTCCCATGGTCACACATTGCACACCCCTCTCACTCACCCCATCCAGTACCAATCTCTGAACTCTTCTGCAAAGGAAGGGAAGGAGGGAAAAGAGGAGGCAGAGATAACCAGTGCTGCTGGGCCAGGCTGTCCTTGCCCACTCCCCTTTTGCTCTGTATACAAGGCTGCACACACGGAGCAGCAGCTGATGCCGGATTCCATCCCCTCTCCCACCCCAGTAGGCCCCTGTGCTGGGGCAGGTGCTGCAAGAAGCTCCCAGGCTGTGTTGTGCAGCTTCTGTCCACATGGGAAAGCCCAGCAGCAAGGGCAGAAGCATCCTATGGGCTACGTGTTGTACTATGGTGAATGATGACAACAGGTTCATGTCAGGAATTCTATCTACCATTACAGAGAAATACTGCCTCCCTAACAAAATATCTTTACAATATTTAGAGCATTCTCCATGCATCAGTATTTTCAGATCACTTCACAGCAGCTCAGCACCCACCACAGTCAGATCAAGTTGCAGCAGTAGGTCTGCACTGCTCCACACAAGGAGAAGCCTCAGATAAAACAGCAATGAGGTGTCTATGCTAAACCACAGCATGGCCCACCACCACTCCCTGTCAGGCAAGAGGAGCTAGAAGAAAGTTAGAGACAAAATACATTTAGTAATATACAGTCGAATTAAGTTTTGAGAAAGGGATTGTAATTTTAATGGAAAACTTCATCACACCAAGGACACTGTATCCTCAAAATAACAAACAACAAAGAACAAAATAACACCCAAACACAAAACAAACAGAATGGTTATTGGGGCTGTTACTGAGATGTTACCTAACAGGATGAGCAAACTCATTACAGCCTGTCTGTCTCCTTGAAATTCTCCACTTTCTTATAGTCTACAGTGCACTTTCAGAGCATTAGCTCAGTGGTGAATTCCAGCTATATTCAATACAGGCAGTAATTAAATGGTTATAAAATTGTGAAGCTGGAATGCTGACAAGCTCTACGAGCAGCATTATCAGCAGTGACGGCCGGGGAGTCAATCTGCTGCACTTCTCCAGTGGTTTAAATAACGTTTGTCAGGATCCCCCAGTCAACACTTTCTCCCCCCTTCTCTTTGCATCATGCCGCAGTAATCGTGCAGATGCCTGCTGTGCTCAGGAGATGGAAAGCTCAAGAAGTTCTTTGGGAGAAGTAAAACAAAAACAGAAACCCCAGTGCAATTAAGTTATGTTTCACTTTCCAGCAAGACTAACGCCATGGGCCACCAACAGCTCCTCTCCCAGACAAACATTCCCCACTCCTATGGTGGCCCTATCTTGCAATTTCTTAGTTGTGAACAGAAATAATTATTTTTTAAAATACACACTCAGGAATATGTGGCTGACACTTGCCCATGAGGCTCAAGAATGAGCATTTATAGTTATGTTAAAACTTGTGACAAGGGTTTTCATGGTAGAGGAGAATCTCTTGAACAACAGGGCAGAGTGATGAAAGGCCTATGCTATTGCCTTGGTCACACACTTCCAACTAAAAACCATTTCCCAAACCTCCTATAGTATTCTTGTAGCACTAGAGTCTCTTCCTCCCACAGGGGGGAGATGAGGAAGGCAGGGTCAAGCACATAGGGACCAGGTGGCCCCTTCTGCTGACTCCTTTCCCCCACCTCATGTGCTAGAGCAGACCTACGCTGTAACTACAGCTGTCTGAAGTCAAGCATCCCACTTTGCACTGCGATGAAAGGCAGGCTCCTTGGCGTGGGCTATCACTTTTAGAAGAACTATTGTTTTTCTTTAAGCTCCACAGTTGCTCTTCCAGCGGGAGGAAAGGCAGTGTGTGCACAGGCAGCCCTGCTGCTGCCCCTGCCAGCCATCCTGCTCAGTGCCCTGAGCGCACACAGAGCAAAGCCCCAGCTGCTCACACAGTGCTGCCTGTTCCTGTCATCTTTCAGATACAGAAATACCCGTGCAAAAACACAGATACATACAGTGGGGTTTTTTCCTATATATTCTCCAACACAACATACTGTTTGCCACCCCACAGTTCTTCAGCAGCCTCAAACAGGCATTCAGTTAAAAATGGCCTTTTCCTACCATCCTCTGTTTTCCATCTCCTCATGATATTCCTTTGTAAGGATACCCCTTTCTGCTTGTATTCTGTTTCTGACACAAAACCTACAGGATTTTCCAGCTGGTAACCACTAAGAAGAAGAACAGAGATCAGCTCTGTTTTACTGTCTTGATTTATTTCCTATGATCAGTCAAATATATAGGTCATGTCTGAGTAATTCCACAAAACTGAATCTATGTAATTGCTCATCATCTTTCAGTACTGTTCTCACCTTTCATCCCTTTTTTATTCTCATCAGCAGTTACACATACTTGTCACACCTCATCTTTAAATGCTGATCTCTTCAATCAAAGCACTGTCTCCCCTGACTCCCTTCTGCATTGTCTAGCATTTCAGGGATATGAGCCTGATGTTTGCTTGGATGAAAAAAAGTCTGTCTTGCTTTTGGATTACTACCACTACAGACGTCCAAGCAATCCTGCTGAAAGCTAGAGAGGCAGGAGGAAGGAAAACACACCTCAAACCTTAGACAATATATTGTACCTCCTTGGAAACAGTGATCAAACAAAGCAGAGCAGAGAGGCTTTATCAGCAGTCCACTAAAGGAAATAACCAGAGGCAAACCCTCCTTAGACACCAGAAGATCTACAGAATGAAAACTGTGTGAAATATTTTCTTCTCTTGCAGATTCTTTGGTAAAGAGACATAAAAGCTCAGCAAAACTTTTCCTGTGCTAAGATATTCAACTGTCACTCTTGACATTGGACTCTGATGTTTACAAGATATAGTTCCCACCACAGTCTTATAATATTTCTAGCTGATTAATTAGATTAAGAAGTAAATCAACCATGAAACAGGATTCACTGAAAACCAGGCTCCATTAATTCTGGGGTTGTCAGATCTCAGGTTTTTTGCAAATAGCCAGGAAGTCCAATTACATGCACAGGAAAAAAAGACAGAACATTGAATTCCTCAAAGAATTACCAGAGCGAGTCCAAGCCCCAAATAACAGTTTGTCTGAACAAGAATCTGTTCCCTTGCAATGGGAAGAAACTGACTTGTATAAGACACGCAGCTGCCTTCAGCTTGTGTCAAGTTCTTGCCAGAAGTACCCATAAATAGTCATCTCCACTTCGCAATGCTCCAGACTGGGACAGATGGAGCCCTTGATGGAAGCTGAGTAGAGAAGTGAGGCCTGAAGAGCCATAAACCCCTTCTTTCTAGAAGTGCCCTTCAGTTCAGAGGCAGGGCACTAGCTGGGCACCACAAGCATCCAGTGCAGCAGCTGGCCATATTCAGGATTCAAGTTACCAACATCATCAATTCCCACGCTTAATCAAGCATGGTGACATTGGTCTTTTAAGACAAAAAATACAAGGAAGTCTTCTTGTAGAGCAGAAACCAGGCACTGGCTGAGCTCCCAAGACTTCAGGAGATGATTTAATTGTCTCTGCTGCCTTGGCACATGCTTTTGGTAGACACATGCTGCTGCTATTCCCTTGGTGATCAAGTTAGCAAAATCAAATGACTAAAAATGAGAAGTCTGGGGGGGACGGAGAAGGAGGCCTTTAATGTCATCTAACCCAACTTAAAATCTAAAATGAAAACAGCCAACAATGTGGCATAATGGGAGGCATCCAGTGATTTAAAACTACTATGTTAGAAACTGGCAATCTCTATAGTTCACAGAGATAAATAGTCCTCTCAAGAGGGCAATTCATGCAGCAGTTATTGTAAAGTGGGAAGAAATCAGCTTTTGGAGCTGCCAGGTTTTCTCTTTTTCTCTGTTAACAACCGGGAAGAGTCAGTATTTCTTTTTAGTTATCTGTCAAGCACTTAGCTAAAGTTCAGAGGGATGAACTTGACACAGAAGACCAAGAGACTCCACTTGATCAACCTGTATTTGATTTTACATCAAATCCAGTATTTTAAATCCAAGGTCACATCATCCAATTATAATTTGTAAATGCTGAAGTGGTACTGCAAAGACTTGGGAGACAGGAAAATAAGAGTACATTAAATGCTCTGGAGTTTCCATAAGGTTTTTTTGATTACATTACCATACCCAAATCACATGCATATACATTATTCTTTTAACTGCAAACCATAATCAGAGATGGCAAGGCAGTTCATTATGTTTCGCAAGTCCCAACTAATGGATCTTAAAAAAAAGGTAGCTCAAACCCATCAGTCCTCTCCTTTTCCCATTCCTTCCCAAACCTATTCCAAATCAAAGGGATGGATTACCCTATCTCCAACACAAAGTTTGGAAAGGCAGAGACAATACAGAGACACTCAGGAATTCTTCTGGGCAGGTTTGTTTTGATCGCATCTTTCACAGACAGTGAGGGGTGGATGATAAAAAAAATACTTTTCTCAGCAGGTGTGAAATTGAATAATCTTTTAAAGTAATTATCTCTGTGAGACAAAACTAAATAGAAATAATAATTTTAAAGATCATGACCATCAAAAAATAAACTATTGTCCTTTTTCATACAGAGTTGCACAACTACACATCCCTGTCACCAAGCAATATACTACACAATTCAACATGCATCTCGACAGTTCAGGAACCACTCTGTCACACACAGCCCCTGCAGCGACACCTTCTTCTCCTTGGAAACCTCTCATGAAAGCCTGAG
>JAWWEW010000078.1:138235944-138257819 GCA_035583185.1 Anabacerthia variegaticeps
TTCAGGAACCACTCTGTCACACAC
Organism: Anabacerthia variegaticeps; assembly: GCA_035583185.1. Taxonomy (NCBI): domain Eukaryota; kingdom Metazoa; phylum Chordata; class Aves; order Passeriformes; family Furnariidae; genus Anabacerthia; species Anabacerthia variegaticeps. The sequence continues at coordinate 138,235,969 of JAWWEW010000078.1, forward strand.
AGCCCCTGCAGCGACACCTTCTTCTCCTTGGAAACCTCTCATGAAAGCCTGAGGTTTTTCAAATGTCCTGCTTTTCGTCTTCACAAATCAAAGATCATAAGTGATGCCCCAGCAATGTACTGCTTACATCTGGTAACCTGATAGTAGAACAGGCTGGGCACTCTCCCCAGCCCAGGAGTGGATGTCAGATCTTCAGGCTCTGACTGCCTTCACTCCACTGCTCTGCTCAGTGATGCTTTCCAATGACATTAATAAGAATTAATACTAAAGACCAAGTTGTCATAACACAGTGCAGTCACACGCAGTCCTGCAAATTTGACTGTTAACTTCTCTTACTATTACCACCAATATTTATTGTAAATGTATTTACTGTTGAAACCAATGAACCCATGTGTTTGCACTGAACAGTGAGGAATGTCAGTAGGGAAAAACTAAAACTCAGAATCTAATACTAGCAAAGGAAAGGAAAGGAAAAAAAAAGTTTGCAGGAATTAAATAATGTGTTTCCTGTGTTTCAATGGATGTTTTCTTCTGTTTAAAGAGATTTTACTTATACCAGTGAAATCTGAACTGTACTCCAAACCCTCCTCCATCACTGAATCAGCTACCACCTTGTTCCATTTTTTTATGGTAAAATTACAGTAATTTGTCTTAACTGGAAAGGAGAAACTGAATCACCTTATTCGATATTCAAAAATATTTCAGCTATTATAAATTAATTTTCTTTAAAGCAGGCACTAGTCTGGAGCACCATTACTTCAGGATGTGGTCAGAACTGGTATGCAAGCATAACGACTAGTACCCTCAGAGCACAATCAACTCACTCACCCTGTGAAAATCTCCAGTGTCCATAAGGGAACCTTGTTCCGAACAGCCACTTTAGACAACTGCACCTGTGCCTAAGGTCTTCATTACATTAATTCCCTGGTCTCACTTTGCTGTATGTTTTCCAGTCTAATATGCACAATTTCAAGGTACAAGTTAAAAGTTAAAGCTATATGTTGAGGCCTTTCAAGACTTGTTTTCTGCTGGTAAAGCACATTAATATGGATTGTCAACCAACAGTTATTTTTGGGATCTTCATTTCCAAATGCTAAAAAGTGTACATAGAAGGGGAGAGCACAGAACTTGACTTCCCAAATGTCAGAGTTATATGGCTGTTAACAAGTAAGAAATTCACAGAATCACAGAACATACCAAGTTAGAAGGGACCCACAAGGATCATCATTGAGTCCAACTCCTGTTCCTGCACAGGACCATCCCCCAGGGTCACACCACGTGTCTGAGAGTATCATCCAAACACTTCTTGAACTCTGTCAGGCTTGGTGCTCTGACCACTTCCCTGGGGACCCTCTTCCAGCACCCAACCACCCTCTGAATGAAGAACCTTTTTCTAATATCTAACCTAAACCTCCCCTGACACAACTTCAGGCCACTTTCCCAGGTCCTGTCACTGGTCACTACAGAGAGGAACTAGTGCCTGCCTCTCCTCGTCCTCGCATGAGGAAGTTGCAGCCTACGATGAGGTCTTTCCTCAACCTCCTCAGAGCTATGGGAAAAAAATACACAGAAAATCAATCCCAAAGCAGACAAGGTACAAATAAAACCAAAATAAAATCCAAAGATTTCCAACTCTATACCCACAACCATATAGAGGTCTAAGCTAACCAGAGCATGAAGGAACATATTTTAGTTTGCATAGAAAACCTTTTTTTATTTCCTGGCAATAAAACAGGGCATTGAACACTCTGTCATAATCTCAGTCAAGAATGGGTGGTAAAAATAATGGTTAGAAATGCAGAGCTCCAAAGAACTTATTTAGTAGCTATAGGGGAGATGCTCAGGGACCAAAAGTTGTTCCAACAGTGAAGCAAATCCTCTTTGCACCCAGACAGCCCCTTGATTGAGAGAGTCTCTTGGTTACAACAGAAACAAGATCACAGTTAATCTACAGAGAGCTACATGCCTTGGCTAAACCACAGCGCACACCCCTTCCTGGTGCTCTCTCTGAAACTCCTGCTGACAAAACAGAGCTGACCTAGCATTAGTTATGAGGACCCCATACAGCTGCTGAGGTTCAACCAAAATTAATTCACCCTCCCTGTTTTGGTTAACCTTTCTGCTCACAGATGCAAACCAGAATCATTAAGTCTGGAAAACGCCTCCAAGACCGTCAAGTCCAAGCTTTGACCAATCACCACCTTGTCAACCAAACCCTGGCACTAAGTGCCACGTTGTCATTTCTGGATGACATCCAGGGGCGGTGACTTCACCACTTACCTGGAGATCCAGTTTCCGTGCTTAACCACCCTGACAGTGAGGAAATTCTTAACTGATATCCAACCTGAACTTCCCCTGGCACAACCTGAGGCCATCTCATCTTGTCCTATCGCTAGCTGCCTGTGAGAAGACGTCAACCCACGTGGCTACAACCTCCTTTCAGGTAGTTGTAGAGAGTGATAAGGCCTCCCCTGAGCTTCTTTTTCTCCAGGTTCCCTCAGCTGCCTCTCATCAGACATAATTTCTAGACCCTTCACGATTCACCACTACTCTCTGGGCCTGGCCATTCAGCCAGTTTTAAACCCAGCAAATAGTACAAGCAAAGATGTCCAGGGATGTGGTAGAGTCACCATCTCTGCAAGTGTTCAAGCGGTGTCTGAATGTGGTACCTGAGAATATGGTTTAGGGGTGATTACGGTGGTGCTGGGTTGACAGCTGGAATGGATGACCTTGAAGGTCTCTTCCAACCTTGATGATTCTACAATTCTGAAACGTAAAAATGTGAAACTGGTGTACACAGAGAAAAAAAACCACTAATCCCAGAGAAGGTCACAAAACACCCATATAAGTTTCCAATATGAGGAACCTTGTCACAGCCAGAGCTGAAAGGAGAACTCAGCTTAGCTTCCACCAACAAAGAAGCCTTCAGGGAAATGCTGCTGTTGCATGCAGAAATTCTTGGGCATGCATTTGTAAGCTACTTCTTTACAAGATTAAAGACTTTGAATATCCTCTTGATACAGGCTTCGCTAGCATGTACAGTGGGCAGGCTGCTGCCAGGCATTGGTTTGCTTACCAAAATCAAAGACCTAAAGAACAGTCTGGATATACAGAAATTAATTACAGAAACACTGCTGATCCCAAGAAAAGGCTGAATAAAGCCAGCAAATACAGGTACCTCTAGGAAGACAAGTAGCCTTTTCCCCTAGTTTTTCAATATTTGCACTAATATACTGTGGTTACCAGTAAATTACCAAAACTTTGCCCTCTACCAATTTCTGCCTTCTTCATATTTCGTGCATATTTCTTTGAAAACATCTTCTCTAACCAGCAGTAAGATACTCAATTTTTGATGAAAGTAATGACAAACGAATCCCAAGAATCTACATTTACCTTCCTTATCTTGGACTTATTTCGCCAGCTTCGGAAGAATTTAATTAATCACTGAACAAACGTTACAGAGCTGTAGAGTTTGGAAGAGACCTCTGGAGGCTGCCTGGTCCAGCCCCTGCTTAGAGTAGGACCAACGTCACTCAAGAGCCGGCTGCTCAGGGTCTTGCCCAGGCAAGTTTTGAATTCCTCTGGGGACGACGATTACACAGACTCTCAGGGCAACTTGTCCCAGTATTTGACCTCACATTCTGAAGATTTTCTACCTTATATTGAACTGGAATTTCCCTTGTTTCAACTTGCAAAATTAAAAAATATCAACTAAGGCTATTTGAAGCCTCAAGAAGTGCAAGTGTTGGCAAATCCCAACTCCTCAGCACACAGATGAGAAAGCAGAATTGGGGAAGGAAAAAAGTCTACATCAACTAAGTTAAGTAGTGGAGACACACGCACATGGTCATTCCCACTGTTACCAGAGCCGATCCATGTATTTTGGCCAAAGGCCCAGGCAACTTTTGACCATGGATCCAACCTGGACCCTGGGTCAGTGCTGTGAGGAACCTCTGTTTTGTTTGCATTTGTATTCAATTCCACCACTAATCCACCCTTTAGGAAATTTTTAAGTTTCACACGCTGTGGATTTTGAAGATTAAAGGCTGAAAATATGTTGCCTGGATACAATTGGTTAGATAAGATTTCTGAAGAGAAGATTATGCAAAGAATTACCAGACGCAACGAAATAGCTCAGGAAATGCTTCTGAATTGCTTGCACCATTAAAGTTGTCCCTGATGTTTCTCTTTTCTACTGCAGAACTATTTTCTTTTTTTTTAAAAGTCAAACTTCAAAGGAAACCAAATAAACTCTGGTCAACAGCACAACAGATAGAACAAATGTTTGAGCTGGTCTCAATTTTTTCAAAAGTTTTGTTGAATTATGCAGGCTGTAAACCTGTACATTAGAAGGTATCATGTCTACAGCTGGACAGTAATTTCTAATGTAATACTGCCCCAAGTAAAATATGCCAGTATATTTTCATCTCGAGACTGACAGTTGACAATCCTATTTCTTAAAAAATATTAGAAGATTTTTGCCTTCATTGCAATAAACACAAAAATAAGCAGGACAACAACATTAAAAGGCAATATTAGAAGCTATTTCCCAAAGCAGAAAGAATGTCAGTTGTATAAATTGTATACATCAGTTTGTATACATCAGATGCAGAGTTTGTCCCTTACCTCATTTCCATCAGGAAGATATAGTACAAATTGTGTATCACACATTTAGGTTGCATGTGATAGGATCTTATTTTTTTCTTTCAGTTGTCTCTGTTAGAGATCAGTAAGAGCAGAGTCATTTTAGAATAAACTTTACATAGACCAGCCAGATCAAGTCACACTATTTGCTCATTGAAGCAAAAATGACAACTACATTCATCTACAAAACAAAAAGTTAAAACACAAAAGCTGCCTATCCAGTTCTTGCTTAGTTCAGTGGTGTCCACAGTCTCCTTTCCATAACAGCATAGGAATATTTCTTCTTCCACAGGAAAGTCACTTGCTGTTTTTCACACATTCTGCAATTTGTTTCATCAGGAGACTCCAACAATAGCAGCACAAGAGTATTAAACAGGTTTTGGGCTCCTAAGGTAACACTGCCTAAGTCTAGATTCTTATTCTCGTTAAGATGTGTCTGTAAAGAAATGTGATTTTAAATGCTGACAACTCAACAAGTTCACCCCTAAGGCTAAGTTGAAGTACAGACAAATGTGCAGATAAACAGACATACTGAAGACCTTCCTTAAAACCTTTACAGCCAAGACATAAAAGTGACATGAAAGTCTTCCAGAAAACCTCTCTGGTTTTTGATACAAGGCAAATATGAACAGCAAAACACATTCTTTACGATGAAAACATGCAAAATGTTGGCTTTTGGTGTATAATTCTTTAGATCTCTTGGGTTGTTCTTCATGATATCAAACTTCAGTACAGCCATCTTGATGAATCTTCACCTCAAGACAGATGAACAAAGTGGATTACAAGGAGGACAACTGAATAATTTGAAGTCAAGACTGCTGGGGAACAGGAAGCATGGATCTGGGACTTGCTGTATTAACCTTTAAGAAAAATTCACCTCGGGATATCAGATTATTGAGGTACTCAAGGTACAAAAAGGTTATTGTAGGTCTAGAAGAGCCATCAGGTGGTAATATGATAAAAGTGCTAAATTTTATTAGCTTTAGATTTCCAGAACATGCAGTGAATCTATTGAGATAAGGTTCTTCTCTGAACCTGCGTCTCATTAAGGTGAACAGAAAAGCAGGAAAATGGGAGAAACAAGTATGCCCAGCTGATTCAGGCAAAATACGACCACCAAGCAACACATGACTCCTGGGTTTGTTTGTCCCTCAGTCACATTAACAACCGCATTTAGTCATCCACTAAGACATACAAATTTACAGATTTTGAAAACCTGTGGCCACCACAGACACTTTGACTTTGTGATTATGGTTCATCATGCCATTCTGTCCCCACACTGCTAACAAAACGATGCCTGTAATGCAGCCTGCAGGAATTGGACCATTTCAACAGACAGCTTGATGCTCTCTTACTATTACCAGCTCATGGGAAACCCTTAGGTCTACATATGAAATAGTGATGAAGACCCCAAAATCCTACACAGTTTAATGTGCAGCCAAGGCATAAGTAGAATCATCTGGTACTTGAGACAGGAAGACTGTGCATAAGAAATGAATAAAACATTAAATACACAGCAGGTAATCAAAAGACTAAAGTGGTTTTGAAGGGCTTTTTTATTATTATTATTATGATTATTATTATTTTTGGCAGGTGGTACTAAAGTAGTCTATCTGCTCCAAAACTTACGTCTCTCAGAGGGAAATACAACATGCTGTTCTTATGCCTCAAGGATGAATTAAACTACATTTTAAATTCTACACCCAGGTAAAAATTTCCTACAAAACTTTAAGGGCAAAAGAAAAGAATACTTAGTTCTTATTAATTTTCATATTTCCAGTTTTGTCTCAAAAAGGAAATGCTACAAAGCCTATGATCTGTCAACACACTCCAGTTCTAAGTGGTTCATTTCCAAGTTAGCCAGCACCCGATCTGGGGTTTTTTACATAAAGGCACTGATGAACGCAGCAGAAAGAGCTTGGCCACTTACCTTTTGGGAGGGCAGAACATAATGTTACCAAGAATCCTACCTTTTCATATACAAAAGGCCCAGGCAGGAAAACCGAGCAAGCCTGTAATTTTTATTTTTTTTTAAACACTTGAAAGACTTTAAGTGCTAGAGGGTGTACTTTCAAAATGCTTACATAACCTGTTAAACTTTGACAACAGGGCTTTTCTGTGCTCTAAATAATCCAGCAAGAGGTCTGGGAGCCAGGAGCTGGTGCAGGCAACATACAGACTGCAAATACGACTGGAAGAGGAACTGAACATCTGGCTGCCTCCTGGATTCAAAAAGACAGGAGAAAAGCTGCACATCTGAAACTGGCAGCAAAAAGGGCATGAGATTCAAATACAGTGTGGTCCTCTCAAAAAAAACCCAAAAAAAACCCCAAACCAAACCAAATTAAAACAAAACAAACCCAAAAACACACCACTGAAAAAGGCCTATCTGACAGTCCATAACTGCCTCTAAACCAGCACAGATTTTACCGTAACTTTAAGATCTCCTTAGTCTACGACTTGGGTTGTGATACTGTCCCACATCCCCTTCTGTGTTCAGCAGGATGATATTTTTGCATTAACTTTCACACCTCTAATAAATAACCACATCTCCCTACTAATGTACTCAGCACTTCAGCAAGCCCTTGCTATGGCTCAGCTTGTATAGATAAGCCATTCCTAAAACTGGATTCAACAATCATTTCTCTCTAGAAGTGCAAAAGAGGTAAAATCCTTCAGGGAGAAGAAGGAAAACACAAACACACACCCGGCACAAATCAGAAAAGTATCATAAATAAGCATCCCTTGTAAGTATTTATCTACCAAGAACTACAAGAAAAGCAAACAAGCTATTAATTTGGAAAGGTCACTGAATAACCATCAGATAACAGGATTCAGTCACTACTGACATGAACTGAATTTCAAACAGAAGAGGAAGGCCTTATTTTTGTATTTGCAGTTTCATGACCAAAGCACCAAATGCTGTCAAGGTTGCTGGCATATGAAGAACTGAACAGGAATATGTCTCAGGTTAGGGGACATGAAGTTTGCAGTACAGTCAAGGGAAAAAAATCTAAAGACTGTACCACAACAACACAGAGTGAAAGTTTTTGGGATGAAAGTTTTCATCTTCTGGGACAGTCAAACCTGACAGCACCAATTGCCAGCACAGACACTCGAGCACCTTTTAGCCCAAGTTTTCAGCTCAAGCAGGCTTAGCATGCACCCTCACAAGTCTTGTGGGAATGAGGTTGGGGCAAAGCCACCATCCTCAGAATACCCAAATATCTCTATTTTGACAGAGCCTCCCTAAACAGCCATGGTCACCAGCACAGTAGAACTCCCGTGAAGAAAACACTAGTTGCCAGTTGCGAGTAAAAGCAAGATTAGACGGATTGGTTTAGACAGAAATGTAAGTGGAATGGAGCTGTGAGTTTTACTTCACGCAGTGCCCAAGATGCATCTAAAGGGTATATTTACCTGCTGCAATTGCAGAAATTGGGAGTTTGCATTTGAGTGCTTATTTTCAAGTTTCTCTCAATAGCATTTTTACAAGGAAAAAGGCTGTTTTCAGGAGATGCAACTCTTAAACCATTACTTTTGAAATCACTAAAAATGGAAAAGGGGGAAGCAAAAACCAAGTCAGAGATAATTCCATTACTGCCATTTGGCGTGCCCAGTAATGAGCCTACATGCCTTGAACAGAAAAGAAAGCATCTGGCTCTTCTACAAAGTCCCAGGCACTGCAAGCAGAGGTGTACCCATGTACTAGCCCAAAGAGAAGGAGAAGGGTGACTGCGTCCCAGTTTGCAGGCACTGCACCACCTGTGGCCTTACCTGCTCCCATAAAAGCTGCAGCTGGAGTGCCAACTGCTATGTGGGTTCCTGAAGTCTGTTACTTCAAGGGCAAAGCCATAAATGAGGATTTAAAAAAAATAATAATAATAAAAGTTGTGGAGTTAACACACAGTATGTTGGCACATACTGTTTCACCTTCCCCTTCCCCCTCTCCCTCACTTGTATTGTTTATTTAGACTATGGGCACTTTGAAGAAGAGGCACTCCTCCTCCCTATATTTGGATGCTGACAACCCAACCTTCTCCAGGTACCATAACCCAATCAGGGCAGGCCATGTTGCCAAAGAGGATCAGATATTTGTTAATGGAAAAGCTCATGAGTCTCTCCAAAGGGTTTGTTTACTCATTAATTAAGAGATGTTACCAAATAACAAAACCAAACCACTACAGGTAAGTGAGAGCTTGCAAATACATGAATAGTACAGTTTGTTCACAAGGTTAAAGATTATTATGGTCAACTGAGACAATGGGAAGAGGTTGGCTAGTGCAATGAAGGCAGTGGGAAGTTTTGATTTAAATGAACATCACATTTTTATCCTATTTTGCATTTTTTATAAAATTAAATCTTCCATTTATAACTTGCCTTATTTCTTAAAGAAAACTACCTAATAGCGAGTGTTGAATTATCAAAATATGTTGACATGCAGTTATATACTGTGACATTACATTTGGTACATTCCTCTTTCTAAGAAGATAAACAGATACAGCATAAACATTCTAATTACTAAAATTCATTATTTCTGTCACTCTTTGCTTGGATGACATTGAGGATCCAGAGATAAAATAAGAAAAAATCCTGTTCAAATTAAACAAAGAGCAGTTTCACCTGGGCCTCCACAGAGGTTGTCCTTCTCCTCCCCTTCAATTACAGCCCTGTATCTCCTCCTCCCTCCAGTCAGATTAATAGATGAATTAAAAAAACTTAAGTTATGGGAGGCTTGAAGCAAACAGCCTTCATGATCTGGCCTTCAACTCAGAGGGTTTCTATTTGTCTGCTGAAGGACTTCACCTCATATCCCTCTAACTCTATCCTTGTCCCTCATGAAATTCAGACACAGAGGATGAAATTGTGCCATGCAACTCAATGAATTCAAGAGCAGTTTCTTCTTCATGTAATTTAGGTGCTCAAATACAGCCAAAGGACAAATGCACTGCCACATCACCAGGGAGAGGGTCTGTGTCAGGGTTTAAGATCTGCTCAGAGACAGAAGGGCTGAGTTGGGGAATCACTGACAAAAGTACATCAGAGGGTCACGGAGAACTAATAAAACTTCCCCACATGCCTTATGCCAAGGCCACTGAAGTCATTCCAGAGGTGAAGTGAAAAAATTTATTACTTCTAGCACGTCTATCAAACAGAGCTGGCACAAGTTCTTTACAAGACAGTTAAACTCACTCATCAACTCTTAATCCCCCTGCTTTCCCTCTGCCAGGGACTCCGGTGTTTCAGTTCTTTGTGGAGATGCTATCTGTCTCCCAGTTGTATGCCAGACAAAAAATCTTTCAAGGTTATTTTAAACCAATCTGGACAGTCATCAAGATACTCCCATAAGGGATTACAGATGAGATTAATGTTAGTTCTTACAACTCAGTGAAGAAATCTAAAGGTGACAGTGGAAAAGGCTCAGAGAACATCAGAACCAGGGACTGCAAGAAAGAGAAATACATCAGCAGCACAATCACATCTCCAACATAACATTTGCTCTTCGTCACCCCATCTCAAGAAGGATTTTGTAAAACAAGAAAAGGCAGCGAGAATTAAAAGGATGGCTGTGTGTGCCTGCTTCCAGATATATCAGTAGACCGAATATACCAGGATACATTAAAAAAAAATGTGTTTGATCATAGAAATGACAGAGAAAACAACTAGTATTCACCAATTTTTCCTACCAGAGAACTAATGAGCATGCTGTGAAATTATCAGCTAGACAGCTTAAAAAAGAATATTTTTTTCCATGTAATACATGGGCTTGCTGCAAGATATTGCAGGCATAGCTTTGGGTATTCCAAAGCTTAAAAAAGGACTTCAAGCAAATCCATGGGAGTTAGTTTGGTGGTGGCTATGACATGCAGTAGCTGGGGTGCAATGCCTGGCTCTAGCAGTCCCAAGATGCACATGGCCCAAAGGCTGAAAGGAATACAAAGGGCAAGAGCAGCACCTCATCCTCAGGCAGATTTTTATACTTCCCTCTGCATGGTGGTTTTGGTAGGACAGAGTTCATTTTCTCCACAGAAGCTGGGGGGGGCTCTTTTGGATTTGTGCTGAAAACAGTGTTGATGACACAGGGATGTTTTTGTTATTGCTGAGCAGTGCTCACACAGCATCAAGCCTTTTCTGCCCCTCCCTTCACCGCACCAGAGAGGAGGCTGGGGGTGCACAAAGAGTTGGAAGGGGACATAGCTGGGACAGCTGACCCCAACTGACCCAAGGGACACTCCACACCATATAGCATCATGCTCACTATATAAAGCTGGGGGGAAGAAGAAGGAAGGGGGAGATGTTTGGAGTGATGGCATTTGTCTTCCCAAGTCACCGTGATGCATGATGGAGGCCTGCCATGGGAAGTGGTGAATGAATTCCTTGTTTTGCTTTGCTCGTGTACACAGCTTTTGCTTTGCCTATTAACCTGTCTTTATCTCAATCCCTGAGTTTACTCACTTTTACTCTTCTGATTCTCCCCCATCCCACAGGGATAAGTGAGTGAGGGCTGCGTGGGGCTGAGCTGCAGGCTGGGATTAAACCATGGCACCCCCTAACTACCAGCTAACTGGCCAGTATAAAAAAGAATCCTGGGATGGCAGACATCCAGCCGTATTCATACAGATGTTTATGTCCACACACAGGATCAAACCTACAACACTATTTATCTAAGGGCAGTCCCAGCCCAGGCAGAGATGCAGGACAAGGACATCTTCACCATAGCTTTGGAAAGTAGGTTGCTTGTGAGCAGCAGCCCTGTGTGCTTCCTATACATTGCCAACACAAATCCTTCAGAGAGCATCCAGTGGCTGGAGGCGTGCTCACCACCCCTCCCAGGCCAGGGGTGAAGCCTTCACTCACTGATGCACTCCAGGTGTGCTCACCAACTGCTGTGCTACCAGAAAGACGTGATGCCAACAGCCAGCAAAGTTGCAGGAGATGTCCCTTCCCCCAGGGACCTATGCTTTGGTAGTGTCTTGACCCAGCCACTGTTTTCTGGATTCATACCAGGCAAGCTCCTCATTCTCTATCCTTCACCTCCAGGAACAGCTGCAAAAGAAGCCTTGCACACAGCAGGCAAGTCCTTCTCCTCCCCAGCCAAGGTAGGAAGAAAAAGAGTTAAAGGTGGGAGGGCATGGTGAGAGGAGGGACTCAGGAAGCCTGGCTGGAAAAAGAGCAAAGACTTGCTGTGATAAGTTGGGGAAACAGGATGTCACAAGGAGGCCAAATGCCCACGCTGTTCCCATACCCTGATGCGTTGCTGTCCAGACTCCCCACCCCCCCTGAGGTTTGTCTTTATTTTTAACAAGTGCAAAAAAATCCCCCAGGCAACACTGTACTGACAAATATAAATGACTCAGCTGGAGATGGACTGGCTGAGTAAGCCCCAAGACTAATTTTCTCTCTAGCTCTCCTCCTCTCAGAGGTAATCTCATACCTCCACAATAATGAGATCAAGATAAAATACATCTCTGGTCTGTCTGCAGGGCTGGGTCAACGAAACACTTTGCATCTCCCAGAAGCACCGAAAACTATTGCAAGGCAGGACATTTCTCTCTTAGTCCCCCTACAGCTCTAAATAAGCCTTTGTTAATTCAAGTAGTGAAAAAGTACTGACAAAATCAATCAAATCAGTCCCACCAGTAGTGTTCTCCTATCCACCATAACGGTGATTGAAATACCAATATCCTTAATAGTACCACATAAAATGGGCAACTTCCAAAAAACTTTTCTTCAGTAAACTGAGGAAGTTTGGAACTGTTCAAAACTTGCTTCAGTTTAAGAGCTGCACAAATAAAGGAAGAGCCTTACAAGGTCTTTAGGTTTTAAGTTCAGAGCATTCAACATGCCAAGGATAAGGTGTGTCCCATTCCCAAAAGTCTATTAGGAGGCCACAAGAAAAGATGTACAAAATGCTGTTCACCAGTGAAGGTACCTACCTGAAGAACATAAGTGTTTTCACAAAGGTAAGATCTTATTTGTCTCCTAACCATTCAAACAACCATCAAAATGTTTTAAAATGCATATGCACAACACCCCCCCATATATTATGTTTGCATATTGGTACTAAGAACAAAATTGTCTGAATTATTTTTATTTCTAAAGACTCATCCAAAGAAACCTGAAGTCAATGAAAAGACTCCTTTCTCCTTATCACTTTAAGGCTTTGGATTAGGTTCCAATATGTGAATGAGACTCAAGGAAACACATATACTCTCTTTCATTTTTAGCCTCCTACAGACATAGTACAATTCAAAGGAATCTACTAACAATGTAATCAAAAAATCACTTAGAGCAAATAAAGTACATTAACACTGACCATATTTAAAGGTCCCATTGAAATGAACCATAATATTTGTTTCCTTGCCATTTAAGAAAGAATCATTTCGCTATTAAAAACAGAGTGCATGCAAGGCTTTTCCAGAACAACTTCTGCAGACCTGATTTCTTGCTTTCACTTTCCATCACTGGTTCTCCCCCAGTGTGCTTTAGTTCCACTAAAATCAACACCTTTGAAAGTAATTGCTCATTTTAAAAGCAGGCAGATTTCTGTTGCTCAGCTTCAAAGACATTAAATCTATGCAGAGAAATGCACAAACACCTGGATGCACAACTTCAGCCTCCAATTAATAAAGACTGTAGTATGCTGCTTTGATGGAGGCATTCTCCCCATTTTTTTCAGCAACCAAGACACTTGGGGGGGGGGGGAATCAGGAGAAAATACCATTGCTCTGAATAAGAGGACAGTTTTCTTAGCCAGTCTGTAACAGACCCCATCTTTAGACATGGACTGGGTCCATAAATTGCACTTTCTGTAGGTTTGTGAAAGGCAGATATAACTACATGTTATTTACTGTGAAGCAAACATAGAACAACAGATGGAGCAAGAAGATTCATAACTTAAAGTGTAGGGCCAAAATAACAGGTGTTTTGAGCAGTTCAACTTCTGAGTAGAAAAGCCAAAGCCAAAGCTCCAATGCATTTGTGTAAGCAGCTTGCCCAAACTCCAGTGGTGCCTTAATCATACCTGAGTGCAGAAGAGGTGATGAGAGCTTGTGCCGTGATGCTGCACCAGGCAACACAAAGGAGAGGGCGCCAGAAAAAAAGCATACAAGCAACAGTGATCCAGAAGATCCGAAAGTAGAGAGACAAGGAAACAGAGAATTGTTGGGCTCCTCATTGACATGGATGAAGGCTCACTTCATAGAGCACTTCACAGATGCAGACAGACAACATGAAGACATCGGCATGCTGCTCTGACCTCACGTCCTTACCACCAAACTCTCCAGGCATCAGCCTCAAGTATTTTCCAAGGAACATGCTTTGGCTCCTTTTAGTTTTCTATGCTATTTCCTCTTCATTATCTACCGCTTTGGTTTATGAAGCCAAAACCTCTGATCAAACACCAGATTAAGGGAATGCACATTACAAAAGCTTTCTTTCTTCCTGCACTTGAACAAAGCTGACATTTCACATACATTCATAATACCCATCAGCTAAAAGGGTTTACAGGACAGACACACTCCCCCCCAGGCCATCGTTTCTGTAATGGATTCTTTACTAAATCTATATGCCAGTAAAGGATGGATTGTAGATATTTAAACAGCAAAACTAATTAACTAAACATAACTACTTCCTTTGAAGCTTTAATAGATGGTAAAAATTTCCATTTATCTATTTTTATGTGTGAATTGAAAACATTTGTAAAACAATATTCTTCTGTCATGGAAATTAAGAATGGTGTTTTCAAGCTAAATCATCAGAAATCCTGAACTGAAGTGAGGGCTGCTAGTTTCACTGCTGTGCTCTGGCAGGTCCCTGGGATTAGATGACAGATGACTCTTCATCTCTAATTTTTACTGGATTTGGAGATGTGTTTTTTACTCACTCAGAAATAGTTCTCTGTATAAAAGATACATTTACCACCTCTCCACTTGCACATCCATTTCAGGAGATTTTTAGCTTTATCAACAGGAGTAAACATCAGCACTTACAAAGATTTCAATATTGTACACATTTATTAGCATTTTTGCTAAGTTTGCTCATGCCAAAATTGATATGGCTAATTGTTATGGCACATGAAACCATACTTTCTGAGGTCCATGACGTTCCTCAAAGAACATTACTGGTATAAAGAAGGCTCACCCTTTTCCAAAATAACTTAAGGCAGACTAATGTCTTAATTCCCTTTCAGACTCAGCCTGCTTAATTTCAAGATAAAGTAAAAAATGTTTGAGACAAGTTCACATTTTGCACCTCTTTCTTCCTTTGTTGTTGCAAGAAGGAAGTCAAATCCTCCCACCTCCTCTGTCCTGTGCAAAACTGAGGCTCTGAAATGTTGAACTTTCAATAGCTTTATTCTCTCCAAAGAGCTGAGAATGGGGCAACTGGACCTGTTTTTTTCTTCACTAACACTGAGACCTGGGTTTGCCCCCTTAGGAAAGGGCACAAACATCTGCCAGCCCAGGTCACAGGGAGGGTGCAACTTCAGGAAAGCAAAGACAAAGACTATTATTGAGAACCGCTGTTTAGGCAGCTTGATGGTAGTTTAAATCTAAAAAAAAAAAAGTTAAAGGGAGAAGGAGACATGACAGATAGACTTTGTGAGGTCTAGGGAAATTAGACTGCAGAGCCATGTAAGAGCTTGAAAGAGCAAGAACAACTACATGAATACGTTCAGAGATGCAGTGTGAAAGATTTGATGTTCATATACAGAAGAAAAGGACAGAGGAAAATCACGGGTGCATTAATCACAACTATATAGTCTGGTCCTCTACGTTCACACTGTGCCATGTGACAACTGCACCACTCCACAGCAGCTCTGAACAAGAGGGACCCTGGCAGCTCACACCAGACACTGGGGACTGGGAAAGGGAGGAGAAGACAAGGAGAGAGGAGGGAAAAACAAGGTGATTTTGCTGTATGGACTGTTAAGATAAACCAACATAGTGCCACTATTCTTCTCTACATCTAAAGCTCCCTGAAGGTTTTCTGACTGCCTCTGCTGTGTACTTTCTTGTTGGTGCTAAACTAACACTGTTTAGGGATGTTTGAAAGGTAACCTGAACTCAGGAACTTGTGTAGCTGGGCTGATCTCCAGGCTTGTTGCCTTCACTGTTGGTTGTGTCCTCACACAAAACCTCAGAAAAGGGCTGATGCAGTTCAGTTCTCTCTCAGGGAGAGAAGCTTTTGCACACATTTCTCAAAAACCCTGATAAAACAGCATGCAAAGGGACATGTGAGGTATTGCAGTCTGTCTGCCCACATCATGAGTTTGGAGAGATGACATGCAGGCTACTGGCAGCGTGGGATTTCCATGGCCTCCCCATTCTAGTGCTTTTAAGTCACATCACAAAAAAGGAGTTAATCACTGTTTCTCGCACTTTGCTAGAATTTGGAAGTTTCAGATAAACTGGTATTGTAGTAAAACATATCAGTTAAGGGGAAAGAAATAAAACACCAAATCAGAACAATGTGTAAGTATGCAAAGAAGGCTCCTGCCTCCAAAAGCACTGCATTTAGTGGCTGCTCACAAAGCATGCTCTCCTGCTGAAACTGGTTAGCATGTAGTTGTGATTACTCTAGCACATTTAAGAAATGCCATACCAGATTCTCAGTCCTACTCATGAATCACTGTTTCCCACCCCTCTGCTGTCCTGAGAGCAATGTATTGGGGGAGAAACTATAGCAGTGCCAGAGCCAGCAAAGGCATCAAAAAAGATGTTCAGGTAGGAAATCTTTTTCACCCTGTTTATGAAATAACATGAACACTCCTCATGTTCATCTGGGAGAACCAGCTCCCTGACTGATTAAAAAAACACCAGTAATTCATGTAAGGGACAGTTCAGAAGTGCATGGCCAATGCAACAGCCCCAATTTATTGCTAGTTTAATTCTCTGAACCAGACCCCTAGAAACTCAGAAAAAGGCCTGAGCCATGCAAAGAAGAGTCAGGAACAGACATCTGGGAATGGAAGGAGGTCAGTGCCACAGCAGCAACCCTTTGAAAAGTTTTAAGTGCAATGCAAGCATACCCCAAATTCTCCAACATGCAACAACTCACTCCAGATCAATACACTGAAGTCTCTAGATCATGGAAAATTGCATTTCCACATTGCAGCGCTCAACACCCTGGAAGAGCCTTGACCTGGAAAGCAGCCTCATGCTAAGAAATATGTTGTAACTACTGAATAAGAACATACAAAGCCATCCTGTGGGCATGAGGCACTCAGTCTTGCAATCAAACATAAGGGTCACTACCCCTTTGCACAATCCAAGTAGTGAGTCAAGTTCCCAAGAGCCTTCCAAGCCTGCTAATCCTATTTTTTCCAGAGTTTCTTTTTGTTGCATTTTGTGGTGCTTTTTGTCTCATATCTTTGGAACTCTTCACAATTTTCTAATTTAGCTAATGAAGGTAAGCTTCTCGCAGTTCTGGGGATGCTTTCTGATTTTTTTGTTTAAAAAAAATATTTTCTCAAGAAAGTAAGTCTTTAAGTATTCAGACACCTGGTATTCTGGGTAGCATTGCCAGATTAATTACTGTGTTGGAAGACCATGCAATGGAGAAAACTACTGGTGGAGGTGCAAAGAACCAGCACACCTAGGCTCAGAAGCAAGAAGGCATAAACAACAGAAGTGATAAGCAACCAGTTTTAAAAAATCAGATTTGTTATTAATAGGACAGGGACTGAACACAGAAGGAAACGGTATTGTAAAAAAATCTTACATAAATAAACTAGATAATTTGGAAAGGCTGTAGACCTCAGAAAGCAACTCAAACAGCTATGAAATGGGTAGGAGAGACAATGTGTTTAAATGGGCTCAAGGCACAGTAAATACAGCTTGGCTGGGTATAGCACAGGACAAGTCATTCAGATCTGAGATCCATGAAAAGACAAAAAAAAAAATCACAGGATTCCTACATTTAAAGTGTGGCCAGCTGCACAGTGTGGACCAAATTTAGCATGTCCAGGAACATAGTGAATTTGAAACTTATATGACATGTCTGTGTATGGCTAGTGAGAGCATGAAACTAAGGGAGTATTTGTACCTAAACCCATTCATGAATAAGATGCATTTATTCCCTAAGCAAGGTGTATACAAGCTGCTGCACTTCAGTCGCCCTTCCTGTGTTGATGCAAATCAACACTTCAATATGCCCAGCTCTGGAGGCTCAGTTGAGACTGTGCTTTGCTCCTGGGCTCCACAAGACTCAGCAATCCCTCTTCTCGCCCATCAGAGGCAGTGGGGGCTGTCTTAATTTTCTAGCTCTTGCTTCTCACTTCAACTGTAAGATCATTGCTTTTGCTGTCAAATCAACCCAGCCTTTGTTCAGGACAGGTACTTTTAACTTCTGCAGAATTTCCCACTCCCACACACAATCAGGAGACAGTGTGTATGAAAGATTTATACCCACCCTTTGTACAGCAACACAAGGTTATATAAAAGCTGGGATATGCAGAATACAAAGCAGGTAAGAAGCACACTTTAACTTGTAGGTGACACAATTAACACTGAAAATTCAAGGTTGTCACTCAGAAGTCTAGCGCTCTATAAAAAAAAAAAAAAAAGGTGGCTTTTTTCTCAACTGTGGCACAATTTGCAACACTAAGAGAGATCCTGGCCCTGTTCCATCACTGAGCATTTGAAGTCGGTTTCA
The DNA here is from genome assembly GCA_035583185.1 of Anabacerthia variegaticeps. Lineage (NCBI taxonomy): Eukaryota > Metazoa > Chordata > Aves > Passeriformes > Furnariidae > Anabacerthia > Anabacerthia variegaticeps. The sequence continues at coordinate 138,254,269 of JAWWEW010000078.1, forward strand.
CTTTGGCCACTGCATGTTGACAATAACAAGACAAGCCTCAGCATGATGGGTACAGTTTCGCCATGGCTTTACATGGATCTTAAATATGAGCAGCTCTGTAAAAGGGACCTCCAGTGACTCAAGCTTCCCATAACCTTGCTGCCACCCAGAGAGCCAGCTTGGAGACCTAGAACACGCAGCACAGAGCGTGGCACAGGGGAGCAGGTGCTAGAGCTCAGGTGGAGAAGGAATGAGCTGCTGAGGCCAGGAGGAGGGCAGGAAAGTCCCAATCAGCTGGGGCTACAGTTTCACAACACGTTGGCTTCAATGACAAAACCATCTCGCTGGGTTCTTCCTCCAACCTCAGCACTTCTGCCTTGTGCTGGAGTCCACGACTCCCCTTCTGCTGACACAACTGCTTTTTAGTCTGCTCTGTTAACTCCATCATAGAAAAAGTGAGCATTTGAGATGACATCTTTTCTGGAGCATACATTTAGCCCATGTAAGTTAAAAACAATCTGCTTCTGGCATGGCATCACACACAGTTAAGTCAGTGCCACCCCAAAGAGGTGCACTGCAGCACAGGGATGGGCTTTTCTCTTTAAAGGCTCTTGCCAAGACCAACATACAACACAGTCATACAGTAATATTCTCTAACAGTATATATATTTTTTTAATGTTACTTGCAACACAAAATCCCAGTTCCAGAGAACCACGTCACTGAGTGAGAATTGAGACATAGAGAACTGTCTTTGGGTTGCAAAGAAAAAACTACACTTGAAGGGAGGGAATCTATGTCACATAGCTGTAATCACCTAAGAGGTGTACGTGGAAGCCAAGCTAGTATTCCTGTAGTATATGAGGATGGAGAGTGGCATTACCCAAGAACACTCTGGCTGTTTCTCTCTCTGCTGCCCATGCTGAGAGCAGGGATACTCAGAACAGCTGAAATGCCTAATGTAAGAGGAATCCTCTCTAAAGGTCCAAACACACTCAAGAAAGGGGAAGACAAAACCAAAATCCCAAACACCTGTCTATTACCTTTAATGCTCAGAATTAGAAATTAATATTTTGGGTGCGTCAAAGATCACTACAAAAATCAGTACAACTGCATGGTATATAGACAGCAAAAGGAAGCACTCAAAGATACAAGCAAGCCCATTTTATAAATAAAAGAATAAAAAAAGGAAAAGTGAGAATGATTTATCCTTTCAACCAAAAGCCCAAAGTAATTAGATAATGTTTCTTTAAAAGCAAAGGCTGTGTCCCATATATTACCCCTCAAAACAAAGTAAAATGCTTTTTTACAGCTTGGCAGGAGCCTTGATTAAAATTTCATTTCACGTGGTCTCTAGCTCTACATCCTTGTTAAAACACATTCTCTGTTAGCATATCTCACAATTACTCAAGAGCATCAAAAATTTAGGAGCTAAAGGGCTCTTTTCTGTACTTTGTGAGTGCTAAAACAATGACATCTCCTTCATAGCTCCTTTAAAAGAAATGAAGCCATTAATATGATAGTTCTTGAGAGCAAATTGAAGTCTACCTAGAAGCCTGGGCTGCAGTCTGGCTGCCCAGCAAGATCTGAAAGTACTGAGGAGACAGATTTCTCTGGCAGTTGTGGTACAGGGATGGTTCCAGTGCGGCATTTTCCCTCCTGCCCCATCAGTGGGTGCTGATAGCATACAAGCCACAATCCAGTCTCATACTGTGCTGGATCAGAGATCCTCTGCCCCAGAGGAAACACCATGCCAGGACCCCACAAGCCAAGGCATCATGATCACATCTCCCCTCTGCTGTTACCTCTACAGCATGAACAACAAAAAAACATGACCCAGAAGAGAAAATGCCAAACCAGGCCTAAGAGGACAGGTTTTACTTGGCTTTATTTGCTGAAGCCCAGTCTGGTCCACAACCACAGAGAAGCAGAGAAGGCTGAGTCTCTAACAATGAAGCTAGAGGAACAAGAATGGACTTTGGCTCCAGCACAGATATTCTTCAGGACTCAATTTTTAATGAGTGCTACTGGACATTAATAATACTGCGTACCCTGGTGGCCAGCTGCTGGGCCCACATCTCACAGTCCATCACCACTGCTGCAAACAAAAAGACAGACATTTGGAGGAGATGTACATATTTTCTTGTAGGTTCCAGCTGAGGCAGAAAGATATGGAGCACAACTACTGAACACAGACATCAGACCCCTCCCTACACAGCAGGTAGGGTGTGAAAAGCATTGGCTCCGGTGATGGAAACACTCCACACTTTGCTACAGATAGGTTCAGCCTGATTAACCTCAGCAGCTTACAACATGCCAGGCTGAGGTGCAAGGGCAGGCAGCAGGGATCCCAACTGATGCAGCAGTTGAGCAGTGCTCTGGATAGCAATGGCTTTTAAGTATCTTCCTTTTCCTCTTCCTCCTCCTCTGAGCCAAAGGAGCCATGCCAACGACACTGGCAAAGCCTGAAACTACAGTCCCAGATATCCCACCTCTCTGCTGATGAAAGTAAAAGGTGTTGCAAGCTACACCATGCTCAGGAAAAATGGTGAATAGGTCTTGGGCCCTGGGAAGTAACTTATGTCTGAGGTTACTTAGGAATAGTAAAAATACCAAGCACTTGAATAGTATCAATGTAAGGCATCATACAAATGAAAAGGGCAGAATTAAGACTCTCTACATTGGTCCAGATCTCCTCCTAAATTTCACAAGGGCACACCTTGCAAAGTAACAATGGCAGAAGTTATTACTGGCTTTTGTAATTTTTAAGTTCTTCCCATAAGAGGTATTTCCACTAAACACTTGAAGACTTAAGTTGTCAAGAAAAGAAACAACCAGCAGCAGCTTTGGTGGGCACTGATGCGCTTCTGCACAGCTCAGAGCTCCAGGGCAGCAAAGCAGCTCTGAACCCCTAACCAGAGCATTAAACCTCTGCCGAGCAACTTGGGCAGTCTTGTGACACAGCTGAAGTATCTTATGGCTGATATTAAACTTTGGCTTGTAAAGATTTGAACTGTTTAAACTGCCTGCTTGACAGTTCGCTCCTCAGGAGCATTTTAACAGGGACACAGAGGAGCCACTTGTCTCTCTCCTGCTGACCGACAAGCCGCAAACAGCTGGTCATGCTGGGTCAGAACCCATTTTGCCCATTCCCTCGAAAAGAAGAGGATGTTTGTGCTGGGGACACAAAGGCCAATCTGTTCAGAGCAGGACACAGCCCTCCCGCCTGTCTCCCAGCACTGGCTGACACAAGCTGGCGTCAAAGGGAGAAGGGTAAAAACACAAGGGTTGTCCCATTTCCCCAAAGACCATTCTTAGCAAATGTCATTATTTAGAAAACGCTGCAGTTTGAGAATATTTGTGTGAAGTGGTCATGGAAATCTCAACTGTGAAAACTGGAGTTTAATTTGTATATTCAACTTTGTCACTCTTTAAAAAGAAGTTAAACGTGGCTACTGTTTTTTCCCAGCAGAAAAATCTAAGATCTGCAAAACACTGCTTCTCTCCTTGGCAATTGCTACCATTTACTTGTTTGTTTTGGTGCAGCATAGGAAGGGGGGGGGGGGGGGGGGGG
>JAWWEW010000078.1:138259387-138272433 GCA_035583185.1 Anabacerthia variegaticeps
CCCCGCCCCCCCCCCCCCCCCCCCCCCCCCCCCCCCCCCCCCCCCAACCAAAAAAAAAAACGTTAAGGTAATTGGGTTGCATTCCAGGCTGGGGACCTCAGGGCTCCTGAGCTAACCCAAATTCTCCCAAGAACTCAGACACAGAATACAGCAGACTTGCAGTTTATGTGACTTCTTTTGATGATACCAATTCTGTCACTTTTCAATCATCCTTAAACTGTGGTCACAACTTTGCACCTCTTTAGAGATAAGGAAACCCATCAGGTCTGGCTGTTAGCCAGGTAGCCATCAGCAGCTGATGGAGCCTGCCCGGAAGCACAGCTCATCCCCAGCAGGGATCTGCCAGCGTTCAGATACACAAATCAGCCAGCCAGCATAAAGTCAGCAAGCCAACGTTTTGATTATGCAATTATTTGTTCAGCTACAACTGCAGGTTTTCCTGCATAATCAGGCTGATAAATATCAAACTTTTGCTGGTGTTGCCTCGAATCCTAAATGATGTAGTCAGAAGTCAAAAAGGAGGCAAATGATACCCAGAAAAATCCAGTGGTAAATGGAGTGTTGTGTTTTCGCATAAGGGGCAAGCCACACAGAGATTTTGGGCTTAGTGTACCCTGCAAACCCAGAATACCTCTGATGACTGTCACAGTCTGGCATTACACGCTGTAATGACACAAAGGTAGTAGCAAACTCAAATTTCTCATGGAGAATCGTCTATGCATTGACAGCGCTACACTTACAAACACCCCACTCCACAGGAGACAGGTCACATTTCTGCTGGTGCACCTTTTTGGAGAAAACAGAACTCTACAAACCAGCCGTCACCTGAAACTATGTTTTTGTTGTCTCCACAAACAGTGGCTGCTCCCTTCTCCAGTTAAACATTATTTTTAGTGTGTCTTTTCCACTGAAGAGGTCAGACCGTAGCTGTGAACAAAAAAGGTGACCAGAAACATTCTTTGGAAAGCTGTTGCTACAGTATCTGTCACCCTGGAATTTAAGAGAAAGCAGGGAGGTTTTAAGAAGTAACATTTGATACTGTTCTAATTTGAGACAAGGACCTACAACTTAGGCACATATATGACTGTGCTGAGTTATTCGACCTTTGCGATTAGCACGGAACAGTAGCTAAAGAAACAATTGTTTAATCAATTATTATTGCACAAAATGACTGAACTCAGAGACTGAACTGCTGCCACATCTATTTTACAAAGCTTTTGCTCATCGGTCTTTGAGGAAGCAGAGGCAGAGAATGTACTCAGGTTTGCTAAGCACAGTAAGGCAGCACATTAACAGAGGGACTGCACTGAATACCTCACGAGCAGGTCTTGTCCGTAATATTTTAAAGGGGAATTAATACAGTGGGTACCAGGGACAGGATAAAGCTGTACCAGCATCTTTTTTTCCCCACCAGTAATTCATATCAGTATTGCTCACCAAAAATATCCTAATCCCATGGAAATCAATGGCAAAATACATGCCAACTTGAAGAGGACGTGGCTCTCACTCTTCCCCCTCCTGCTCCCCTTCTTAGTGCTCTCTAGTCAACTGCAGGTTGTCCCCATCAGCCCGCCCATCACCCATTCACTGCCAGAGACTACCCCAGACAACTGGACAGGGACAGCAGGGTCTGGGTGGAGAACACAGAGCCTGAGAAAACCCAAAATTGCAGGTGCAGCCTCCTGTGAAGTATTCCATTAAATGAACCAACCCAGAGACTCCTTCAGTGCAGGTATAATCAAGACTTTTCCATTTTCAAAAAACAATTAACAGCACTGACAATAAACAAATTCTGTCTTGGATATGAGCAAATGCATGTACAATGTGCATACAAGCTGTATGTGTATGCCCACTTGCACCTTGTGCCTCTGTAATATTGCTGATAGGGATTTACAGCTGTCCCCACACTAGGGCTAGGTAAGCTCTGGAATTAAACAGCTACATTTTAAGGCATCCCTACACCAACATCCGCCAATGCACTAGTGAACAGAAAGAAAGCAAAGAGAAAATAGAGAAATGAAATAACATGTTGCATATTCTCCCCACAGAAATAATTTTCTACCCTTTATGGTTTCATGAACATTTGATTCCCTCATATATAGAGTTCTACACGAAGTCTTAAATACAGCAAAAGCTAAAAAAGTAGTGGGGCTGACTTAATTTACAGCTGCATTGAGGAGATATTAAAATTACACCTAGAAGAGCTACTTTATGCAAGTTTCAGAGGCTTGAGAAGTTTCTTCCTCATTTTCTTCTGTACTCAAGGTTTTGACTGTGAGTTTCACAGAAACAAGAAACATAGCCCCAGAACTATGACTAACTGAAAAGATCAAACATAAACATCTTACAGGAATTCATATAATACACCACTTATGACTTCTCCACTGGAAGCACATCTATCTTGGCTCATACCAAATATACATCCTTATCCACTTCACACAATGTGTATGTTGATAGAAAAGTAGCAGAACAAAGTGATTAAGAAGAACAGCACATCTAAAGCTCCCAAAGAACTGAAAAAAAACTGCACTTACTGAACCTAACTGTGTATTTTAACAAAATGGGGAAAAAGTACTACATGGAGTTGGTCAAAACTTTTTGGCTATGAAAATTTCCTGTGATTAATGTGATTGCAAAGATTTTCTGTGAGGAGATGGTACATTGGGTACCACCTGCTTTTCCACATAGACAATTCTGCTTAGAAAAGGTTTTAAATGCAGGTTCAAATCAGCCTTTTGAAAGCAAATTGCTTTATCCTTAGATACAAAATGCCATTTCAAATTAAAACATCATAAATATTCCCACAGAAACTTGCATGTTTTCAAGTCAGCTCTTCCCTTCCTCCCTCAAAAACCAAAGGGTATTTGCTTCTCAGTGTTCTGTTAGGAGAGTGAACCTTGAAACCTCTCTAAGGTCTTAATACTATATATGCACATAGAGAGAAAGCTCTGGCAGTAGTTGAACAAAAAGTCAAGCATTAAATACTAACATTTCAAGGCATATGTAGCAGAAAAGTTCAACATATATAAAACCAGATCAACACAGAATGATCCTAGCAATGCAGTCCTTAGACAAGCAAAGTCCAGAATCAGTTTCAGTTTATTTTTATTTGGTGTAATTTATAACATGCCCAGACTCACTGTTTATTTCCTCATGGCTTCACAGACAAAAGTGCTGTTCTTTTGATAGTCTATCCCATGTGTTTATTAAATCAGAGATAAGAGAGTGAAAGGGAAACATAAAACCAACAGAGGGTCATTTTTAGTTTCAGGGCAATTTTATATGCCATCTCTTAGAACTCCAATTTACGGCTTTCCTTAATGGAGCCTTTCAGGGTTGATTTTAATGTGTTGAGTGGAAATTCCACTAGTTTGTTACTGCAATGTTTTCTTCATGACTGACCTGCTCTCGTTCATCACCTAGGTCTGGCTTATTTATACAGACAGACACTCACTGAATGGACAGAGAATTTCTTAAAACTAGTTGCCTTCACTTGCATTCTTCCTGAATGAAAACATTGTTTTCTTTTATTGCCTTTTCTGACTGACACTTCTCCAGCGTTCCACAAATCTGAATAAGACTGAAGTTACTATGAGGGTTTTTTTACCTTTTTTAAGGCAGGATACAGTCCTCCCCAGAGCTAGATGAGAGCTGTGTCTTACAAACATTACAAGAGCATCAGCCTGCAACCCAACCCAACCCGACTATTCCTGCAAAGAAAAGGGTAGCAAAAGCCATGAGAGCAACAGTGGCTTCATGCATGTTAGCTGTGGCATTTGCAAGACCTTGAGGTCCATCAGCAGGTTTAAGTGTTGCTTGTGTTTCTTCTCACCAGTGTGCTCAAGACTTCAAGAATTTGGGCTATGTTAACTGTCTGACCAGCCACTTACCTGAGTTTGTAAAATCCAGAAGGTTTTAGTTTAGGCAAAGCACAGCAATAACACCTAGAGCTCTTAATGAAGAGCCTGCTGTCATCATCCAAGCCATTCCAGCTTGAAGCCTGCTCCCCTTCTCTTGCAGTAAGCACACCTTCCTGACTTTAGATGACAGAGCTCACAACCAGACACATCCTCAGCTCTGGAAAAGGCTTCCCAGGAGTGAAGTTCAGAATCAGAACCACAGAATGGTTAAGGTTAGAAAGGACCACCAGTGGGGTCATCTGGTCCAACCTCCCTGCTCAGCACGGGTCATCCTAGAGCACACTGCACAGGACTGCATTCAGAAGGCTCCTGAATATCTCCACTGAGGGAGACTCCACAACCTCTCCATGCAGTCTTGAGCTAGACAGCCCACTATTCCACCCTCACAGCAGAGAGACACAATGGATAAAATCGGCATCATCTTGGCATCTCCAGACCTGGCAAAGCCCCAGCAGCCTAAATTTGGTTACAACCATGTTGGCCCTAAGTACCCATGAGGGTCAAGCGCCAAACAAGAAATGCCTGTTGACAGGACTGCTCATTACATAAGTATGTACATAAACACATCTTTTGGTATGTGACTTCATACCTAAGTATGTACTTATGTGGTGGGAAGCCTATTGGTTCTCTGGAGACACTCCTCCATCCCAGCCACACATTGCTGATGAAGACCAGGTACTAGGAAAATCTGGCACTACATGAGACAGGACAAGTAAGTCCAAGGGGCAGGTAGTTACCAAGAATAATGCGTACTTTGAAAAACAATTGTAATTTGGAAGCCTTTTTTCCTATCTGTAGCATCCTCAACAGAAAACAAAAAAGAATCTCAAAAAAAACAAACAAAAAACCCACACACAAAATAAATCAAAGAAAAAACCTCTGAAAAAATTTGAGTAGCAAATCCTGAAGGCAAATCCTGCTCATCTTATTCCTGTAAAATACTTCTCAAGACCCAGTAATAAAATAACTCATTTGTCTTCACGTCTGCAAGAGAAGGATCCTTCTGGCTCCTACCTAGGAAGAGTAAGACCAACAAGAAGCTGCCTGCTCTGACAGAAATCACATCTGCCACTACACCCTGCCAGCCCCACTACCAGCTCTGTCCTTCCAGGCTGTTTTGCAGAGACTAAAGCCCAAAGTCCAGGATAAACAGATTAAACTTTCACTGTCTGAGTTAAAACTATTAGCTTAAAGCAGCCTCATAAGATACATGCCGGATAACACTAAACCTCTCCAGCATCTTCACACAGCTGCCTCTTGCTCCCCTTGCAGAATCAGAGCCAGTGGCAGCTAAAACACACATCACTGTAGTAAATCATCCTGGGAATAGCTATTATTGAAATAACTCAGACAAAAGTGGAGATACATTATTTCCATGGTATAGCTTGCCATACTCTCTCATAACTACTTGATTATGTTAAAAGCCAAAATAAGTACTGCACCAGCTGTACATGCCTATGGCAAATGGAACATAAAGCTTAACTAATGGCCCTATTTCCCTGAAAGGGCACGAGGCTGATAAATGTTCCCAAGAGGTCATGTTATCCATTGGAGCAAATCAGGTAAGTTGTGCCTTCCTTGTCAGAAAAGAACTTACATTCTGCTACTGGCGTTTTAAAAAGAAAATTTTTTTACATTTTATTTTTATGTTATATTTCTAACTTTCTGATACTTGAAAAAAGGATTCTGTTTCTCAGGTATTTACACCACCATACCAGAAATTTACCAATTTTTAGCCTGCCATTAAAGTGAACAGAAACTGTTTACAAAGACACACACACAGACAAGTTAGTCACCTGTGTGCTGCCTTGAAGCAGCCTCACTGCTCAAATATATGACATCTTTAGAAGGAAACATCCCAAAGCAGTGAGGAATAAACATAGCCACAGCTTTAGTTTTGATGACTTCTAGAACTGTGCCAACAAGCACGACTTCCAACAGTTTGTAAAAAAGCTGCACATCATTTTTAGAAAGAGTGTGCTGTCTGTTAATCATTTCTAATCAGAGACAGTTTCTCCACATCTACTTTTCTGGCTCGTTTCCTTACAATTACAAATTCCATTTTACCCAATAGCTACAATACAGTTGTGCTGCTTCAACAGTGACCAGCTCCACTGTGCCCTTAGTACATGCACAACAACATCCATAGCCAGTTCAGTAGTTCAAGTTCTATCTAGACAGACTAAATTAAAGCCAGACTGTGACAGAAGTGTGCAGTAGCAGCAGTTGGAAAGTCATGCCTGCCAAAGAATTATGTGGAAATTATGTCCCTTAATTGAATTTATGTGAAGGAACAACCTTAACCTAACAGCAAGGCAATATCTAATATTGAAGCAATCTGAGGAACTAGTCACAGTTGATTAAATCTTTTGTAAGCAAGTTTGTTAACGTATGTTCTCAAGCAAAGTATGTTTTCATATCTAAGTGGATGGTGAACAAACCAATTCTGTCTTTTCCCAATTTCTCCTGCAAGCAAAGTTAGGTAAAAACTTTGGTGTTCTAGTTCATTACTCAGTGTTGCTACACTGCAAGATCTTGCAAGATGCTGGATGCCATAATTTCAATGAATCCTCTCTCTCCCAAAAGTGCAAGACTGGGCCATTAACCATCTTTTAAAGCACAGAGACACGGGCTCATAGAGCAGCTTTCCTTGTCCTGCAAAATAGCAGTCGACAGATATTTATTTAAGAGCATGAAGGAGGCTCACAACACACCTTCCAATATGTAGCATGAGTGACAAGTAGCACCCCACACTTCTGCATACCTTGGAGCTTCTCACAGACTTCTCTATCCCCAAATCAGCTATGTCTCACCCTGAACACCTTTAAACTCCCTCCTTGCTTGCAGTGACACTCCTCTGACACTCAAGTTCCTTCTCATCTCGTGTCCCTGCCAAAACAAGACTACTTATTCCTCCTATTCAGAGACCTAAGTCTTTCCCAATCTGCCATAACAGTACGATGCTCTCCATGATTGCTCTAAGAACAGATGCCCTGGCAAAGACCCTCAGCACAGACACATGTTATGCTGACAGCAGTATTTTTCTCTGCTCGACATAACTTAGGGTTTGGAGAGGTGATACAGCTGGGCCAAGTGAAACCCTCTTCACACCAGCTACAGCTGCTGTAGTGACACCAGCAGGGGCAGGAAGGCGGTAAGAGAAGAATCTCTCACCTCCACCCACGTCAAGGCCAGCAAAGCTGTATTCTATGGGCTGCTCACAAACTCTGTACGATAAGTAGTTAAAAGATTTTTTGCACGTTCTAGAAATATCACTATCATCCTTCTTCACTATTTTTCTGAGATGCTTGAAGAATTGTTTCACACTTGGAAAGCCAGAGTCTCCCATGCAGTACTGGGACAGCTTTTTTCCGACCAAATTTTGTTCACTTATTTATGCTATTGCTCTTTTGAACTATTGTTTTCTCCAATTTCCCTTCTACTGAAGTTGCTGCACCAATTCTAACAAGTAGCCATGGCAACATAATCTTGCAGAATAAACTACAAAATAATCCTATGATCAGAAATCTAAATTAGAAAAAAGTAATTGAAATAATGTATTCCTAAAACCTGTATGTAAAGTGAGTACTGGAACAGGTTACAAATAGATATGGTAAACTCTCCACACTCACAAACTCTGAATGAACAAAAATAGATGCTATACTTAAAACCAAATTTACAGATACATTACTAAAAGGAGAAATTCCACACCATGTATTATGAAAACAGTGAGATTAAGAGAGTAAAAAAAAATTAAAAATCATTCCCAGTTTACGCCTGAAACCATCAACCTACTGGGATCAGCACCTGTCCCAAACCCAAACTGGTTTGAATTACAGACATTCCTCATCAGCTACCTCAGGACAGATGTGAGTTTCTGACGCAAACCCAGTGAACAGCAGGGGTGGGGAGAAGCCAGTGCCCTTGGCATCACCTGTGTGAAAATGCCTTCCCAGAAGGGTGGAAATCACCTCCAGAGAAAAGGCATTTGCCACGGCAAAATGAAGAGACAAACACAGTTTCATTATCCATAGCAAGAGCCTTCAGCTTTCAGTTTTATTCTAATGGTTTAAAGATTCTTCAAAGAGTTATACCAAGATTTCAATTTAATTTCCCACCAAGGAATTACTGCTGGGATTTTAAAACATGCTTTTTTCTTTTCTAATGATACTTAACATTATGTGCAATTGAATTCCAGATCTCTAGACATTTAATCTTCTAAGCATCCTTAAGGAGATGGTAATAAATTGCTTCGAGAGGGCTTAGTATATGATTTCCAAGGTGGGTGGGGCACGCTGCATTTGGTCTAAATAAATCCAGGAATTGTGTTGCCCTGAGTTGCCTTATTTTCTTTACAGTAACTGAGAAAGAGGAATCATATGAGAATTACTGCAAAGAGGATGTACTGATTTTTATCTGTGAAAGGTGATACAGACTGTCTGGACTGCTAAATTAGCTTCTAATCTAATCTGATCAATGGAAGGCACATCAAGTGTTGCCACTCAAGCTTCCGCCAGCTGAAACAATCAAAACTGAGATTCTCAGGAATTGCTTATACCTGGAACTCTTGAGAATAAGATTACTTGCTCCTTTCCTTTTCAATTTCACTTTTAAACTGATGTGTGCCAAAAGCAGCTACAGAGGCTACAAAATGTGATATAGCCCCTAAATACAAAATATTTCACTAACTGCATATTTGCTGGTAAAAAAAAAAAAAAAAAAAAGACAAAGTGTTCCCTCCACACATATACTGGAAGCATAAAAAATAACTGCCTACAATTTGTAATCACTGATATTAGCAGCCCTGACCTCACTATAGTAAGTAGTTGTATCACATACACACTTAAGTGCCCTGTGCCTAATTTTTCCTCTATACTTGCAAGAGACATACTTTTTGGATTAATATTGTATTTTGTTTAACCCCCAGAAATCTCCTGTTGTCACTGCTTTACTGAAAGAAACACTAAAACATAGGTAAGAGAGAAAACTACAGACAACAAGCAGCCTATGCCTATTTTACACTACTTCAACATTTAAGTCACAAGGCAGAATTGCTTTCCTTCATCCAAAGAAAATTCAAAAAGGGTAGGGAGGGGAGAATCCTTACAATACTTACAGAAATATTGTCTGGAAAATAACACGTTACTATAATACAAACTGCATCATGCATATTCTTACACTGCTTTAAAGTTATGTATTACTTCCAAGAGGGATACAGAAGATCACTATAGTCTACTTAGTCCATATGCTAAAACTCACTATGTAGGGGGCTGTGTCCCTGTGGGAAATTTATGCAAACCCAGAGAGGCTGCCAAAGCCACTTCTCCAGGGACCTTGCAATTGTGTTAAGAGGGAAGCACTCAAAATCAATAGAAGGTAAAGCAACACTAAGATGCAACTTTTCCCACTACATACCTTCCACCACCACCATCACTAGTTCATCTGCACACATTAAACGAGTTAGGGAAAAATACCCTGCAGACAGCTAGCAGAATCACTAATGTGGAGTTTTTATTTCACATCGCAGTACAGCATCATGCAGAGAGGTCCTGTCTGACATTAGCACAGGCTACTTCAATTTTTCATTTTTTTCACCAAACACATTGAGAATACAAGCAAAGCACAACCAGCTCGGTTACAGAGCATGCCAAGGGGCTGCTCTCAATTTGGATGCTTTGACAGAAGCAAACACGTTTTGTCTTGAGAGTCACTTGAATGTAATGTGCTTCACACAGCACAAGAGGGTCTGCTTGATTTTCCAAAGTGCTTATTTAAGAAGCCCAAATTTAACAGAACCACAGACAAATTGTATGTACAAACAATAGCTGTCATGGTAATTTTAGCTTCCTTCCACACCTGCAAATACACACTATACAAGAAGGCTGCCTCGTCTCTCATGTAGGGAAATTCCTTCTGCTCCTGAATGCTGGAGAAGCTGCATTCTGCTGTACTGAACACCTCAGAAGCCACACAGGGCTGATAAACTCAACACCAGCCCTTGCTCACTCTGCCTTCATTGCTCCCCCACACCCATGCCCAAGCTGTGACAAAAAGCTCACAGGAAATTAAACCCTGCAGGCAGAAGCGGTTCATCCCTGCAGATGAGGAGAGAGCAAGATTTCTAAGGGCTCAAATCCTTCCTCACCACCACCTCCCTCTCCTTTTGAACTTTCTTCCTTACACACCTCTCTTATGGCAGTATCACCTGTTACCTTATTTCCCTTCCATTTATCATATCCTACCTGATTTAAGGCACGCCGGGCAACTCCACAGACCAGATTTGTAAGAAGGAACTTTAGCTTAGTAAGGGGACTACTACAAGTGAAGTCTGCAATAGACTGATGTCTTACAGGGATGGAAAATAAGAAGACAGAACAAGCCAGCATGGTTATTAAATTTGTTAGAGTAGGACCTCTCTTACCGGGCTTTACAGCTCTGCCCCCCCACACCTGCACAGCTGCTGCAGCTACACCACCTCTAACCCTTCAGCAAATCTCTATTTCCACCAGCTCGGAGACAGTGATCAATGGAGCAAAAGGGGCAAGTGTTTAAACGAAGCATCGCCTCATCCCTTATCTTTGCAGACCTTCCTCCTCCTGCCACCCATGCTGGTGCCAGCCCTGCCTCCCATAAAGGGTGCAGAGGTCTGGGGAGGGATTTTCTGCTCCCTTCCTCCCCGCACAGGAATGCAGGAGAGCCTACAGTTTAGTGCTGAGCTGGTAAATGCCTCATTTCACTGAGCAAGCGACTTTAGGCAGGACACTATAACAGGCAGGCTCTCGCACTCTGATGTTGAGTGTATTGAGCCATACTGACCACATCTTCCCTGCAGTAACTTCTAGGGAATTCCCAATCGTAAGACCCTTTCCAGGACTGCACAACACATTGGGCAATATTCAGAGCCCTGCTGCGTTGCCTTTTGTCCTTCACATCTTACCATGCCTTTGCAAATTCAGCTTTCCTGGGCTGGAAGTCATGAGCAAATCTCAGATTCTCCCTACAAATGTAAATGTAATTTTTGACCCTGGAAACACATGCTGGCTTTGCTTTGTGAACGGGAGAAAGAGTTTAGAGAGGAGCTGCACACAGGTCTTGCCCTGCCCCAGCACAGACTGCTTTTTGCCATATATAACTCTCCAAGAAGTCAGGAAATGGCAAATTCCTACTGTCTGGAAGGAAAGAAAAATCAAGTCTTTCCCTCTTATACATTAAAGGGTAAAAAGAACTTTTAGATTTTCCTTCCTTTAGTAATAAAAATATCATTTTAAACTGTGCTACTGAAGAATGAGCTACAAATTAGGCAATAGAATTACAGAGAATTATTTTAAGCTGCCTGTTTACACAAGCCATTCACGTAGAGTGGGTCCCTGCTGAAGGGAGCAGCCCTCCTGGGGGAATGCTGCAGCCAACTCTTGGTTTGAAATAGCAAGAGAAAGGCAGGACAAAACGCCGAGTTCAGCGCCAGAATATTTTAATTCTATACAGGGATGACTACTGAAATATGCTCTCGATTTACAAATTACAACTTCAGTCTCAAAAACAACTACTGAGGCACATCAGTCTTCACGGAGCAGAGAAATGCAAGATAGCTGCGACGTCAAAAGAAGGGAAGGAGGGTGCTAAGAGTCCACCCTGAAACGGCTTCATCTTCACTCCCAACCAGGAACAAAGCAGAGGTGTTTTACAGACTCTACAGCAGCAGCGTACTCAGGTGCTGTTACTGCAGGCACCACACAGAGGGAGGGAGACTAGCAAGCACTATATACATTACTCATTAGATCACAGTAAAACTCAAACATTACCTGGCCTCTACCCCAGGAAGCCCTTAAACTGCATAAACAAACCAATGACAAAATTTAGATGCAACAGCCTCAATTCAGACCCCACAGAGAAGTTCGTATTAAAACTTCACAGATATCTTTGTAAACGATTCCACTGCAGTGAGGGAGGATGGGATGCACTTTGGTCCCGCGGGGAACGCGGGGCTCACAAGGAGAGGAGGCATAACTGCCCTCACCTTAAATCCTCAAGGAGCACTAGCTCCTCCGCAGTTTTCAGTATCACATGGGCAATCAAGCACTTTCTCAGCACACACTGCTGAAGGATGCATCTTCTCACCTTTCCTCCCTTTCAAACTTTTCCTGTAACTTTATGCCATAGTTGGTTGCTCACGGCTGACCCTCAGCTGCACCTCCCAGCCGCCAGTAGCACCTCCTTTGCTCCTCAGAAGAACCACCAAAAAGACACTCGTGAAAAGACGTGCGGTACCGAAAGGGCTGCGGGCACGGTGCGGGGGGAGTGTCCGTGGCTCGGAGGGAAGCGATGGCACTGGGGAAGGCGGCACAGCAGCATGCCTCAAATGCCATTGACCTCCGGTTAAATGAACTTCTGGGCAAATATGTAACCACTTTATCAAACACGCGCCAAGGGCATTTCTGAAGCTGTTCATTCTCTCAGGTGGAGCAAGTAAATTAGTCCTTGTGAGAAGACAGGGATTAAACGCCTGTGCACGCCTTTCTCCTCATGAACTCGCGGTCTGGGGAACCCCTCCTCTGCTTCTTGGTGCTTCCTCCCCAACATCCGTCCCGTTCTGGGGGGACACCCTCCCTCCAGGTCTTCTCCACGCACACCAGCGTTTGCTCCTTTCCCCGCGCTCGGTTTCTAAGGCTGCTTCTTATAAAACTGTCAGTCACCCTTGAGAAAGGAAAAGGCACTGCTTTGCAGGGACGGCTAATGTGTCCGTGGGGCACCGCCAGCTTAATTTAAGCTGCTTTGCAGCCCCTTCTTCCCTAGTCGGGTGTGGGGTGGTGGAAGGAGAAACTGGAGAGGGAGGTGCCGGGCGTTTCGAGGTGACTACGGAAAAGTCACCCAAGCCCTACCTTCAATCACAGGGGAGGAGGGGGCCCTTTACTTCTTTAACACCTCCTCTCACGGTACCCAACTCTCCCCAGCTTTCTTGGGCTGAAAAGACGCAAAAAAATCCAGGCAGCAGATCCTGAAGATCCCTCACCCTGGAAGGGGGCCGGCAGGCTCCCAGCGGGAGCGGACCCGTCGCCGCGACCAGACGGGACTGCGGAGGCTCCGCCGGCAGTGCCCGGACGGGGCTGTGGGGGCTGCGCTGGCGGA
>JAWWEW010000078.1:138272533-138334388 GCA_035583185.1 Anabacerthia variegaticeps
CGTCGCCGCGACCAGACGGGACTGCGGAGGCTCCGCCGGCAGTGCCCGGACGGGGCTGTGGGGGCTGCGCTGGCGGATACGAGGGCGGAAAGTTGAAGCCCGGCTCCCCCGCATCCCGCCTGCCCCTTCCCCAGGCTTGCCGCATCCCGCTTGCCCCTCCGGGGCTGCATCCGTAACACATGCCGTCGGGGGTCCCGGCGCGGCGCGGGGCAAGGGATGTGAGCTCTCCCCGCTGGAAAGACGCCGGGAGGAGCAGCAGGAGATGTTCGCCGTCACCCTCTCACCCCCGTCTGGACTCCACCGCCTCCTCGGCACCCGAGCCGACCCTCCCCGCAGCCTCCCGCTCCGGGGCGCGCCGAGCCGGACCGTGCCCAGCTCCCTACCTTCAAGCAGCACCTCCTTGCCGGCCCGTTTGAGCGCCTGCACCGCCTCGTCGTGAGTCGCATCCCGCAGGTCGGTGCCATTGACGGCCAGGATGGCATCGCCCACGTAGAGGGCTTGGGTCTGGTCGGCCGCCAGCCCCTTGAAGATCTTGCTGATGAGGATGGGCATCTTGTTCTCCTTTCCCCCCTTGATGCTGATGCCCAGCCCGCCCATCTCCTGCTTCAGCACCTTCACGCACCGCTTCTTGTTGGACACGGCCTCGGGCACCTGCTCGGGGGGGTCAGTGAAGGCGGTGCGCACCGCCGCCGCCGCCCCGCCGCCCTCGGCACCGCGGCACGCCGTCCCATCGCCGCCCAGCCCGTTGTGGGCCGCGCCGTCGGGGCGCTCCTCGCCGCTCAGCACCAGCGCCTCGCCGCCCAAGTTGGCCAGCACTTTGTGCCAGCGCTCCCGCACCAAAACTTCCAGCCAGCCGCTGCGCTGCGCCCGGCCGCCCCCGCCGCCGCCCGCCGCCGCTACCGCCATCTTAGCAGCATGCTGGGAGCGCCGAGTGACGGCACCCCCGGCTCGGCTCGGCTCGGCACCGGACTCCAGCCGGGGGGCGGCGAGCTCCCGGAGCGCCGGGGTGGGGCGACGAGCCGCGGCCGCCCCGCCGGGGCCGCGCCGGGGCGGGCACACCTGGCGGCACCGCCCGCGGGGTGTGGGAGTGGGAGCGTGTGTCTGTGTGTCTGTGTGTGTGTGTGTGTGTGTGTGTGTGCGCGCTTGTGTCTGTATGCTTGTATGTGCTTGTGTGTGTATGTGCTTGTGTGTGTGTCTGTGTGTGCTTGTGTGTGTTCGTGGGGGTATGTGTGTGTGCCGTGCCGCGGGAGGGTGTCCCGCCCCGGCGCTCGGGGTCCCGCCCCTCCCGCGGGGACACGTCGCGGGACAGCTCTGGCTTGCACTATATCTTGCAAGCACTATTATACATTACTCATTAGATCACAGCAGAGCAGTGTCCTTGGGGCCGGGGCTGTGGTGCCAGCCCCGGCCGCTGCCGTCTGCAGTGGCGTGTAGCGAGGGGCCGAAGGAAACCAGCGGCAAGGAAGCGATAAGGAAAACCCAACTCTTGTTGGTTTTTTTTCCAAGGATTTTTTTTCTATAAAGTGGATTAAAACTATTAGATAGCCCAAAGGTAGTTAAATTTCAACTGTATGGAAGTAGAATCCAGGTTGTTTCACGGCTTTGTAGGGTGGAGGTGTTAAGTGCTTGTGACAGATACTTTTGCACGTTTTGAAACGTTTTTCTATGCCCTCTGATTACAAATTTTAAAGGCCCATGGAGTCGATATTTCTCATTTTGCACTTTTTCCCATGCTTCCCTCCCTTCTAGGAAACAACAGGTGCCTGACAAGGGGCTTGAGGATCCAGCCCAGGCCACCAGAGAGGACAAAGCTCTCATGATGCCTCTTTGGAGATGTCTCCAGCAGGCCTGGAGGTGCTGCCCCACAGCAATGTGACTGTACAGACACGAAGTACCTCCTGGATTGAGCTTGTTTCTGCTCCTTGAAGAGCAGCTCTGGCTTCTTCGTAAACTGAAATGAAAACTCCAGCAGTTCTGGACCATTTTGTGCATGTAGAACCAACACATTAGGGAGATTGGGATAGCCAGTGAAGTTAATAGTCTCAAGCATTTTGGCCATGTGAGTCATGTGGGTCCTTAAATGCGGCATCTTGTGAAGTGATGCCATTCATTTCTGACACCAGGATTTTGCTTCCAGTGCACACACATGCCCCAGATTAATGTGGGCTGGGCAATTTGGTACCTCCTTAGCATGAGTTTGGACCTACATGCGGGATTGCACCCAGACAAGCTTGCCTTGGTTTAGTAGACTCTCTCAGATCATTATGCTTGCACTGGGCTACACAAAACACATTTTCTTCCCTCCAAAAGACGGCAGAAGGTGGCCTCAACCCTCCTTCATGTGCAGTCTCATCCAGTCTGCACGCAGGTCCCTCCTCCCAGTAGGAATGCAGCCCTGCACCCAGGGAGAGCGGGAATTCACAGGCAATGGGTTATTCAAGGATAACGGGTGGGTGGAGAAAAAACAAACTGAAGAGAGGTCTCTTCATTTCTCATGTTAATTAATGCAAGGTGAAAAGCTATAATTAAGTTTTCAGGGCTGTGAATCCAGAGCGAAAAGAAGCATGTCCCGTTAAACCTGAACAAGGCACCTAATCCCTAGATAGGAGGAAGCTGCAACACACCCTTTTCTCCAGCTAATTCCCCACTAGGTGATTTAGGTAGCTCAGGTACAACACTCTGGATGTTTGGGTTTGTGGGGTTTTTTAGATCCCATTCCCAGGTGCCAAACATAGTTAATAAACACGCTTGTTCAGTTCAGGTAAGTGAGAGAAGGATGTGAGAGAAAGGACAGGCTTGCAAAAATTGGGTGTCACAGTGTCAGTTGTCATAGCAGTCACATTCCTGTGTAGCTCCAAACCTAAGTGACCAGGCCAAGTTATAAAATCAGGCACCAAGGGATCAGCTCTTACCAATTATTTCATGTTTTTTCTTTACGCATTAGTAAAGGATCAGTGCTGCTGCTAATGGAAATGTATCTTTTTAACGTAGTTTCAGAAAATTTACAAGGAAAATATAGTCCGATGGTTTCTGTCCTGTTGTGAAAAGGTAATAGAGAAAGGAAAGTAAATGTTTAATGCCTCACACTCAATCTGCACACTAAGCATTTGGGTCATGTTTGCTGAGTGTGTCTGGTTCTTCAGTGGGGTTCCCATGGAACTGCCTTGTGTAGACATTTGTACTGCATGTATCCAAGATCTGTGCCTGTTCCAGGTCTTTTTCGTTCCCATTACAGCAGAGGTAAACAATAAAGTTTCCTAGGGTCAGCATCTGATATATGGGTCCCTGGTACACAAAAGACTTTGTAGCAGTCTTCATTGCTTCCTCTTTCCTCTTCCTGCACACCTCGGAGCTGCAAGAAAAGAGAGGTGATGTTTTAATCTTGAAAATAAAAGAAGAAGATAGCGTAAGAGTTGATGCTAAGGCACAGGTCCAAGGCAAACAGTGTCCCAGATTATCTCCCCTCCTGGAGACAGTGCAATTGACATCCGATGTTTGTGCTTCCCTGTCCTAGGACTGCAGGCTCGTAATTGTGTTTGTGTACCCCAAGAGTAATTTCTGGCTGCTGAACTAAAGTGAGAAAGAAAAGATGCCTTGACACTTGCTGGTAGCCCTGTCAACATTACTATCCTCAACCCTGCCTCAGGTCTGGGTTTGGGTTCTGAAATTTGGGTTCATGCAGCAGGAGCAGAAAGAGAAGATAAAAACAGATGTTTAATTGAGTGTGCAATGCTATTGGAGGCTGAGGCTTGCAACAAGTAAAACTGTGACTCCAAAGTCCGCTGCTGATCCCTAATGGTTTCTGGGGCATAGCAGAGTGCAAACTCCTAATTTCAGCTACAAGCTTCTCCTGACAATGATGTTTCTGACATCATCTGTAAATACCCGCACTGCAATGGCAGTGTTCAGTGTGACTTGTTGCAAGGAATCTGGGATGTGTGGTGGGATGGGCAAAGTACTCAGAACTTCCAAACTTCCACTTCGAGTTACTAGAAAGGCTTTCATCACAGACAAAGCTTACCAAAAGTCTCTCTCCATCAGCTGTCCTTCTGAAAGGCTCTGCTGTGAAAAGCAGAGCCTTTCAAACAAGTCACATAATCATCTTTGGACAATTGTATTTTAGCAGCGTGTAGGAACTTGAACTAGATTAGTGTCCCTTCTCATCCTATTTAAGCAAATTGTTAGGCAAGATAATGCTACTAGCTGCTGTTGACCTGGGGGGGGCCTGTGGGCTCAGCTAGAGTCAAGGGGCTAAATGGAAGTAGCAATTCTGTGAACTGGAAGAAATCAGTGCATTGAAAACAGAAATGGCTTCCCAGGACAAGGAGCACCAAAGCATGTCCAGATCATAAAGTTCAGCAGTGATGTCTGAGGTGTCCAAGCAAGGTAAAGGGTTTGGGGTCTGTGCGTGCATGCAAGAACAAAAATACAAGAAAAAAACATGCAGAAAGGTTGAGAGTGTGCCACTAAGGATGTTCTTTGGGCTCAGCTTTAGTAGAGAGGCTACTGGAGACAGGTGAGGACACTACCTGTTCTTGAGTTTTTCCCCCTGGCAGAGGTCAGTGTTCACATCTTATATAAATAAACTGTCCTGATAGCAAAATCATTGCAAGGCCACATATGCAAGCTCACTACTCAGACAGTGGTGCAGGGAACACAGCTCCCACTCCCCTCACAGGCAGAGAAGATGAGGACACGAGAGAGACTTTTCATAGCTGTGGCTTCTTTATGACTGTCTGTGCTTTCTATAGCAGAAATGTAATTTTTTAAGGACTTCTGGGACATGCTCAAACCCTTCTAGTGTCCTCTTTTTCTTCCTTTTTGCATTATCAGTGTTACAACAACAGCTCAAAGCCAGCTCAGCCAAAATACCTTTAAATTGGAAACAACAGGGTTGTGATCCTTGAACATGTTTCAGATGATGGAGGTTGAATGAAATCAGGTCTGCATAATGATGTTCCCATCTGACACCGACCAGCTCAGCAGATGGATCTCGATAGGAAGGAAGTCCAGTGTCGGAAGGCCAGTGCTGGAAATCTGACAAGAAATGACAGAGCTGGAAGGGAGTCTGGTTCCTCCAGTGATCCCAAACTGTTCAGCAGCCAAGTTTAAGTTCCTCTCTGAGGAACATGCCTGAACTGCTCATTCTCTCATGGCAGCCCCTTCTGTGTCTATGCAGGATGGGATGCAGCAGGGCAATCTCCAACCCCGATGCAGATGTCCCTGTTGCATGGCAAGGGAACCTCCCACTTGGCCAGGGCCACACCTTCCAAAAGGTACTGCCAGTGAAGGGCAGGCAGCCAACCTAATCTTCACGAGAAATTCGCCCTTCCTCAATGTTGATGGAGCCTGTTGGCTTTAAAATCAGCATTCAATAATCATTGCTCGTTGGCACTGGTGGGGTTATGAAGATGTCAAGAGTGCCTGAAGATCTTCATAACCTGGAGGTTGCATTATGGCTTATTTTCCAAATTACAAAAGCATTGTTTTTCTTTTCCTAGTTTGAAGCTCTCCAGGTTTTTCCACATGTCGTGGTATTTAGAAATAAAATGAATGCATAGCTTCTTGCCAGCAAATGCTTTATGCATTCAGTTTTTCAAAGCAGGAACCTACTTGTGTGTACATGAAAGAAGTATCTGTGTGAAATCTGCATGTGCACCTACCTGAGTCACATGTTAACTAGGCAAACTGAGAAAATGTTCCCACAGCCAGGGAGTTATGGGCCAGGCTGCAAATGAGCATCTCCCTTCTGCAAATACAGCTCTGGCACAACTGAATGCAAAGCGGGTGCCAGGCAGTGTTCAGGTTTCTTGTGCACGCAGATCTGGAGCTGGTTCCTGATATGTTTCAAATTACTTTAAAAAAGACAGGATCAAGGTCAGAACTCTAGTAACTTTTGCCTTGGTTTCAAGCAATTTTATGAAAGAACTAAAACCAATAAACTCTGAAAATAAAGGTTCATATAACAGTGTATACACTATAGCAGAGTTTTCCCTGTTTTGGTGTCCTGCACTTGCTTTGCAGATCTCCTTTAGTACATTAGTTTCTTAACTTTTTAATTCCAAATTACTTTGATCCTGCAGTTTCTTGAATTGTTTTTTTATCTCTTGCATACCAATCTCCCCCTACTCCCTAAGCTAAGCCCAAGATGTTTTAAATGCCAAGATGAGAGGTTTGCATTGCAGTAATTCTTGAACATGTAATAAATAATGAAAAAGGTGGTGGAACCCCAGATATCCTCCAACATCTTTCAGCCCTGGTTTTCATTTTCACCAGAAACAGGTTAATCTGTTTGGATGTCAAAGCAACAAAAGCATTTTTTACCATCTTGTTTTTTCCTGGTCTTGATCTAGCTTTTGTTGTTGTTTTTGTTGGTTTTTTGTTTGGTTTTTGTTTGTTTGATTGATTGTGGTTTTTTTTTTTTAAATGTTGTAGAGGTGAATGCTGTGTGTTACAAGCATGTGGTCCTGACCCCACAGTTCAGTGACTTCATGTTCATGTCCCCAGCCTGTATAATCCTGTGCATTCCTGCAAGTCTCACTTGGAGGTGCCCTGCCTTCCACTCCAATCCTACCATGGCATCTGTGAAACACATTGTCCACAAGATCTTTGGACTTTTCCTGCGCGGGATCTCCTGCGGTATTTACTGCTCATGTGTCCCCAGACATCTGTTCCTGCAGCCTGCTGTCCACAGAAGGAGAGAGGCTGGCTGCTGTGCAGGTGCCAGATGTGTTTCTTTCCTTTCTGCAAAGTAGTTCAGCTAGAAAAGCTAGTTTGCTCCTTCTGTAGCCTAGAGCTCCAGCTGTACCCTGTCACAGGTGAACTAAGGTCATTTTCCCCCTTTCCATTCAATTCCCAGGGCCATAAATCAAGCTGTTACAGTGGTGAGAAACAGCAATGGATTGGTTGGACAGAAGGGAAATGAAGAGAGCAGTCTGCAATTTGGAAACAGTCTGTTCTCCAAGATTGGTCCTGCAGAGATTATGCTGAGTTCATACTATGGCTTTGGCACAAGTTTGTCTCCCAAGAGCATGCCCCAGCCCAGGAGAGGGAAGTGGCATGGTCCTGCTGGTTACCAAAGGAGAATGGCTCTCTAGGAGTCCTCCAGGACCTTAGCAAGGCTCCCCTACCTGCCTGCCCTCATGGGAGCAGCAACTTGATACTCTAGGCAGGAGAGATGTCCCAGTTCTATGTTCTTGTGAAGCGCCTTGATTTCTCATTGAGAAGGCAGAGAGGTCAGGCTCTGAGCTCTGCACTGTAGCAGTGAATGTGAGCTGCAACCCAGCAGCTGGGGTCTTGCTCCCTCCCATGGTGGGACAGGACCTCATCAGAGGGGAAGTAGTGGACTTTCCCTTAACTGCCTTGTGCTGCACAGAAAGCCTGCTCCACCAAGGAACAAGAGAGTACAGAACTATCACAGGAATGCTAGAAATAATACTGCTCACCTCCAGGTCCTCTATAATACCATTATATTATTTTGCATGTGTATGTGGCATTGCCATTTTTTTTGTTTGTTTCACTTTTGAGCTCTGCAATGGCTTAGTTCCACCTCTTGCTTCACATGATATCTGTGCAAGTTCTCTTCTCACAGCATTGTAAATCAGGTGTAAGTCCAGAGAGGGCAATGGAAGACTGTTCCCAGAGAAATGAGAATCAGCCTCACTGTATTTGTGTTTCTTGGATGTTTCTCTTGTGCTCTAGAAATAAGACATGAAGTGCTTACAGTTAATTAAGATGGGAACTATCATATTCAGAGGATTAATGACATTGTGCTTCCTTGCCCAGACCAAATTATAACACAGACCTAGCAGGGAAACATTGAAAGTGTGTTCTTATTTTAGTGCAATCAGTCTGCATTAGACTTGCATGGGCAGAAATCACCTGAAAGAAAAGTAAGGTCAGAGCCAAGCAAGGCAGGGCAGGTGTGTGGGGCAGGGCAGGAGCAGATCCTGTACACACAATAGATACATTCACTGCTAAGACTGTAAAATGGACCACAGTTCTTTGTTAAATCAGATGTTTCTATTGGAAGTAAACCCACTATATTTAAAAATCACAAAGCTGATAAAAATTCTGTTTTGAGAAACTGTGAAGGTATTTAACACTGAAATCTAGTGACATTGGTCACGTGACATTTGGGCATCCTTTATAAATCCCACCTGTTGCACAATGCATTCTTGGACAGATGTTTTCCCATCTGCCTGAGAGATTTCCTAAGCAAATTTTTTAGTTGTTTTTTTGGTTGTGGATTGACTTCATGTCAGTACTTTGTCATGTGTAAGCCCTGGACTGCAAGCTCTGAAATCTCCTGTCAAACTGTATGGCCATGGACAAATCCTTCTTTTATGTTCCTGTTTCCTATCAATTAATGATTAAAGTACTTTAATTTTTCTTAATGGAAATTATGATATGAGCTACACAATGACATTTCTCAAAATTCGGGGTGAAATTAAAAGTTGAGAAAGTCACAGCGGATGCAGGAACCTCTAGATGTTATCTCTTCTTCACCAGCCTGTACTGCCAAACCACTTCCCCATTAAGTTTTCTGTCCTGTGCACACTCTTGGTTATGTGATAACGACACAGGTTGTCCTACCCTACCCTAACCTACCTTACCCTATCCATTCTATGTACCCCTCACTGCTGGTACTTCACTGCTTCTGCCCAAAGAGTCTACCTTAATGTAAAGCTCTTGGTGGTTGGAGCTTTCTGATATGATATAGATTTATAGGTTTATTTTTGTATACTTAACTCAGAATTAAAATCTAATTCAGAATTAAAAATCATGTTTAGTATGGAACAGGTTGACTAATTTTCTGGAAAGGTGAAATAGACTGACTCCTTTTTAAAGCTAGTATTATTGTGAAAGTGAAGTTTTTGCATCTTTTTATAAAGGATTTTGGTCTTTTGATAGGGGATATTAGTTAGACTGCTGAAACACACTTAATGGAAAACATAGCTTCAAAGGGTGGGTGGTTTCTGAAATATTGGGGTTCATTTAGTATTTACATAGTATAAATTAAAAATAAGTTCCTAAAATGAGAGTAGTAATGGCAGTTTCATAATGTGTTTAGCAACTGGTGGGATAGTCACCATAGTTATTTAGCCAAGTACACTTCCTCTGGGAATCTGATTCTACCACATATAATTAGACAAAACACAGAGGGGAGAAGGGGATGATTTTAGCAGAATATGCTTCTTCATACTAATGCAAATACAGAATAACTTTCTCACTAGATTTGAACTGAGACAAATACGCGTGAGCCTCTGAAATCCAGCACCAAGAACACACAGGAGGGTAGCTCTGGACTGCTTCCCAATTGCCTACAGCAGTGTTTCTTTTTTTTTTTTTTTTTTTTCTGGGTAGCAATCCATTATTAAAACATAACAATAAAAGCATGATTGCTGTACATTTACTATAAGAGTAAAAATGCCTTCAGATAACAGTGATAAGCTTGTATAATTAGAGTGTGTGCTTGGCCAGGGAACACAAAATTCCTAAAGATAGTGCTGTTTTGAGCCTGTGGGAATGAGTTTGGGTTTTTTTATCCAGACTCTTTAATGTTGTTTCAAGGAGAGGATAGAATAAATGTAGGGAACTACAACAAGCAGAGCTGGGAGCAGTCTGGGAAAACAACTCTAGCTTCATGGAAGAGCCCACGTAGTGATCAGTATCACCAATCCAGGGCAACAGAGGGTGAGTCATGGAGCACAGTGTAAATATCTGAAGAAGGTCTTGCATGGGAACATGCATCAGGTGCTGCAAAATGGATATTCACTTGTTGGTCAGCAGTCTAATGTCTGACACCTGCTAGTTTTTCACAGCTTTCCCCTGCCCTATTTGAGAGTAGCAGCTACAACTTACTGATAACCAATGTTATTTGGTAGCAGGAATTTTTATTTTTTTTTTTAACATTTTGTTAATACAATACTGTATTACAATTCCATTCACTGCCAGAAGGCTCTCTGGGCCACTGTTGGCAGCAGTTGCAAAATCAGTGTGAACATTTATAGATCTGAACATCTGTAAATATTCACCAGGGTTTGTAAGGACCAGACACCCCCAGCCCCAAAAGACCGAAGACTGAGAGACTTTTGTGTGCCCTTCTGCAGACAGTCTAGCAGCTCTGAGCATTCATGCCCCCTGGCATTTGTGGAGCTCCCACAATCCCTGGTGCAGCGATGGACAAGAAGGTCTACATGGGGATAACTGTAGAACTCTAAGGCTTCAAGCCTTGCACATCTGCACAACAAATGTGAAACATCTGCTGTCTCGTGGACAGTGTTTGTTTCCTTAAGAAAATCCCTAACTTATTGGGGTCTTGGCTTAGGGTAATGCTTGCGTGGGAAATCATGTCTCTTGGATAGAATGTTTGGCTCACTGTCCACATGGCAAATGGAGTGACTATTGTGAGGGTCCCTGCAGCAGTGTCTTCTGCCAGATCAGAGACTTCCTGAACCACCATCATGCTTAGTTCCTGTAGTCCAGCTGGCTTGGGGTCCTACATGACCTGCTACAGATTATCTTAAACAGTGAGCAAAACATCCCCTATCTATCCTTACTATGTACAGAAGGCTGTTCTGTATGACCATTTCTGAAACTTAAATAACAATTTCTTCTGAGTATTTAGAAGTAGCTCATCAATGTGTAAGTTTGTCAGTTCTGCCGCAGTTACTTCTTGGTGGAGTCCCCAGTGTGGGCAGATTTGTCATCCTGTATAGTAACACATTAAGAGATCAAATAGTGTCTATAAAATTATCTAAGTGCAGCAGGAACTGACTGGAAGAATCTCTGGCCTGCCTGAAATTCCCACATTGACTCCCACCTAACTCCTCCTGAAGGAATTAGACAAAGACTTTGCTGTGGGGGTGTTCGGGAGCTGAGGCAATCACCTTATCTCAGATCAGTCCCTTCTGTCAGCTCTGCAGAGTCTAGCTGAGAGCTCTGGGACCACCCAGGGAACTGGTACCTAAGTGCACAGGGTGTGCACTCAGGTGCAGCCCTGATACCAGCAGCACTGTAGCTGTAACTGTAGGAGGCACTTGAATGTCTATAGCTTAAATTCCACAGTCACAAGCACGCAAGGCTTCTGGATCCATTGCAAAAGGCCTGGAAGTCCTGGCGTCATAAACTGTTTCCAAATCCCAAATGAAACCCTGGGATGAGAGCCAAAGACCCTGGAAGTGAGACACCACCTCTGCACTCTCTTTTAGGTCAGTTTTAGTGGCAAACTCAACACAAAAATTTCTGTTTCCATCATTTTGCTGCAGGAGTTCCTTGGGGATGGTTTTTAAGAAAATGTGTATTAAAGAATGAGTTAGTGAAGGGAGGGAGATATACATTCATGTCACCCTCCTTCAACAGGATGTGCCCTGCTGAACTGTGCCTTGTTGGCCACATGCTTATCTGTCCTTGCAGCAGTACCAGGAGACAAGATAGCAGAAGGTCCTTCCTAGGAGGGCTCAAGTTGTCTGTCACAGACAGTAGACATTTGTAGGTGGTCTAAGTCCAGGTTTCAAGCTTGTCTCAAGGGTGCAAATATAATCCATGTCCTGGTCATTGTACCCCTTTTGGATTCTGTTGGAAATCCAGCTTTGGTTGTGGCAAACTGCCATTGCATCTGATTCAGTGCATTGACATGTTTGGATTAAAAACATGTCAGCTTTGTTGAGACTCATTGATAAACACAGCAGATTCATGCTTCTCTTCTGGTCCTTGGAATTATTTTCAGAAGGTTTACCGCAGCAGAAAAAGAAAATTCAAGGTTCATTGTCATTTTCTTGAAATACTACTTTGGTTTCCCAGAAAGGTTTGAAAGGAACACCATTGTCCAACAGATCAGTGTAGCAGAAGGAAGTATAAGATCATAAATAAAGCAAATTCCCTTTTTGTGCTTTTCTAGCCCACAACACTGATAATTTTTTTCCCCATACAGTTTTCCCTTTGTTGCCCCTGATCACCTTATTACTAAAATTGCCCAAGTGCTGAGATACAGACTGGATGAGTGGATGACAAGGTGGGTGGAAAATTATATTGTTGGTGATCCGTGACTGTAATAACTGTCAGCCAGTTACTAGTGGTGTATCTCAGGGATTGATATTGGAGCCAATGTTCTTTAATGCCTTTATTAATGGGATGATGGGATAAAGTGCACTCTTCAGTGAGCATATGGTAAGCAGTCAATACGCTGGAGGGCAAGGCTGCTATTCAGAGGAACCTGGACAGGCTGGAGAGGTGAGCTGACAGGTGAAGTTCAGCAAATGTCAATGCACATTCCTGCAACTGAATAACCCACTTCATCAGTACAGGTGGGGGGTTGACTGTCTAGGAAGCAGCTTTGCAGAAAAGACCTGTTGTTCTAGTTGAAGTGTGTCCTTGCAACAATGACATACTGGGCTGTGTTACTCAAAATGTAGCTAGCAGGAGGGAAGTGATTTTTCCTCCTTTAATTAGCAATTTTAAGAATGCACCTGGAGCAGTGTGACCAGTTTTGGGCTCCCCAGTGCAAGAAAAACATTAACAAACTAGAGTAAACCCCACAGAAGTTCACTGGGATGATCAGGGACTGAAGCACATGTAAGAGGAGAGCGCTCAATGAGCTGCACTAGCCCTAACCCTGCTCTGAACAGAAGGCTGGACTAGACAACTCCAGTGGTTCTCTGATTTTGTGACTCTGAGTTAGCCAAAGGGAAGACAGAGCCAGGAAAGACCTGTGCTTTCCTAGCCATGTCAGTCAGCTTGCTCTTCACAGACAGCGGGGCAGCAGAGCACACTCCACTGAACATCAGCTGTGTCTCTCCTATTTTTAGCAAATACTGGAAAATAAGTAAGTGACAGATACAACCATGTTGACTGTCCATTAACACTGTTTAGTGATGTGGATCTAATCCACCTCCCACTGAAAGTGCATTGTAAGATTCCCACCCACATAATGGGATTTGATACAGGTCCCATGAAAACAGTAGGATTAAAAAAAGCTGCAGCATTAGAGGCAGAAGTCATAGTAGCTCAGTACAGAATTATCCCCTGCCCTTTTCCAGTGTTCCATCAGATACACACACACTCATTCCCACACACATGCAAACTCCTTTGTGGTATCTGCAGTTCTGTACTGTAAATCCTACAGTGCTAAAATTAATTAAAAGGGAGATGCTTATTTACTGTCAATAAGAGAATGAGACTCTGTTCATTACAGATAAAACTGCTTTAAATCTTCAGTAACTCCATGGGAAAGCTTATAGGTTGAGGCTATAAAAGAAATTAAGTGATCAAAGAATATTGGTTTCATCACCCTGTGTTGTTTCATGATACTCATAATTTGAAACAGAGTGTAGTCAACTGTGATTAACTTCTTCTGAGATCCGACATGTTACTCTCTTTTGCAGCAAGAACCAAGTAACCAATTAACAGAAGCATGCCATTACCTGAAAGAATATGTTCTTTTGATTCTCCTCTGCTGCTGCTGAACAAGTGTCTTTTGTTCCTTGAGTAGAAGAGTAATATAAAGGGCTTTGCATAGAATAACATAAAGAAGAATTAGGCCTTATATAACATTCTCGGCAGGAAAAGGACAATTTGGGGAGGGGTTTCATTAATGTCCTGATCTCTGCTGGAAGCTCAGTGGAGAGGAAGGGAAGAGCAGTGAATACAATCAGACGTTTGTTAGGTGAAAGGGGACCTATGAGCATATGAGAGGCTGTGCTTTCATTCAGACAATGCAGTAAAATAAACAGAGTGTGAAAGCAAGAGATGAATGGGAAGTTAATTCTATTCACATTTACAATATTTCAATGGCAATATTTTCTGAACAATGGTCCCTATTGATGCTACAAGTGCTTGCACATTGTGCCTGCTACTTGCTGAACAGACATGACACTATTCAAGCAGCTGTATTCTCTAACTGGAAAAGGGAAGTTTCCAAAAATGATGAAAGGCTGTATCTCATCCTTGATGAAACTGCTTGGAATCTAACTCATTTTGGTGCCTGATTTTTTTTTATTTTTTTTTTTTCAAGTCTAATACTTCAGTATTGTATCACAGGCTAGTGCTTATCAGAATAACCAAATAAACAGTAGATTTGTCTACATTAGAAGGAGTTTGATGTTACAAACAGGCCATTTAGATATACATCTTCTTTGCCTTTATAAACTGTGTCTCCACTAAGAGGATTTCTATGTCTACATGGTTCAACTGATTGGCAACCTTCCTTTGGTATGTACAAGGTACCCATACACTTTCTTATGCTAAGAAAGTACTTCACCATGATGAAATACTTGGGAATTAAGGGAGTGAGGAGAAAAAAAAAGAAAAAATAAGAGCAGTCAAATTTGCCATGAAATAACTTATTACTCCTGTTATTAAAATACTTTCTATACACAGATGTGCTGTTTAGTGGCATGAATTTTCCACGCTTTCAAAAAACATAGTTCTTACCAGCAAAAGCTTTAACCGCAAACAAGACAAAGCCCTGTGCTGAACTCTGAGCCAAGTGTAACACCATCTGTCTGTCTTAAAGGCCAATTTTTACGCCATTTGGCTGCAAAAACAAATTTACATTACTGCTGTGGGTTCTATGCATTTGTTTGCTTGCTGTCTGTACAACAAGCTGCCTGCTTTTCTCCATTTTTTTGCAAAAATCAGCCCCTCCCTGGCCGCAGGGACAGCAGGCTGCTGTAAGCAGGCCCAGGTGCTAGCTGACATCTGGAGAAATTCTGGGTCATTTCTACTTTGGAATCTAAAAATCACTGACCAGACCTCCAGCCTCTTCCCTCATCCCTTCATTTTGATACAGCCCAGGCCTCTTTGACTTTGAAACAATTGTCTCTAATATTTTGGGTCCCCAGGGTCTTACACAAGCTCCCTGGAATTTGGTCCCATGGCAGAGCTGTGCTGGTGGTTTAACCCTTGAGGGACTCAGCAGCAAAGGGCAGGAAAGCTTAGAGTTTTCTTGACTACAGAAACATTGTTCTTGTATTATGTCAAATCAATGGAAATCTTTGACCGTCTCTTCCAGCTGATCATCTGATCACCATTTCTTCTGTCTGTATCTGAAAGATTTACCTCATTGTGATGATCTATTCCTGTTCTGAATAACACTTTATCTTTTAAAGTCTTCTCCTCGAGCAGTGTCCACCTGTGTGGTTCTTCTGGAAAAGCATTATAACAGTAACAGAATAGGGGGTTAGGGCTTCAGGAGACATGTCATGTTGCTGGAGATGAAAACCTAAAAATTAAGAGGAATAACTCTAATTTTCCACCTTCACTGTGACTTTGTCATCATCTTTAAACAGTAATATATTTTATACTGCTTTAGATTTTCAACACAGTGAGCAGCAGATCCTCAAAACAACCATAGGGATTAGTTACAGAGATATTATTATCTCTGAGCTAGATGGAAAGAAATGATCTTGCAGCGAGAGGACACCTCTACAAACCAAAAAGATATTGCTTTGATTCAGAGAGGCCTGAGTCTGTGGACTGGTAATTTAATTTCCATGCTTCAATTTCTCCATCTTATTGAAACAGGAACACTGATATTCATCTGCTGTGGAGGGGCATTCTGATGAGGATGAGCAGGGTAGTGCAGAACTCTTACAGTGGGAAGCACAAGCACAAAATAAAATTAAAATTTAAGAGATGAAGAAAAATGGGAGGTGCAGAAAGGCTGAGCAACTCGCTGAGGTCTGTGCAGCGAAGCATCTGTGGAGGCAGGATCAGAAAGTAGGAGCTGCCAGCTGCTGTTTCTGTAGCAAGCAGCTTCTGGCTGAAACCATGTGCTCTAGAGAATAAAAGCAGAGGGGTTTTTTCCCCCTGGTTTGTTATTTTCCGATTATTATTACAGATTGTGCTCTGCCCAGAAGTGCAACCCTGGGCTGTGTGACTGGTGACATTTTTCAGTGGTGGATGCCATGGTTAGTGAGATGCCTTTTACTGAAGTGAAAGGAATATCACTCCTTGACCTCTTGGTTGAGACTTCTGTCCCAGTCTATTGCGTATGTTAGTCAAAAGACAATCACATGCTTCTTTCCCCCTTTTTCATACTTTTACAGGCCAGAAAATCCTGCAATCTCCAACTGAAAAAAAAATAAATTAATTAAATGCTTTGAAGGTGTAATTTCTTGCATGACTAAACCAGTAGCAGAAAAGGCTCTAACTTTCACAAGAAGTTGAACAGAAGGGAAAGATAAACTGAAAGATGGGACAGAGATGGTTACTAGTCTTCCAATAGCAGATGTCCTGAGGGAATATGGAAGTGCTGTCCTGCAGTCAGTGTCTTGTCTCCCCAAACTGCCCCTGCAGCCTGATCTGTGAGCACTGGTTTTGCAGCTTGTGCACTGATTTCAGTGTTAAATCTGGTCAAAGCCAACCATATCCCCTGACGCTCAAGGCAGCAGCCTCTGCTTCTGCTGCTTGCAATAGATGAAACTTTCGGGCGAAACTCCTCCTTGCCTTTTTTTTGTGGTTTGTTTTCGGTTTTTTTGTTTATTTTTTTTTTTTACTTTCTTCCTTTTTTTCCTTCTGTTTCAGATCAGCATCCCCTGGTCGGTTCAGTGATGTTCCTTTTTCTTTCCCTTTATGAAAAAAAGCATTGGGCACATGTATCTTCTATAATAAATTCAGGGACTTTAAGGATATTGGATAAGTTTTGTAGAGTTTTATGTTGCAGTTTGTGCTTCAACAGCCTTAAACTGCTCCAATGTCTGTGCTGAATATATTCTCATTTTTTTGCTCAGAAAACCCAGTTGGCACTGGGATGAACTGCTGCACGTAAAAGGCAGGTGTGTAAGTGTCACCCTGATTTCCCATCCCAGTTGCCTGTACAGGGATACAAGTTTAATCACTGGCATTTTTGTGATTTCTCAGTAAGCTTTCAGAAGGCTGTGTTTGGCTGGGTTTAATTGGGAGGCTCCAGGTGGCTGCTATCACTTGGACCATGTACTTCTCATGGCCATTTCTGTGAGCAGATTTTTGCGTGCAGATGGGTGCATGAGAAAGACTGCAGCCTGAGCTCACAGACAGGACTTCTTTAATCATGGCTCTTATTCACGTTAGTGACAAAAATAAAATCAAAATTTTCTAGTCAAGCAAGAAATCAAGATCATGTATCTTAGCTGACCAAGGGCAGAGCTTGACATAAAGCAGTTCATAGGCTTGAATGTGCTCAAACAAATTTTCTTAGAAAAGCTATTTAAATAGCCTTTGGTAGACAACAGGTATAAACACTGCT
Organism: Anabacerthia variegaticeps; assembly: GCA_035583185.1. Lineage (NCBI taxonomy): Eukaryota > Metazoa > Chordata > Aves > Passeriformes > Furnariidae > Anabacerthia > Anabacerthia variegaticeps. Next base: position 138,289,761 of record JAWWEW010000078.1, read on the forward strand.
GCCTATTTGCAGAAAAGAAATGTGTCTAAATTTCCCTGCTTATATTTTTAGTGTGAGATGATGACCAGGAGATACTCTTCATTTCCAGATTGTTTTCTTTATGAAAAATATATACTTTATATGGTCACTTCAAATGTACATCAGACCAGAGATCACTCAAAAGACCTTTTAATGCTTCTAGATGATATTTTGAAGATATAATAAGACAGAAAAAGAAGCTCATGTGTTCTGTGAAAACTGGGAAAAAAATCAGTTTTTCTCCCAAAGGCTTATACATGGTTGATACTAATTTTTCAAACGTTTTCTCTGAATTTGTTTGAACTGTGTTTTTTCAGACTGAAGAGTAGAAAGACAGTAATAGGAACAAAATGACACTAGTAATTCAACATCAGTTCTTTTCTTTTTTTTTTTTTCCTTCACCTTGATATACAAAGTCTGGCAGTTTATGATATATATTCAGTCTTGAAGGACAAAATGGGAAGCCGGAAAAGACCTAGGAAGCCAAGTGGCTGCCTAGGAATAGTGACAGTGGTTGTGAATTTTCTAAACTCTTTTATGTCTCAGAGTTTTCACTTCCAAAGTGAAGACAAATTATTCTCTGCTCCACAGGTGTTTCAATAAATCACTCCATTGATGAGAGGATTTGCAATTAAGGTCATGCTAAAGCAGTCATTAACCATAACACCTTTATCTCTTTAATTACGGGAATGGGAGATGACTAACAACTGTATGAGTTAATCATTGAAAAGTGCCTGTCATTACTTCCTCACTGTTTGGGAGCTAAATCTTGCTGGGGGAGTCTTTACTCAGCTGAAACCCCCAGTGAGGACAACGTGAACTTTGCCAGAGAGGGCTGAGTGGAAGCAAGTGGATAACTTGCCTCAGTTAAAAGAGAAATACATTTTGTCGTGGTTCAGAATTTCACTTCCCCTCAATGCTGTACAAAATCCCGTCACTCAGACCTTGCTGCTGCCATGAGCTTTTGCAGGACAGCCATTGAAATTGCCTAAATGAGCACTAGATTACAACCATACAGACTATAGCAATTTCCATGAGCAAAATGTTCCTTTGCTCATATTGTCAGCAGCATCCCTTCCTGCCTTCTCACATTTCCCAATGAAGGTTCCCTCTGTGTAGGCAGCCCTAGTTTGGAAAAGGGATTTGACTTTCAGCTCCCTCCTGCGTTCTGTTTCTTGCCCACTACTGGTTGTCCAGGTTGGCAGTGATGAGGTTGATGAGAGAACTACCAGGAGAGTCAAAAAGGACTTCAAGGCTCTGGGTCACTTGGTTGCAGAGACAAAAGCATAGGTGGTGTTCTCCTTGATTCCTTTGGTAGAAGGGATGAATAACATAAGGAACTGGAAAACCCGTGTGATCAACAAGTGGCTTAAATTCCACTGGTGCCATCAGTGGGATTTTAGTTTTTTTGTTCATGGGACAATTTATACAGCACCAGGCCTGCTGGAGACAGATGGAGTTCACCTCTCTGGTAGGGACAAAAGGATTGTAGCCTGTGACTTGGCAGGGCTGATTGAGAGCCCTTTAAACTATGTTTGAAGGGAAAAGGGAATGAGACCCAGCTTGCTAGAGACCAACCTAGAGAAGAGGACAGGGACAAAAGCAAAGATAAAGCTGCTCTGGCTCAAAGAGAGGGATAAATCCTGAGTAGGCACCTTGTTGTGGTCAGGACTTGCCCAGCAAGCCTGCACAAAGCCTGTTTCTTGATCCTGCCTGATCATGGCCCCTCCTTGGTGACCTTGGTGGCAACGTGATTGTCACCAGCTGAGAGGGTGGAGAGAGCTGGTAGGGCTGCTGCCACAGCTCAATCACCCTGAAGAGACTACCCAAATTTATAGTAGGGTTTTTATGACTTCAACAGAGTAAGGTTATTGGTTTTGAACTCCTTACAAGTCAGGGAATCTTCTGAGAAACATGGCATGGGGGGCACATGGCAGTATTGCTGCTGGACAAGGATAGTGTGATTATTCATTCCTTTCTCACTAACACAGGACAAGGCCATCATTTTCTATTTTAAGGCAAATGGCAGACACTGTTATTATCATATGAGCAGATTATTTGGTTGTTACTGTTTGCATTGCAGAAGCATCTTGAGGCCCAAACTGTGTTGAAACACCTATTTGCTATGTACAGGACACACTTTTAGGGAGACCGTCCCTGCCTGGAAGTGCTTCTGGACAGACAAAGCTGATCATAATTCACTGCAGCAATGAAAAAGTGCTTGGTTTACCCAAAGTTGTAACTCAGGGAGTCCTTGATGGAGTTATAAATCATTTTAAGGACAGACTCATTACTCAACCAAGGTGGAGACACAGCAGATCAGATCAGCTGATGTTTTGGTTTTGAGCCTAGGAAGAAAACAAGGTATTTGCCCTAAACCATCTATATTAAATGGGGCAATAGAAGTGTCAATTCCACTTGTTAAGAAAGCAGACTGCTCATGAGAGGCTTATGGATTTTTGTACACTCCTTTGCTAATGATGCCTTTAATTACTTTCTGTAAGTCATCTGGAATGAAAACACTACCAAACTCTTGTAAAGAAGAAAGGGTTTATAATACTGTGTAATATGTATGGATTTAGGGCTCTGTGGACTAAATTTGGCAATTTTAAGCATGCAAAGTTACTAATCCACACTTTGTCTTTAAAAAAATAAAAGGAATCTGTGAGGAAGGCTGGTGCCCCGAGGACAGCCAGGGAATTCCACACATGCCTGTCTTCTGCAACTCCCATCCAGGGAGCAAACATTATCCTCCATGTTGCAATAGGTACAGGCAGACCAAAGTGACACACTTGAAGCAAAATACAGGCAGTTTTATCAGGGCCTTCTCCATGTTTTCACCTCATGGTTATTTTTCTTGACATTTATGCTCTTCCAGTTTCCTGGTGTTTTAAAGTATGTATTTGTCACATTTAATTCTATTTTCCTGTGATAGCTTCATCCACAGAGAATTCCCTTGGAAAACAGCCCAGATATTTTTCTGTTTCTTTTTATGCCTTTATTTTCCCTGCATCTGTTATTACATCATTTATATGGATTACATCCATATAATTTTAGCTTTTATGTCAAACTTATAATGCCATAGTCAGGCTGTCAAAATGGCTAAGTCCTGAGGATTTTATTCAGGCAGAATTTCCACTGAATTGTCTGTGATCGTGTCAGTAAGTTGAAGGTTGTAAGCATTCTAGTACACAGAAACATAATACAGGCATAAGAATAGGGCATCAGTAAAAAATAATTTGAGAGGCCATCATTATATGAATCATATTATGCAGTTTTCACAAGGTTAGAAATATGGGAATCTTGAATTTGGATTCTATTATAAATGCTTGACCACACTTTTTGTTCCATAATTTCAGTGTTTCTTGTTAGATTTCATTTAACACTGAATTTAATAAATTCTTTAATTTTTCCCTTCACCTTCATGATAGACCTTAGAATCTTGCATGAAATATTTAGTTAACTTAGGTTTCATGTTTGTACTTCAGAAGATCACTGGACTTCACCTTTCTGTACTTACTCTGTTTTTCTCTCTGCTCCGCCCCACCTGTGGCTTGCATAGCCCTAAATCCTCCCCAGCACTCAGTCTTGAGATTTGGTAAATTTGTGTACCAAAACACAAGAAAGAGGCAGGAGGATTAGACTAGATTTACAGAACCCTTGTAACTACTGTTGCATATTTGAAGATTCTGCCCTTGATCTGCAAGATTCTGCAGTGCCTAGAGGTAACAAGGCACAGTTTCTGAAAAATGTGACTTTTTTCTACCCCCTTCTCTTGTATCTCTCTCCCTTCTATCTCATCCCCAATATTTCTATGAGTGTGAGTTATTTGTTTTACTTAACCCAGCAAATTGAGAACAGATTAAAGATACTCATAGTCCTACACCCCAAAAGTAATTAAATGGAATAAAAGAAATTAGAAATTTAATTTTTCTTGCTCAGTCTCCACCTGTCCCCCTGTTTTCATGTGTGATCAACCTACCAAACATTTCGATTTATTTCTCAGACCCGTCCCCCTAGACTTAGCTGGAATAATTAGTAGCAAAGTGTGAAGTTTGTCAGAGGATGAATTACACTAGAGCCACTGCCGGACTGTTCACAATACCTTTATTCAAAAGTCACACTTAATAAAACAAGTGAGGTGTCATGTTGGGGTTTATCTTAAAACCAAGATGCAGGCAGGTTTCATGGTTAACATGACTGTTGTGTGACATCCTGTTTTTCCACCCTCTGACCACCTGGGTGCTGTGTGTTACAGGGCACACCACCTCACCCAGCTTTTAAAAGTGTAGTGACTGCCAGGGCTATATGCACGCAGGCTGAGATATATGAGAAAAACAGCCAGTGGGGTTTTTTAGGAGAAATTCCTGGTTGATGGACCATAATGAGGGCAGGCTCTGGTCTGCCCAGGACAGTGGAATCCCATCCATGTGAAGACTTAGGGGAAGGTATCAGCTGGGTCTAAGGGACTAGTGATCTGGATCCCACCTCTGATTTATCCCCCACATCTAATTCCTTTAGCTTCAGATAGTTATTAAACTTGGTCCTAGCAGATTCCTGAGAAAAAGGATTATTTATAAAAGCAGTTACAAATTACAGGAGATCAGATCAGGTTTATGAGCACCTGTGGGAAAGTGCATCACACGAGTGGGATTTGAACCGATGAAGAAATGAACATAGGCACACTGGGTAGATTGGCTCCTTTTTACTGCCTACACACAAGTAGGTGTTAGTGACAGCATTAAAAGAGCCTGGCTGGGTCAAGATTCAGTGGAGTAACAAGTCCTTTAAGACTTGGGGTCAAATGGAGCTCAGATTGGCACACAAGGTTATCCCACTCCATGTCAAAGTTATGAAATAGCTGGATTTCACCCTAAATGTATCTCAGCATCGTTTACTGCTAGGGAATATGTGCTGTCAAATAACTTCTGGGAGGCACTCATCCTCTGAAGAGAGAGATGCTGAGGAGGACTCCACATTTCAGATTTGCCTACCAGAAACAATGTTTACCTAAACACGTCCCACAGCAGGCAAATCTCCCACTGCTGGGATGGTGCAGTTCTAGCGACTAGGATAAAACAAAGACAAGGAATGGAAAAGGAGAAAGGAGTATTACACCAAAAGACAAAAGCAGTACACCTTTTCCTGTCCTTTTTGCAGGGGAATTGTGAGATGATAGATAAGATTTGAAAGGAAGACTTGCCTGCAGCGTCATTGCTCTTGGGACACAGGCGCGTGATCCCTTGCAGCTCGATACCACTTCCCTACTGGGCAGGGGACAAGTTGCAGAATAAGACTAAATGCTGCAAAGAGCTTTCCTGTCTGGCACTCCAATTAATTGTGTAATTTGTGGCTGTTTGAACAGGCACACACTGGTCTCTGCACACTCATTTGTTAATGGGGGTCATTGGGCAGGGTTATTTCCCATTATGTGTCATATTTGCTGTCTCCCTGACTCATGTTTCTTCTGTTGTGTCTGCATCCACTGTGTGACACTTCAACATCAAGGGCAGTCATTTCCTTTGGTACCAGAGGAATCCACTCCAGTGAGCAGCCAGGCTGAATTATCAGTCTGGAGAGCCTCAAATGGATCATAATCAAGCTTCAAAATACAGGGCTCTCATTTCTCACACAGACTATTCTGACACTTTTTCAGATGATCATTTCAGAGGGAAACCTCTGATTATTTGAGTAAGAACAAGACCCTTTATACCAATAAATCAAATCCTCCATTAGTAGGTAATTGAGTGACAGAAGCAGATGATTAAATGCACATTGTTCCTCTACATATATGAAATTGAGACTTTGGTGCTTAAAATTATGACCCATTTAAATACTTTGGTAACTTGCAGTTTAGACTTTTGGGGTATGTTATTTGCAGAGTCTAAGGCAAAATGGGGGCCAGGGTACCATAAGCAGGGATAGATTCCGTCAGGGTCTCGGGTTCAAATGCTGCTTTACATTAGCATACACAAAGCCTCTTCTTCTGCCTTTTAAAGGTTTGTGTTTATAATGCCTGCCACATTTATTGGTGAGAAATTATAACAAAAATAGCCTATGAGTTTATATTTAGGTGCTTCCATAAAGATCTACTGGGCTAAATTTGCCTGTGCCAGTTTACTTAATGTGGCCATTTGGCCCTGAGAGGCACATCCCTCATTCTTTCCCAGCAACACAATTTTTTTCACTTCTTACAAGAAACGAAACAGTTAAAGTCTACTTAGAAGAGGGTATAAAGAGAAGTATTTTGTGTATTTGCATCACTTTTCCTGGAAAGGAACAGGAAAGAGCAACAAGTTCTCTTTTAACTGCAAGTGCTTTGTTGCCCTGGCTAATACTTTCAGTCAAGCAATCATAAGATATTGTATAACCAGGGACAGAACACACCATCAGTGGGTGCTTAACTTTTTTACACCCAGTTAATAGTCAGGCAAACCAAAGCAGAACTGGGTGGTGAAAGACAGCGAGCACCCAAGTTTTCCGACTCCTGCCTCATGTGCTATCACTATGTTAGTTTTTTCGTTGTGAGAAATTAATATATTCTACATTTGAGGCACTTCATGCAATAAAGTATAAGCAATTCTATAAAAGGGTCAATTCTATAAAAGTGTAAAGGTGAAATATGAACAGACATTTTAAAAATGCAGATTGATATTAAGAAATGCTAGAAAAAATTTATAGACATCCTTTCTTATTTTGAAGACTTGATATCTTTGAGCAAATTTCTATGACATTCACAAAAAATAAATTTGAAATTAGTGGGCACAAGCTTCTTGAAAAATTGTCCTAAAGTTTAGGAGAAAAACCAGCCAGCAATATCCCTGCAAAGCGTAAAGGTTGCCTGCCACACAGTTGAGAGGACATTGGTTCTGACAGCACAGAAATTACAGCATGTGGGTACCTGCTCCGGATGCTCTTCCTTCATTGTTCAACCCTCTGAGGCTTTGTACATTGAAGTGGTCCTAAAACAGAGTGAAGAATTGGCACAACCAAACAGATAAGTGCAGTAAAGACAATGATGCATTCCAAGGTAAATTTGCAATAATTAAGCTGAGTGTCAGCCTTAGACTCATGTATTTCAAATACTGGAGTTGCTCTTCCTTCTACTGAGCTTGATCACAGAGTGGCTCTTGAAAGGCTGGGTCACTTTATGGCAAGAAGCCTTCTCGAGGTGCTTAAGAAAGGTCAGCTCTCTGGGCCTGCATGTATTTTTTTTCACCGTAAATCACAGAATCACAGAATATGCAGAGTTGGAAGGAATCCACAAGGATCATTGAGTCCAACTCCTGGCCCTGCACAGGACCATCCCCAAGAGTCACAACATGTGCCTGAGAGTATCATCCAAACCCTTCTTGGAACTCTGTCAAGCTTGGTGCTGTAACCCCTGCCCTGGGGAGCTGTTCCAGTGCCCAACCACCCTCTGGGGGAAGAACCTCTTTCTAATACCCAACCTAAACCTCCCATGACACAACTTCAGGCCATTCCATTGCATTCTGTCACTGGTTACCCCAGAGAAGAGATCACTGCCTGCCCCTCCTCTTCCCCTCACAAGGAAGTTGTAACTTCAGTGAGGTCTCCCCTCAATCTCCTCTTCTCGAGGCTGAACAGACCAAGTGCCCTCAGCCACTCCTCATACGGCTTTCCCTCAAGGCCCTTTACCATCTTCATTGCCTTCCTTTGGACACTCTGTAACAACTTAATATCTTATGTTGTGGTGCCCAAAACTGCCCACAATATTCCAGGTGAGGCTGCCCCATTGCAGAGCAGAGCGGGACAATCCCCTCCCTCGACCGGCTGGCGATGCTGTGCCTGATGCCCCCCAGGACAGGGCTGGCCCTCCTGGCTGCCAGGGCACTGCTGACTCACGTTCAACTTGCCATCGACCAGGACTCCCAGGTCCCTTTCTGTGGCACTGCTTTCCAGCACCTCATTCCCCAGTCTGCATGTACATCCAGGGTTGCCCCATCCCAGGTGCAGAATCCGGCACTACCCCTTGTTGAACTTCATATGATTTGTGATTGCCCAGCCCTCTGATTTGTCGAGGTCTCTCTGCAGAGCCTCCCTGCTTTTGAGGGAGTCAACTGCTCCTCCCAGTTTTGTGTCATCTGCAAACTTGCTCAGTATCCCTTCCAGTCCTGCATCCAAGTCATTTATGAAGATGTTGAAGACCACAGGGTCTAAGATGGAGCCCTGCAGAGCCCCACCACTGACAGGTCACCATTCTGATGTTCCCCCATTCACTTTTGCCCTCTGTGCTCAACCTGGGAGCCGACTGCTCACCCACCATATGAAGTGTTTATCTGGCTGTGTGCATAACATTTTGCCCAGAAGGATCCTGGGAGAGACAGTACTGGAAGCTTTACTGGTATCCAAAAAGATTACATCAACTGGATTCCCTTGACCAACAAGATGAGTTACCTTGTCACAGAAGGAAATTGGGTTATATAAGGAAGACTTTCCTCTCCTGAAGCCGTGCTGGCTGTGACCAGTGACTGCATTGTCTTTCAGGTGTTTTTCAATACTTCCCAGAATAATCTTCTCCATAACTTTACCTGAGGGCACTGAAGGGAGACTGACAGGCCACTGGTTTCCAGGGTCCTCCTTCTTGCCCTTCCTGAAAATCAGGACAACATTCACCAGCTTCCTGTCAGCTGGGACCTCTCTGTATTCACAAGACCATTCCAAAATCATTGTGAGAGGTTTTGTGATGACATCATCTAGCTCTTTGAGGATTCTGGGATGAAAAAACTCTTTTTATTTTCCCCATTTCTGGCCAGCTTCAACTCCTGTTGAGCTTTAGACACACGAATTTTCTCACTATAGCAGCAAGCAGCATGTCTAAATTCTTCCCATGTCACTTGACCTTGCCTCCATTGTACATACACCTTCCTTTTTTGCCTTATCTCCAAGAGAAGATCCCTGCTCAGCCAAGCTGGCTTTCTGCCTCACCTTCTTAATTTCTGACATTTGGGAATTGCCTGCTCCTGTGCCCTTAGGAGGTGATGTTTGAAAAGTGACCAGTACTGATGGACCACAGCACCTGCAAAAACATTTTCCATGGGGTCCTTATTTACTGATTCCCTGAGCAGCCTAAAGTCTGCTCTCCTCATGTCCAGAATGGAAGTTTTGCTGGCATTTCTCTTCCTGTCAACAGAGATTTTAAACTCCATTGCTTCATGGTCACTGTAGCCACCAATCTCCATGTCACTTACAAGATCCACTCTGCTGACAGGCAAGAGATCAAGGAAAGCATTCTTTCAAATACCAACAACTCATTGTTAACACTGCCAAAGAATCATGCAATCGCTTTCTGTTTTCCATTTTTTCTTTTCTACTTCTTTCTCATTTTGAACCAGGAGCACTTCATGCCTGCAGTTGGCAGGGACAAAGGGGAAGGCAGCAGGGCAGGAAGGGGAGAGGGTCAGAGAACATCTGTTTCACATTTAACCTGGAACCAATCTTTTTCATCATGCTTCTCCAGCCTCGCTTGTATATTGATTCAATTACTAGGCTCTGCTAGTGCAAGAGATTTATATTAAAGCCTCATACAAAGCTATTGTGTTTTGTCACACAACAGTACTGAATCAATTACAAACGTGCTCTACATGATCCGTCTCAGTCGTACATGTTTGCTTGGGAGAAGCTGACCAGCCAAGACTCTGGATGGGCTTTTGTTTATCTCCAGGAGGGTGTGACGCACCTGGCTGGCATTTGCTAGCAGGAGGATCATGTTCTGAGCATGTCATACTCACTGTCCCCTGGGTGCCACCTTTCTCAGGTTTGCCTCATTAAAGCTTTGCACTGGTTGGACAAACGAGGCTGGACACACACGCTCAGAAGCCTGGGCTCGGGTCTTGGCAGCTGCCCAGGGACAATGGTCCCTCAGATGTGCAAAAGAAGAGTGGTGTGACGTGACCCTCCCCTCAGAAGTGGGGAGAAGTTGGCCAGCGCAATCACATATGGGAAAAGGCACTTGGGGCTGGCTGATACTTGGGGAAGAGAAGGGCAGAAGCAACAGAATCTACAATCCTCCAATTGCCTTTTCCCACAAGAAATCAGGAAGCAAAATGGCGGTTGGTCTCTGCAACCTTATAAAGAGTCAATTTGCTGCTTATACCAAAGGCCAGTTCCTGCCTTGGCCACTGACTTCCTATGTAACCATAGCAAGAACTTCCTAAGCCAGTATTTCAACTATGGTTGATAATTTTGGATACTACGATACTTTCTGAACCCTCAACACAAGTTTTTTGTAGAAAACCACCAGAGTTGGAGATATCTTGAATTAAAGATTTCTTTATAAGCATTTAAACCTAATAATCCCTTTTGCAAAACTTGCAGGAAACCATACAATACTTTATAAATTGCATTAGCTTTTCTATAGAATACAATTGATTAATTCAGCACCTAGAAAGCTTCCAAACTGCTCAGAAAACCCTGCACAAAAAGCACTGAGGAGCCACAGAGCAGGTTGCTGTAACTGTAGACATGCAGATGCTCCTTACTTACCCACAGGCTTCCTAAGTATTTCTCTTCACAGACAGTGTTTGCCTCTTCTCAGCACCTGTCTTTCAAAAATCTTCCTGATGGGGCTGTAACCACCAGCTATTTCCTCTCTGAGTCCATGTGTGCCCAGTTCCCAGGTACAAGCAGCTCCCTAGGCAGGCAGTGCCTCCCTCCATGCAGGCTCTCAGGCAGAACTGTGGCTAAGAGTAAGAGGTCTCTTGCAACACAGACTTCATTTTTCATAAGTAAGCACATCCTGAGAGGACCCTTGAGGTACTAATGTACATCAACAGTAATATTCATTATATTGTACCTGACCAAAGTAGACTTTTCAAACGAGTTCAAACAGTCCATTTAACAGCTTTATTCTTTTTTACTTTCAGTAAGGCGCCTGAAAGATAAGAGCAAAGTGAGGGTTATTCAAGGTAAATTCCGCTTTTGTCAGACTGATTCCCCATTCTAAATACTCCTTCCTACCTCCGTTTCCCTGTTCCTGCAGTGGAACAGAGGAACAGAGCAAAGTTCCTATCACAAAAACTGATGCCATGAAGCAGATACCCAAGGACTTAACGCATATACAGACATGGCTCATAACTCCTCATCAGAACTTTGTCCTGTGGATAAAAGATAATAGGACCCTGTACCCCTGGAAAAGGTTGAAACTGTCTGAATAGATGGAGTCTTTAGCGCCCAGCAATTCTGAACTAAAAGTAGCAGAGGTCTTTCAAAGCCAGACCATAACTAGCTGTGATTACAGCTCTTACAATGAGCTTTAGCTAATTTTGAGCTTTTGGGAGATCCTTTTATACAAGCAAAGTGCAAAGAAAGGCAGCAGCTGCGTGCTGCCCTGTGCGTGCTGCAAGCCAGCCGGATGCAGGCCAGCTGCAGCCCAGAAGCCCTATGGCCACATTATCCTAATGCTGGCCCTGAGTTATTATACCTTATTTCTCAGCAGGGCTTTATTGCTTCAGGTTGAGGATCCTGTTAATGTGGCTGCTCAGCTTCCTGCTCTGTCACCAGCTGGCAGAGCCTGGGCAAAGCAGGCGCTCCGCTGAGTCTGGTGGAGTGGATGTGAGTGCCCTGGAGGTCCCCACCTGCAGGGGCATCCCTGCAGCAGACCAGAGGAATTAGGGCAGCACGTAGCCACATGCAGGCAACACTGGCAAACTTCCTCATAGGAAACAGCTTGAATTATATCTTGTGCAGTTCCTGGTGAAGCTTGCACCACCTGAGGTTTATACACAGTCTTCAGTTCACTGAGTGAAATATAGCTCTGCTACTTCTGCCCCTCTGAGCACAAATAAACACCACTGGGTCATGGTTACCCACCAAAATAATTTCTGTCTTCATCCATGACACAAATGGAACAGCACAGACACCCTCAAATACAAATTTCTTGTCATCAGATGTGCAGGCCAGGTATTCCCAAGACCAAGAAAGGAAATTTTCTTTGAAATAAAGGGAAATATGGCCCAACATCAAGCATCCTCATCTGGCCTGCCATGACAGCAGTGTGAAAGGCAAGGATAGCAGAAATAAGACTTCTGAGTTCACGATTTCTGACAAATAGAACTGAAGCTACTCAAATGAGTCTTACTGGTATTTTGCCCGCTTCTATGACCAGTGTCCATGAGTTTATTTTTTGCTACATTCTGTACATCTGTTTAAAATAAAAAGCCTTTGTTGGAAAACCATGTGTCATAAATTGACATCTTAACACCACAGAGACCACCCCTTTTCAAGTCAAATCATTTCAAAAGTTTATACTCCTAGAAAAAGAAGACAGAAATATGATCAGGGAAATATATTTTGATTAGTTGCTGCTTGAGTAACCTCAGTTGAAGGGTATCTGCACTCCAGCAATTTGTAGTTTTTCACTCATGGATTATTAGATTTGGTCATTTTCTTTTCTGTCTGAGTTACCTTGTTCTACTGCATAAAAAATGTGAATTTGCTAGAGAATTATCTCACATTCCCTGTGTCCAAATAATATTTCATAATTAACATTTCAAAATACCTAGAACTGGTGACAGAAATTTCACAATTCTTGAGACCAGACAGCAGCTTACACTGGGAGCAGGAAAATAAAAAAAGGAAAAAGCAAAATCATAATTTTTTTCTTAGATGGCACCACATGGAGCCCACAGGAGATACAGAGACAAATGTAAAGCAGAGGGGACGGTGCCCTGTGAGAATTAAACGCCCAGACCAGTCTGAGCACAAACAGTTTGGCCTGAAGATCAGGGACTGTGTTGTGAGGGTAATTATTTAGCAGAATTTATGTAGATGATGTTTCCAAGGTGAAGACACAAATCATTCTTGAAGTAAAATCTGTTTTCACTCTAAAAACTTTATATGCCAAATGAAATATAGGGATCATCCAGATGTTGTATTTTGACCATCACTACCTTTAGCCTCTTCTTCCAAGACACAATGAATTCAGCCTCTATGATGTACCATAAACCAGTTCTACATAGATTCTATTGTGGGTTTGCTGATTGTGTAACACAGAGATATGATTTTACAAATTTAGAGTATATGAACCTCATAAAACCAGGCAACACTGTCTCACTGTTGCATAACCCAAAAGTGATTCTAGCACCCAGAACTGCTACCAGCAAAGAGTCTAATTATGGCTCCTTTTGCACCGGTTGTTTCCTGACGAAACAGCCCCTTTGATAGCTTTAAAAATATCAGAGGAGTTAAGGCATTCCGGATGATTGGAGACTGCACAGCACTTTCTTAAAAATTGTGCTGCACGTGAGAGACAAAGGTTTAACAGAGCACAGACAGCTCATCAGGAAACACAAGAGAGTTACAGAAGCCAACACTGCACAGGGAAAGTCCACAGGTACCACCCAGGCAACCACCTCCTTACCCCTCAGTGTCCAGGTACTCTTTTTCACTTGAGTTGTACACAGCGGAAAGAGGAGAAAATTGAATCTGTGCCCAAGGCTGAACTCATTTCTTCAAGGTTTGTGAGGGTGTTTTCACCAATAGGTCACCACACCCTCCCCACATGAAAGAACTGTACAGAAACCAATGTCAGTAACTTTTGGCCTCAGGCTGATGTAGCATTTTGCTCTTTCTCTGATGTGATGTGAATAAGCAAAGAAAGGTGTTGAACTGAAATGCCTCAGACACTGCAGCATGTAACACAAGACCTTCTTTTCTGTGTGCTATGATGTGCTCTGACATATGGTACTGAATGTACTTGATTATTGCATAAACTCTGTTAATTTCTGGGAATCAGTAAGGAAGCAGACTTCCAGCTAAGCTCCTTATCCTTATATACCCCCCAGAGCCAGCCACTTCAGTAACATTTTTGAGCAATACCATAATGAAGGAGCCCCTTATATGAGCCACTGCACTGCCCTCACTATTTTCCCTCACCACTTACTTGCCTCCAATAAAATCCCTACCTGGGGAGAGAGAAAAAAGGAAAAAAGGGAAAGCCAAGAGGTGTACTGCTTCCCCAGTCTGAATGCTGCTTACTCTGGATGCCTCTTAAGGACTGGAGCAGCTCATCCCAAGCTGAGCTCTGCTCATTTCTTTGTAGCTGTGCAGTGGAGGTGCCAGAGCAGGCAAAGACCACCCTCAAGACATGAAAGTCATCTGGGAACACTGTTGTAGGCCACCTTAACCAGGTCTCACAGGTCTCCATGTAAAGCTGGTGAGCCAATTCTCAGCTGATCTCAGCTGGACTGAGTTCAGCTGGCAGTCTCACCTGCATCCAGGTATATGTGGCTATTCCCTAATTAACAGCATGGCTGGTGCTCCAGACAGATCTCAAGACCATACCTACAGGTGTGTTGCCTCTTCAGCAGAGTAGCCAGGGCTGGGCAGTGGCCTTCAGGGTCAGCTTGGTATGAGTCATGTCACCATCTCACCTCCCTTTACCAACTTTTGTTCTCTCTTGTGCCCAAACCTCTCAGTGACATTCCTCATGGAAATTGAGCAAAGGAGACGATGTATTACAGGCAGAAGAAATAATTTCTTATGTAATAACAAACTAGTGGGTCATTATGTTTTTTAAGGGGTAACCTAAAGCTATTTGCATCTCCCAGAGACTGGAAACTTAACAATTAATCCCACTAGCTCAAGGACATGAGGTCTCTGTACATATTCTGGCTCCTGTAGTTCTAGAGGACTATAACCATTTTGTCCTTCTGGACTCCCTCTTAGCTTTTCACAACCTTCCCTAAAGACCTCAGACCTCAGACCATCGAGAAGGAGGGAGCAGAAAATTATAACCAGTAAGATCTGAAGACACAACTAAAGAGAGATATCTGATGCCACTGCCTCTGAGAACAAGCAGTGGAAACTCAAAAACTAATAGGGACTTTGTTTTCCTGGCAGAACAGTTTCTATTCTAATCTCTCCCATGTTGTTCCTCATTTTCTGTCTCCCACCAAAAGTGTTCTCCTGATCCATGTCCTCATTCTTGGTGTTTCCATCCTCTTGACCTTTGTCTGCCAGACACCAGAGACCCAAAGCAAATACATAACTTCACTGAATTGATAAAAGAAGTGTCTGGACCTAGTAAGACAGGCACCTGTCACCTTGCTGACATCCACTGGGCTCCTCCATGTCAGGCACTACTGTATGCTCAGACCATGAGGTGTTTAAGGCAGGGGTTGTATCTTCTGAAGTTCGCACAGGGGTGCTGACTGAGGCCTTTGGGCAGTGTGAACCGTAAATAAAAGCCTTGTACTAGAAAACGTTCCCACTTGGAAAGGTTCAAAGAAAAGCCTCCTTGTACAAGTGAAATTCCTGTTTGCTGCATAGGTGGCTTGTTTAACAGAGCTTGGCAACTGAAGCAAATCATTGTGCAAGAACAAGCAGAGACTTCCCATTTCTGTTCACCTGCCCTCCCACAGATGGATCCACTAACACACGTCTGCTGTTTTACCAGCCTGGGATAGGCAATGAGATGGGCCTTCTCTGCATAAAGAAATGACTCTGCAACCTTCAGAAATGTGAAGTACCAGCCCTGAGGAGAAAACAGTGAAAATGTTAATGCAATGGACCAGCATCTGTCATTCAAACCTTATGTGATGCACTACAATTTCCAGTAAAGACTGATACAAAAACAAAAGGTAATAAAATGTTAACATTAATTATTTTTCAAGATCAAGTGTAATATTAATTTGTTCTACTACTCTTTCTCACTGGTCCTATGTGAGAGTTATAAAGAGGAATTGAAGGAGGAAGGAATAGATTGTCTCACTGAACTTGCAGTAATCAGAACTTAAGCAAAAAACATTAGCTCTTTACTGTGTCTCTTACCCCTCCCAATACTGGCCATACATATCAAACATTAAAGAGACACTGTTTACAGGATTGTATTTAGTCACAGACATTACACCTACTACAAAAATACAAATGCTAAGAAAAAAACTCAGCACTTTAAGTCTTTTGTGATGTCTTTCTTCTTGAGTCTCTGGATTTCTGGTTTCACCATGTACAAAATAAGATACATGCCCTCTTACTGCAAATTGCTTTAACAGAGATGTATGGATCAAAAGTGCCTTATATGTGCTCCTGACTATGGGCAGTTTGTTTGTTCCCTTAATAACCAGTTCCCTCAGTGAAGAGATTTTTATTAAGAACAACAGGAGAGCAGGGGGGAGGCATTTAAATTGGGGTAGGATTTTTAAAAGTGAAATTATTCCATGCCCCTGTAATATAACATCTAGGAAAAGAAACATTATTTCAACAGGTGCATTTTATATATCACATGCACGTGCACTTTCACTGCTTGAAGCCCCTCTAGTGAAATTCACCTGGGCAGCAAATGAGCCTGTAAAGTTACATTATTAATTTTCAGGCTAGTGTTCCCATTTAGATAATCAGCATCATGCTTTTGCAATTTACTCAACTAAGCCGATTCAGCAAAATTGCCCTTTCTACAGCATGTGCATCCCATATGTGAAGGCTGGATCTATCCTTTCATTCCAGCATAGTAAGTAAGAACATGTTGTCAAGAAGATGTAAATGGAAGGCTTACACTAATCTTCCATGATGTACCATCTAAGGATTGGACTAGAAGCTGACTATGTTTTTTGTATTTACGTGCTGTGTTTCTGCACGTTAGAGCCCATGTAATAAAGCAACATGGTGCTCATGATCAGACATGGTACAAGTTGGACTGCGCATGCAGGTTTCACGTACGACCATCAAAGGAAAACCCACTCTGTGCTTCCACTGGCTTACTTCATCTGGACTGACATAAAGTGGAGAAAGCGTGAGGAATATCCAGGACAGAGCAGGGATCCTGTGGAACACAACAGAGCACTTCTAGTAGCTTGTGTTCAACTGATATGGGGGGAATTAGTCACAAACGGGGCCCACAGAATGAAAGATGCTTTAAATAGGTAGAATCACAGAATCAGAGAATATGCTGGATTTGGAAGGGTCCCACAAGGTTCATCGAGTCAGACTCCAGGCCCTGCACAGGACCATTCCCAAAAGTCACAACATGGGCCCAAGAGCATTGTCCAAATGCTTCTTGAACTCTGACAGGGTTGGTGCTCTGACCACTTCTCTGGGGAGCCTGTTCCAGTGCTTGACCACCCTCTGGAGGAAGAACCTCCTCTAGCAAACATACAGTGTTTTATATTTAGTCATGGACTGTGTGAGTCATGGTGGACACAGGTTGCAAGCCTGTAGTCTGGTCTTCAAATCCTTAGAACTACTGACTTCAGTCATTTAAATGTAGATGTGCAGATAAAGCCCACCCTCTGGATGTCCTTCACACTGTAGAGAGTGTATGCAGCGAAACACAAACACACACAATACAGATGCTCCCAGCTTATTTCAGAGATTTCTATTTTATTGTAGCATAAATTAATCTCTAAAGGAGCCTCACAGTCTTCACTGACTGCAGCAAAAACTTCAACTAGGTAACTTTTATACGGATGAAATTAGTCAGCATGAAACACACAATGAGTTGTATTCACTGAGAAAAGTCTTGTTACAAGCATAACTTCACCAGAGTACAAATTGAAGTCATGCAGAACCAGGGGGAAGACGGGTCTGCAGTACAGACAAAACTTCAGTGGTTCTTGTTCAGTGGAAAGTGAGAGCCAAATTCAGACCAGCTGAATGATGACCAGAATACTCAATTTCATCAAAGACAATATAGTGGGAAATCATTTTAATTACTAATGACTATGTAGAAGGTTCATGGAAAGTCTCAAAAAAATTTCCATGTCTTATTTGCTAATTGCTCTTCACTGGGTGTTTCAGAGGGGGAAGCACCATCTCATCCTAGAATGAAAACCAAACAAAACCAAAAACCCAGAAAAGAACTTAGTGTAATCAATTTTGTGCACATTAAAGAATGAGGAAAATGGAACCTCCAGGGACAGCCTGTGTGAAGAGGTTACAAATATTGTTTTGCCCTGCAAGGATGATGTCATGGTTTCTGTCAGAATTGCTAAAATACCGACATGTATTTCCTGGATCCTGAGCTTAGAGATATATGGTCTTTGTACTTGCAGACTCATTTTCCCACAGAACTTCATGAACTGAAGTGTGAACCTTCATTACACTGTAGCAGCCTACAGCTTTCCTTTCTTTCACAGTATTTTGTAAAAACCTCTCAGTTCTTCATGTTAATAACCTTCTCTATATTTTCTGACATTACATCTGAAATGCATTAAAGAATTATTCAAAATTTGGATAGACAAATGCAACAGAACCATTACATTTAAACATTTTTGATCTCAAATGTTTAACAGACCCCTACAACCTCACATCTACATACCAGACAGTCCCACAAGAGATTGTTTCTCTTAGATCTGTTTATGAACTTCATCATGAAAAATTCATTTTATCATTTAGATTCACACTTGACTTGGTGCACAGAAATTTATGTCTATAGGCATTTTACAGTTTTAACTGATTTGAGATATAAGTGAGTGTGCATCAGCTTGATTTATTGTATTTTTAGTCAGCATTCAAGAATGTGAAATAACATAACTGGGAAAAAAGACTAATTTACCCATCTCAAAAACTGATCCCACAAATTTTAGTTCTAAAATTTTCTTCTCAAGAGCTCCTAGTATAACTCCCTTAATAGATTTCTTTGTTTTCCACCAGCGAAATCCCAGTTCAAGTCAGAGCTGTGCAGTCCAACAGATGACAACCAGGCCTGGGATCAGAGGCCAGAAAACACAATCCAGGAACCAGATCAGCACATACAGGGATTTCCTGACTACAGCCTCTAGATCTGTGACTGGGAGGGAGAAAGAGGAAGCCTCTGTCAGGGTGAATGTGGTTATGGTGCAGCACTGGTAATAGATGAATTTTCTGGTGGCATTTCCACTGAGTGACTTAGTAACTACTCTTTGATTTTATCAGTGAATTTGCTTAGCCAGACCAAATCTCTTCCAGTCATGATCTGACATAAGTTCATATACTATAGATGTTGTATAATCTGTCATGCATAGACAATCCAAGCTATCTAGTCCAAGCTATAAAGTCCAAAAAGGAAGGTTCAGATTAGATACTAGGAACATTTTTTTTTTTTTTTTTCATTGGAAGAGTGTTTAGGCAGTGGAATAAGTTGCCTTGGGAGGTGGTCAAATAACCATGTCTGGAAATGTTCAAGAGTCATCCGGACGTGGCACTTGGAGATACAGTTTAGGGGTGATTATGGTGGTGCTGGGTTGATTGTTTAGCTGGATGATCTTGAAGAGCTCTTCCATATAGGATGACTCTGTGATTCTGTGTGATAATTTTGCTGATTGGCTATGCAACAGAGTTCTGGCAAACCAAATGATGAATATTTTATTATCTATTACTAAAACAGGTTAAAAAAAAAAAAAAACTAGTGGTAAAATTAGCACATGGCAAAGCTGCAAATTTGCTGTGTCCTATGCAATATGGATTTCCACTGAGTTTATGCTTCTTGAAGACTAAGTTTCTGGAGTATAAGCACCTTCAGCATGGTGGAACAACAGAACCTGAGACAGGTGATAAAAGCAATTCTAATCATTCCATGTTTCAGCTTCTGTGGCTCTCCCTTTAGATTGAAAATACAAGTAAGATTGGAGGGCCACCACATTTCAAAATCCAAAACTATTCAAAACCCCAAAGTGGCTCAAAAAGTAGTATCCTGGTGGAAGGAGAGGACCTACCAGCTCTACAGCAGCTGCCTCCTGGAGACTGAATCAGTTTTATTGCTCACATAGGTAGATAAACCCAAAAAAACTATAATTTTTTTGTATAAATTAGAGGGCTGGTTTTGCTTCAGTAACCACTTTGTGACCTGCTACAGTGTGTACTTGACAAGAAATTATTCTATACTTGTAGAAGTCCATTGCTGTGGCAGATCCATTTTTACGCCTTTGGCCTTGCCTGCATTTGTGATGACCAAGCCTTGAACAGCCCAAACATTGTATAGCAAAATATGTGCCTCAAAAAGCATTCCACTGCATGGGAGAATTGCAAAATACAGTGACGAAGCTTCCATGGTTTTCTCTATATCCTTAATTCTAAAGAAAGTAGAAAAGACAAAAGGCTGATGTAGGAAAAATGAATGCATCATTTTCCTGAGCTGTATACATATCACTCTCAACACAAAACCTGCATTACAGAAGAAAAACTATGTGTTGTTTGCTTCCAAACTCAAGGAAGTACATATATGAAGAAGATACTAATGTGGTATTCCTTCACCAGTTTAGTTGCTAGCATGGAATATACCTTCCTCATCTGGCACAGCTGTAATGCCTCCTCACTCTTAATTCATAATGGAATTTGAGAATAAAAGTGGTTCAGGGTAAGCAGAAGAATTTGGAATACATTAGTGCTGTTGTCTGCGGTTTAAAAGACATGAAAAAAAGAGACAGAGATGAGTTAGATCTTGGGATTGAAGGGGATCATTGGTCAGAATGGCATAGACTTCTCTAAATGCAAAAAGGATTTCCGGTTTGGAAACTATTTTCACACTACACACTGCAACAATTTTAAGTATCTTCTATCATTTATGACTTCTAGCAATCTGAAATCCCTGAATAATCACTCCTTTTAACAACACAACTCCAATGATGAGGACGTCAAGAATACAGAACTTGACTGGCATTTCAGGGGTCCTAGAAGAGTCCAAAGATGAAGAGAAGAAAGCTCTGAAGTCAACTCTTGGATAGTGATGAGAAGTTGGACACTTCAAAGCTCACACAGCTGTAGAAAGGATGCTTACAAATTAAGGCTGACTAAGGTCAAGGACACCTGCTAGTAAAAAAATGTGTAGATGAGAAATCTAGTGGAGCCTCCCTGATGTGCTTGTAAAGTCACACCACATTCTTCATTCTGATCATTTGTGAAAAATTATTGTAGTTCTGTTCTGTTTCTTGCTGTCCCACGATACCATAAAAAATTTGCTAATAGTTACATAAATAACATCCATTTTTCTAAGGGTGATAAAAATTTTGTTTACTCTCTGAAATTGCCAAGGTGTTTTATTTGGATTTGGATAAATGCTTGTTTGCAACATTAGCGATTCCACTGGGGGAATCCAGCCTGGAAAATTGCGAATTGCCTTTTTCGCTCCAAGTCACAAACCACTCCTTGTACTTTTATGTGGTTTTTCCATTCAGAATTGTCACTTCAGAAATGCAGCACTAAAAGACTTTTACCTATGTAAATAATAAACTGTAGCCTAGATACTGGAGTACTTAGTTTTGCACTAATGTAACTGAAACTCTAATTCAACAGGGTGTGTTCCTTCCCTCTCTAAGCTTAAAAAGATAAAAAACTAATGAACCAGTTACAAGGGGATAAGAAGGATATGAACTTGCAGTGCACCCTGTGGTAATGGGTTATGTACATAGTCTCACCTCTTGAGTAATTTTCCCAATTCAGGAATTCAGGTCCCATAGTTATGAGTGTACTGCAGCATATCCCACAGAGAAACACCAAATAGTTCTGCTTTTTCTTTAAAACATCAGAGAGACTTCACCTTGCTTAGTTTTTCCAACCATTTTGAGTAAAGTCCTCTTGAACTGTCCTGCTTTGGGCTGACATAATTTTCTTCACAGTAGTTTGTGTGGGGATTTGTTCTGGATTTTTTTCTTGAAGCAATGCTGATAATACAAGGATGTCTTAGTCATTGCTGAGCCCTGCTTATACAGAGTCCAGGCCTTCCCTCACACTGTCCCACCAGTGAGCGGGTTGAGGATGCACATGGCTTTGGGAGGGTATGCAACCAGGATAGCTGACCTTAACCAGCCCAAGGGATATTCCATACCATAGAGCATCATGCTCAGCATATAAAGCTGGAGAATGAAGAAGAAAAAAAGGAGGACATTTGCAATGATTGTGTTTGTCTTCCCAACTCACTATTACACATGATGGAGCCCTGCTTTCCTGGAGATGGATGAAACTGGATGAACATCTGCCTGCCCAGGGAGGTGGTAAATGAATTCCTTGGTTTGCTTTGCTTGTGTGCATAGATTTTACTTTCCCTATTAAACTATTCAGGAACCTCCTCTAGTTTTGCAGCATCAGTCCTCAAATACAGAACTTCAGAAATGGCTACTACCGCACATATACTGCTGCTGACCTGAACTCTGAACACTTTTATGTGTTATGAGTTGAGTATGAAAAGTGGCACCACCTAAAATTACTGGGCACTTTTGAAAAAATTAGCCCTAATGACTGATTCTTTTACAGCATGCTCTAGTGTGCATTACTGGTGTCTCATCTGAACTCACTAGTCATATTACTTTCAGTGAAAATAGAATCAGATCTTCATGTTCTGGCCTTAAACTCTTCATACCAAAAAATTGGAATGAGTTAAAAAAGTTGCACACTGTAGTTTTTTTGTGTTTTTTTTAAAAGGAATAAGAAAGAGAAACTCTCTTGACCTTCCTGTTTCAGTTTACTTTAATGGGTAACCATAGTGGAAATAAACTAAGCAGCAAAAACAAATACTCTTTCTCCCATCACCTAAACAACTGTTGTGTTCTCAGGGTTTTCAAGGAAAAGGAATATATGTGATTAGCCCAGCTAACACAGCTGTAAAGACATGGACAGTTTTTTGGACATGTGAGCTGTTTTTTCTTTATGAGAGCTGGAAAGGCTGTGTTAATTCCCTCCTTTCAGCATTTGCAAGGAGTTGTGAATTCCCTGTGTTAATAACTCTCAACTATTGATACTTTCTCTGCTTAAATGTAGAGTGACTATACAGCTACCAAAAGTGGCATCCAAAGTGGAAATTTAAGGTGGATTCTGGGGTGCAAAGAGTATCTTCAGGACAGGAAGGAGGTAGGACTGTACTTTGGTACAAATTTTTTTATTATAAATCAGTGTATTATCCAAACAAGTGAGTGATTTGATTTGAGTCACATAAAGAATGTAGAAACCATCCTGAGAAGGGACTGGTACAATGACAGTCAAACTACTGTTTGGTATATCCACAACATCTTAAAATTCAAGTTGCAAAGTCCTCCCTGGAAGAAGTGAGGCACCAGCCACAAAATGCACAGTAACTGCCTTTATCTAACCTGGCTCTGTTTTAGCTGTGACTCCTGGATGAGCCTCCCTGTTCCTGTGGCTTCAGTTTCAACCTACCCCCCTGGGAAACTCAGGTGGAATCAGGCACCATTCCCTCTCCAGCAGCTGGCCACAAAACTCACCAACACACAGCCAGGACACCAGCATCCTAAAACAACCCACAAAGTAGACATGATGAAGAGCTCACACCTGACTCCTGTTGCAGATCTCCCCAGCATCCTTCAAGCATACTGACACTTAAAACTCATATTGGTCAGGCACAGAGCAAAAGCAGGGTTTTTTCAGGGTGAGTGAGATTTGGACTCCAGAGTTTAACTTGGATATGTTGTGACTCTTTCTAGCTTTATGAATCACAAACAATTATAGCCCTTCAGCTGTTGAACTCACCTGTGCATGGACCAGTTAATTGTCAGGCAGCTAAATTGTGTCATTTGTCACCAGTGAACAACTGCACCCAGTGACAAAGATTCCTAACATCAGGGCTGCGCTCACTGCATAGCTGCATGCTAGAAGATGAAAACGTGGCATTTTTTACCACATTACACATCTGGAAATTCAAAGTTAACCTGCATTTGGAAACTTTGAACTGAAAAATAAACAAAATTAACTGTGGATTCATGAAGCCTTGGAAAGAGCTATGGCTTGAGAGCAGCTGTGCTTTAACTTTCAGGGCTTTCTGATATGCTACAATAAATTAGATCTCTGTTACAAGGAAGTTACTCCTCTGTTACATCAGTTAGGGTAATCTTCTGCACTGTGTGTCTGTTGAATTATTTATGGTGCATCACAAAACTGCTGACCTGAGAAATCCCACAACCTCAGCATCAAACACAACTAATGGCTGTGTCCTGTGAATACTGCAGAGCAATTGATGGTGGGTCACTCACCACTGTTACCTCAGCGTGACTGCAGGTGCAGAAGACTGCACTGGGTGTTACTTTCAAATCTGTGTTGCAGCCTCTCTGCTACAGGCATGTCTTAGTACAACCCACCACCCCTTATCTTGTGCCAGTGCTGTGCTAACTAAATCAGGAAAAAATGAACTTCGCTGGAAAATACTGTCTGGGAATAGCACTGAAACTCTCTGTCATGCATCTTGCCTGTCCTAAGGCTGATAAAACCAGTAAACAGGTAACACTTGGCAGAACGGGCTTTGAATCTGACAGGTGTGAATGCCTTACTGCTGGTGAGGTTATGGGAGGGAAGGAAGGAGGGAGGGAGGGAAGGAAGGAGGGAGGGAGGGAGGAAGGATTTCCAAACCCACTTCTTTTCTTAGTATTTTAACACTAAAAAAGCAACCATGTCCCTTTGAATGTAGTATTTGTTATAATTTGTGCTTTCTAATATGCTGCGGAAACAGAGTCTGCTTCAGGAAGAGAGCTGAGATACAAACAGTGAAGAGGGATTTTCTCAGGGGAAAAAATAAGAACCAATTGAAGAAATTACTCCAAACTTTTTTGCATTTTTGCTCTTTGGGATTTTACAAGTAGTAAATTAAAGCCCCTCTTAAGGAACTCATGCTGTGTAACAGGGCCTGTAGACCTCACAGAAAGAGACACCCATACATTAGCACTTCACCATTTATCACTCACTGGATAGGCTGTGGAGGTTACTTTAGTTTACTGGGATCTCATGAAGGGATCTCCAGTACACTTGGTCTCTCCCCAGGACTATGTTTATGTAGTAATTATAGCCATGACAGCTAATTGAGTTTCTCCAATCAATCACACTGGAAGTTTTGTTTGTTTTCCTGTGCTAGGGAACAGGAAGGTTTTACCATTCTCTAAACAGTGAGAAAGAAATGAAGGATATTTTTCAGGCACAAGTTGAAAATTATTATTGAAGAAGGGTTCAATTAGCAAAAGTCCTGCCTACTTTAAGTGAGAGTCTGTGTGCAATGACACTGAGCTCTAGCTGCACTTTAGAGCAGATACGCAGAATAATTTTGTAACAGAAGTCAGTTCCCATTCAGTTGATACACGGAGAGGTAAAATAGACGTTGCAAAGTCATTCCACAAGCTGGAAATAATTGCTGCATCTCTTGAGGAATTATTATTAGACCATACAATCTCCAGCATCAGACAAGAACGATGCACCTGATTGTAGCAAGGAGTATCCAGGCTTGGTTGCCACAATGGAGAAAAGGAATTTATTTCTTTAGTGAAATCATAGCAAGGGTAGGAGCCCCCGAGATAAGGAGATGTGTTTTGTCCTTTTGCTGTGCCTTGCCATGTTAAATAGGGACTCTGATGGTTGACTAAATAAACACTGTCATAAGGCTGGGACATGCTCCAAGCCTACACATACACAACTCAGGTTAGTCACTGTTTTGGGTTACTGGTCCTTGGGACAAGGCAAACACTCCATCTCATTTCACATTGTTATTCAGTGGAGTCACACTTCTCATGCAAATACTAACACAGACCATGTCAAATTTTCTGTCGTGATAGTTTACACTAGTTTTTCTTTTATTTGTCTGTTCAGTGCCAGAATTTCTTACTACGTGAAATTAATGTTTTGAAAACAGTTCTTACCTACCTTTAGGACTCACTAAGAAATAAATAGACACAGTACATCCAAAACACTCCATGCTACTGTTCTGTGCACAACACACTGGCTCTTGAGTCTGGTAAATCAGTCAGGAACTATGCTCATACAGTCCATCCTACCTCAGAGAGGGGAATGGGGTAAACAGTCTGGTTTCCACTTTTCTGTGCTAACAGATTCCTGAGCAAGTAGCCATGGAAGCACACCTTATGCAGAGCAAACTCAGGCCCAATGACGAGACTGTCTGACCTTTCACAGGCCACATGAAAGTCATTTATGCTCCCATTTGCCAAGATGTCATGACCACAGCCCTAAATCATCATCACGTACAAGACAGCCTATCAAGTTCTTCCCCACTTTATTGTGGGCCTTTTAAATAAAGTTGTGTAAATAGCAACTTTTGCTACTCTGTTTGGGGAAGGCTGGATATCAAGTCCTACCCTTTCTGCACAGGGCACTGGTCAAAGACTTCTTTATTACAGTTCCTCAGAATTTGTTGAATTTAAAACATATATTAAAAATGTAATTGCTTTCCACTGTGTTACACATCTTCGTAACACAGATTTGTTTTTTGGTGTAGCAAATGTTGGCTTATCAGGACATTAAACATTAAAAAATCCACAAACATTTTATAAGACATATTGCTAAAGGTTTTGGCTTGTCTATGGTCCAGTGATTAAAAACATAAATTCAGTATTGCATTGTTCACGATTACTTCACTTTTGACAAAATCTCTGTTTAATGTGAACTTTTCTTTACATGTTCTGTACATCTACCACTGAGATGCAAAAAGAAAAACTGCAGACACAGTGACTGAAACAAAATCCAAGACCTCAGCTATGCTCAAATCCAAACCCTTGCTTCAAACTATTAATAACACAGAAAATACAAGTTACTTGAATTGTGCACAGTTTGTATTTAATGCTTTTTATTCTAATCCTCACGGAGCACAATAAGGGTGATCCTCTGTAGGCTGGCAGGCAGCAGGGTCTTTGATGGCAAATGAGTTATAAATCAACAGCAAGTCAGAGATGTTAAGGTTGTATCTTCCCTAGGAAAAAAGATACATTTTTAACTTGAATTAGCTACCACAGTGATTAGTCCTAATGAAGACAAAGTAGTTGATAGCTTTCACAGAGGTTAGTGGGTCAAAGTAAACCCTGGGGCTGCCCTAGGCTTTAATCAGATCTGCCAACATCTATCAGAATTAAACTTTCTTCTGTAAGATTCTACCTCCTCTTAGTATACTAAGTCTTCTGTCTTGATTAAAAAATGAAAATGAAATCTTAAGGGCAAGGATAACACGAGCTGTGTTGACAGTTCAAATGAAGGGTAGGAAGGATAGGGAGAAACAATGGGAAAACAAGATGGGATAGGGAGTTTTACTGGCACTGGAGAATAAAAGCAGAAAAAAATATAAAGTAGATTTAAAATATTGCATATAAGCAAGGAAGAGTAAGTACATGTTTAGCTGGCTGTGAAATACTTATATTGCAGGTTCAAAGAAAATACAATAAAGCATCTACAGAGCTTTTCCAAAATCTTTGATTTGTTCCTTTATTGATAAATAGACCTGACATACAAACAGATAAAAAGGCTTTATTTCACACAGATATTGTCTTCTGAAGGAAACACATAATAGGAGAAAACATTGTGTATATGACCATATCACATCATCCTTCTACTACTAACTGCTCTATTAGGACCAACACGAGAACCTTCACTACAAACATCCTCAGGTATGGCAACAATTTTCTGGTTATTTTGTTCTGTTTGCAGATTGTACTTCTTTCTTCCATAACTCCTTGCCACAAGCAGACACTTTTAGAGTAATTTAATAAAAGTTTTTACTAAAACACACAGTTGACTTTTGTAGGGAAAATACCTCCAAGGAATAACTTTTAAAACACATATTAACAAGGACTGCTTCAGGTCTCTGAAAGTTTAATGTATAAATAGGGTAAAAGAAGAGGGGCCAAATCAGCTTTCTCTGTGGTGGTGTCCTTCGTTAAGCTGCACTTGTCCACTTGCATTCTTTTGTTTACAGATCAATTCACTGTGTTGATTGAGTCAGGAACTGGGGAAAGTGCTGTATTAACTCTAGAACCTATTCTGCTTCTACTTGGTCCACCTCAGCAGTGAAAATACAAGGTTTTGATGGAAATATTGTTACAAATTGCATTCCAGAATGGAGCCAAAACTTAGAGTGATGTGCCATGTCAGTTCTAACTTGATTTAAACAGGTTTCAGCAGCAGTTAACAACTTCAGATGGGAAGAAAGACTGATCTTTGAGGGGTTGCAACCTGGTATAAAGACTGAGCAGCATCTTACCCTAGTACAATGACTGGATATTAATTTAACTTTGAGCTGGTTTCTTGTTCAGCAACATGAAAGTCACATAGATCCACAGTAAACCTGGAAATTAGCTTTTTCCTTTCATGCCACTTCAGGGTTAGTCAGTAAGATAAGATGAGTGTAGAGTGGGTGTTATAAGTCAGAAATCAGGGGAATTATGGTCCTGACTCTGGAGTCTCCATCAGCTCTTGGCTGATTGCATCTCTGGAGATTCTCAGACTTCATGTTTGCTGAGGGAAAATTAATATCTAATATTTCCCAGAATAGAAAATTGTACATCCCCTATGGGGAAGGTGTTTCTGATGAAAAGAGCAGAGAGGCAGAGGCCTTTACAGGGGGGCCACTAAAAATTTAACATCGCCTCCATTGTTATACATGCAACACATTCACTACCTGTAAATGCCCCTGTGCACAACCTTCAGCTTGCTCAATGAGCAGTGTAAGGGATAGCACTGCTGGACTTCTAACTTGGATGTGTTAAAACTCTGGACAAGTACACACCTTTTGTTTCCTTTTAGGACATCTCAAGTGTAGCACTGGGTCACAATGGCTAAGGTGAATGTTGCAAGCTGAGTTCTGCAGAACCCAAGAGCACTGCTGACAGATAACAAAAAGACAAATGGTAATATTTGCCAGGAGAGTTGAGGTTCTGACTCCACTGGAAACACAGAGAGGTTAAGCAAAACAAAGAGATCCATTTTTCTGCAGTTTCCACTGCAAACTGCACCATTCTCCCTCTCACTATGAGAGAGACAATCTCCACTTTTCTTTCATCTTTTCTTGCATTATCTGTTTCAATTGCAGGCCTACTGTGAGCACACAATGCTCTTGAGTTCCCCATTAGGTTCTTATGGCAGTACCACAGTTCATGTTTTCTCTTCCACAAACTGTTCCTCACAGTGAACATTCTGGAAGTTCCTGTGCTCTGCCACCATTTCAATAATTATTCAATGCATGCTAACAGGTAAATGTGACAGTACCTGCAAGAAAGTTTTAATGTACTGTAACTACATAATAAGTAAGACCAACTCCGTAGGAGAGCTGGATGCATCTTATAGCACTTATCCAGCTCTAAGTATAAAATTTCATTACCATTTGAAGAGTTCATAAGCTTCATTCATCAGTTAGCTTACTGCTCATATTCTTTCAGAGCTGGATAATATCCAGTTCTTTGTCTAATCAAAATCTCTTCCTATCATGTCATTGTAGACACTCAAGCATTACATTAGCTTAGACACCATATGGGAAAAAAATGTAATGATCCATAACTGGATGATTAAGTTTAATCCATAAACACTGATGTTAATGACTAGCAGGCTGCCATGTTCTTGTTTGAAGTATGATGGCTAAAACTTTGTTTTCCCCTTAAAAAAAACCAAAAAACCGCTCTTAATTTCCTGGGATAACATGGAATAAATTCATGTTCCATCCAACATAATTTCAGTATTTTAGCTTCCTCAGTTACAAGTTCTGTTTTTTGGAAAATGTGATGTTCATATGGCTCTGTTTAATAGGGAGGAATTAATTTTCCTCTTCATTGACTGTTTTGAATCTTTGCAATTCCAGAGAGGCCATCTGAGTCCATTATATTCTCTCTCTAAAACTGTGCAACATAATCACATGCACTAAATGCTCTGATATTCCTTAGAATGCTTGTGGCTATTTTGTCATGGGTTCTGTATGTAATAATGCAGAGTAATCCTCTTTTCTAGATACATGCACAGAGAGAATGAGACCTTTATAAATTAGTAATGAATACAAAGTAGTCCAGAGAAAGTAGTAATATATGAGACCAGAATTATAGTTATTTCTGAACCAAAATATTATGCAGCTAAGGACAGTTCTAAAGAGGTGTTTATACCTTGTTAAAAGTATAACTGGAAGTAAACTAGGCTAATCACACACCTTAGTGAGACCTCACTGAAGCCCTATTTAAATGAATTAAGATACAGTTTCAGAGAAGGTACAAATGCAACTAGTTATTAACTATCTAGGGCTTTTGTCAGCTCTTAGCTTCTCACATTTCCCTATACAAGGATCAAAGAAAGACTCTCTATGTGTGAAGGAGTCCAGCATGTGTAATCCATTATAACTATGACACAATTTTTTCTCTTGTTTGCAGTTCCTGCAAAGGAAATTACGACATACCCATAGGACTTTGAGTTGAGGGGTATCAACAGGAGTGAATCCATTCTTTAGAGCAAGCATGGAGGATTTCATTCTGACTTGGTGCTTACACATCTGAGATTTCCATTTCAGCCAAGGTGCATGACACTCATGTGAGACCAAAGTAACCTCCAACTCACCACTAGCAAGTTGACAAACAGGTGAACCCACAGAAGAAATGCCATTCATTGTTCAGCAGGCATTTTGTAGGAAAATCAGTGTCTCTGGAACAACACATGTAGGAGTAACAGATGCTATAGAACAAAGGTGGATGCTGGTGAGACTATTAAGTCAGGAAGTGGATTATTTCCTTGTGCTGCATTTATTCCAAGTGCACATAGTTTTTTTTCCTTTTATTTCAGATATAGACTGCACTCATTTTCACAAGAGAATGAAAATTAATTAATTAATTACTGGCCAAAGTAGATTAGGAGCAAATACTTTTGACTGTGATAAGTATTTCACATTATAATGCCTCTGTGGTGTAGACTTTCTCTACTTCATTGGTTTAGAAAACTCTTTTTTCTACAGAAAGGAGACATTAATCATTACAGTTTGTCCTAAGATGAGTTTCTGTTCAAAGTTATTTGCCTGTCAGGCAGAAGAAAAGTGTCCTAATTAAACAAAATTATAAAGAGCGGTTAATGGTCTTTTTCAGAATCATTGAAGGACCAGAAGTAATTCTGTAATATATTCTTTTCTTCTGTTCTGCCACGCTAAGAGTTCATGAGGTACCCAATACACATAGGTAATCCTCTGCTAAGCTGTGAATTTATGTTGCTTCTTCATTTCTCAGCAAGCAATACATTAAAAAATATCTGGAAAGTAGTGCTGTCTATCTCTGACTCCTGACTGTCCCATGTCAGCTGTGTTCAGAATACACACCAGAGAGCAAGAGTTCTGAACACAGAATCCCTACCATACAGGGTTAATTTGAAAAATCCTCATACATTGATCAAAAGCTGAAAAACATTAAGAGCAATTTGTTCTTTTCAGCAGAAATAAGCTTATGAGCATTTTTGCTTTGATGGTTTCCAATAGGCATAAAACACAATCCTGTAGCAAGTCCCTCTCCTAATGCAATTCTTTTATACACAGTGCCTCAGTTAGACAATAGAGCAGGATCTGGTTGGTGGCCAACCACTGTAACATGAACTGATGGAAAAGAGAGATTGGACCTGATGTGTACCATTATTCATAAAAGCAAATGCCCCATTCGCAGCACAGCAGAAAGGGATGCTGTGTGTGCATTACCAAAGTAAATGTGGGAATGGGTGAAGACAGACATGAACTATGCTGCCTCTGATTGAAGCTGGTCAGATGGAAATCAAACCCAGCCTAGAAGCTTTACATCTAACTTCATATGGAGTGTGTTCTCTGGGTAATACATTCTGCCTCTCAGGAATGTTTATTACCTCATATGCAACTCCCACTACACAACTCACATGAGTGCAGTAGCTCAGGTTTGCCTTTAGACATATCCACTATCTGCAAGCAAGAGAAGAAAATGAGTAGATATGATTATATATATGTATATATATATATGTGTATATATATATATATATATTTAGATCCATAAGTGTCGCTGTTGTTGTTGGGATGGATGATAAAAAGCAGGTGAAGATCCCGAATAGATGAAAGTGAAAACTGTCTTTATTATATAATTAATTAATTTTTTCACACAGCTACTTTTTTATATATTTCCTAAGTGTACGTGCGCTAACATTATTGGTGTTCATTATACACAAACAATCACTTATTGGCCACAGTTTCAAACTACTGTCTTTGTACAAATTACTGTCTCTGAGGTTTCTTATCTTCTGCTTCTCCTGGGTTCTCTCAGACTCTGCAAGTTGTTTATCTTCACGGGTATACAACAATCTGTCCAAGGTCAAACTCCTCTCGCTCCATCAAGGAACCTGCAGGCCTGCTGCAGTTTCCCACATATAAGACATACAAATCAAGGAATAGAAACATATATATGGTAAAGACTGCAAAGGTCAAAGACTTTAATTGCAGGCATCAGAATCACCTTTGTAAAAATATACATCTTTCTCTGTTTTCCTCATTTCTTGGGCTCAAAGCTCTTCCAGAGTCTATCTACTCAGACTGTGAGAGCTTCTTTTCATTCCCAATTTAAATAGATGCATGGACCATTTATATCCAAATGCTTTTATAGACCATTTTAATTCTTATGGGTTTGGATTCAGTGAATTCAGTTTGTGAATTTCTGCCAATACTTACTTCAAGGATGGGGAATCTTCCTGCCTTATGGCAAACACAAATAAAGAATTAAAGTTAGAGCAAAGTGTTAACAGATTTATTCTGAAGTCAGATGATGGACATGGATAGTTTGGAAAGGGTAAAGAAACCATGGGCAGTATCAGGCAGTGTGATAGTCACCAGCAGCCTCCTCCTGGCTGCAGTTTTGGAATGACCAGACCTGAATAAGAACTTGAAACAGGGAAAAGAGTCAGATACATGAGTATTTGGAAGCATCTCAGTTGAGGTAGGGTGGAGAGGGGCAGCAGGGCCAGCAGGAAAATGCAGAGAATGAAAATGCAGAGAATATCTGTATTTGAAAATAAAATTTTCTGGACTTGGCAGTATACCCTGGCCTTGCTATACAAAAAAAGCTGACTTCTCAGTAAGAGCTTGTACACAATGAGAAGTGGCATAGGAGCTTCAAAGTAAAAGTCTGGAGGAGAGAAGGGGAAGTCAGTGGGCAACTGCTTGTGATAATATATGGCAAAAACAAGATGGGAACTTAAGAAAGGGACTACAGAGCTTTAAACAACAGAAGTACTCTGTGGTTTCATTGCTGAACAGATGCCTCCTCACAGCTTACCAGGCCTGAGCTGGGGGTCCATTAGGATTCAGTGAAAAAAACATCATTTACTAAATCTATAGCAATGCTTTTGAGTCTGTATCTGTTTCTTGAGAAATCCCACTACAGACACAGAAGAGGCTCAATCCTACTTAGCTTATGAAGCGTGACATGAGCCAGTCCTGCCATGTCTGCAAAACTTATTAATTCTTTTGTCTGGCTCTGAGTTTATTTGTCTCTCAGTAATTAGAGTTTGTTTTAAAACAAAAGCAATTCATCTAAATGATGGTTGTGACTATAGTCTGATCTTTCCATTATTTCTACACTCTCTGGAACAGTTAGTGGTGAAATTTCCTCCTGCTTTATAAATCAATAAATTATTTAGACAAGATATCACTTTGAACTGCCAGCATTTGACTATGAGAAGCATAATAGACAGCCCACAGAATACTGCTTTACCTGCATGTTTTTCTAACAAGCAAGAGTAAAATCACATTATTTCTATCAAATGTATTCATCTGAATAAAAGTCATCCTTTCTTTAACTATCTGGAGAGACAAAATATGCATTGTCCTGCAACACACTTCTGAAAACTGGCAGAAGAAACTTTCTTTCCACCAGAGATGCCAGGCCTTTGGACAATGTAGCTTGAATATGACTAAAAGTGTTGCAAAATCTTTAAAGAGAGTCCCACAAAGCATACAATATACCCTCTCCTTGAATCTACTGTAGCAATTAATGCCAATAAGTATAAACTAATTGTTAACATCTGTGTTAAGTGAGAGCAGTAAAGCTGTGTTTGCTCTCCCGCAGTTTCAGAGGATAAAGCTGTACTTCAGCTTCAAATACCCTAGAAGAGAAGCCCAGAAAAACACTGGAAACAAAAAAAAAAAAAACCCAAGACTTTTCACTACTGTTTTTTATTATGACTCCATATTAACAGACCTTTAGCAAATATAAAAAAGAGCTTCATATCTTCATTTCAGTTACATATCTCTGCTTCACTGAAATGGTAGGACAGGGCAAAAAAAATTAGAAAAAATTGTCTTTAACAGTGACCCAGAGATCAGTAATTTCAGATCACTGCCTTGCAGACCATACAGTTACCAAGACTGACTAAATTGGGCAGCAGAGATCCATTTCTCATTTTCCACAATGGCAAATTTCATGAATACGATATTCATTGATGTAATCACCTAAGAAATGTAGCAATGTCACTTCTCCAATCTGTGTTTTGCTCTAGGGATGGTTCAAGCAGCACAAAGCTGCCAGCTCATCACACACTGTGAGAACTCTCTGCTTAGGACAATGGCAGAATAGTACAAGAAAGGCTCTGGTCTGGAAGAGAACTAGGGGTTTTCCTTAAATCTGTGCTGTGTAAGGTATGTCCCATTCTGTTTAGAAAAGGTGAGCTTCAAAAGGTATTTTTGCAATTGGGAAAAGGTAGTTATGAGGTATGTGACTGTCATTTCCAAAATGAATCCACACTGAGCAAGCAAAGAAACTTGTGAATGGAGACAACAGGCAGTGGTGCACTGCAAAAACATCTCTAACAAATCTTTCTTCATGTTTCTAGAACTACATTGGCATTAATTTCTCAGCAACATATCTGGTTGCTTGAGCCAGCATGTTATTCCTAACCACACATCTAAAACATCACTAGAGAGGAGACATGCATGGGATGGAACTGAGTCAGTTTTTAACTGTTTTGGTGGTTTAGGACACAACAGGTGCAAGCAGCAGTAAGGCTTTGATTTTTTTCTGTGCTAGTATTTGCTTAGTTTAAGCATCTCAGGAATTATAATGAATGAAATAATTGCCTCTTTCCAGGGATACCACAATACCAGTTCAAAGATACCTACAACATCCCTACTTCATGACAGCGTAGGAGCAATCGCATCTTCATTACCAGCTATGAGCTTCTCTTGTGTCCTTCTAAGCCCTTGCAACTGCCTGCTTTTATATTTCATTTGCTTGATTATTGTAACTCTTAAACCAAGTGGCAAAAATGTAGTAATGTGCATAAAGCTATAAAGTTTTAGTATGAAACTAAAAAAATTTATTTACCCTCCTTGTGGGGCAGAAATGCTAAATTCTAGTTAAAACGTTGATTTGTTTTCCCTCCATGATCTCTTTCTGGTGCTTTATTTCAGAAAACTGTATTCAATATTTTTTAAATCCTCTCCAAAACATTGCACTACAAAAAGTGGGTCATATGTTTTTTAATTGTAATTGCTTACACAGAACAAACAGCAACTTTCTATAGGGCTCCACAGCTAGTGACTCATCACGTTCACTCAGGTACTAGTTCCACCCTTATGTTAGTCCAAGATTATAAACAAGCTTTTTGTTTTTAGCCTGAACCCAAATGTCACAAGTACAATAGTAAATCACAAAAAAATATTCATAGCAACTGCTGACTGATGTTGTGAACCTCCTCATTTATTAGGAGCTTTAATAAGGCTCATTTCCTCTAACACAAAATGAAAAAAATATTTAGGTGCATTACATTCATGACCTGGTTGTAAATAGAATTAGAGTCTGCTATTGATTAGCAAGTACAGTGCAAACTTTCTGTGTTTTGTTTGCACCTCAAGCTTCAGGGACTGTCTCTTTCATTTTTCTCTACAGCTCCCTGACTCACACAACTGGTCATCCACCAAATGGGCTTTTCCACCAGGAATTTTGAACATGCATGAACGTTTGTCAGGAACTAAACTATCAAAATAATCCGGATGGCACTTGCAGCTAAATCTAGATGGGACAGACCAGTCCACAATGTAAGAGTGCTTCCATGAACCCTTGGTCTTACATAGATTTCCTAGGGATATGGGGAAAATACATCTCTTTAAACTACTGAAGCAGGCACACAAGATTACGATGCCCCATGCTGGTTTGTGTCTCTGCCAGTCAGGAGAAGTTTTACTGGAATGTGTGGCCTAATGGGAACTGACCTTGGCAGGATGATGGGGAGGATCAAACATCTAGGAAAAGTCCAGTGATGGGCAAGAAATAAAGCCTGTCCCCAGAACATTGTTTCATCTATTGCACATGTGAAGAAGCTTTTACAGCTGAGCTCTTTTGATGGAAAGGGTAAGCAGAGATTATCTAGTGTGGCTTCCTCAATCTGTGTGGCTGGCCTCCCAGGGAAAAGCTCTGATCTTTTCCGAGTACAGCACGTGTGTGTAACCCTGGGGCAAACGAGAAATGGAATGTGTGTCATTTATTTGTTTAGTGCTTCAAAAATCCCCAGCACCCTGTGCTGGCTGCTCAGTGCTGAATGCTTATTGTTCAAAGGATGGCTCCTCACAAGGACTAATCCCAGCCCTGAAGAAGGTGATGGGAATCTTCCCCTTGACTTGAGGGTACTTTGGGTAGAGCCACGATCTTCCACACTTCATGTTCCCGTTGAACACAGCAGGGTGTCTGGATGTGCAAGGAGGGAATCGGTGGTCCTTCAGTTACCCAGTGTCAATATTGACCAGCAAAGTAAATACAAGCAATAGGTTTTCCCACAGACAGTAATTAAACATGCTTCCTCTATTCTCTGCTGCTTTTTACATTAAAGGGTCTAAACTGTTTTGTTCTAGCTTTAATGATGATAACTGGGAAGAACATTTAGAAGAAGGCACCATAATGCCAAGTTACCAACATGGTCTTAGAATGTGTTTTTTAAATATGGCAATAGGAAGAAAAGTTTAGTCAGTGGGTTTTGCATTTTCTTCTGGCCAGCTACAATATACAGATTTAGTTCACTCTGTTCATATGTTGAAATACTAGTTAAATCATACAAGATAACTCATCTTTTTCTGCCATCTAGTGACAAAAAGTGCAGCTAAGCAAGTTTATAAGCTTTTTAACCATGTCATTTATTTTATTCAGTAACTCACAGGCAACAATATACAGCTATCAGCGTGTGTTTACGTGGCAGTTCCTGAGCACTTTATGTGATGTGAATGTGGGAGAAGGCATAAACCTTGTGTTTTGTCCTTTATGTATCATTTTGTTAATTGCTTTTAGCCTCTTGTCCTGTACATAATGACTAGGCCAATTTTGCAATGGAGAAAGAACATCCCTAGTGTAGAAATTCACTTGCCATATGTGTTTTAAGAGAAACTCACCTGACACATCATCTGGGGAGACTCTGTCACCCTGCCAAGGACCAGTAAAATCTTTCCTCCATCAGTGACAGGTTACACACGAGCATAGACATTACAATTATCCAGATAAAAGACAATCAGTGGCCACCAGCCACAAGAGATGAAATAGCTGCTATATCTTGCCCAAAGACTGCATGTTTCTCTTTCTTTCCTTCTTCTGAAATTGAAGGCATGCTTCATTGATTGCAGTAAAACCATTAATATACTGAAAATGTAGTCATATGTTTAAAATGCTTTGGTCAAACAAGCCATTCACCTCCTATTCCATACAAACTCTATTGCGGGGCTATGATATGAATTGAGAATTTTCCTAATCCTTGCCTAAAAATTGCCTTGTCCTAGTATATGAAAGAATTTTCTGGCTTCTTTCTAAGTAGGCACCAGAATAGACATCAGAAATCCATTTCTGGATTTTTAATACCCTCTGAGTTACAAAAGAAGTTTTCTAAGATTTAAATATGTTGACTGATTTTTCCCTAAGCAAGAAGCCTTATTCCGATTCCATTAAAACAGTTTTTAAAAATCAGTGAATTTCAATACACATTGCACCAGACCCAAGATAAGCCTATGGAGAAATGGTGGTGACATCAGCCTCTTACTGCATAGACATAATTCTTGTCAGGACTAGAAAATAAATAAACTCTGCCTGTTTTTCTAGACAATGTCAAAATCATCAGATAAGATGAGCCAGAATGACAACACATATTAAGGTATCACCACTATCTTTACATTAAACATTGCAGCCTTATTAGCAATAGTTTGCTACCCTATTATACTCATTACAGAAATTTTACAGACAAGAATTAACAAATCAAAGCCATTGTCTTTACATAGTTTCCAGTGAATAATGGTATTATTTTCTTCTTTAATAATGTGGCAGTGCTGCATTATCTCATTACCTCTGCATAAGGCATGGTCATTATTAATAAAGACCACTGTGCTCTTTGAATTTTGTCTTACAGGTATTTATTGAAGATGTATATATGTGATTTCCCTGAACTATGATTCCAATATGGCCTATAAAGTCCCTCTTTGAACAACAATATACCCCATCACAGAAATTTTATTGTCATTTTAATGAAGTTGTCAGAAAGATTACCTATAACAAAACACTGCATTTTTAATTTGAAATAAAAAGAAAAAAGTTCACATAAAAATTATATAATAACAAGCATTGCTGTCCAGTGACTATGAAAAAGCTATGAAAACTGTCTTTTGAACTGGAGTCAATGTAAAGTAATGAGAAGCCTTACAAAATACTGAGGCATCAGCTGCTTTTTGTAACCATCTCACAGAAACAAAGACAAGTTCGCAACCATCTCTCCTCTAAACAAATGAATGACAAAACCTTTTTGTTTAATTTTTCATTTTTCTTCATTGTCTTCAAGTCTCTTCAGTTACATCTTTTTGCATTTATGTGAGCAATGAAAGTGATACCTATCTCTGAAATATAGTTAAATAGAAAAATCAAGGCCAACACTGTTTTGTGTCGTTTCCATCAAGGCAGTGTCTTGCCAGAACAAAGCCAGATGATTGTCCTGATCCCCAGATAGTCCAGTGACTCAAGGACAGAGGGTTCTTTGAGAGATGGGTCTCTGAGATGAACAAGAAAATACTGACCATAAATGAAAAGAGGTATTTTCAGACAATATGATATGCTCTTATTTTTTAAATATCCATTTTCCACTTTGTGATGTTTTCCCACAAACTCTCTTTATGTTTTGTGAATAAATAAACCACACAGAGAAACCTTGGCTAAAAGCTCAAACACAAGCTTTGAAAATAAGGAACTATAATCCTCAGTTAGTCATGTTTCATTGGTGATTAGTGTAATGCAGCCCCTGTACCTTTCAATGCCATGGACCAAATCCTAAAAGGACAGAACTGTAGAAAAAATGCCAGTTTCTTTTTGTGGGTTTGGGGGATTTCATTTGGAGCTTTTTTCTTGTAGCGGAGAAGGGGTGGGGAGGCATTTGTTTTGGGTTTAGGGGGTGTTGGGGGAGTTTTGGGGAGGTGGGGGTTTTTGGTTGGGAAGGGCTGGGGTTTTGGGGTTTTTTTTCTTTGGTTAGCTTGTGGGGGGGAGGCTTAGGGGGAGGGAAAATTTGTAATAGCAATAATTTTAAATTTCCAGTGAACCTTAAGACTGAAAAGCCTTTACTTCAATGAGTCTAAAGAGAATTAAGCATGTATATATGTCTCTAAAACCTTAGAAGCCTGATTTCTGTTTTTCACAATGAATAATTTAGAGCAGCAATACTGGTTTCTAACAACAATAATTCAAGAAAGAATGGCCTGAAAACCAAGTCTACTAGTCATACTGTAGTGGTGGGGTCCTTCTGACTATATCCAGACACCTGATTGTGTACAAGACACCCTACCCTCCCTTTGCAGTCAGTGCAGAGCCAGCCAGTGAAGTCAGAGGTGGATTTGATGCAATTCATCCCATCTTCAATTACTTTTTAATATCTGGTGGTCAGGGATCATAGTCTGAACTCTCTCAGTTCAACAGACTGAACCTGCACTGATTACAGCCCTAGACACTCAGGGTTGTAATACTCATACCAGAGGCACCCAAGGGTACCTCTACCTTTTTTCTGATTTGTGATGAATTCAAGGTTTGGGATATTCTTTTTCCTTCTCAATTGAAAAAATATAAGCAAGATGATGTGGCATGCATACGGCAGTCTGAGGACCTCACACAGAGGATGTCCTGGTTAAAGATGCTGTTTTGGAGATGCAATATAAAATAAAACTGCTAATATGAAAAGGACTGAAGCATCCCCTGGTTCCTACAACAGGTGTTTAAAATAGCTATGCCTTTTTATGTTTCCATTAAAAACCATACAATTTTATTTAGACTCCAGGTATACATAATGTCTATCTTGAAGCCACCTTGTGGTATGTGTCTCTCTAGCCTTCTTTCTAAATTATACATTAATTAACCAGATTTGATTCCTAGAAAAATTAAGCTATTGTCAAATCACTGGGTAAAACTAGAAGCTAAATTTAATTCCTGAACTGCATCCACACACAGGAGTTCTCTGTATGTGTTGGACTATTTGCAGAGGGTGTGATCAAGAGTTTGGCTCAGTTTGTCCTGCATCAAAGCCCTAGAGAGGAAATGCTGTGACGACAGCAACACAAAATGCATGTGTCATTTGTAATTACATTGCTATTTATTTGCTCAGGGTAGACACGTGTACCTTTAGAAATAGACTGAGACAACTGACTGATTTTAAATAAGTCATGAAAGAGACACGGTTATAGCCCTGAGCCTGCACTAAGTATGGACATGATGTACTTACAGCTTCATACTAGCTTTCGATAGCATCAAACCTATGGGAAACTCACCACATAGATATAAAGATCATTTCACCCATTCTTTAGAATAAGTTTATTTGCTGAAAATGTCCAGGTGCAATGAAAGGTTTCATTAAAAAGTAGTCTTATAATAAAAAATCCCTTTACATTTACCTCAGGCTACCTGAAGAAACATTAGCCTCATGTTCCCCATTCAGTTCATGAAGGAGCTTGCCTCAGTGGCATGGGTGCAGCTTTTGAAACTCCAAAGATATAACTTGACCAAGTCTGGTCACTTCCAGAAGCGAGACACAAAATCTCACGGTCACCATGCCCAAGACACGTGCACAGAGTCACTGTGGATCAGGTAGCATGTGGTAACTTGTCCATGTGACCATGTGTCCTCCTGACCTAGTTAGAAGG
Source organism: Anabacerthia variegaticeps (assembly GCA_035583185.1). Lineage (NCBI taxonomy): Eukaryota > Metazoa > Chordata > Aves > Passeriformes > Furnariidae > Anabacerthia > Anabacerthia variegaticeps. The sequence continues at coordinate 138,330,583 of JAWWEW010000078.1, forward strand.
ATCTAAGCAGTAATTGGTTTTTATTATTATATATCATTACATATATTTAGTACTTTATATATTATATATAATATCATACACATTATTAAGCGCATGGCAGAGGTATGAATTGGGAGTGCCATGGTTTCAAGGTCAGAGACTGATTTTTGAGTAAGAAAATAGTATTGTGTACTGGTTTACAAGACTATTACCTCTTTTCTCCTTTTTTCTTCTCATGACTTATGAAGGATTTAGTTTACTACAGTCCCAAATAAGCAGTAAATCACTAAGTACCCCACAGTGACCACTGTGTAGGCAGGCACATAAAGAGCAGTCCTACTTCTTCTCATTTGCATGAAAATTTAATCTAATTTGCAGTCTAGCTGTAAGTTATGGGAATCAGTGATAAGAGTTATGTCCCTATATCCCACAGAGCATCTCTGTTCAGCACTGAGTTAATGCCAGCTGTTACTAGGAAATATTTTAGACTTTCATTCACCAAGGGCCATGAGAGTCCCACAGAAGGAGTTAGCTGTGTGCCAAATATTATTAATAGCATTAACTTATTAAAGACCATCTACTTATTGCCAAGTAAAATAAAATTAAACCATGTTAGCATAGTGAAAAAAATTCATTCAATATAAAACAACAAAAGCAGTGGGATTATTTATTCTAAAGTCTGAGTTAGGGAATATAATTTCAGATCTCAGGCCATCTGCAAGTTTGCAATTATGTTCAGTTCTTGTCTTCATTTCTTAGTTATAAAGTAGGAGGCTAATCCACGATCATTTTGCCAGCTATCAGGAACTACCAGTAGGTCTTCTACTCATACAGATGTAGTGCTACTATGAAACACTAACTGGGTCTCCAGTTTGTCATATATGCATTACTGGCTCCCCCTTGGAAAGCAGAAACGGCTGCAGTGCTGGTAGCCCTGTCACACTGTAAAAAGCTTCCATTGCAGTAAGACAGCCTTGAAGCCAAACATCTTGGGGAGAGGGAGGGGATGGCAGGAGCATCTCTCCTATGAAGACAGGCTAAGAAAGTTGGGAGGGATCAATCTGGAGAAGGCTCTGACAAAACCTTCTAGCAGCCTTTCAGTACCTAAAATGCGGCGGGAGATCTGGAGAGCGACTTTTGTCAAGGGCATGTAGTGACATGACAAAGGGGAGTGGGTTTAAACGGAAAGAGAACAGTTTTAGATGTCAGGAGGAAATTCTTTACTATGAGGAATGGGGGGGACACTGGAACAGAGTGCCCAGAGATGTTGTGAATGCCTCATCCCTGTAAGTGTTGGAGGCCAGGCTGGGTGGGGCTTTGAACAACCTGATCTAGTGGGTGGTATCCCTGCCCATAGCAGATGGGTTGAAACTAGGTGATATTTAAGGTCACTTCCAACCCAAACCATTCCATGATTCTGTCTTTCTGTGACTGGCCCTGCTATCTGCTCAGCCTGCCAGCTTGGCTGACTCTCAGTTTTGTTTCCCATGAGCCAAAAGCAGTTCCTTCTAGGTACACAGAGCCACAGCTCACCAGTGGCCACTTTTAAGGAAATGTCATAAAAACAGTCCATTTAAAAAAAAACCAAAACCCCACTTTTTAGTCCTTGCTGGCTTTTGGGCTGTACTTTCTCTGATTCAGCCAGAAAAGCCATCAGCTTCTCTCTTCTGTTCATAGCTGCTCAAGATTGTCAGTACAAATGGGAGTCAGTACTACACAGTTAAGGATAATAGACCTTGTTATTGGTCATGGCGCTTGAGATTTGCCTTTGTCCACATCTTTCACTTGAAACCACATGTGATATTATGCAAATCATATGACTAGATGATGTTCCAAGGTGAGTAGGCCCTCCAAATGTAAAGAGTCAACCCTTACTGTGGCCTCAGAACTGGGGAGTAGTAAAGACCCAGCTGCCTTTATAAATAGGTAAGTTTAAGCTGTCCACTGCAAAAAAAAGTAGTCTGAGGAAATGCACTGTGTTCTGAGTGCAGACTATGAAGCAAGCAGCAGAGAAACTCAGAGAAATAAGGTCTTAATTTTCACCTACATATGAGATGATTTGTGTATGTTATACCAAAAGTGCAGAGAGCAAGTCTGGCTAGTACATGGATGTAAACATGTGTACCTTCATTGCTGAAGGCATATTTTTTCTCAAGGTTTTGTAAATGGAAAAATACCTGGGTCTGTGAACATATGAAATGCATAACAGTTATACAGCCATATCTGTGATGACCTCAAAGTTGTGCTGATTTGCACTACTATACAGAGAAATGAAACTGATGTTCCTTGCTGTTTCTTAATGGAATACTTAAAGCATTACTTAATCCTGAGCATTAACAGTATTCTGCTAGAAACAGTGGGAAACTATTACTGTTGAGCAAACACTGCCTGGAAATTGTGGTGTTGCCACAGAATGGCTCCAAACTTAACTTCCAGGATTCAGTAGTATTCTTTTATACATAAAAGGCAGTTGAATTCAATAGATGGACAGTTTATGCTGCACATAGGAAATAATTCCTGCCTCTGTTAAAAAAAAAAAAAAAAGAATTAATTTTATTTTAGTTTTGAGTCTTAAGCAGCAGTTATGTGTTTTATTTTTCTCTAGTTGCCTACACAGGTGTTGATCTTATTCAAATTATTATACAGAAAATCTATGTGTTTACTATATCGCTGTCTCTGAGGATCACATAGGGGAAAACACTCTAGGTGAAGGAACAGAGGCAGAAATACTGTGCAACATGATGACTTCATTCAGAAAAACTCAGTGATGGCAAAGGAAGAAGCAAGAAGCCTTGTGCTTTCCTAAGCAGATCCTGGCTCTTTCAGTCAGGGTCACTTAGAACCACTGACCTATGTTTAGCAGCATTTTACTGCCAGCCCCAAATTCAAACATTTTTATTAATTTTACTTTGGCAGAACCTAATGTTAGCAAAAGGTAGATGCATTTTTAATAGCTGGAAAAAGAATTTCCTGTTCACTTCTATTTACAGTTGTTTGCATTTCATTATTCTCTTTTTAGAAGAAGTTTTAATAGTTTACCAGTTCATGAAAGTCTACAGACATTTCCTTCGCTGGATCTACTCCTAATGAAAGAGTAAAGAAGATATTTTAAGGCACCATTGCTGACGTACTCCACTGGTGATATTACATTTGAAATGTAAGAGTTCTCATAGGATTTAGTATGGAAACGAAGTTGAGATGACCCATATTTCAAATTCCAGTGGTTGTCCAGACAGAATTCTGTTTGTTAGCAATGATGACAAAATGCCTGTTGCTGCTTTTACATTGCAAACCATTTTCCTCTTGTGGTTAATTTACTCCAGGTGAAAGGTTTTGGGAAACTCTGTGTGTAGAATCCACAAATAACTAGGTTCTTTAAGCAGATTTTACTAAACAGTATTAAATATAAAAATGGCATGTCTCAGCAATAATAAACAAACATTGAAGGAAAGCAGAGGGACTACCATATTCTCCTGCACTGAGACTCAGGAATAAATTGTCTTGGAAAAGTGAAAATGGACTTAGTGTAGATGAAAGATAAAAGGTTGCAGTGTGAGAGGATGCTCTTTTCTCAGCTTTAGGAGATACACAATACGTTTTTGCGAGCTGGAAAAGGGTGTAGCTGCTGCTCACAAAATAAATGTGGCAGAGATGCAAGTTTGATTTGGAAAATTTCAATGGCCACACGCACGGAAGCAAAATGGTAGGGGGAGAAAAAATACCTATAAAAGAAGACTTCAGTGAGGACCACTGTGATGCCTGAAATCCTGCAAAACAGACACTCTGCACAAGGTTAATGGAGATAAGATAGAAAATACCTTTAATGT
>JAWWEW010000078.1:138334488-138352944 GCA_035583185.1 Anabacerthia variegaticeps
GACTGCATTGTCTTTCAGGTGTTTTTCAATACTTCCCAGAATAATCTTCTCCATAACTTTACCTGAGGGCACTGAAGTGAGACTGACAGGCCTGTAGTTTCCAAGGTCCTATTTCTTGCTCTTCTTGAAAACTGGGACAACATTCACCAGCTTCCTGTCAGCCGGGACCTCTTTGGATTCCCAAGACCACTCAAAAATCATCAGGAGAGGTGTTGTGATGACATCAGCCAGCTCTTTGAGGATTCCATGAATCCCATCATACCCCATAGATTTATAGGGATCCAGCTGGAACAGCAGATCCCACACAATCTCAGGGTTGGCACTACTGTGGTTATAGAGAAGGAGCTTTGGATCCTGACTAGATTTCCTTTGCTGGCAGAGCCTTTTCTGGCTGCCTCAGCAAATGCCTATGATACAGCCAACAAGGGTGCTGCTTCCCTGTCTCTGAGATCACCAGGTTTCAAATGGCTGATTGCCCCTAGCACTATAGTTTTCATCCGGATCATTTGTCCCTGCAAGAAGTTTAATTTATTGGAATTAATTTCATACAGCTGCTGGAATACATCAAAGTGCAGCGAGAGGGAGTTGAGCAAACTCAGCCCCCATGGTGCCTGTCGGGAGGGAAGCTGCCATCTGTCTCCCTGATGAGCTGCATTAAGGTTTTTTTCCCACGAAATCTGTGCATTTTGTTTCAGTCTCAGGCACTGTTCCTCAAAGATGCTCTCTTTAAGCAGCCAAAGTCTGATGACAGTGAGGCCTGGTGTAATCACTGCTGGTAAAAATACAGTAAAGTTGTGACTTAGATTTAAAGCTCACCTCTGTAGTAGGGGGAAGGAAACTTACTGCTGGCAGATAGCAGGTGGGATTAAGTGGCTGCCTTAAATGCTTCACACACACTCTGCAGGGCCAAACCACTGTGGGTTCAGATCTCCACTGAACTTTATGCAGTCATTTTCTCCAGGGCAAATTTCTATACAGAACACTTCCTGATTGGGAGACAGTCTCCACGTGAGACACTCAGCGAGATACAAGGCAACAGAAAATCTCACTTCCAGCAGTACCTTTACCCTCTTCTCTCCGCATTTCAGTATTTGTTGTTTGTCTTTTCTGATCTATCCATAAATTAAAAGTGTGCTAATCCAGTGTAAACACATATAATTGCAGAGTTTGGAGTGCACTGAGCTCTGAGGTACACCATGCCTTAGCTCAAGAAGGCTCAAGCCTCTTCCCACATCGCTCAAATGGTGAGGTCAGATGAACAGTTTGAAAACATGTGGTCCTGTCTGTGAGCGGTGCTCTGCTGAGTGATGGCATGATATTGCTAAGCCACTGCAGGATAAAGTGTCTTTGCTGAAGGCTTTGCTGGGGCCAGCAGCTTCTAGGATGGGAAACTCAAGACTTGTCCAGCACTGTACTGTCAGAGCAGAAGTTACTGCTTGACCATACCATTATCAAATAGTGCAGATTAAGGTCCCTTCCAACCCAAGCCATTACATGATTCTGGAAATAGAAATATTTATGTTTCTGTTTTCTCAGCTGCAAAACCATTTGCAAGGGATGAACTCTATGAACTTTATGGATGGGAAACCCTATAGGCTTTAGACATTTTCTGGGGAGTGAGAAAATTGTCACTTGTGTTTGTGTAGAGCTCAGCACATGGGAATATCTAGATGCTACTGCAATATAAATGGCAAGTAATGGAAATGCAATGTTCTACCAAGATTAATGGTAATAAGGTAGAGGGAAAATGACGATTTCAATGACATGATAATAGCATTTTGTGACATACAGGCATTGTAGTTCAATAAATAGGTGGTCAGTTGCAAAATAGATAATCAGGAATCAGGAATCAGAGTGGTCATTCTAGTGTATTTTTACAGTGGTCTTGGATTGCTATAAAGTGCAATTGTGCTTCAGCCAGTAGGAGGAAAAGCTCCAGCACATCCTTAGATTGTGACAGCACTTCTCTGTGTTTCTCTCCTTGTTGAGATGCAAGTTCTGTTTGTGCATTTCAGGGCATGTAGATAGCATTGATATTAGGAAGATGTTAGGAGTGTATGCATTTTGTTTTTCCCTGCAAAATGGAATCAAGAACATAATAGCATAGGAAAGGGAGGGACCTTGTGTGCTTCTGGGTCCAGTCCTCTCCAGCTACATTTTTGGTAAACCCATCCATAATGGACCGAGTCCTGTCTTGGGATTTCCATCTCTGTCTTCCCTTTTTGAGGTTGTTTCAGATCCCTACTTCCTTAATGATTAGAATCCTTCTTCTAATTTCCAGCCTAAATATATTCACGGACAGATAGTTCATAACCATTTGCTCTTTTGCTAACATATTCTTTTCATTAAATAGCTTTTCCACTTGACTGGCAATTAACTCATATAGCACATTCATGCAATATCTGTCTCTATTTGGCCTAGCTTTTCTAGATCCACTGGTACTGTTAACTTCTGGTTACCTAATATGTGACATTTTTGGAGGTCCTATCAGGGAAGATGTCACTCAGCTCTCTGAGCTGACATCTCTCACACCTGATGAGCCGAGACATGGAAAGGAGGATACAGCTCACATACACATCTACTGAGCCTCAATGGGTGCTCAAAAATGTGCCCCAACCTCAGGATGTGGATCTGGACACCAAAGTCCTGGAAAGAAGAGACTGGAAAGAAACTTCCACCCCTGGAGAAACAAGGACTTTTGTGAAGCTCTCTCAGAGAGGATAGATTTCCTATTCAATATTCCCTTCCTGGAAATGTGATTTACCTCATATCTGTGGATTTGTTTTTGTCACTGTGGAGCCTGTCTGAAGGAAGATACTCTTGTGCAGCATTGTGCCTTCCTGGGTCTGCATGCAATACGCCAAGACTTATTAAATGAGTATTTCTTGGATGGTGGCTTTTCCTGTATTGTGTGGCTGGCTGGTATGCACAGATAAGGTAATCACCAGTGCCACTGCAAGGAAAAACAAAACTGCTGCAAAACAGGAAGACTGAAAATCTACTTTCTATTCTTGGTCATTTTTGTTGGTATAGTGGCTGATTCACTTGCTGCTGGCTGCCTTTTGGAGAAAAGTCAGTGCTGGAACCACTCACTCCAAATCCCTCAGTTACCGGACTGCCCATCTGACTGTCCCAAAAGCTGGAGCTAAACTAAAGTCTGAAAAAAAAAAAAAAAAGGTACAAAAATAATACCCAGCTGAGCAGATTTTGCACAAGTAAATCCACCTAACTTTCATTTTTTCATAATACTTCCCCTACCTGTAATCCTTTATTTTTCAGAAACGAGACTGGTCATTTGCTTGCTGAGGACAATGCTTTGCAGAGGAAGGTCAGCTGAGCTGAGAAGATGGTGCCATGTACTGAATTTTTCACTCAGAAGTGTACAGAATATGTCCCACTGTCCTGAAACACAGGCACAAAATTTTACTGATGTCACAGAGACTTCAGGTTCCCAGTGACATAGATGGGAAAGGAATGAGCACTGCAGGACAGTGAATGAACAAAAAAGGTATCTTTATTCTGTGGTTTTCTCTGTCATTAAGGCTGTCACTTCAAACAAATAAAGATATTTTGGTCACATTGTCTGTCTCTGTTGTTTCGCTGAGCCACACCAACCCTTCAGTTTCCGTCCCAAAGGCTCCCATATACAAAGTTCTTCTGTATCTCACCAATAAGGCATGACTTTTTCTGGCTAAGATGAGCTGTTGCTTTCATTCACCAAATGCTTTGCACAGTCATCCATGAAAAGAAATGCTGAAAACTCTGTGTCCCTCAGGAGTTTCCATTTGTAGTTGGATCATCTTTAAATCATTCCTCTTCTGCTTTGCCATTGCATATGAAGCATCTGAGAAAATAGTGGGAGCCCTGGACAGTTGTTCAGCAGCCTTGATACCAGTATCCAGCCCTTCTGGCTGTGGAGGAGGAGACAGATGCTTTGCATATGGTGTTTACAGCATTCTTTCAGGGATGTATCCACTGCCACTGCAGAGGATGTGTTTTGGGATGCTCTGTAAGGCATCAAGACGTGGCATTGCATAGTCAAATTACAGGCCATATCCTCATGTGAGCAGGTATTCCTATTTTGGGATAAATTGTACTTTGAAATACTTTGCTGACCTCCTAGGGCCACTGCACCCAAGGCCGGTTCAGTCTTCAGCAAAGAAAGCCCTGCCAAGCGAAATGGTGGCAGGTATGACACAAGGAAGGTGGGAAGGAGCAGCTGTCCCACCACCACCTCTACAAGGCAGGTGAAATGGGCCAGCTTTGGTGGGAGGTGTGCAGGGCAGTGTGGGTTGGCTCCTGATGGAGGGGCTTGGTCCAGGAAGAGTTGACAGGAGCACAGATAGACTTAACCAAGCAGGCATCTTAAACAACCCCAGCTCTAAAATATCCATCAGAGCTACCTTCTCCACAGTCTCCCTTTCCCTTCACAGTCTGGGAATCAGCTCTGCTATCACTGATAAAATAAATCAGAGGGCTCTCTTGAGGACAAGGATTGTATATATTTATTCTTATGGCTGGGAAAAATCAACTATTGCTACATGTCTGGGAAGCCTTTAGATAGCTCTGATTGTCCCAGTGCAGACAGGAGACGGATTTTTCATGGTTTCTTCTTTGAGAAAGGGCGGGATCCCTGAAAGAGAAGGTAAAATGACATATCTTTGCAATGAATGCTTTTGTCAGCCAAATCATCCAAATATCAGCACTTGCAAAGCCAGATTGTCCCAAGAGCAGCAGAACCAATGCAAATCATTTTCTAAGGGTTTGCCTTCTGAGGCTGAACTTTTGTGGGAATTGCCCAGTTTCGGAAAGCAGCTGAGGTCACAGTATTGTCTTTCTCTTGGTGGGGGTATTAATGAGGTTTCTCCTCTCTCTCTGATTACTTAGTACTTCTACAGAACTTGTCAGAAGCTTAATAATGTTGAGACCTTTATGCCTTTACTAAATTTGACTGCTGTGAGCCAAAAGATTCAAAAAGTATTTGGGAGGAGCTGACTGTTCAACAAACACAAATTAATTACATAATTCAGCTAGAAACTGGGCCAAAAAAGTGCGGAGGAATGATGAGGATTTTAGCCAACTCACTAATGATGTTCATAATCATGGTTGGTCCCAGGTGAGAAAACAAAGGTGGAATCTTTTGCAAGAAAATTGCCCCAGCAAGGCAGAAAATACTTGAAAACCCTGTGCCTAAGTGGAAAAACAGCATTTGCTGTTCAGTCACCATTCCTGGCTTTGCTGCAAAACAAACTTCTTTCCATCCATGTGTCAATTTGCCTTTCCCAGCATGTGCCAGTTTTTTCTGGTGAGATCAGGAGTTCTCTGAGCAGGAGCTGTCTATTGCTGTGTGTTTGTACAACACCTCTTATAATGAAAATTCCTTCTTGGTTCAAGCTGTTAGGCATTCCTATATCCCAGTAATATATACTAATAAATAATGAAAGCAGAGCAGAGAAACTATCAAGAGAGCTGAAGCTTGTTTAGCTGGATAAATGGCATTTGACTTCACTTCTAAGCACGTTTTGAAAGAAAACTGAAATTTTGTTACTTGCCAAGATCTGTGTCATGCCCATCACTTAAAGCAGCACAGAGCTCTCTTCCAGAGCCTGCAGAGATACCTCAGCCACTCTAACAAAGATATTGTGTACTATGATAGATAGCCTTAGGTCCAATCTCTGATCATGACAGATAAGCAAAGGAAAAAGTGATCTGAAATAAGTTCATTTTGAAATATATTTATTCCTGCTGGGGTTTGCTAGTCTCTGCATGCTGTGTAGGATCAGAGAAGTTAGCCTGACTACTAATTCCTTGTGAAGATGACTTCCTCAATTTTGCTTCACATATTTTTAACTACTTTAACTTCATTACCCCAGGTTACAAATGGTCCCACCACTCCTCCGTGCAAAATATTTTTCCATACCATCATCTGCATGTCTCTTTTTTGTGCTTATGTGTTTGTTATTGTAAATTTTCCTTTTTTTCTGTAGGTCCCTGCTGTTAATGGAAGTCCTGTAATGCAAGAGGAATGAGGACTCTGTGTGTGTGTGTGTGTCTGGTGGGCTTGTGTATTGAGGGAGATATATGGCATGGCACAAAGCCAAGTTCCTTGGACTGAAGTACAGAAGTGCTGTAGGAAAGGCAAGGAGTGTTTCTGCTTCACTGAGCTTCATCTCCCTGATCAGAGCAATAGGAGCTCAAACTGCTTCATTTCTCAGCTGTTTAGTGCCACAAACTACCCCCTTATGTGGACTGTCCCTGGCAAACAGTGTTTAAACTGTAAGTGCTCAAAGAAGCATTATAAAAAGCATTTAAAAATAACTGTCTCATCCAAGGAGGGACCCACCTTCCAAAGCTGGGGAACACTAGGTCAGCAACTCTCTTGAACTGGTAGCAGCTCTGAGGCTTGAATAATTACAGCAGAAACCAGGCACCTTTGGAGATGTCTTTTACCTCTCCACAGCTTGTCTGTGCATGGTAACATCTGATGATCTGTGTTTTTGCATGGCTACTTAAAATAGCTGTTTAATGATTAACCTTTAAATATATCATATAATTAAGTAAAATATCTTTATTTTACTTTTCCTTAGTAACTTTAAGCATTTTCATGCAGCTATAAAATTGCCTATTTTTAAATAACTGCAACTTTGCCAATCTTTTTCTCATACAAAGATTCAATTTTATTACACATATTTTAGTAGGCTTTTCTACTTTCGTTTAATATCCCGTTGGTCTGCTTTAAAATGTTTCCTAAGCCTGAGCACAAAGGCTAATATTTCACAGTGCTCTTCACTATTCTCAGTGAATGAACTTCTTGCCAAGCAAGCAAGTGCTTCACAGGCGAAGCTCAGTAGCAACAGATCTTCTGCCTTGCTGGCAGAGCCTGCCTGTAATCTGTGCATGTCTGCTGGACCCTCAGACACTTCAGATGCAATGCTGGCACCTCCTCCAAACCTTCTGGGCAGATGACCTTCATCCTCACCTTCTTCTCACCCTGCAGTGTTTTGAGTAGGAATAGCTGAAGATATGGCAGGTCAGCATTAGGACTGGTGATGGTTTGTTATTGTTTAATGTTCCTCCCATGAGAGAGACTCTGCAGTGGGCTGTTTGCAACATGCCAGCTTGCCACCATGACCCCGTTGCACCTCATACAAAGTAGAGGTATTAATATGTATAGTTTGCATCTGGATATCCAAATAAAGATTTGTTCTTCTCCATAGTTTAAGACCAGCATTCCCGTGATGGACTATGTTGTTTAACAGCACTGCCTTAATAACGAGGTAGTAAACTTTGCTCTCAAAACACATAGTTCACTCCCTATGCATGCAACTACAGCTACATGTTGGTTGATTTTATAAGGAACCTTTTCTTTACAAAGCCCACAAGGCTTATGCACACGCTTTACCACACAGTTTTAAAGCTTGCTAGTTGATGTCAAAAGTCCCTTTGCAGCATTCATTTAAACAGTGGGAGACCTCAGGATGAGGACATCCCTCTCAGCCCCACCAAGGGTTCTCAGCATGGGGCACCTCCATTGGGTATGTCACACAGAAAGAGGGACACGATGTGCAGGTGAGTTTTTGCTTTCATGGGAAATGCTTCCTTTTCTGTGTCTTGGTTCTGTTTCTCTGACTGCTGCTTGCCCATCAGTACAGTGGGCAATACGGCACATGCTTGTATTTCTCAGCCATGCCAAGGGGCTGGATAAATATCTGTACAAAGGCTTTTGGGATCTCTGGTTCATGCATCTTCTCTAAAAGCTGAAGCCTTTGGTGGCTCTGTGTGGGCAGGGTATGGATCAGTTGAGCTTCAGGGTGGCATGAAGGTCTATGGGATCCTCCTGGAACTCTGAGCTCCATGCCAGAACAAAATGCATTGTCTTTTCTTTTCCAGATGCTTTTAAAACTGTTGAATTTACCCCTTTTTTTTTTTTTTTAAATATACTTATGTATATATCTGTGTACCTTCAAAATATTCATCACACAGGCTTGTCTTCAGAATTTCCCTTGGTACAACATATTCCAGTGAGTTGCCAGATAAACAGGACAAGAATGTAATTGGCACATTTGTTCTTCAGGTGGGGCAATTAAGAAAATTCGGTGTTGAGGGCAGACATTACTTTGACAAAGAAGAGTTGCTAAGACTTTGCCAGTCTGGAGCCAAAAAAAAAAAAAATACATTATTGCTAAATTATGTAACTTCTGAAAAAGAAAAAGAAGTCTTTTGTTTGCCTAGTTGCTGCTCTAGTCTTAAAGTCAATAGAGCTGAAGCACAGTAATGAAAAAGATCAGGTTGAAAATACCTTGTCTCACTCAATTCTCTTGCCTTGTCTTTCCAACCTGCACTGAATAAAAATGTTCTTTGCTTCTGGACAGATTATCAAATTTAAAGTGTATTAGCAGACACCAGCTGTGTATTGTAATTATTTGGCTGAATCTTCTGATGTTAGAAGAGAAAATCGGAGTTAATGGTTCAGATGGTCTCCTGCCTAGTTCTCTAATATCACCCACCTTACACCTGGTGCATCTGCACAGAGCAGGGATAAAGCAGCAGGAGGGCAGAGTGGGACTGTTGGGGACATACAGCACAGAGGGACAGGTGACTACTCCTGGTGCAAGAGCTTTGTGGCAAAATATTAACCATTCTTTTAATAGTCCCAAGGGAGGAAGGAAGAACTCAGTTGTATTTCTTTCCAGATGGTGGTAATGTTGTCACAGCTATCTAAAGACAGATGTCTAAAGCCTTTGGAGGTTCCCAAGTGATGAATTTGTGTGTCTTGGATGATTTTCAGGAAGTGCCCTAGTGCAGCTCTAGCCAGGCTGCTGACCCCAGGGCTGGAGCAGGCAGACAAAGGAGCAAGTTTGATTGGCATCAGCATGGTTTTGTGGGTTTAACAGTTACCTTATCTGCCTTTGAGTTAAATGGTCAACAACAAACTATGTTGCACTTTTAAATCGGTAATTCTCAATGTTGGAGGTTCAGTATACAAAGCAGTGGGTGCTGAGGCTTTTCACCTGCACTTTGTGTGGTTCTAGGCTTTTGCTTGGAATTAGGCTCAGTCTTGTTTATCCTGACTTGTGCCCTCTGTGTGGGATTTGATTCTGACTGCAGAGCTGATCACACCTCCCACCTTTATGAAGGGCTGGAGAGTTCTGATGTGCATAGTTTAATGTCTCCTGAAAGGAGTCTAGTTCTTGTGCACCAAAACTTCTCTGCAAACTGAACCAACATGCAGTAAATAGGGGTGATTGGGAAATTTGCTTTCCAAATACACAAGAGCAGTGAACCAAAGTACTAAAGTGAGAGGGACAGGGTATCTGGAGAAAATTCCTTATTTGCTTCCAGTAACTTGAGTGCTCTTTACATTTTGACTGAATTTACAGGAGAGTTTAGGTAATCTGTTTGTCTCCCTGTAAATATAGGGACAGATCTTCTTTGATGAAAAGCATGGTATGGATGCCTCTGGACTGTTCACATTTTGAAACTGCACTCTCTGACTGAAACAAGTCAAGTGGGCTCTGCAAGTGCACAAGCAAACCCAGCCTGGTAGAATCACACATTTCTTTTATAATAGCATATTCTGAATTCTGTTTAGTTACCAATCTCTCCCTATTCATTGGTGGCACATGTTTTTCCTCTTAAAAGTTTTTTTCTGTAGTCATAAAGGATGAAAATTTACCTTAGATATGACAGCTGAAGCTTCGGGGAAGATCTCTTTTTTTACTACTGAGGCCTTTGGGCATGAAACTACAGAAGAGGATGAGACTGGAGATAGAATTGCAAAAGCTGGCAACCTTTGCGTGTATATATTACAGGGATACCAGAGCAGTGTTTGCTAGTATTGAAAAAGCCAGAAGATTTTGACATACCAGCTCTTGACCTTCAAATATAAGCCTTTAGGATCAGGGTACAGCATGTATGCAGGCAGTGCTATTTTAATAACAATTTCCTTCTTTGTGCTCTTGTCCACCTTTTCCTCACTTCTCTTAGTGAGAAAAGCTTTCAGTAGTAATAATTAGAAAGGCAATCACTCCTCTGGTGCTCTGAACAGTAAGAAAATATCCAAAACCATATAGACTACTGTGTGGATCAAGTTATTGCATGTGAAATCTTGTGCAAGTGGTACTTGCAGTCAGTTGTTCCTGGCAAAAATATTACAACAGTTAATAACATTAAGAGTGGGCAAACTGGAGACCTGATATGAAATTTATTTGTTCTGCTCTACTATTTGGAAAAGGGCCAGTATGTTAAATTGGAAATACTAGTATAAATTACCATGATACATCCATTTTGATTACATGCTGTAAATATCCACTGGTTGGTTAAAAGAACAGAGCACTTGGCAGATCACCTGGAGCTTTCTGTCACAAAAGAGAGAGCATCTGGAAATTCCAAGGTAAATTACATATGAAGAATGCCAAAGGAGATTTTATAAATGGTTCATTGATGTCAAATTGAGAAGAATAAAAATGCGCAGTCTGAGTTCCATGTGTTCTGCATCATTACCAAAGAGAATGCCAAACATCCTTGTTCAGCAAATATAGAATTCTTGTTATAAGCTTTTTACATCAAACACATAAGAACATATTTCTGAATAGGCTAAGAGAGGTTAATCAGAACTCTTCTTGCACTGAGATTAGAATCAGAGCTGCTAGTCCATTTGTTAATTCTCAGGGAGTCTCCCACTTTGTCCCAGACTGTACAGGTTATGTACTTATCACCCTTGCTTTGGAACAAAAAAGGCTCATACCCTGTCTCAGTTAGAAAGCAACATTGCTGGAAGTATAAACCATATGCCAGGATAGCACTGTAGGTAAACTTCAGTCAGCCTAACTAAAAATAAAATGTTAGTTTGGTATTAGGAAAGAAACAATTCCTCATTATTTCATGAAGAGTATCTTATGCACATGGAAGTAGTTGGTTTTTTTGTGCAGTTGTCATGAACCACAGTCACAATGAAAACAAGGAAGGGTTCATAGGACATTGTGTTGAAATGCAGGGACACACTTAAAGGCTTTCAGTTTTTTTAGTCTCACAGTGTAATAAATTGGAAAAGAAAATGCAACCTAATGTCTAGTGCAAGTTCCTGAATGATAGGATGTCTATATTTATTGCAGGCTCTGACACTAACTCTTGTGCTCTTGTGTGAGTCATTCCTTTACCTGTGAATGAGATGGCAATGAGAAAATTCAATTTTATCTACATTAAAAAGATGCAGTGGTTTCACAAGGTTTAATTCTGCTTTTAAAACATGTTTTGAAGTATTCTGGTAAAATATTGCAATGAGATATTATTGTGTTTCAAAAAAAGCCCTACAAGCATCATAGTTGTACTTTAATCCATGAAGTCACTCAGCCATTGTGAAAAATTAGTATTTCAGCTCCAAACCACTGGTCTAGGAGACCTTTTTAAATAACTTACTCTAGAATAGTATGCACATTTTGGAAATGTGTTCCTTTAGGACAGATATATGTGTAAGCTGAAGATGGGTAAAGACCAATTTAAGGAGGATTAAGCACTGTTATTAAACACTAGTCTTTAGTTACTAAAACTAATGGTTTGGATACCACCCTTCTGAATGTCTGAAGCTGTAATGCAGAGCAGGCAAGAACTGCTGTGTATTTGTCCTGTTTTCTAAAGTGCTTTCTGCTTCTCATCACTGCCTGCCTCTGCACTAGGTGGGTCTGTGGTCTGAGTACGGGTGGTCTCTCCCTAGTATGTATTTGTATCGGCATCCTGGACAAATTCCATTCAAATGCAGTTTGTCTATTGCTCTCTTTGCTTTGAATGTTTTCTACAGACAAGGTAACAACTCAGTTACAAGAGGTCAGATAATTTAAAAGCAATGTTTATACTGTGTCTCTTTTTTCAAAGAGATGATGGGCTAGAATACACTCATGCCAATATTCTGACTACAGCCTCAGGAGGTTCAATTTTTGGACATTTCAGTCCATTTGCTCCAACTGGGAGCCAGTGGCTGAAACTAAAGAGCATTTTCTATCTTCTTTTCCCTCGCCTGCTTCCCTGGTAATATTCGAGGACTTGGTTGGAAAACATTCAGATGCAAAGGCAAAATGGGCCTAAATTAAACTTTGAAAGATCAACAACAACAACAACAAAAAGACTGTGGTACTGTTATGGTGGTTCTTTTCAGAAGCTATTAGTTTGTAATAGAGTTCTGGAGACAGCCAAGGGAGGGACTTCCTTGAAGTTCTCCATTGCACAATTGTTTCCATATGATGTATATGACTCTGGAATGGGGAGGACTCATAAATCTTTAGCAAATTGAATTCTGCACAGGATTCACAGGATGCTTGAGAGAAGCATGGAATGAGACTAGCTTATAAACCTGACCTAAATAACCAACAGTGAATCTCAAAGCAGACAAAAAATGTCTAGGGGTAATAGAATAGGCAGAAGTGCTTGTGAACTTATTCTAAATATCAATTTATTCCACTTCTAATAGCTTTCTGAATCCATTGGCACGGACCAGGGAAATATCTCTTTATAACACAATTATTCCAGTACAATTCTGAACCTTTGTCAAAGTAGGAGGAGCTGAAGACAAAATCAGAAATGGAGGGAAATTCTGAACTAAAATTGTGTCCTCAAGAAGTGACCTGTTACATTTTTGGTTTGGTACTGGTAAATGCAGTATCATTTGTACCATGTTCTTTCTATAAAAAGCTAATAAAGGAGAGCTGGAAGTGGCTGTGGCAGGCAGTCTGCCTATGTGGGAATGACCCCATGTCCCAATACCAGAGGACTCTAGGAGTGGCATAACTTGGCAAAGCTGTCACTCTGACGTTTTCACTGAACAGGCTGCTACTTCTGTTATTTTTCTATTGTGGCTCCTCTGGTTTTAAACAGAAATAGTGTCTTGAGCAGAATATAACCATGTACAGGCATTAGGCAGAGATGTGTCCAGCTGCATATCCCCCCACTGGAGACAACAGCTGGGACAGGTGACAGCCTCAGCTAGCCTGTCCCTCTGCCACTGCAGGGACAGACAGGGACATCCAAGGAGCCCCAGCCTGCCTGATGTAGGTGTGTTGGATGAGTGGTCAAGGAAGCTGTTTTATGTCTTTCCCCTCATGGCTGGTGAAATCTCTAATTTAAATTAGACATTATATTTTAGATGGTCAAATCCCTCTGTAGCCATATAGACGATCAACCTCAGTGAATAAGAATGTATTTTATTTTTCTTTCAGTAGAACATTACCAAGCATTTAGAATCAAAATCTGTCTTAAATTCTTTGCTGGCTAGAGGTAGTTGAGACACGACTTCCTAAGTTTGGATCACAATGTGAAAAGGAAACTGACACTTTTTATATTTTTATTTTTTTTCTTCATTTTCCTTTAACAAGGACTTTTGAGGGCAGCTGATGTACAAGAAACTATATAGAAAGAGGAACCTGAGTCTGAAGCAAATGGTGCATTAAAATAACTTCATTATGAGCTGTTGTTAGCCCACTGCTTTCCAGAGGGTGTTTCCACAATAACATTTCAATCATTGATACACAAATAAAAATATTTAGAATAAAAATAAATACTTGATATGCAGCAATGCAGCAGAAAATGGTTGGCAAACGCACTGCACCAATAATCTGGCAAAAATATTACTTCTAAAAGCCTTGGACAAGCTATTAAATATGACCATTTCTAACCATGCCTAAATGAGCTCTTGGTTGTTCTGAGGTAAGCTAATTTTCATTCTTGCACCTGGAAGTGAACCCAAGAAAAAAATGTTTGGAATTAGTCAATATATGAAACACATGATGAAATAATCTCCCACTGACCACATTAGTTGTGCAGCTTTGTACCAACAGATTTTTTTTTTCCTGGGATTGATGTGTATTGAACGTGGCTGGCTGTTCCACTTGCTTGCTTTTTTTACCCCTCGAGGGTCTATTGTTCATCTGTTCTGCAAATACTCTAAGCATCTGTTCTGATCTGTAGTCCTAAGAGTTGCTGTAAGTCTCCCTTTATATCTTTTTCGTATCTGTTAGGATAACAAGAGAAATTTTATAGTGTGATTGAGGTTGTGCCATCCCATTGGTTTTCTGAAAGGGTGTTACTGAGGTTCAAGAGGGCACAGGGAGTTGGTGTACCTGTTGTTTTATATCAGATGATTGCATATGACTCCAATTGTGGTAATCATCCTTAAAAATATTTTTAATGGTGTGGTGGTTTACTGAATTTAAGGGAGAAAAAAATAAGAATGTAGCTGAAAACTTTGACATATAAAGTATGAAATACGATTTTGACACATTTTCTGTCAAAAATGGTTTCCCTTCAGCACTGAAAAAAAGTTATTACAGGAGAACATCTTGGTATTAAACGTAGTTTAAATAGTGCACTTGGGGAGCAAAAATAAGTTTATTTGCAATGTCTGGAACTTGGTTTTGAAGTTTGATGCAGCTTCCTTTTAGATAAAGCAAGATCACCACACCAATGAGAAGAAATGACAGAGAGAAAATATGTCATGTTGGTTTTCACTTACATTTCACTGTAAGGGAGATGTAAGGCATGTAAGGGAAGACATGGATCCAGCTCTTGGCTTGAAGAAACACTTGGGGAAATGGAAAGCTTTTACCAAGATTGCACTTCTTAAGGCATTATTCCTCTCTGGCCTTTCTACGTTCTGCAGCCGGAGTCAAGTTTTGTGTCTGTATTTTGCAAGGAGTTGGGTCTGAGTTTTCGTAGGGAACTGGTGTCTCTTCGGGGTGTTTCATTCTGACTCTGCAAACCTTGCTCTTCTCTGCAAACCTGGTCAGGAGTCCTCATAGCCTCCTCAGCAAAGGACTCCCCCAGGGAGCCCAGGAGGTGGTGAGAAAGGGACCAGCCACAGTCTGTGCTCCTTCCAGTCGTTTTTCATCCAGTAACATCCTGTCAGCGCTGCCAGCTGATGAAACATGCCCGTGAGCCTGGCTGCCACCGTGTTTCACATTGCTGACACTTCTGCTTGTTATCCGGCCAGCCATGCACTTCTGCAATACGCCTTGCTAAAACTAATCCTGCTTACACTCTGTATTTTGTCTTTTATCTGCAGTTGCTTTTGTTTGCAACTCTGCAAAACAAGCCGGGACAGGTCCCTCTCACATCCCGGCACTTAGGAATTGGGTCACATGTGATAGCACCTTTCAACTCTGAGTGTCCCTGAAAACTATTTATTTCTCTTTAATCGAGGCTTGTTTTCCTGCTGTGGCTCAAATCCTACTCCTATGGCTTAGAAGGAGTCACTGGGGTGACTTACACATTCATAGCAGGCAAGACTGTTTCCAGCTCTGTGACAACCCATACCTCACGGTGCCCTCTTAGGGGCGCTGGTTATTCACCAGCCTTAAGCGCCCCGATTCCTTGGTCTGGAAAGTGAGGCTGCAGGGCCCTCTTGTGGGCAGAGAACAGCAGTCCTGATGCTGCGAAACGTGTGTGTGCTGTGGGGAGCACCTTTTGGAGAGCGCTACCTGGACACGAGTTGTGTGACAGCCCGAGCATCTTCCGTCGGGTGTTCAAATCCCATTTATAGCTACAAGCCTGGACGCGAGAAAGGGTTGTATTTATAGACCTCAGCCCTGAGGTCTATATAGCTGCTGACCTCTTCATCTCTGTCCCTCATCTTTCAGAGTGTTTTTTCCTTTATCCCAGTCAAGGATGCTAACTCCTAAAACCCACCTCTCTGTTCCATTCAGCTAGGCCTGGCAGTGGTGGCACTTTATTCATATTTGGATGAGCTGAGTCTGTGACTCGGCCATGCCATGACCTGGGAACCTGTCACCTCCCCTTCTCTCCTCCAGCTGCTGTGCACAGCTGCTCACACCCCAGCCCCACTGCACTCCCACCGAGGAGGAGCGTGGCTCTGCTCGGCATGACTTCTTGGAGGCTTCAAACACTTTCTGCATCTTTGTGTCTGCTTCAAGGAACTGGAGGCCTCATATTGGCTCAGTGTTATCTGTATATTTAGAGGAGCTGTGAGCTGGGTGTGAGCTGTGAAGGATGCTGGAGCTGGGGCCCACAGGGAGGCAGACTTAGGCATGAACCTGTTTTCTGTCAGATCTGTGGACAGGAGATGTCAGGTTTTAGCTCCTGAGCATGCCTGAAAAGTTAGTGAGAGGAGCTGTGGCTGGTTTCACTCTGGGCAGGCAGTGTCAGGAGTTGGATGTTGAATCCTTCAAACTGAACCACATTAAGGTGGGTGATGGGGTGGTGACAGGCAAGGCAAGATAGCAATTCCAAAATCTTGACCCGAGCCTTGAATACCTCCCCAGCACAAAACATTTCATGCTGATCATCCCAAGAGTGTTTGAGGATCTTACTCGGACTCTCTTAGTCGCACCCAGAAGCTCTGGACCTTTTCCTGTAGACCAAGACCCATTTCTAACATCAAACACTCTTCTTTGAGGAAGGATGATGCCTATTTACTACTCAGCACTCTGACAGCTTTATGGTGCAAGAATAAAGCAAAACAACAACCAAATCAGCCAAAACTCAAGTTAGGAGAAAAATAATTGTCATTATTGAGTCATTTTTATTACTATACTGATAGGTGTTTGAGTGTCTTCACCTCCTATTCTGATCTCAGTCTGTATCTGCCTCTGTTGTGACAGTTTCATGACCTCAGGCATCCCATCTATTTAGCTGCAGCAAATAAACTCCATACAATAAAACTTTATACTAGCTATCTCAAATATTTAACTTAATAATATATAAACCAATAAAGAAAGTTCTTGGAAATATTTACATTATTGCAAAATCTAAGAATCAAAAATATCAGAAGTGAGATACTGGGAGTATACTTGGAAAATATAGCATGTATTAAAACCTAATTTCACAATAATTGATAAAATATGAACTTTTTTCTTTCTAAAATTGCTTTCTCAAGTTCCATTTTAATTTTTTTCTGATGTCAAAACGACTGACTGAGATTAATTTTTCATGAAGAAAAAGTCAAACTCATAAATAAGTATGGGCCAGTGTTGTAGTTACATCTTTTATTGGCTTATTGAAAATGCTATTAATGAGTTCTAAAATCTTCTTGACCCTGACATGGACAGTTTGCTGCTTTTTCTAGATAAAGGGTTCTCTTAATATTCTCTCCTTGCCTCTCTTTTGGGACGATGTAGAAGCTAAAGAGATGTCTCTTTCAAGAACTGATGAAAATTGTCAAGCCACTGCTGAAATGGGGAGGAAAGCTTCAAGAGAGGAGATTATTTATTGTAAGAAAACTTTATATGGATGTACAAGGCTTTTAGGAGAAAATCTTCTGTTCTGGCAGGATGTCTTACCCTTGCCATGGAATCCATGAAAGCAAAAACCGAACACAAGGTTTTATAGTTGAGTAAGTAATGCTTACTCACGGTGAGGGTTTTGAGGGAAATATTGCTGTCTTTGGAACAACAGTTACTGAAGCCTACTGATCCCAATGCACTGAGCTGTGCTGTGTGCACTGTTGACATGGACCCTGAACCTCAAAAACTGGAAAAAGAGCCCAAAAGATAGAGCAAACCCTTCAATACCTCCAGCAAGAAATACAGATCACAAGATCTGGAGGTAGCACAGGACCTCAGAGAACACCTAACCTGGCTGCGTCTCTGAATTGTCTTGTCATGAGATTACCAGATGCTAAATTAAAAGATAAAAACCTTTAGTTTCTTATGTGATCTGCTAAACATGAGATCTTGGATTCTAAGAAAAATATGAAGAAGTAGCATGACTCAGGATACTAGTGTCATTTGAATTAGCAGCAAATCTTAGGAAGAAGGATCAGGCAGCCTATTGCTCTGACCTGGGCACAATACTTTGCAATACTGCAAAACCCCAAATCTGTATAGCTTTGGTAGAGCCTTACATTTATTTTGTGCAGTGTGTAAGGTATCAGAAGAAGAAACTCAATTTGCCTTAATTCCTTTCTCTCCCTTCAGGACAAAGGATGCTTTGAATTAACATAACATTTTAGTCTAAGCACACTGTGGAAATCAAAGAAAATTTCATTTTTGAAGCATCCTTTGACCTGTTCACTGAGGTCCTGTGCTAGCTCCAGGTCTTGTGATCTGTATCTCTTTGTTGCCGGAGGAATTGCACTTACAGAACTGACATAATATTTTTTTATTTCTTTCTGCAATTAGTTCTTTGCCAGGCCTGCCTTTTACCTAACAGGCAATGGCATGGCTTTAAGAGTCTTATAAGGTCTTATTCCACCTTATGCCGTGCTGGCCCCAGTTTTCTGGGCTGCTGATAATCATTCTCTTTGTGTGCCCTTTTCAGCCAGTCCAAGTGCTTTACAGTTGCATTCCAAATCCATGGCTCTAACAGAGCTCCAGGTTATGGAGCTGTTCTACTAAGTACATATTTTGACCCAGTTCAGCACAGGCCTGTGGCAGCGGATGGGGAATGCTCTCCGCCCCTGTCCTATCCTCACGTGGTCCCTCGGGTCCCGAGATGCTGGAGAAAGGACCACAC
>JAWWEW010000078.1:138353044-138571290 GCA_035583185.1 Anabacerthia variegaticeps
GTTTTCTCACAGAAACCTGCTTGACCAGTTTCTCGCATACTAATGAGCTATCATTTTCTGAGGCTGATTGCCACAAAGGCCTAAAATAATGTGTCTAAATCAAAACATGACAAGGCAGCACCACCCAGAGGTACCTTAGCCGTCCTGGAACAAGCTAATGCTGTACTGAAGGCAGTATAGTCATGGTAGTACAATATTCTCCTGGGGGCACTTTAGCTCTGTTGCAGACATGTATGTTAGCCCTGTTACAGTGTTTTTGGAATTTGCTACATTCCCTGATCATTCCCACTAATTTGTTCACAGATAGTCTATGTACTGCTAGTCTAGGTAGTGCTGTGTAGCATTGTAGGTGTGATTTCTGTGAATGTATTCCCCTTCCTATGCCCTAAACACTGTGTTATTGGGCTGAGTTGGGAGATTACTGTCTGATTTTAGGCATTGCAGCTTAAAACATGCACCCATTTTAGTGGGAAATGTGGTGCTGAAAAGGGTATCCAGAGCACACAATCCTGCACTGTTGAAGTCAGTTGGGGTTTCACTGTTGATTTCCACTGGGGAAAAAACAGGGATCCCAGCAGTGTCACTGCAATATTACCCTACTATAGTGGTAGGTAACTGCAAGCAATGTGATTTGGAAGAACAAATTTGAGCAGACAGGGGTTAGATCAATATCTGAAGGATGATTATGTTGGTCAGCACAGTATTTTCCATAGCCTAATGCAATCTAAACAATCTCTAAATATACCACAGACTGTGAAATTTCAATTCCTGTCCTGTCAGTCTGTTCATGTGAAGATGGATGGCATGCCTGATGAAGTCAAAGAGCTTGATCCTGCAACTGCTGACGTAACTAGTAAATATCCCATTAACTTCAGAGAATCCCCCAAAGAATCACTTTGTCAAATTGCTCAGTTAAACAGAGGTAGCAAATCCCTTTCAGGTGCAGTCGGTTCGCAGCAGCTGCATGTGCCAGGCCTCCTCCCTAAAGGACAGGAACATTTTTGCAATCTTTTGGAAATTGAAAAGCAAGCCAAAAAGAAATGAAGATGATACTCAGATTGGGAGGTTGTTATTTTAGGCAGCCCTCGACCAGGATAGACAGCACAGAGACTTGGTGAAAGCTGCTTATTGTAAAAAGTTTTTGGGAGGTCCAGGTGCTCTCAGATGTGCTCATGTGCCCCACTGCACCCTCTTGCCTGTGGCCAAGTGTGTACTTGGAGGAAGGAGGCACTGCTGGGCAGCAGAACATTCAACTGGAATGACCTCAAGTTAAAGAATGAGAAAACTGGACAAAATTTGGCTTTCACATTGAGAAGAAGTTTGCCTGGGAGAAGGTGAACATCAGGACTGAGCCCTCAGACAGCAAGGTGACCAAGTAGGAGGTTTTGGAATGGTGTCCCTGGGTTGCCTGTACATCTCTGTGAAGAAGTATTTCTTTTCATGCAGTGAAATTCCCCAACCAGAGTTATGATGAGCTTCCACTATCAAAATGAGAAAAATATAAAAACAGAGCAGAAATGCACTCGGCAGGTCGGCCCCACGGGCTATAGGCTGGAACTGTAATTTTGACTCCAATCATCTTTGCTTTGTCCTTAATGTAATCACACACACATACATATAAGCCTTTAACTGTTTATTGCAGTGAATAAATGTTTATCCAAAGTGAAAAAAAATTAACAACATTGATATGATAGAAATTAGAATTTCAGATATATTTTTAAAATGTATCTTTTAAATAAAGGCTTAAAACCCCTTTTGCATTGCTCAAATGAATTAATTTTCTTTGCTATTAAACCCCCAGTGTCGTAATTATATTAATAATTTAAATTTCTACTTTTACTGCTGCCTGTTATCCAAAACTTAAAAGAGCTACAAACAAATTTGGATGCCTGTAAGGCTTCAACAGATGTTTTCCTTATCATTACAATACAGTCTTTTCATTTCTCACTTGCAAAACACTATCAAATATTGTCAAATTATGCAAAATTAAAAAAAAAAAATAAAGCAAGTTGAGCTGAACAGTACTGGGAAAAATCAGTCAGTATTCACCTTTTTAGGTATATAATCAAGTGACTAAGTAATAGCTTTTGAAAATGATCATGTTAGCAGTGATGCCTGGAAGCTCACCTGGGTTACAGATTAACCATGGATGCAGGAACATGCAAACACTTTTATGTGCAGTCAGCTTGGGTCCAGGAGCACACAAATGGGCTGCACCTTGCCCAGGACAGCTCAGTCTACCTGCTGGTGTTCAGTGTGAAGATGAAATTGGTACCAGCTGGTGAACCCTCGTTAAGCTCCTCAGGGTTTTTTAGGCATAGCAATGACAGTTAATTCTCTATAGTTATAGCATTTGTAAGTAAAGCACACCAGAGAGGCTGGTCAACTCATTAATTAAAATGGGAGAAAAAAAAATGCATCTGAAGAGAAATACAGGCTAATTGCTGCATCATTCCTTTGTAATTCACGGCACAGTGGTTACTCAGGCCAGGTCCTGCATTGACAAATTCACAAATTCAGTAGAAACTTTGCTACAGGTTCAGGTTCATCCAAATAGGACGAAACTTGCTCAGGCTTCTCTGAAATCCTAAGATAAGGCTAATGCCAAAGAAAAATATTTTCGTTCCAGTTAGGGTTTAGCAACAGACGAAGCAGTTCCCAACCCTATTTGTCAGAGAGGTACACTTGCAGGGTGGTTAATTCTCTTAGGCAACCAGGACTCTGCAGCCTTTACGTGGTGCTCAGCTTGGTCTTCAGGAAAGTTGGATGCTTCCAGTGGTTACATGGTGGGGACAAAATATAAATAACAGCTTGAGGGTTGTTGTAGAAGGGTTTCATGCTGTCGCCATAGCTTCTCAGCAGGAGCATTTTCCTTTGCTCTCAGTCAGGAGGCTGAAGTGATGCTGCCTGGGGGCAGTTGGGCTGCTACATCAACTAATACGTCTGTAACCTGATCTCGGCAAGATCAGCATCCTGGTTTGAAATGAACTGGTTTTATCTGGAAAACTGAAACTCACTTTTAGGGGAAGAAGGCTTGATCTTAAACAATCTCCCAGTATTTAAGAATGGACTCGATGCATTGGCTGGTGAGTGGACAATTTAGCTACAGTTTACATCAATTTTACTTTGGTTTTGCAAAAAGATTAAACCAAATTGCCCATATCTGCCATGTCTTGGATTATGTTACATGCGAGCTGTTATTTCCACAATGATAATTAGGTGATGTCATGTCTACTTTGTTCTTTGGACATTCTTCCTCACATCTGGTATTTTGTGAAGAATTTAACAATCTCTAAACCAGCAACAGATTGCTCAAACATCTAAGCCTTCTTGTACAAATTTAGGCTCTGGCCCTATGGAGACTTATTCATATATTTGCCTTTATGTACAATGGGTTGCCCTGCTGAACTTCAAAATTAATGAAGTTATGCTTCTGCATAGGTACTAGAAGGATTTGTACCTAAATAATGAAACGAAATGCTGGCAGTAAATAATTATCCATAAGATTCAGCTATAAACACAGCAGAATTCACCTCCAAAATAAATGCAGGAAATGGAATGAAATGAAAAAGTCTCTGAGAGTATTTCTACTTTGCCTCATTCACAGCAATTTTGCACTGTTAGTAATAACCAAATTGATGATCTAGATTGTCTGCTGCTTCTGCTATAGATGAACTCTGGCACATGATTTGGTTTCTGCATCCATTTAGACACTTAATATTGCCAATAGATGTTAAAAGTGAAAGAGGGATGGAAAAAAAGGTCTCTATATAATTTCAGTGCCCTTTGAAGACTCCAATTTATTGTTAACAACCATCTATTGCTTTAAGAAAATTAATAGACATGATTGTCACTGTACACACAGTCCATTGCCTACAGAATGATTCCAGTGCTGCCAGTTGAGATATATTTTGACCCTTACATGTCCTTAGTCATCAGGTTTTACATCCATTTGGGTTTATTGAGAGTTGGATAAATCACAGAATTTCAAGCTGGCAGACAATAATAATTGTTGCTTGAAAATATCTAATGAGTTGGAACTTTGAAACCAGTAATTGCTTACAGAGGTCCCATGGTGTGAAAGAAAGTTATGTTTTTGTTTTTTTTCCCACTGCCAAGAAAGGAGTGTTGGTTAAAAGCACAGGCTCCAGAGGTCTCCAAACTGACTGTCCACCACATTCCCTGGCAAGGTACAACCCTCCCTGGTTCCTGGATCATCATCTTCTGATTTTAAGGCTGGTGTGGTAGGCTGTGAAGTTTTAAAGATCAAGAAATTGATTTTCTTTCCTGGAATGGAGCAGAAGAGCTTGTGCTTATTGCCACTCTACTCTCAGGAAAATATCACATGAAAATGCAATTTTCCTTGAAGACCAA
Organism: Anabacerthia variegaticeps; assembly: GCA_035583185.1. NCBI lineage: Eukaryota > Metazoa > Chordata > Aves > Passeriformes > Furnariidae > Anabacerthia > Anabacerthia variegaticeps. The sequence continues at coordinate 138,357,419 of JAWWEW010000078.1, forward strand.
GAAGGACTGTTCCTAAGCTTCATGGTTTGAAGTTTTGAATTTTTAATTTCTTTTCAGAATTGCAAAAATGAAGATGACATCATTATTTTTTTGAGCAATTTTCAGGACTTCACAAAGTCCTGGTACGAACCTTTACTATTATAAGTACTGGCATGAACCTTTATCTCTATCGGGAGAGGGGAAAACTGAAATAAGGTCAAAATCAGATTTGTCTCCTTCCCCTTTGTATAAAATACCAGGATACCCTAATAATGCCAGATATTAAAGAGTGATACTAATTCTGTTTGGTTTAACATTCCATAATTAATTTTTTATTTTATATAATTTTTGGAAAAAATCCAAATGGAGATGGTTTTTTCCTATGAAGATTCTGGAGGTAGTTTGTTATTCTTTTAACCTTAGTGGAGCCTTTGCACTTGGAAAATATTTTGTAACTGCATGTCCCCTCATTTTCACACTTCAACATGTTTCATGCTTTCCACAGAATAAATACCCTAAGATTTTGTGGATATCACAATTCTGAAATTCTAAATGACATATTTCTTGAAACTTACATTGGTCCCGTGTGGGAAACTGCACCAGGCCTGTGGATTTCTTGACAGAGCAAGAAGAATTTAACCTTGGCCAGATTGTTGTGTACCCGTGAAGATGAACAGCTTGCAGAGACTGAGAGAATTTAGGAGAAGCAGAAGGTAAGAAACTTGGATGAGTTTGTACAGAGACAGTAGTTGGTAACTGTGGCCAATAGGTGATTGTTTGTGTGTAATGAGCACCAATAATTTTAGTGCACGTACACTTAGGAAATATATACAAGTAGCTGTGTGAAAAAATAAAAGAGAGAAGTTTCACTTTTATCTATTTGGGATCTTCACCTGCTTTTTATCGAGTCCGTCCCAACAATGACAGTCCTGTTCTTTCACTCAGGATTATTTCTGATTCTAGTGAAGGATTCTGTGTGAATTACAGGTTTCTTTTGCCTTGTTGATTGGGTCTTTCCACCTGTGTCTACAATATATTGGTCTATTAAAATAATCCACAGGGGGCATTGCATGAGGCAGCAGTCCTTCAGCTAGGATAGTAGGCAATCATGTAATTAAGGATTTTACTGTTATACATCAGCAAAGGGAGGACAATTTAGTATGACAAGGGCAATCTGAAATCTGGCACTTTCATCATTTAGGACTTGTCTTTACAAATTTTAGATGAATTAATCTTATTTGGTAATTGCATACTTTTTTGTACTAGAAGGAGAAGTCAGAGAATACATTTTTTGAATAAATGCATTATTTCATCTTTAGGAAGTAAAAAAGTGCTCGAATTCTAATTAATTAGTTTTTCTAAATTATTTTTCCAGGTTAGTACTTGTCCTTCATACCTACAGGTGTAGAAAGTAGGATTTGTTAGACTGGGCAATTTTATTTGTTGTTTTCATCTGCTCTACTGGGAGAAAAAGCACTCCCACATTTTTCTGAGTAACACAAACAGGTACCCCAAATATTGTTATAATAAGTGTCTATTATATTAAATGCACCTATTAAGTGAAGCAATAGTTTAAAAAAAAAAAAAGAAAGCTTTTTGCTATATTTGTCATAAGATGAAGCTACCTGCAAACTACTGTTCATCTCCAATATCATAAACATTATATAAACATCCCCATCCTTGTCTTTTCCAGCACACTAGCTGTGACCTGTGTCATACTTTTGTTTACTGACAGCTTGTATTAGGCTAGCCTTGCTGGCTGAAGGGAGGGCTTTCAGCACAGCAGACCTTTCCAAAGCAAGGTTATCTAAACAGGTACTGAAGCTCAGTGGCAGCTTCACAATATTGAACAAAACAAGGAAATTTTCATTTATTTACACTGTCTGTGGGATTTCTAAGCTCTACTTGACTTTGAATTTTTGAACCAAGGTACAACTAACCAGAATAGAAGTATTTAGACTTTTTCTCTTAGGCATTTGATAAGAAGAAGCAGGAGGGCTGGTATGTTTTTTAGGTTAGGCTCACAACTCCAAGGTGGTCAACCTACTGAGCATCTGACACTGCAGGTGCCGTGTGATGGGCCAGCTCAAAACACAGATGAATCAGATGTGTGTTCCTCCCTAATCACTCATAACTTATGTGGATCTTTAATTATTTGAGCTATCTCTGATTTGCTTTATCCTTAGTCTGTCACCAGGTCAGTTGCAGAGGCTGACTATGGGTTTGCTGTCTGGTGACAACCAGGTGTTCAGTTCAAGCCATGCAGATATTAAGTGTTTCTTGATACCTTCTGTTTCTGGCTTCCCCTTTTTACTGAGAGTAGCAATACCATTCCCATGACCTTCCCTTGACTATCTAATAGATATATGTTGCTTACATTACTTGTTAATTGATCTGTGTTGATTTTCATGTCTTTGTGTACTTCTGCTTTGCTTTATTCCTTGTCCTTAGCTATTTGAGCTGCGCTTTGCTGTCTGGTTCCTTTTTGTACTTCAGCTTACTGAGCAGCTCTGATTCAGCTTGAGCACCTCTTGTTTCCTCTGCTTTTTCTCCATTTGTCTTTGCTCCAGGATTCTTTATTGCAACACTTCTAATTTTCTTTGTATTTATTTTAAAATGGGGTTAACCACTTTGCCCGATCTCTTTCCTTTACATATATTTCTACTGAATATTAACTGCCAGCTCCCTGAATTTATTCTGCATACTTTTCATGAAGGATTTTATTCTGTTTTCCTTGAAGGACTTTATTCTGTATTTATTGTTTGTCATGAGAAGACCCACTAATCCTCTCTAGTCACTCTAATCTCCTGCCTGCCACTTCCACGATTTCCCTGCTGTTGAAAAGCAGATCTAAAAGAGCCTGTTTTCCAGATGTATTTTCTAAAAGTTGCCCACAACACCTGCTGGAAAGTCTGGTTGAGATTCCTCAAGCCCAACAGAGATGTACATAAGCAAATGAATGTAAACACAGGCCTAAGATCACAGTCTGATTTTTGTTATATGCATTAAAGACAGTAATAAATAGCAATTTGCAGTAAGCAGCAATAGTAAATAGTAGTTTTTTACAGCATTGCTCATCCCGCCCTAAATCGACCTCTGGATCAATAAATGATGCCCTAAAACTGTCCATTTTTCAGCCCAGAGTAGCAATTCCAGGCAACGCAAGGTAAATAATGAACTGCTAGTTCATACGTAGGCCTCAATGCTGGAGGTTCCCCAGGTCCTCCCACCTTCTGCCATCTGCTGCAGCCACTTAATGACAGATTGTAAAAACCTAAAATATAAGAGGGCTAATGTGTGTGTCTCAAAGACCAACAGTCGGAGGGCTGTGGAGCCAACCAAAGTTTGTAGGCAATAACATGCTGTGGGAAAGAACAGGATGTGGCTGGAAAAGATGGCCATACAGAGGTAGAGCAGCATTTTTCTGTGGCAGATGTCCTTATTGTGGCTCCTGGAGATAAGAAAAGCACAGTACAGTGCGAGCTCAGGAAGAAAGTAGAGAAAAAGGCACAAACTAAAGGGAGGGATCAAGACCACCAAAGGCCCCAAAGCCCTCTGACTTATTTCCAGAAAGGTCTAAAGGATGGGACTGTGATGATAAGTATTTTGCATAGAAAGTGAGAAATTTATCTCCAGAGTGGAGATAAGTTACCTACTTATACAAAGGTATCCCCCTGAAACCCTGGCATGAGTGCACCACAGAACCCAGGAAAAGCCATCAGCTGGATCAACGGCAGAGCCAGAATCTCTTTTTCCTCTTTCTTTCTTCCTTTCTTCCTCTTTCCACCTCTTTAATGTGTCTCTCTTTCTTCCCTTTCAACCTACCCCTATATCCAACACACACTACCATGTGCTTACACTAGGAGATAAGGAACTAACATACCAATTTCCCTGCCGAGTGTAAGCTTTGTTGATCCTCTGATTTTTGTTATTCCTTTTGACCACAAGCATCTATGAATCTTGGATCCCCCCTTTCCCTTAAGAATGGGACACCAAACAGATGACTGGAATGAGTGTCCCACTAACACCCAGCCTTGTGCTGTTAGCTGCAGATAAAGAAAAACCTTCATCCGTCCAGTGCCAGGTTTGGTGGACAGCTTTGTGTAGAGGTCTGCTTACCTCCCTGTGTATTGTTTCAGTGGTTGCAGTCCATTTCTCATGGGTAAGATGGTGTTCATAAAGGTCTTCCTGATGTTTTCATGGTCATGTTTGCAATATAAAATTACATGGAGAACAAAGCATGGTGGTTGCCTGCGGTTATCACCTTCTCAGCATTGGTGTCCAACAGGAAGAGAAGGTCACCAGGTCAGTTGTATACTACTCTGATTTCCTCATTTGCATCTGATTCATTTCAATGGCTGCTAAAGGTCCTGGCTGTCTTGTGTTCAACAGGTCTTTAGAGCTTACACAAGCCACATTCAAGGGAAGTGAGAGCCAAAAGCCATTACAGTGTTGATCCCAGGGCTGTTGTCAGTGTTGGAACAAGTCCCATTTGAATGTAATTTCTTCTTAGCACAAGGACTCACATCTTGGGAACAAACCCAAATACTGTCAGATTGTGAGACAATTGACTTTTCTGCTTATACTGTAATTAATGCTATTTAAATCTCAGAGAAGAAAGCAAAAAAAACCACTAAAAGTTCAAGTTTAGGACTAGCCACCTTTCTTTCAGTGCTTATCTCAAGGGAAGTGAATCCGTTAGAAATAGAGTTCCAGATGCCAAAACCAATAAAAATGCAGACTTTAAGATTTAGCCAAATTGTGGTTAAAGTTATTTCTCTGTGGATCACACTCAGTCATTAATCTTAAGGCTGGACATTCTCCAGACTCTGTGGTTTCTTTGCAACAAGGGGTAAGATCCCAGTGATTAGACGCCTTACATTTCACTATTTTTTCTAACATATGCAGTTGAATGAAAATTAGAATTTCAGAATTCTGTTCTTTCTGATGAAAAAACAAGAGTGTACTGTAAAACTGCTGGAAATGGACACAAGCATTCAAAATTGAGCAAAGCAGTTTAGATTATATAAATTAGCATGGCTCAATGGTTTGCATCGTATGAGTGATGTGGTCTTCCAGTATATTCATTTTTGTAGGTAGAAAAGGGCTGTGGTTAATTGCTTTGAGCATAATTAAATTCATAGGAAATAATTTCATTTCAGTATGGATTGGCAGGAAAGATGGGTCTTTTGGAGAACATAGGTCAAACAGCATATGAAAAACTTACACTTTTGTATAAAACATCAAGAAGTGCCATATTCTTCAGAGGCATTTGCATAAGAAACTTATTTACAAAAGAACAAAACAAAACAAAAAAAAACCCCACAAACCAGCAGAACTGTGACTTCCAAAGCAAAAAAAATACTTTATGAAAGGCTGTCCCAAAAATTAAAGTCATATTAATAGTTGCTACTGAAAAGCTTAAGGAAGGCTTATAGTTACTTTATTTTTTAATACACTAAGCCAGTAGAAGAAATTTATGTTGTAAACTTCAAAAGAATATAGTGAATAGAAATGTAGGTCTGTCTTCTGAGAAGTGTAGTAATTTAATGACAAAATTATTTTACAGATTAATTTAGTATAGGCTTTTATGGAAAGACTAAAATTATGTTAAGCTTTATGTTTAAAAGCCTGAGATACCTTGCTTAGAATTTTTTTGAAAATATTACTTGACTTCTGCTTGCAGTCCTTGTATTATATGCAAAAATGGCCTTTCAGGTAGTCTAAATATATTTGGTTACATTCTCTGTTACAACCTTAGGTGAAAACTTCTTATAGAATCTTAAGGTTTTACTCAGAAAATTGATCACTGTAGGGAATATCTTTGTAATTAATCTGCTTCTCATACTCCTAAACTCTTATACCCTTAAACACTTCTTGACATTTGCTGATGGCCACTATGGTAGAAAGGACACTAGATGAATGAGATCTTGATCTGACCACTGTGGGTTTCTGCGCAGGAGATCTCCTGGCCCTGCTGAGGTCACTGTTAAATTTCCCACCCAAAGCAGGTGAACCCTCAGGTAATCCTGGGATGATTTTTGGGGTGTCTGTGCATTCGGGATACAACATGTGCCAAATGCTACTGGCACAACAAGCAAGCAGCAACATAACCTGTGTTGCTCTTGTACCAATTTGTAGGATGGCCCTCTCTTCTCCTACTTAAAAGAAAATTCAGGCAAGTGTTCTTTCCTTGCAAAATCATGCTTAAGCTCATACTGCAGCTGAGTCCAAATCCCCCAAATACCACTGGGCTAAAGCTGGTATGAATCCACTACCAACCTCTGCTGACCCTGTACCTGCCTGCGCTGTCCTCACCTTCCCTTGTCTTTGGTGGAATGCCTGGTCAGCAGCTCCACAACATTTCCATGTTGGTGATACTCCATAGCTGTGCCACTTGCTCCAGTGGAGGTTAGCCCAGCACCTTTCTTGTGAACCCCATACCTTCTGCTTCTGAAAAATGACCTTGACTCAAACAGGTTCAGTTGAATTTTGATTCTCATGATCAGCTTTGAACAGCCGGACTTTAGTCACTTTAAGGAAGACCTTTTATAATACTTTCCTGTATCTCTGGTGATATTATTTCCTTTGCCATTTTTTTTAGGCTCACAGTGATTTAGAAACTGAAAAAAATGTCATAACTATCATTACACATCAAACAATATGCAAAGTATCCTCCACAAAGCAGTGCAAATATTTCTGTATATGTGTCAAATGCTTGACTGCTTTTTAGGAACTGTTACAGCTTGTGAAATAATGGCTGGATATTTTTAAATCTTTTATTTTCTTGGTAGTCTAGGAAGTAGTTTTTATAGAAATCAACTGTACAGAATTATTTTACTATCAATATAGACTATAAAATACACTACAATTAAATTGACCTAAATTACTTGGGGCATAAAAATAGGAAGTGGACTTTAATTTTCAGAGGGGACCATTATAGATTCCAACCAGATCCTGTCAGTGTACTTGAAGGAATATGACCATATGAAACTCCCTATAAGGGGAGGCTACAGGTGCTTTGACTCATTTTTTATTTTCATTTTCCAGGTGGGTAAACCACAAGGCTTTTATGAAATAGGAAAATCTTAAACAGCTAATTAGACCAAGGCTTTCCAAAGAAACCATTCATTTAGCTAAACCATTTGGGAAAGATTTGCTCACCTACGATTCAAGTGCTATAGGTTTTGTGTTTTACTCTTGTAGGAGCTCCCTTGCACACACACATGTGAATACCCAGCTTTATGGTACTTCAGAAATGACAGCCAAATCCAGACATGTTGAAGATCACCAGCCTTTCCTGAAAGGTTTCGCCGGAAGTCATCGTCCGAAATGGTAGGTAGCAGTGGTCCCTAGTGCTGGGTCAAAAAGCACTTGCAGTGATTTCCATTAGTGTGCAGTGCGGGCTGTAGGGAATATGTATGGGTCCAAAAGCCTGCATGGGAATGTATTGCCTCAGATGTGCTTAGAGCGCTGTTGGAAGTTTCAGTCCTGCAAACCTTGTGTGTATGCCTAATTTTAAACACACATGTAAATCCTATGGCTGTCAAAATATAGAGGATCCATTTACAAACATTAAAAATTATATCAACATTTTTGGTTTTGCTTTCGAGTTTGTATATCTCTATTATTGAGCAGATTGTAAGACCCAGTTGACACTGAGTCATTTTTTCCAGCACTTATTTTGTGGGTTGGAACAGTATGACTAGAGGATGGAAAGTTGAACATCTCTGTAATACAGAGTCACACTGGATGATTTATGAGCAATGTGTGGGGTAAGATTTTAGAGAAATATAAATTATACCTGTTCATCATGTTAACTTCTTTTAATGTTTCCCACATGTTACTATGACAACATTCATGGGATATATATTTTAATTTCTGTTCCACAGAGGAAGTGTGTCAGGTCTGCACATTTCTCTTGATTTTATGGCTGAGTGTTGTGTCTAATGTAGGTTGTAAATCTTCTTGGAAAAATATATAAGAGGGTTTTCATCACAGTGGCTCTCCTGGCAATTCTGAAGCTTTTAATAAGCATAATTGGAATTTAAAAGGAACATTTACACCCCTTGTGATGTGGAGACTTCTAAAGTGGGGGCAGCAAATACTGTACAGAAAAGCAGGATCTTCGTGCTAACAATTGCTGAATGTGTTGCACAGTTAAACATGTTGTTAAAACCCTTACTTCAATAAAACCCAGAAAAATGTATTGTGGCCAATATTTAATTTCCTGTTTTCTTTATAGTGGGTACAGGATAGTTTTCAAATTTTTTTTTTTGCCTTGTGGGAAAAGTGGGTTAAAAATTCTTTATGGTTCTCTGAACACATTTTCTGTAGGGTCTGGAGTGTTTTCATGACAGTGAGATTTTTCTTTAAAAAATAGATGTAAAAACTAGATGAAAATTTCTGAATTGAGTTAGGCAGTCTCAGTTTCTGCATCATACCCTGTTGTTCTACATGGCAATTAGTTTGCATAAGCATCTGAAACCAACGCTGAGAAAAGTGACAGCAAATCATGCTGATAGGTGGATTAATGGAATTATTCAGAGGGCCAAAACCCATTAATCACTGGGAACAGTCTCCCTGTGATATTTCAGTATGTAGTTAAACAAGGCTCCACTTATTTATTTACTTTTCAGTGTAATTTTTTAAAAATCAGAGTGGGAACATTAACTGCAGAGATTCCTCCCAAAAGTAAAATCTCCTCCAAATCATGAAGCTAGAACTAAAACATAATTAACCATAAAGAATGAAAAGTTTTAGTAATTTCCTGTAATTTCCCACCAAGTTAATTTTTTGCCTTACAATACTGCTGTTAAAAAACATCATTCCCATCTCATGTGTAGTAACTGGAGCTCCCTAAATGAGGGCTCCATTCTCGCTTTTCCTGTTCTACCATGTCTGTATTTATAAAAGAAAGGAGGAAGTTCACATCCCATTAAGTCTTCTTCTTCCACCCTATTTCTTCATATCACTCTCATCTTGCCCTTGTAGCTGCTGTAGTTTTTGCACTGGGACAGCCCGTAATTCAATGGAATATCAGTTTGTTTAGGACAAATGGCTGCAGCTGTTTATTTATATTCACATATCCTATTGACTATGTTGGTAAAATGGTGTACAGGTCTAAATATTTTGCCTGTATGTGTTGCCTGCAGCTCATGTTGAGCTATACCTCTGGGCATACCATTGCAGCTGGGTTCTGTTCTCCCGTAACTTTATTACTTCTTGTAAAGCTGTGTCATTTTTAAAAAGTCTCTCTCCAGGGGAATTTAGACCCTAGAAATTCCTGACAAATGTAGCTAGCAAACGGTTTACTGAATCTCCCCAAACAGTCCTCACCTGACCTTCCACCAGGGGGGAGTGCCACAGCTTGAAGATTAGCTGGTGCTTCATCACTGTACCAGAAACATCTCTGAGGGCCACCTGGGAGGAGTGAGTGACCTCCCACATGCTATCCTCCACTGCTTTGAGAAGGGCTGCTACCAGCAGGAATAACAAGTTTGGAGTCCAGCTAACTCACTGCCCAGCTGTGGCAGAGCTTTTATAAAAGACTGTGCCTTTATTGTGATTCCTGAAAGTGCAGGCATGCTGCTGAGCTTTCATTTCGGGTTCTGTGACCTGCCTGGGATCTCCTGTTTGACATGGACTGTTAGGAAAGTCCCTTCCTAGAGCTCCCCAGAGTACGAGCAGAGATCTGTGACCTCGTTTCTTCACAATGCCAGCTGCTGGGTTGTGCTTTCTTTGTCCTCTGCAGCAACAATGTGGCAGTATAAATCAGTCTATGGCCTTCCTTTCAGTTTATGCCTGGCCCATTTGGTTTGTTGCAGATGTTTTAAATTCAATCCTGCATTTTGAGATTTTTTTCCCCTCTCATTTGGAAAATTATACAAGCTTCTTTTGGCAGTTTTGCTTCATTTGGTATCACCAGACAAACTGACAAACAGGAGGGGAAAAAAGCTTTGCCCAGAGTTTCACAATTTCTTTGTAAGGATACAGATACTCATTTCCCATGTGATTTTCAGTTTAGCCATACCAGCGTCAGAATACGTACAACCACTTCATTTGGCAAACCTAGGCTCAAATAGCAAGTGTATGCCAAAGCACAAAGGGCAAATTTAAGTGGGGAAACTTAAGTCAATACTGCTTATTCTGCCTGTAGAGAATTTTTATAAACATAACTGGAAAGGGAACTAAATTTTGTTAGGGCTGTTTCTCCGCTGGTGTTGTGGGGAAACACTGGTGATAAGTTTATATATATCCTACTGGAGTTGCTGCAAAAATCAATAGTGCTTTTAACTGTGTTGGTGCAGGAAGGAAAAAAAAGTGAAATGAATGAACATACTGATGTATATTTTCTCTGAAGAATATGCTGAAAACTATAAAGGACTAGAACATATAAAGGTGTTTTTTTCTAAAGGATCATGCCAACATAGGACAATATTGCTAAGCATTTCTCAGATGGCCTTAGTGTGTATCACACAGCTTAAATCTGACAGAGAAATAGAAACAGGGAAAAGCAAACTTCAGTCAGTTTGTCGTATTGACCATGGTGGAAAGAGTATTTCTAAAGCATGTAAGGGATTTTGGTAGGACAGTTCATTGAAAGTCTGTCATAATAATCCCCTGTCCCCCATTTATCACAAGATTACAAGGAGAGACCTAGAAACTTTCATTGTTGGTATTTCAAAAGGTTCATGTTCCTTTACAGTAACATGGAAGGGAAACAAAAGCTCAGTTTTTGCAAAGATAATTGCCTTCATGAGGTGCCAGGTATTAGTGTAGAGTGTAGTGGCAGGTATCTTACATAGCTTATTTAGCTCTCACACTTAGCACAGTAGCTGTACCAGGCTAAATGTATGTTGCCCTTTCCTGACCCTGCAGCCCCAGCAGCCCTGTGTGTTGCTGGTATTTGCATAGGAAGCCAGCTGGAAATGCCAGGCACAAAACTCTCTAAGGCACAATATGAGAATTCTTGTTCAGAGTATGCTTAGGCTCAAAGAAACAGGAAAAGCACTATATGCATTCGTTTCTGACACTGGAACTCAGCTAAAATGTGGGAAAACAAGAAGGACTCAGTCTGGGACTAAGAGCAAATTTAGGCATTGTGCAGAAATACAAAGTAATACAAAATAGAAAGATAATACTTAAGCAGAGAGTTCCTTGCCTTTGAAGACAGTGTGCTGATAACAATGGGAACTGATAGGTAAGTACCTCATAGAGACTGCAGGAAAGTAGGAAATAGTGACTTTACTGCAGTGAAATTCTCTGTCACAACCCCACTGCTGCTGGACTGTGATCAGGTTTACAGTTGTAAAGAAAAATGGCACAAAAGTCTGAAGGTTGAGTTTGTGATAAAAAATTAGCATCTTACCAAATTGCCATGTAAGATGCAAAATGTACTTACTATTTTTTAAAATAACTTTGTGATAAGAACATTGTAAAAGCTCACAGGAAATTTATGTGCCTCTCAAGGCTGTGTTTGAAAGTAGTGGTTTTAGACTTGATGCTGTAATTTTTCAGCTCCATGAGTGAAGCAAATTAATTTGTAATGTGATAGAGTCACCAGAACCATCAACACATTTACACCACATGACATTTCCTGAGCTAATAACGCTGGGTTTATGGTGAATTTTGGCTGAACTCAAAGCAGAAAAGAAGACAAAAGTTGAAAAACAAATGGAAAAGAGTCCAATGTAATGAAAACACATCTGCATCCAAGTTCAGATGTTGAACAGAGTATGGGGAGGATAAAAACGGCCACATCTATCTTGACAGTAAATTTGAGAGTTGGGTTCCAGGGGCCTAGGTGTGACTTCTGGTTGAAGGAACCTTACTATTAAGGTCTGTGCAAGAGTGGCCAAACATGCTTTCATCTTTTTTTTTTTTTTTCTTTTCTGCTAATGTTTTATGGCATAACTAATATCTCCCTGAATTGTATTTCTCTTGCTTTCACAGCAGAATTGACCAGTGCCAATTAGGTGCCTATATTGCTGTCACAGCTGGGAAAATTAATTGTATGAAGAAGTCCCAGTGGACTGAGTTGGTGGGCAGATATCTTAAGTAACTAATGGACAGGAGACAGGTTGTCTATCTGTCCCCTGGATTATGAATTAGGTGTCTCAGTGAGATTGTCCTTGGTAGGTCCAATGCATTTCCTGCACTTTAAGGTCTAAATTGTGGAGCTGGATATAAATGAATGACTCACTGTTTTAAAATGCTGGGTTGTGCCTGACACTGATACACTGACCTAGTAATGTACACCTCAGAGGAGAAAGACTTATCTTCTGTTCTTTGTTCAACCTTAAGAAATTTAAATATGCAGATATCATCTAAATTCAAATTAGCATCTTAGATATTCACAGTCTTGCTTAAGTCATACTGAAATGCTGCCAAGAGCATGAAATTCATGTAAAAGAGACCTTCATTTCAGTCCCTGCTCCTCAGACTGTTTTGTGCACTTACCATTAAAAACAAGATAGAAGCTACTAAATGTCCAAGTGGAGCCCAGTAAAAAGTGTTGTTCCTCAGGGGTTGGTATTGGGGCTGGCACTGTTCAACATCTTTGTTGGTGACATGAACACTGAGATTGAGTGTACCCTCCGCAAGTTTGACAGTGACACCAAGTGTTGCAGTCAACACACTGAGGGGTAGGGATGCCATCCAGAGGGACCTGGACAGGCTTGAGAGGTGGGTCTGTGCAAACCTCAACAAAGCCAAATGCAAAGTCCTGCACCTGGGTAGGGGCAATCCCAAGTACAAACCCAGTCTGAGAGGAGAATGGATTGAGATCAGCCCTGAGGAGAATGAATTGTGGGTATTGGTAGATTAGAAGCACAAGGTGATCTGGCAATGTACTCTTGCAGCCCAGAAAGTCAGCTGTGTCCTGGGCTACATCAAAAGCAGTGTCGCCAGCAGGTCAAGGGAGTAGATTCTATCCCTCACTCTGCTTTTGCGAGACTCCACCTGGGTACTGCATCCAGTTGTAGGCTCCCCAGCACAGGAAAGACATAAACCTGTTGGAACATGTCCAGAGGAGGGCATGAAGTTGATTAGAGGGATGGATCACCTCTGCTATGAGGACAGGCTGAGAAAGTTTGGGTTGTTCAGCCTGGAGAAGAGAAGGATCCAGAGAGACTTTAGAGCAACTTCCATGAGCTACAAGAGAGCTGTAGATGGACTTTCTTCAAGGGCACATAGTAGTAAGACAAGGTGTAATGGCTTCAAACTGAAAGAAAGTAGGTTTAGATTAGATGTTAGGAAGAAATTCCTGTGAGGGTGGTGAGTCACTGGAACAGGTTGCCCAGAGAAACTGTGGATACTCCATCACTGGACATGTTCAAGGCCAGGTTGGAAGGGGCTTTGAGCATCCTGGTCTAGTGGAAAGTCTACCTACCTATGGCAGAGAGGTTGGAGTTATATGACCCATAAGGTCCCTTCCAACCCAAACCATTCTATGAAAAATAAAAATTCTAAACTAAGTATTCTGAGAAACCTTGATATCAAGCTTATCTCAGTGTCCTCCTTCGTGGGCTCACAGATTTGTGTCCACCTGCAAAAGAAATGGAAAGTGCTCTGCCTTTGCCATCTTCTTTATTGTTTGGTAAATAGGGTTGTTCTATGAGTTTCTGTAGTGGTCAGAGATCCTAATATCTTGTGGATGTCATTGTTTCTATAAGTGGCAGTAGGAATAAGTCTTTCACTGTGTGGACATTAATACCAGTACCTCCTTTTAAGAAAAATGCTAAAATACACTGAGATTTGATTTATAGTGAGATATAAATCTATCCTATTGAACTATTGCATGCTCAGGTTTATGTTTCTGTTGAGAAACTCTAGATGGCAGGATGGAGATTTTACAATGTTTCTCCTAAATTTGGTTAAGACTTCTCTGGTGATGATACTAAATGTCTGTCGTGTCTGATGGTGCTGGTACTGCCAATGAGAAGGCATTAATTGGCAGTTTGTGACATGATCTTAATTTAGTTCATTCCTGTGCTGTAATTCCTAAATTATACTGACACACCATGGTGACAGATACCTTAGAAACTCCCATGAAAGATTCATTTCATATAGTTAAATCTTTGAGAAAACAAGAAACTTATTTTTCTCTCCTGTACACAACAGGTTTTTGTTGACACTGTGTATTAAAATTGCCCAAATAACTGCAAAGATGTATTACTACAAGTCATAAATTCTATTCAAAGGTATCCTGTTGCCTGTCCAAAGCAGTGAAGCAGAAATGTGACTGCAAATGTCAACTAAATCAGATATGACATATTATTGTCTAGGCAAGTGAGTCAGGCAGCTGTGATACTGTGAACTGATAGGTCCTGCCTCGGGCACAGGGGAAATGTTGACACACCTGGATAGTCACATTTTATCAAGGAGTCAAACCTGCAGTTTCATGCTCAGTTAGAAAGTGGCATTTCTCATCTCAAAACTATTTGATTCTTCAAAAGATTAGGGCCTGGGCTAGAGCTACATTGCCTCCAAGATTTAGTATGTGCTTCTTTCAACATTCTTGAAACGGACAGACTGATGGAAGTTCAAAGTTATTTTTTTACTTTTGTATCGACAGAAGCAAACATAGTAAAGTAAGCAATAAGATTGGTATTATCAAGTACCAACAGTTTGAAACCTAGACCCTCTAAATAGGTCTGTCTCTAGCGGGTATCAGTAAAGAAGGTGTAATTGCATTTTGTCATACAATTAAGATATGATTACTAACACACAGTCCACCTAGTCTTTAGCTCAATTTTCTGCAGATGAAAATACATTAATTGGTTTTGTGGAGGGTCAGGTGTGGTCTGCAGGAGGTATGTACTCAGGTGCCATGTCATGAAGTGCAGGTGATCTGCCCAGTAATACTTTATATCTTGGCAGGCAGCCAGAGCAAGATAGGACCACAAGGGAATGCCTTCAAGAGACTTCCAGATGTTCTGTGCGGGCAGCTTGGGCCCAGCTTGATTTATTTGCTTTGGCTAAGTGTGGATATAGCACTCAACTGAGCTGGAACACCAGTCAAAAGCCTGGAGCACTGGGGAGCACAACATAGAAACAAATACAGCTCTGCAATATGATTCTTAGTGCATGCTTTTGTAACTACTGTACTCTTGGTTCTTCTGTGACTTGGGCATCATGGACCCCTTTACATATAACATATGCAACATAGAAACATAGACATAATTATATATAGAAACATGTCAAACACATAAAGAAATATCTTCTTATTTTCTACTCCTGGTGATGTATTAAGTGTTTTCTGGCATTGTTTCTGTGTATCAGATTCAAGGTTGTGATAATTTTTCTTTCTCTCTTTCTGTCACACTTGTTCTTCTGTATTTCATCACATGGTTTTATTTATGTTTTGCCAAGGGTATCCAGAAACTCCCGTTCCAAGGTGCTGTTAAGTTTGAAGAAATAACTAAAACTTTTCAACTTCAGAAATAAGCTATTGATACATTGTGCCTGAAACTCAAGATCGTCTGTGTCACAGAAGCTGGGGAAATACGACCCCACAGCTGGGTTGTTGCATGAGCTGTGAAATAGCCAGTTGACACTGACATTGGAGAGGCATTATGGAGACCCACTGACTGACACACAGGTACGGACACTACTCTCCATTGTCCCCTGAGAACATTTTATAAGTCAAAACCTGTTATTTCAGTTTCTCTGAGTTTGCAATGGTTATGAGCAGTTAACATCTACCAGAAAACCTGTTAAATTCTCGGATCACGCTTGGCCAGACCAGAGTTTGGGCAGTATTCCTTCATGGTGTCCATTGTTCTTTATCCTTTGTATCTAACACCAAGCAAAGAAGAGCCATTAGAAATGAAGTACAGTGTGGAAAGCACTACAGTGAGGAAGGATTAAAGAAGCTGGTGCAGAGATTGACCCAGAGATAGGAAGGCTTCAGTGATGAGTCTGTAGCTACACGATTGAACATACCCTTTACCAATTCAGAGTGACATCACCTCTGGTGGCATTTTGCTGGTCCTAGAGGTGAAGTACTAAGTATCAAGAAATACTTTCTCACCAAGTATTTCCTCAGTTAAGCAATAGGCTTGAAAGTAGATTTGAAAACTATTTTCTCTATCTATAATATGTGATGTGTCATTTTTTCTCATGAAATGAAATTAATGAGCCAAATGTCCATGACTTGGGAACAACCTGCCCCAAAGAATCAGCTCAGTTGGAGCAAACACCATTGCAAAATTACTGGGGGACCACTTCAGGAAAGTGTATTCAGTGTGACTGTTAAAATAATTCATGCTGGTTCTCATTGCAATTCTATAATCCTTAGAATGGTTTCAATTGTACATATTTAGTCAAGGCTTGTCTATGGGGAGAATAAAGCTGGCTTCAGACTCCTGAATTTAACAAGGACGAGAGGCTAGGCCCAGCCACTGCTCCTCCAGGGAGGCTCAAGGGTCTTATAGCTGTTGCTGTTGGGTGGATGACAGAAATGATGGCAGTGCCTCTGGAGTATCACCTGCCTCTGCCTGCAGAACAGCCACCTTTCTATACAGCCCATCTCTCACTGGGTGGTGGGAATAGGCCTGGCTTAGTGGGCTTACTCTTGTTCTTTTCTGGCCAAACCTAAAATTGATGGGTGTATGCAGAGTGAGTGTTTGTGAGAAAGCTAGTGGGAAATCAAAACCTTGAATTTAAAGATGATTAGCAGTCTACCTACTTTCCAAAACAGCACTTGGACAAGAAGCTTGCATGAGAAATGGATTAAAATAACTATTAATTGATAATGCCTAATCCGTCTACTTAGTGCAGCACCCCGTGTGCCAAGTGATGCTGTACCATGTAGAAAACCAGTCAGTCCAGTGAGCAGACCTGAATGAATGAACAGGGTCACAGCCACACACCGAGATTAATATATCTTCTTGCAGAATAATGTTATGATACCATTATTGTTCATAGGTAGTCAGGACTGCAGCTTCCAGATGACCAAACTTCCATTATATCTGGATGAGATCTGACAGCATGTTGGGGAAAGAGATCTTGCTCCTCTCCATCCTTTGCAATACTAAATATCCTTCTTGACCACTGAAGGCAACAGTTCCTTTGCTATTAAGAACTGACTCTGAAATCACTGGCAAGTTATTCAGAATATGAGTTTTTATTGTATGTTCCCAGAGAGAAGAAAATTATTTGACTATTCAGAACTGACCAGGAGTTCTGGAAAATGTTGCAGTCCAGTATAATGGCTTCATCAAGCTTACATACATACAATCCCATAGACTATATAATGCTTAAAAATATCCTGTCACTTATAAGGTCTTGAAAAACGAGATTGTTCCATTTACAGGCCTGTTAAGAATTACAAGCCAATATGGCCAATGCATTAATTCACTATAAGACTTTGTTACCATAATCCATCATGATCAGGCAGAGAAGTGGAAAGCCAGCATGACATTTAATGGCTCATAGAGACATGAATTCTGGAAACTGCTGCAACTTCTTACAAGCCAAGGAGAATAAAACATTAATCAAAAGGTCATAAAGTGCAAATGATAAATTGTTATGTAAGAAAGCCAAGCACATGCATAACTACAATATTCTTCACACTTCTATTCTTCTAGCAAAAAAACCCAAAAAACCCAAACCCAAAAAAACCAAAACCAAACCAAACCAAACAAACAAAAAGAAAAACTAAAAAACCAACCCCCAAATTACTGCAGATTTAACTGCTATTGTAACTGGTACTACTGAACAGACCTAAAGGGATTGAAGTCCTAGGAAGAGGGATGAGAAGTGAGCAGTATCTGGTACCTTTATTTTTCTTTGTTTATTGATAAGTAACAGCAACAAGAATGGTTTATGCAAGAACTATTGGGAATGGGGATGTCTACAATAGGAGGAAAAGGAGCACTGCAGAATAATTAATCTTGGCTTTGGGAAGAGTTGGAGGTATGCTGAAGCGGAAAGCAAGTGCTCTCTCTGTCCTGTGGGATAAATATATTGCTTGCGCCCACAAAGAACTGTCCCTCACTGTCTGCTTGACTAACCCATGGCACATACTCCAGCAATAAAGCAATATCCATGAAGATCAAATGTGTTTGACAAGCCAGCAGGCAACTTGTGCATGGTATAAGAAAGGTCAGGCCTGCAAAATCTAGCAGAACCCAAGCCTGGTGATCCAGCTCTCTTCTAGACTCATTAGCAACTGCTATATCCCTTTGCCAGGAATTATACTGGCCTTGTACTTCCTCATGCTCTGCCACGTAATATTGTCAAGCTCATGGGAAAAAAAACAGGAAAGGTAGAGTTACAGTACAATTGCCCTGCTATATGGCCTCAGCTCTGCTGCTCTTGAACTCAGTCCTTTGGGTTTTTCTCACAGTAAAATATATGTAAACCTACGAGATACTCTGTGCACCAAAGATGCACCTACCTCACTCTTGATGTGACAAAGATGTTACTTGTATTGAAAGGGGATACAGGAAAGCTGCAAAAATTGTATGGGAATGAGGGGTCAAAAGAATGTTCTGTGATTCATAGGAGTTGTCCTTGCTTCATGTTTTACATCACAGAGCCTCCAAGGGAAGCTAGTCTTTTGATGGAATCAGCAACAAAACGGGGAAGGGATAGGACCAGTTGCTGAGATACCCCACTTCTGCTCCCTTTCTTTCTCTTTCCTTTCCAAGTCCTCTTCTTTCAGGAGGACTCTGAGGGAGACTGAGGGGGAAAAAGAATTAAAGCATGCTGAGGAGAGATTTCTTGCTCTTTCCAGCCGCTGTGCCTAAGGGATAGTCCTTTCTGAGGTTTCTTCTCTCCCTTCCAAGGTACTCCCATCTGTCTTATTTCTAGAAATACTTTAGGACCACAGTCTGCAGTACAAACAAGCTGAATGCATGCCATGGACTCACAGATATACATTCTTCTCTGCATGTCTCCACCTTTGTACCTGAACAGAAGGTGCATTTGTTGTTTTCAGGAACTTGGCTCCCATTCAGACTCGTGGTGTCGTTAAATAACAACCTGGAGAAAAAGTTGGCTTTAAAAGTTCCTGCCTACTGGCTACACAATCCTTTACACTCTTTCTTTCCCTGTTGCAATTAGCTGCCCTCTCAGCTGTGTTGGTGCAGATGTTCCTGAGGTCATAAACTTGGAAACAATCCTTGCTAACATAACCTCTCATTCCAAAACCAGTAAATGGAACTCGTTCAGTCTTCATCCTAGGAGAGTCTCAAAAGCCATCTGGACATGGCCCTGTGCAATCTGTTTTAGATGATTCTGCTTGAGCAAGGAGTTGGACTTCATGAACTCCAAGAAGTCCCTTCCAATCTCAACTATCCTGTGATTCTGTGATCCTGTAAAATTGAGCTAAATCCCAGTTACCTGTTCCCTAATGTCAGAAAGGTAAGAGAATCAGTGGGACCAAGAGCTTCTTAAAGGGATTATGTGTCTCATCTGTGTTACTCAGGATAGCCTGCCTATGCTGAAGCCTGGTTTTGTGTACAAGACTGGAAGAAGTGATTTCTTCAGGAGTTGGGGTCACAACCAGGCAACAGGATCTGGCCAAAATCCCATGCTTGGATTTACACCACTTTAGGTATATCCAGAAGAAGAATTTTCAAGGATGCTGATACCAGTGGAGTAGGAATTGCACTGTCAATACATGGATATAATTTTCAGAGGCTGCAATACATCACCTTGAGACCAGTCTGCTCACAAACTTGATTCTGCCATGTCAGTGTGTGTGTGTGTCAAGAGATACTAGAAAGTTGTCTTCTCCAATGAATACATTTGTGGCTTTTCAAGTATTTTTTTGAGAGTGGCAGTGAGTGCCAACATCAAAGCACAGCTTGTGAGTAAACCGGAGAGATTTGAGCCACAAGTAGGAAAGTGAAATCCAATTTGTTGAGAATAGCACATCTTGGAAACTCATTGAAAAAAATTGTGACAAATCACGGCCATGGAGCCTGATTGGAACTTTGATGAGGGATAGAAAATTTCAAAGCAATCTGGGAGTGCACATGAATTTGAAATCACTTGGAAAAATAAGCTGTTACTTAATAAATTATTCCTACAATAGTATTCTGAACTCACTGCAAACAGTTTTGTCTACAAGCCAGATTCACTCAGGTCTGATGAGCGGTGTGAATACCACTGCTTTAGTCTTACTGTGTTTTTATCTAGTCATTTAGTTTAGGGAATATAAATATACTTTATAATCAACCTAAACCCCAAAGAAAGATGCAATAGCTTTCTGTCTCCAGCTGTTCCTGCCACTGCACTTTTGTGCTTTCATTTCTGGACTGCCAGCAAAAGCTGAGATTTCTTACACTTTGATTTAGATACTTAACCAAATATCTTAATGCAGAGAGGGGATTCTCAGGCTACAGCCCTAATGAAGGCAACGTGGTGTTAAAGAAGGATGATTGAACACACTGATGCACCTTGAGGAGAAGTTAGTACATAGGTAGGCTGACTTGACTGTCTCCCTTGCCTACAATGATAGCTTGAATTTTGAGGGTCCTTAAAGTGCAGCAATTTAATTCTGTCTAAACCCCAGTCAGAGGGGTATGAGTGCAAGCCCTTGACATTCACAGCTGATCAGCAATGACTTTGCATTCACAGTCCATTTGTCTTTGCCTGTTGATTTTTTTTCCCAATGTAAACATCTGGAAGTGCTGCAGTAATTGCCACATGCAGCTGTATAACTTCTCACTGTTGTTCCTTGGTTGTCTCCAGACCCAAAATTAATACTACCCTTGTGTTCTGCAGTAATGCTGGTCATGAGACAAGGTAATTCAGACAGGGCATAGACCTAGTGTTTTCTTCCAAGGATCCATGTGTGATCCTAAAACTAATTTTCCTTTTCTTTGTAGACACACTGTTATTTCCCTCTTGTTATCAAATGCACAGTACTTCTAAATTAATTTGAAAAGATAAAATAAGGAATCAGGAGATCTTCTCTTATGTCTTTATATAACTGTATTGCAGAGAATTGTAGCTTCTTTCTGTGTGTTATTAAGCATACAGAGGAACGAGTAGCAAGTTTACAGTTCGTCCAGGAGATGTCTCTCTCTTCCTAAAATATGCCGAAGCCACTTGTGTTTGAAAGGCTCTCTCTTGCCTCCCAGATGCTGCTCCCCCAGCCTGCAGCTATGACCTCGCAGAAGGCAGTGCGCAGTCCGACCGCTGAGTCTGCTCTGCTCTGTTGTGGGGTTTGGCTGCCGTTTCCAGTGCAAACGCCTCATTTTTAGGTCAATGTTTTTAATAACCATGGGAGCTGAACAAACATTTGTGCTGCAGTCTTGTTTTTTCTCATGCACTTCAAACTTATGCAGTAGGCTAACTTGCTCCATTTCTACAACCAAGTAATTTATTGTACAGTTCTGTCTCTGTGACCGAAGAACACACAGGGATATCAGTGGATTTTAGAGACACTGGATTTTAGCACAGTAAAAGCCAGAATATGTGCTGTTGTTCTGCTAACAACATAAAGAATATAATACAAACAGGAAACATTTCAATATTCTCATTGAAATACATCACAAAGACATTTAATTCACATACATTTTAAAGAATATTTTAGCTCTACTGCACAGAACGTGGAGAATAGCAGATAGTCTTATAACAATTAATATTAGTTTTGCTAAAGACACAATAAAAGAATTAATGCTTTCAGAAATTGCTTTGTTTTTAGCCATATATAGAGTAGTCAAAACATTTTCAGTCCTAAGGTCTTATATCTACTGTTTTTTATTGTCATCGTTGTAGTGGCTTTACACTGTTCTTTTTGATATCAGATGAAACAAATTTCTTTTGTGAGCAGACAGACACAGAAATATCTTTTTTATCTGGGCAGGAAAAGTCGACAGCCTGGTTAGCCCAATGATTTTGTTAACATGTATTTTTTCATGAGTTTCACTGATTTACTGATGAACTTCACTAGGAATTACAGGAATTATGACAACACCTTTTTTTCTCATGGGTGAAATAATGAAATATATAAGAATATTCTGGTGAATAGGTCATGGGACTTTCAGATCCTTTAGAGGAAAAAGAATTGTATTCATATGAGCATTTACTGACTACTGTCGTCGGAGAATGAAGTAGTGGCCCATGCGCTGGTCCCAGGTGAATCTGAGTACTTGAGGATTGGTTGTCTGGCTGGCTTTCTCAAGATCAAGGAAGCAGGAGAGGAGGATGCATTAGTGGAATTACTGTGCTTCTGGAAAGAAACAAACAGCTGAGCGTGCACATTTTCTCCAAATTTCCTCAAGAAAAGAAAACGGGCAGCAAGATGCTCCCAGCAAAAAAAAGTGAGGACAAAGAAGAAAGGTTGACCCTTTGCCAAAAAAAAAAAATAAAAAAATCATGCTATCCACACTCCAGTATGGATCTAGTTTAGAAGAACTTCTAGGTTTCATTTGAACTGTCTGTGGACAGGAGCTGTCCTGTGGCAAGCCTGGAATCAGTACTTTTTCTGGCAAGAGTGGCAGGGCTCAGGGGTTAGTAAAGAGAAGTTTCACCTAAGTTTTCTGTATTCATGGCATCAAGGCCAAATTCTGTTCACTTTTGTTGTTCTTCATTACATGATTCTCCTCAGGGACTGCGAAGTTCCTTAAGGACTCATAACTGAGTTAAACTTAACTAAAAAAGGAGCTGTTTGTAACTTGCAAGGGTTGGCTTTCAGGGTGTTTGCATATTAGAGAAAAAGATACATTTTTTTCCACACTCTTAAGGAACTGTTTTTAATTCTAACAGCAAAAAACTAGTGCTTTGTCTTTAAAACTACACCAAGCAGTGAAGGTATTACATGGTAATTACAGAGACCTGTTGAATATCACGTTTCTTGGACACCATGAATAAGAGCAAAGTATCCTGTTTGCTGTGGAAATATTCCTATTACTCAGCTGGCTGACATGGAAGCTCTTATTGTTGGTGTTTTTGGTTTTGTGTTCTGTTTTGCAGCTGCGCTCCCCTTCTGAAGACATGTGGGTGTTTCTGCTGACTCAGTCCTAGCCGAGTCCTCTGAATGCGCTGGATCCACCTGATTCTTGGAGAGCCTGGAAATCATTTTCAGCCGGGTCTATTTTATTTTGAGGTCTAGTCAAATGGTGCAGCCAGATGGAGCAGTTGGTTGCCCTGGAGAAAGTAAAATGTTGAAGTGGAACTTTAAATAAAAATAATTAAAAAAAAAAAAAAAAAAGAAAAAAAAGAGAGGGAGAGGGAGGAAACTAGGAAGACAGCGGAGCAGTCTACTTTGTAACATCCCTAGCAGAGCAAGAATTTTATCCTAAATATCAGAGTGATGTGAATAGCTGGAAGGACTGGATTACTAGATTAAAAACTTGAACTTTTAGGTAGAGTTTTGGGGGTCAAAGAAATATTTCTGCATGTCATGCCCCCATCAGCAATCAGCTTGAACCCACCTGCCTTTCTGCTGGGAGTGCCTGGAAAACTTCACATTATCCTTTTCTAAACTGCTCCTGCTCTTCTGACACCACACTCGAGCCACAGTCTTCAAGCCTCTGCCATTGACATGTTAAGCAGCTTCTTGGAATTGATGGCCATGAGGGCCCAGAGGACCACTGAGGACAGTGGGGTCTGGGTTCTTCTTTGAATTCTTGGCTGTCCTTCAAAAAAAACCCCTAGATTTAAAGAAGTTACACATGGGGAGGATTCACTGGTAACCTTGATATGTTCTACCAGGTGTTAGTTACCCTTACTGTTAAAATATGTATATTCTATTTGATAACTTCTCTGTAAGTAGTTTCCAACCTGCCATAAGCAGATATTTTCATTTTTGCTGCAGAGCTGAAGAATTTAAAAAGTGGCCACATTTTCATACCTCCATGTGAACTTCTCCCGTTGGACATTAGCACTTTTATTCGGCCTTGTTCAGACAAAGAGCTCACTAGAGATGGGGATGGACCTACATCCTGAGGTGTGCTGTGACACCTGAGTGACATGGCCCAGTGCAATGTCACACATAAATACCCCAAACAAGTCTGAATTACCTACTAGCCTATTTGTCAGGAGAAATATTGTTCTATTAACACAGTGTTGCCTTCACCTAAGCCTATAGAGTTTCCTCCAGATAAATTGAGCTTACAGCCCACTGCCCCACTAACTGGGTCATCAGGGTGACCTGGGCAGGAAGCAGTGTAAAGGAGTACCTGGGTGATTCTCACAGTGCTGCACACAAGACAGAGTGCAGAGTGTGTTGCCTTGGAGCTTGCCAGAAGGCGCAGTCAGGGGAACATCTGGAAAGCAGTAGGAACTGAGGAACAATAGGATCTGTTCTAGGACACATCACACTGCTTACACTGACAGCATTGAGATAGTCTCCAAAATGGACATCTTTTCAGCTCTGCAGAGCCTGCCTGAGTGAATAGTAGTGTTTTGAGTTTTGTTTTCTTATGGGTTTTTTTTTGCTTGTTTTTTCCCCCTTGTGTAACTGAATTTTGAACTCATTGTAAATATATGTTTGCTAAAGCCTGTCTTCTAAAAAGAATAACTTATCTGTATTAAACTTCCTCCAGTGTTTAGCCAATGGCTCTAATTTGGCTACACATATTTGCAGACACTCTTAATGTTTATTTTACAGAGCTATATGTTCGCAGATCCTATTTTACTGTCTAATAGCACTGGATCTTATCCATCCCTCTCGTCATCTCATTTTTTTCCCTGAGAAACTGACTGTATGAATTCCAAATTCCTAATTTCATCCTGATGTAGTTCTTGCAAGGCTTCTGCTTGCAGAACAATGGGAGAGCGAGTAAAATTTCAGTATGACTCCTGAATGTTTGCATTAGTGACTTCTGTAGTTTTTCCTCACGTTTGTACCAGAATTACAAACCTTTGCATACTTCTTATGCTGTGTAGACACCCGGACATGTGATCAAGTTACCATGATCTAAACAAGTTACTACAGGTCAGGTAGTAATTTTTGCGAATGTAGCACAAATTATATGAGTTAGATAACTCTCTTTCCCTAAATGCAAGCTTTTACCAAATTATTTTGTGTATGACAAACCTGAACATGCAGATCTACGTGGTTTCTACTGGTGTCATTTGCAATGACTTCTAAATCACTGCAAGTGGGGAACATATTTGAGCTTCATCTTTGTGTAAAAAAAAAAAATCTGCACTGAACCCAGGAAAGTGGCCCTTCAGCTACCACTGCAGTATCTGGCTACGGTGTTTTAAAATGACATGAAGTTGCCTTCAGACAAAAGGTTTGCTGTAGCTGTTCCTTGTGCTGTTTTGCAGCCTGCTGCACAGGTTCCATGTTCTGATAAAGATGTAGTTTGCAGTGATGGGGTTTTCTTTTATCTGTTTGCCTTAACCTGGCTAGAGCAGTGGAAACCCTGCAGAAGAAAGGGCAATCTTCTGGACCAAATGGATTGTGAGGAGGACATTTTCTTGGGGACAAGAGGATTGTGTGAGTCTTACTCAAGCCAAAATAACACTGAAAAATGAGGGAGCACAGAGGAAGGGTGAGGAAAGGATCCACCATGCAGGAACACAATGAGCAATAGAGATTGGCTTTCACATCCTTTATTTAACAACTTATCTAGAACTTTTAAGCCTTACCAATTTAAATTCTCTTTGTACTAGCAGTACCTCAGACTAAAGATGGGTAATGTTTGAGTCTTCAGTGAGTTCATCTGATACTTCTTCAGAAACACAAGTCCATAGTTCAGATATCCCTCTGTGCTCTCTATCTCACTTAAATAACACTGCATTGTAAACAAAGGGAACTTCTGGCACAGGACCTTGACCTGTATTTAGAAAGAAGGTAAGAGTAGGTGGAGTGGCTGATGAACTCCTTAAGGTTTATAGTTTGGCTCCCAAGAGCTGTTAATTTTATACTTCCCATGCAGTGAAGGAGAGTGATAGCTGAGAAAAGGACTGCAAGGTTACACACTCAGGCACTTTCCAGGCCAGCACTTTCAGATCTTCACTTGCAATAAACAGTGATGGAGCAGGAAGTGTGGAAAACACCTTTGAACAGGAAATTCATACCCCTGGGCTGGAGAAATAGGAAGGTGAGGACTGTGTAGGGACATCTGGCCACCAGGGCCTGGGTGATGCTTTGAATTGCACCGTAAGCAGGGTTGCCTGTGCTTCAAGCCTGTGCTGTCATCCTCTGTTATGATGGCCAGAATGACAATGCCAACACTCTGGACTGGAAGTAGCCATCAGTGACAAGAAGACATACTGTCCTGGTGCATAGAGGCCTCCTTTCCCTCCTTCTACCTCTATATCCATAGTAAAATCTGACTGTATTAAATAATCATGTGATTTCTGGTTGGACACCAGTAAGTGGGTGAAGGTAAAGCCTCACTAGCTCCCCTACTTACTGTCTGCCACTGTTAAGCTTGCTGATTTATTATTATCAGATGTCTCATTTTCCCCATCCTTAGTGTTGATTTTTCCATCAGGCCACTCTTTATTTGAGCACACCGGTTTGATACCTCTGTCAGCTGGCTGACACAAACAGTTAGGCGAATATCAAACTGTTGTAAAGTCACAGAGGGTCACATAGTGTGTCTTTTGTGTAGAAAAATAAAAAATCTGCTTTTCTTGTTTCTCTCATTATACAAAATTGCTATTTCTTCAGAGCAATAACTAATTTCTATGACCAGCTGTAAACAATTACTAAGCTGCCTGCCTTGATGATTTATAGCTTAGTTATAAAAGGGTGTTCTTCTGCCAGGCTGCTTGCTAAGCCCAGAGGAAGACCCTGAGTGAATGGTGATGATGCTATTTTATCACCTGCTGTGAACTAATTCTAGGAACTAGTCAGATTTTTCTGAAGAAATTGCTTTGCAATGTGAAATCAATAAAGCCAATATTCCTTTCCTTTTTTCCCCCCTCTGTGTGTGGGAATAGAGCAATGTATAGATGTGATTTTTGGAGAAAAGATGCTTGTTATCAGGATGAAGTTTTTGGTCCAAACCAGAGATGACAGTAACATAAGGATAATAGAACAGAGCACAGACCAGTGGAGATAGCAGCCTTGGAGAAAATACAAGAAATCGAAGAAAGTTAATGTTTTTAATTTGCTGCTAATTTAAATCCAGGTGGATTGCTTTGTAACCTGCTATTTGGGCAGATATTTATATTTTCATTGAACACTGTGGAAGATTCTGGTTTTATCACATTACAGAATGCATAAATTTTTAACTCAAAAATTCAACTACTTTTTCAAAGTGGGAAAATTACTTCCTAGAGAAATGTAATAAGAAAAATCAGATGACTCTTTTCTAAGATTTTATTTTGGCTCGGTACCTGGTATCTTTTATAGGTTAAAATTCAATGGTAAACAAATTGTGGCATGTTAGCAGTTATTCTAAAGCTTCTTTTAAAGCTACATGTATCAAGCACCCTGGAGTTTTTGTTTGCTTGTGAGAGTTGTTTTGTGTGATCATCTGTTTTTAATTACAGCATTGTTGGTCAACTGGCTGTTCCAGTGATCATTGGTATTGTTACAAAAATATGTACACTCCCTTAGTATGTGGGTGGTGGTGGCAATTGTGCTGATATCTTTCTTGTGTTTTTCATGGGACAGAGCTTAAGGTCTTTTTTTGGTTCCTTCATTTCTACTAGATCCCAGTTCTTTTTACTTTCTTTTTTGAAGTGTTTGCAACTTTTCACTTATATAGCAATGGATCTTCTGGAGTTATGCATATTTTCACCTTCTATAATAGATGCACAGTGCTCAGGAAGATAAGATATATATGTTATCCAGAGATATCAGAAAAGTGTTATGTAACATCTTATTAATTGGCAGTTTTATTTTTGTGTCACTACCCTCTAAAATGTAAAATAACACAATAAGAAATAGATTTTAAATTAGACACTGGCTTCTAAGGGAAAAATCAAGCCTGTAATTTTTATCTCAGATGGTAAATAAAGGTTTTATGAACCTCATTTCATAAGGAATTTAGCCAGTGTGGTATTTCTGTGCTACTTTATCACGTTTGTGTACTGTGTTTTCATATACTTCATATACTTTTCATACCTATGCTTTAAGACTTAGCATTAGAGAACTTCTGGGTTGTAGTTCTGTTTTGTTTGTTTTTAATGACACTACCATTTAACAGTTGGTGATTTCTTATGCTGGACAGTGTAACACGAAACTGGAACCACTGCTACCAATGAGAGCTGCCAGGAAAACAGACATACAGCTCTTAACTGTGAAACTACTGCTGCAGTTGACAAGTGTGATGGTGAAAAGACATTTCTGGGAAAGCTTTATGTCCTTCAGATTCTGAGGGCTAGTAGGACCACTGGAGAAGGATAGATTTTTGGACAGGGAGCTTTTAATATTGCTGCAAAGATGAGTGCAGTGAACCTAATCCTCCCATACACAGACAATTTCACAAAGGAATTCCTTTTACTCTGTTGCTTTACAAGCAAATTCCACAGGCAAACTGGCTCTTACTGCATTAATTTAGTTAAAATACTGCTTTGGACAACCATGTCCTATACAATAGAGTCAATGAATTAATCAGTACCTAACCTGAGTAACAATCTATAGTGATCCTAATGTTTACAACAAACACCTTTGGTATGTTCCTGCTGAAGCTGCCAAAGAAATTCAGGATTACTCATTAATTTTTACACTTGATGCATTATCCTTTGTCAGTTAGAATAATGCAGCAATGTAAAACAGCATAATGTTAATTGGACTTTGGCCAAGAAGTTGTCTGTTGGACTTTTCATTGAATTGCTGTGATGGAACTAGGTGAAACTTGCTTAATAGTCCTGTACCCTTTCACTCAGGATGAAAACAGAAAGCAGATAAACACCTTCATCAAATATCAATAAAAGCAATAATCATCTTTGTCCAAACTACAGAAGTAGAGTTAAATTTCAGTTTCAGGCTACATATGTCTTTCTGTGGTTATTGTTGTGAGTTTAGGGGTAATGAGTTGATTGGGTGGTGCCCTTTGTGTACATACAAAAGAATTTAGAATAGAAATTTCTAAAGGTGTGTCAAAAGAAAAAGATATCTGATGCTTCTTGCCATGTTGCAGAGATGTCTTATGGAGCCCGGCTGTGCAAAGTAGAAGGTCAGGGAAAGCAGCCCTTCCTGTGAATTAGGGGAGCTGCCACAATGAGGGTGGGCACAGCCAGAAGAATTAAATTGTTACACTTATGTCACCCATGGACAAAGCATTTGCTAAACTAATTTACTAGGATTTTTGCACAGGGTAACCCTCATCCAGGAAGTCAAATCTGTTGAAGAGGAAGGTTAGTCACTGCCTAGATGATGGGAGTCCCTGCTGAGAGGGTCCTTGCAAGGTCATCTTCAGTCAGACAGAGTGAGATTCCCTGAACCTCCCTTCTGCTTCACTCATGTGAACATGCAGGGCTGTGGTCCTACATAGAATATTCTGAGTTGGAACGTACCCACAAGGATCATTGAAGTCCAGCTCCTGACGCAGCATGGGACACTCCCCAGGAGTCACATCATGTGCCTGAGAATATCATCCAAATGCTTCTTGCACTCTGTCAGGCTTGGTGCTGTGACCACTTCTCTGGGGAGCCTGTTCCAGTGCCCAACCACCCTCTGCATGAAGAACATTTTTCTAATATTTAACCTAAACCACCCCTGACACAGTCTCTTGTCATTCCCTCTGGTCCTATTGCTGCTCACCAGAGAATAGAGATCAGTGCCTGCCCTTCCACTTCCCTTCTTGGGGCTGCTATGAGGTCTACGTGACGATTCCATTACAGGCATGAGCCAGAACTCTGGATTGTAGTAAAGACCTTAAAAGTTCTGTCTTGGCTATGTACAAATGACTGCCCTACATGACCCATTCTGCATCTACAGGAGTGGTTTCTATTGACTATTAACAAATATCTGTGTAGGCTTTTGTTAATTCTACAGCAGAAGCTGCCTGGAGGAGTCCTCAGCCTGGCCAGATTCTCCATCCTAGATCCTAACACTAAATCTCTAGGACTGCCCAAAATTCCCACCTGGACATCTCTTGCAGAAATTAGGCAAAGGCTAAGAAAGCTAGATCACCATTTCTTGATTCAGTCCCTTGTGTCACCTCTGTTCTGGGACCACCCAGGGAACTAATGCCTAAGTGTGCATCCTGATACCAGCTGCAGCACAGCTGTAACTACAGGACAAACTTGAATTTCATCCTTACCTCATAAATTAAAATCAATGGTTCTTGCCACAAAGTGCAAAACAAAAACCAAAGCAATAAACCTGTTTGGATAAGGCTGATGGTCTACTTCTGAAGATGTAAAAGATGGACTATATATATTCCCTGCATTCAAAATGCAGAGCGATGTGATTTCCTTTTGGCAGCTGTTTGGCCATTTGAAAAGTGTTTCCTGTGCTGAATGTGCACAGAATAATATGGTTCTTCATTGATGTGCACTGAAAATAAGAAATACTCTACCAAATAAAGTGTTTTGCACTTGCAGTCCTGATTCTTGTCTGTACTAAGGCTCTTTTGTGTGAGCCTGGAAATATACTGAGCACTTGAAGCAAGTGCTCATTTTGCTGAAGATCTCCTTTGCTGGAGAGCTGTGAGTTTAAGGGACGCTCAGTCACTAGAAGAAATCCGAGCTAGCTCAGTGTCTTCAGAGTTCTTGTTTTCCCTTGTTCATAGATCAGGACATGTTCCTGTTCTGGGCAGGAGAAGACAGCTCCCCAGTGTCCTCACTTATGTGTGCTGTGTTGAAAGCAGGAAAAGTAAATGGAACAGCTGGTACATTAAATTCATGCCTTCTAAATCACTTCACTGTGGTGATAACAACACTATCAATATCCTCTTTCACTTGTCTGCTACATAGTCTTTTTTGTGTGAGTATTCACAGGTCCCTTTATGTCACAAGACTTCTCCAACTGAAAGCACCACTGTCCAAGTATTTCAAGTGAAAGGCAACAGTTCTATTTTTATTTTAAGATTATGCTTCCGCTGTTGACATGGAATATGTGTGGTAATGGAAGTGTTAAAGGGGATGTTTCCATCTCTGAAGTGATTCCGGATAGAAGAAGGAATTGTTATCATGTGCCAAAGGTTGGTGCCTTACTTTAGGTCATGCAGAATTGGATAGCATCTTGGGTACAGTGTTAGGCTTTCTTTAGCTTTGGGCCATTTATATCCATCTAGACTAGTGCTGAAAAGTGCATTTTTCTAAAGCATAGCTTTGACCCTTCTTTCTGTCCTCTCTACTGTAAGTTCTAATGTAATTTTCCATTTGTTCTCAGGGTTTTCCTTGGCCTAATCTCTGTCACCTATCTGATTTTCAGTACTGAGTCAGTGTCTTCTTTCTCTGATCAGTCCCATTTGACTAATGTTATTGAGACAGACATTGGTCTATTCATCTCCGCCTAATCCCATGTCTTTTATTTAGCTCATTAGAAGCTCTCTAGGGAGAAGCTCTTGTTTTGTGTGTTGGCAGTTAATGCAGTTATGTCCTGGGATTCCACTGGGGATCCTAGGCTCTTTGAAAATATAAATTAATAGAATATGAATTAGTAAATACAGTCTTATGCAGAGGGATGGGAAAGAGAGAGGAACTAAAGTAAAACTCCAAGGCTTTCCACATGAGCTAATAGTGGTGTCTAGCAGGAGCAAATAAGCAGAAAAATGGTGCTGCAGTATGAGGTGTGTACCTGTGCTGGGGTACAAGCTCTAGCCTGGTCCTATGTCCTGGAAACTCATTAGAAGCTGGAGCACACCTGGTTTGCTTTTGTTTAGGGAATATGATGTGTGCTCTGTGACTGCTCTGTGATGTGAAACACAAGTGATGTGGGGGGGCATTGGGGTGTTCACATCAGGGGTATTCTCCTGAGCCAAACTAAAGTGCTTATATAGGCACAACCTCATTGTCTGAGTATCTCTAGTACATTTCATCATTATAACTTCAAATTAACAAAATGCATAAATATTACTCCAAGGTAATTTTTTTTTCTGATTGAGATCTGAATTATAAATTGATGTTCATCAGCCTAGAGCGA
The DNA here is from genome assembly GCA_035583185.1 of Anabacerthia variegaticeps. Classification (NCBI taxonomy): domain Eukaryota; kingdom Metazoa; phylum Chordata; class Aves; order Passeriformes; family Furnariidae; genus Anabacerthia; species Anabacerthia variegaticeps. The sequence continues at coordinate 138,389,367 of JAWWEW010000078.1, forward strand.
TTTGTCAGAAGAGACAAAGGATTTCCTTTTATATATGTGTTTGCACTGACAGGATAGTTTTGTAGAGTACAGTAAATGGAGCATTATGGAAAAATTTACAGAATAACCCTGGAGCTGAAGGTTTATTTTAAACCTGCAACAGAAGACATTAAAGTGTGCCAAGCAAGAGCACCTTGCATGCAACAGGTTTCAAAGATCTGCCTAGTCTTCCTGGACCATACGGTGTTTTGCAGCAATCTTAATCTTTCAAAATTTCACCATACTTTTCACCTAGCTAAATTATGACACTTACATAGACAGCCATGAATGGTAATGAAACTGGAGAGAACAGAGAGATAAAAAAGATACCTCTGTAGGCATAATAAAGAACTGTTGTTTATTTCTTATTTCATTAATTGACTTGTGCTGATTTATAGATTAATAGTTATTCACACTGCCATTTATTTTTGAATATGACATGGTAAATAAAGCAAAATGCTACACTTGCCTTGGTACTACCAGACTAGCATATTGACATAACACAATGGAATGATGAGATAAGATACAGAAACATTACCTTTCAAAGTCTGTAATACTGTAGTGAGCTGCAGATTTTGTTTGGTACTTGTACAGTCTTAAACTTGGTTTAAAATGAAAACATTTTAAATCCTTTATTTTCCAGTATATTGCTCATTCCTTTTGCTGCTGTTTTTTCTTCTCAAGTGACTCAATTTCTCTCAATTTCTTTGTTCTGTTACATTTAATAAAATCTGCAAAGCAACTTAAGCCTTAAATATATGTTTTATATATTTCTTCTTCTAGTTAAAACATCAATTTCCATTCCTTACAAATACTAATTGCACAGAAGTTTGTGTGCCTACACATGTGCATGTGTGTGTGCATGTAATATCTTGCTTCCTCTTTTCAAAGCATTGTCCAAACACCAGCTAATTGATTTGACATGCTAAAAGAGAAGCTCAGTGCAACCAAGACATTTTGGTATGAAAGACATTTCCAGTCATCTCCGTTCAATAATTACAACCACAGCTCTAAAGATGACACAGATGCAAATTGAAATGTGTGATCTTGTTCTATCTGGATTTGATTTCTTTCCCCTTCTGCTCTGAAATATTCATCCTCCCCTTCCTGCTGGGATCAATGATGGCTAGGACTGCCACATACAATAAAGCTATACAAGCCCAGAGTGACTGAATTTTACTCCAGGGATATAACTGCAATTCCCTTTTCCTCTCCTTCAATGGAACTGGCCCTAATTTTATACATATTCTGTGAGTTATATCCAAAATGCAGGTCTGAATGAAATCTCCTAGGAGAAGGATGGGGAATCATGATCGTTATCTTCTAATAGGCCCCATTCTGAGATCATTCTTCTCTTATCTCTTTCCAAATTTTATTTTTCCATATGGGAGAACAATAAATTGTTGTTGACTAGTGAATACCCCTACAACTTTTGCAGAGCATAAATCACACTACACATCATGAAATTCTGAAGCATATCCTGCCACTGGAAGATAGTGAGCATCAAGTCTGTACAGATGGAAGTTTTTTAGTACCTTAGACAGTCCAGACATTTTGCCAACTATATGAAGTCAACTAGAAACTTTGCAATTACAGCTGACTTTACCTGAAAGATGAGAGTCTTTGAAAAGCCAGAAGACACTTGTGACCCTGTCTCCTCATACATGTATTAGCATGTATCGTGCTAGAAAGTTTCATCAGTGTTTTCTCCCGTGCTTGTGGAACACAAAGTCACATCAGTGAACCATCATCTGACGACCCTGTGAGCATCGTTTTGTGTGCTTGTGTCAACAGTTTTCTGTCCATGTAACTGACTCAAGAGCAAGCAGTGGACTCTTCTGAGCATGTCTATGAACCACGATATGTGACACCATATCCCTACCTCAGCACATGACCCCAGGGTAGAAGTTATTCATTAGTACATGCTGTAGGCAGGGTAAGAACACTGTATGGGCGATAGAGTAGGAGTCTAGTCTTTGAGTGGACTTAAAGTGTAGGTAAGATGTAACCAAATTACACAAGAAAAGGGTTTGTAAATGTGCTCACAATTTCTGATGTTCCTCCAGAGCTCACAGGACCAGAGAACATAAACTTTCTGGATGCAGATTTTTTTTCAGTTAGGTTAGGTTTAAAAACATACCATTAAAATGTAACTTTCTTGCATTTTTTTCCTGCTGCTTACAAGTCACAATATGTCAAATTCTAGCATCTCATGTTGAAATTTGAAATCCATTTGAATCTCTATAAGCAAAGGTACAAGGGCTCTACAGGAGGAGACAGCACTGTGGTGCCTGACGGGAGCTGCCCAGCTGACTTGGCTGCTTCAGCAAGGTTGTTTTGAGGGACTTAAGTTTGTCCAGAGAAGGGCAACAAGCTGGTGAAGGTTCTGGAGCACAAGTCCTACAAGGAATAGTTAAAGGAGCTGGAGATATTTAGCCTGGAGAAAAGGAGTCTCAGAGGAGACCTTCTCACTCTCTACAACTGGTTGAAAGGAGGGGGCTGTTGGTCTCTTCTCTGAAGCAACAAGGTGCAGGCACAGAGGAAATGGCCTCAAGTTTCACCAAGGGAGGTTTAGACTGGATATTACAAAAAATTTTTTTCACTGAAAAGGTTGTCAAGCATTGGAACAGGCAGCCCAGGCAAGTGCTGGAGCCACCATCACTGAAGGCATTGAAAAGATATGTAGATGTGTCACTTACAGACATGGTTTAGTGGCGGAGTTGGCAGTGTTGTTTTAACAGTTATACTCAAGGATCTCCAGGGTATTTCCCAACTTAAACGATTCTATGATTCTGTAAGAACAAACACTGAGGTCATACTCATGTTTTTCTAGTAAGACATCTTTGTGTCATTGCATTTCAGTGGCCACAACCAGATGAGCAGAAGAGTGATTAATTTCATGATTCTGCCATTTTTCCATAGATTTGTGTTATTTTTTAATGCTTCACTTTTTATATCAGATTAAAGTTCTCAGTGAGAAACAGCTGTTGGATTACCTCCTGTAGTTTCTTAAATGCAGGATTTTTTTTTTTCCTATAGAACCTAATTCCTTAAAAAAAACCCCAAACAAACAAAAACAACAACAAAGAGAAAAAGAAAAAAAAAGAAGAAAACCCCAACATACATATGAATTTGCTTTTAATTCCAAGACATGGGTTTACTGTGCTGTGCTGTCTGATGGTCACAGTGACTTTGGGCTCTCCTGGAGCACTTGGAGCTGTCACAACCACCACTACCTCAAGCCTCACTGATGGAGCTCTGCAGGTCTACTGGATGTGAGTGTAGGGACTAGAAGAGATCAGTGAGTTTCTGTGGCCCAGGAATTATGAGGGGATAGATGTAGTCTGAATACTGCCACACACGTTTTATTTTATTGTATTTTTTTATTACTTATTTTATATTTTGTCCATTTTTTCCTTTGTCTTTTGAAAATAAAGAGATTCGTTAGATTTGACCAATATAATAGCACTAAAAGACTAAAGGAAAGAGGACCTTACTTCTGTCTGCTCAGATAAGTATACAGCTGCAAGAGGGTGAAATGAATCCCCTTGATAGAGTGGGCATATGACTTGTGTTAGAGGGTGGAAGGGCCGTGAGTTCATAATCACCACCTTACCCTCTCACAATTGCACTAATGATTGTTACAGCATCTAAAATTTTGGCAAACTTCCTGAAATGTCCTGTTCAAAGCTAGTTCCACACTGAAGAGACAGCCCTGCAAGGCAACTTGATGAAAATAGAGCAACAATTACTTCAATGGGCCTGCACAAAACAAAGCTTTCAGGCCTTGGTACCAATTTCCTATTTTTCTTTCTTTCTTTTTCTGTTTTAAATTGAGTTAATCTACATTTAATTTTTTTAAAGACAGTAAAAAGCTCCTTTCTCAGGCTCTGTGGCTGACTGACCAGCTAGTACTGTGAGAAAAATTGTTTTCCAAAAAGTAGCTGGGCATATGCATGAATCTATAGTGGAATAGCATCCACCACTGCATATGGCAGGCTATTTCACATTAAGCAAGTTTATCACTCTAAGAGGTCTTTGGGGTACAATTAGCAATAAGATCTATTTCTAACGTTTCCATGTCTTCCAAAACTCTTTTGAAATAAGAAGAATTGGAAGAAGTTTTGTGAGAGGAAAAATGAAATTTCTTAAGCTGGTATTGCTTCTTAATCCCCTCATCAGTAAGACCTTGCCAGGAGTTTCTCTTGGTAACTTATTCTGAGGATTCTCTGAAAATGTTTTTCAAGCTACTGGCATCTGATATGAATCTTCAGTTTGTTTTGAATGTCATTGATGAGTGTCACCTTCTGATTTATTTGCATTCAGTATTTGGGGGTAAATATGTATTCATTCTCCCTAAGTAGGGGAAATATCTTGGTAACAAAAGCCCCATAAGGTGAAAATCATAAAACAAAGATTCAGCAAAAGAGAAGAGAGGAAGCAGACTTCTCTTTGGTGCTTGTGGCAGAAGACCATCATGTATGTCCATGTCTGTGCCATAGCTGAAAGTGCTAGTCAGTGTCTGAAAAGCAAGAAAAAATTAAAGAAAATATGCCTTTGCTTCCCCTTGACATGCAATCTTTCAAATGAGTTTTTATTTAAAAATCACAGCTAGTCATGTACTTTTCTTGTACTAAAGAAAGACCTATCTATCTGTCAAAATTTTATTTCACATTCCTTTTCTATGTTAAAAAAAGAAAAAGTTCTATGATAAGGAAAAAGAGAACAGCATTAATTATGTTGCTGGGACAAACAGGAAGAAAACAAAGCAGAGGAAGCAAAATATTATAAAGGCAGGGAAAAGACTTCCTCTTACCAATGTTTTCACTGATTTGCTACCAATACACTACCCAGTTTTCTTGCAAATTCCTCCTCTGGATGTGAGTGTATTTGTGTGCTGTATTTCACAGCAGAAGTTTCTCAGCGTGTCCATGCCAGTTTGGGTCAGATGTGCAGATCTGAGGGTTGTCTCCTGCTTGTCCCAGCAAGGCAAACTCTGCTCCACATCACAGAGTGGCCGCAGGAGCTGGAGGGCACACCTGGGGAGCCTCAGCTGGTACAGGCAGCCTGAAGCTGATAGGCATGAAAATCCATGAAATACATGCAGCACCCACATCCTTATTTTCAGCTACTCATCACCCTTATAAACATCCTCTCTCCCTTCCAAAAACACTTGTCAAGCAAGATGTTTTTTATTATGTGTAAGGAATTGCCCGTTGCAGGTTATTTCTGAATGAAAGAGATAACAACCCCTGTCGTCCTTTGAGAGACAAGAGAAGGAATATGGAAAAGCATTTCTTGCTTTTCTTATGGAAAAGCTTGTAGTCTTATAATTTAGGGTGTATTTAAATCTGAAAGGCTAATAACCAACTTTACAGTGCTGTTCCCTGCCTAACTGGAAAGTACAACCAAGGCATACTTAACGTTGTTTGATGTTGGCTATGTCTATTTTTTCCTTTTTTTTCACCCTTCCTGAGGTAAAGATTACATTAGAAGGGATTTGCTCTTGTTTCATCAAGCAGAGCCAACTGGCAGTCAGTTTGGTGTTTGTATTGCAGCTGTTTTTTCTCCAGAGCATAGATTTTAGCATTGCGCAAAATAGTATCGTTAATCCAGATTTTTCCTCTGCCTTGTGGATATAAAAGTCGCAGCCTGTGGCAGCAGAGATCTGTATCAGGTATGTGTTGCTGCAGTAAACCCCTGGATGCTGTAGACTTTAATGCTTCTGATGGTTTAAAAATGGGAAAAAAATATGCTGAGAGTAATTTTCCCCTGTGTAGCATATAAAAGCAGTGTTTTGCAGCTTGGCCCATCTGTTCCAAAGAAAATGGACAAAATAAAAACTGGAAAAGAAAACAACAAAACTATTCTGAGCAACCCCACTCTCTCTGATAAAACTAATCTGGGAGACTTGTACCCAGTTTCAACTTCTTTATTCCCTGACTGGTTCCACAGAGTGGAACTTCAGAATATCTGCATCTCAGTGTGTGTTTCAAGACTTCTTCTGCAACCATGGACAAACTCCTGAGAAACGTCCATTCCTGGCTGCATGGATGAATTTACTGTAAAGCAACAAGTCTGGTGTGGTGATATCAATTATGGTCTAGGACATGGCCCTTTGAGCAACACTACCAAAAAATACCAAAGTACCAAGCAAGAAGTTTATGGACAACCTTGATAAATGTTAAGTTCTTTAGGGTGAGATGATATTCCACGAGAAGATAGCACAGAGAAGGGAATATATGATAATGTAGTTGTGGTTGTCTATGATGCTAATGCAACACTTTGAAATATTCTGGTTTACTTATATTTTTTAAGAGTGTCTGGCTTCAGTCTCAACTTTTCCCAGTAATTAATGATTCTAATAAGAAAATAATAAAGAATTTTAGCTGATTTGAAGCAATAGTATAAAATCTTTCACCCCGATGAACTCAGTGGGGCCAGAATGAAGTGTCTGTAAACTGGCACAGGTCCATGAAGCCTCACCCAGCTTTGCTGCAGTGTAACAATGAGCCGAATGATGCTTTCAGTTTGCTAACTGACTGGAGCAGATCGTGTATCCATCCAGGGAACATGATGTGCAGAAGTCACAGCTTGGCTCTGGATGAATACCAGTGCTCTGTGAATCATAGCTGAATCCCACGTACTTGTGAGCCAAGTGGGCCTGGGAAAAGCCAGGTCAGTTTTGCTTAGTCCAGGTTTCCAAGGTGTTTTTGGAATGTGAATGTTTCTGCTTGTTTTCAAATCTACAACCCTAAGGCTGATTCTTGATCAGCACTTTCAGTGGTTGTGTGCTGGACTTATGATGCAGACAGTACTACCAGAAGATTTTCTCAAACACATTCACTTTAACTAATAATTCTTTTTAAAAAGTGCTAGCAAAGTTACAGACCCCTTTCCTAGACTCTGCACACCCTGCTCCAAATCTGACCTCATTCTTCCTGTGAGTCTTTCCTTGGAGAGCGTCCTAGGCTTGGCGGGTTTTCCTCTTTTTTCTTTCTCCAGGTTGGTCTTCTGGCATGTGGTCTGGTTGCTCTCTTTTATCAGTTGGATTTCCTTATTGAATTTAACTCTATTTTGCTGAACTTTTTGCCGAACTTTCACACAACTGAATTTCAGCCACCAGATGGACCCATCCCAACTAATCACTGTCCTCAGAACTGGCCCATTTTTTGAGTTATTCAGGGTGGCCCTGATAGGCTCATGTTGCTAATCCACTGTCAGGTGTCCCCTGTCTTCTCTTCCCTCCTAGGGGAATAAAAAAAAAAGGTTATTACTGAGGTTAAACAACTGCCACAGAAAATAGGGTACGCAGTGCAAGTGAGCGTGTTTAATTTTGGGCAGAGTTGCTCCACTCTACCACATGCTCTATTTAATGGCAAATGAGTAACAGATATATATGTGTTTCATGTGCAGAATAGTTGAACCTCATTCTTTTAAACTTAGACATTTTTTCAAAGCATATGAGCTTAAGTGTAGGGAACATTGAAGTGGAACAACTAACTCATAGTCCCTAGCATTGCACAGAGTTGTCCCCAATGAGTGATGTTTTTCACAACATTAAAAAAGATTTTCTTTCAAGGAAAATGTAAAGAGATTTCTGAATGATGTCCCTATATAGTAAAATTTTATCTCTTCAAGCAAAATGTATTAGCTCAGATTCATCTCTGTATATGAAGAATCAAAACTGACTTGTTATTAAAAATAAAGTAGGACAGTTTGGAATATGATGCATTAGCTGTAACATTAATTTGTGGTGTGATCTTTCTCTCTCTTTTAATTGACTGGTGATTGTAAGAGAGTACTTCATCTGGTAATGAACAAAATGTAATCTTACAGTATTCTACACTTCACTTGGGAATAGCAAAGCTCTAGTGTAATATTCATTCTATCACCTTTCATAATAGGTGAAGATGTGTTTTGGCACAAGATGCCTCTAGTCACTAAATACCTGGCCCTTAGCCCAGAGAAGTAAAATTTCTGGCCCAACATGTTACACACTGTTTTCTGTGGCTCAGTCATGAAAATAATTGCTTGAAACGCTGCTGCCTTTGCCCAGGCAGCTTGGAACTACAAGACAAAACTTAATCATATGTGGGTATCCCAAAGACTGGACCATTGGCAGAAGCATTGGAAATATTACCATTTAATTCTCTAGACTTTGGATTTTTTCTTGGGTTACCATGGCAAAGTCTCATTATATCAATGGGAGAGCATGCCAGAGGTTGATGCTGAAGCACATGATTGTTCACTAGCAGCCTGGACAGCGGGTGCATCCTCAGCAAACCTGTGATGGCCCTCAGGTAAGGGCACAGATGGATGTGACCCGTCGGCACAGGAACCCCAGTAAAGTTGGCTGCAACAGCAAAGTCCCCATGAGGGCCAGTAAGGAAAAACTGCACATCCAGAGGAATCGCTGTAGTTTGGGAAGTGACCGGCTCATGACAGGTCGAGGAGGTGGATGCCCGGTTGAATGTGAGCCACCTCTGCACTCTCATTGCAAACAGAGCAAGCTTCATATTGAGATACATGATGAGACCTTGGTCATCAGAACAAGGGAAGTTACTGTCTTCTTCTGCTGCGTGGGTCGAACAGAGGTAGAACAAGTTAACCAGGGAGGTTGTGAAGTCCCTTCTAGGAGTTTTTTAATGCTGTCTACAGCTGACCTCATCTGCTTGGTGATACTTATGCAGTAGGTGGCAAGTTGGACCACAAACTTCGGAGATCTCTTCCAGACAACTTCTATGATTCTATGATTTTAATCATAATACCTATAATTGTCAGTATCACAGCACTGGATAATAAAGCACTGGATAATAAGATCAAACTAAAAACATATTAAACCCCAGAAACAATCAGGCCAAATACACAGCAGTACAGAGCTAAATAAATCTAACACTAGAAATTCATTCATTCTGCAAACAAATATACCCTCTGGCTGTTGACAAGAAATCTTGAGAAATGCAGTTAAAAGAAGATAAAATGCAAGGCAGAGGAAGAAGCTACATGAAAAAAGAGGAAGAATTCAAATAAATCAGTTAATGAAGAACAACAGTATCACCACAGCAAACATTTCTTTCATGAGGGTCCGCACATTAACTTGAACAGCAGGCCTGGAAGTGAAAGATAGAACACCTTCATTCGTTTTCATGCCTTCGTGTATAAACCTCAGTGCATTAATTTTGTATTTAATGCATTTTTCTTCCCATAAATCTGCATAATGACGTGGAAGAATTACTCGTTTTGAGGTTTAATGTCTCAATCTCACATCTGTCTGAAACAGACAGCAAACTGCACTGATGGCAAAGGTTCCTGTAGAGTATGTCACATGGTAAGATAATGGGGCTGGAAAGCAAAGGTTTCTTGCTGAAGCCAGCCTGAATCAACAATCTTCATGCACTTTAAGTCACTTAAGTGAACATGAGCACTTTTGTCCTGGCACACCATGCTTGGACATTGATCTACAGAGTGAAAAGGTGCATGGATAACATGTTCAAAAATGCTTCATAGCCAGATCCTGAAAGAATCTGAGTGAAAATGCAAATGATGCAAAACAAAAAGTCCAAATTATTGCCTAGTCAGATTTCCAAAAACAGCTGAGGAGATTAAGCCCCATTTCCCAGTTCTGAACAGCATCTATGAAGACAGAAACATCATTTCAAAAATGCATTAATGCACTGGAATGGAGGTCTAGATCCACAAAAGGCACAGACTTTGGAGAACCCAGCTCCTGGGTACTTCTTACCCTGTGAAAGTCAGTCTTTAAGCTGCACAGATTTTATTTTATGGAAAACCATGATATATTTATTGGGACAGAGAAAGAGCAGAAGTGTGACAAGTGGTACAGAACCTTGAGTCTCTCAAGCAGGATGGCAGGGAGCTATGCTAGTGTCTCAGCAGGAAAGGCTGAGGTCAGCCAGTGGGTTACTTGGAAAGCCTGTGAGTTATACAGCATTAAGGATTTGCATTGCACCACTGAGTCAGATGTAGACTGCGTGAATGGGGTGGCTGTTCGGATCTCAACAGCGTCACGTATTACAGAAGCAAGTCTGCTATTATGCAGTGCTGGGTGGTGCTAACACCATGGGGATTTCTTGTAGAGTAAGAGAAATTACAGTTCCTTTAGTTTCCTGATAAATTTTCCCACATCTTAGCTGAGTGATCTGACTGGTGAGGTCAAGCAAAAGAAGGGGTGAAGAACCTTCTTACCTCTCAGCATTGTGTTAGGCACTGTCTGGCAGTGTGCAGACAGAAAAGGCAGTGCTGTGCTGCTAGACACGGGGGAGAAGCTTAGACAATAAATTCTGACAAAATTCAGACAAATTTGGTGCCTGGCTTCCCAGCACTGTCAAGAATTAAGCAATTCTGGGTGTGACTGGCAATAGACCATTTAGTATTTGGGTATTTTCACTGGGAGAATCATCTGAAATTTTAGGTAATTCAAGAATTGGGGAGCTGCTAAGGAAGGGGAGTGGGAGGCTGAGCATCTAAATACTGCACAGCTGTGTCTTAAGTAATAGGACACAGAGGTGTTCTTGTGAATACATCTCTTCAGAGACCTGCAAAGTCCTGAGGAGCTCATGACTTCTTCAATTAGAAAATGTTCCTGTCCTGTTGTCAGATGTGCCCTCCCAAAAGGCCATGAATCTGACCCAAGGAGGGGCCAGGGAGTGGAAGGTGGCTAAGGACAGTGTGGGAATAAGGCAGGGGTGGGGTTCCACAATGACCAGACCCCAGGCAAAAAAGGAGAGCAAGGGGCAGCTGGGAGTAAGATGTGGGCAGGTGAGGAAGAGCATGAGGAGCTTTTCTCTGAGCTGAACACAGCAGTGTAGCTCCCTGGAGAGAGGGCAGAGAGCTGCAAAACCACTGCTTTGTTTTTTAGCAACTGGTTAAGCAATGGGATTGACTTCAGCAATTAGTTTTTCACAAGCTTCTCTTCCTTGCAGTTGTCCAAGATAAGAAGATGGCACAGCTGAGGCTCTGACTGCACCAGTTTGTGTTCTTTGTAGGTTCTGAACTTTAAAAAAAAAAATTAGTTATGTTTAGCAAATGCTGAGTGATTTGGACACATATGGTTATATCTTTTTTTTCTTAAATGAATGTTTTCAAATGTGCTTTTTCTGCCAGCTTTTCTATGTGCTGAACAATTGTGCACAAATGATAGCCTTGCTAAGAACTGAATTAGTATTCCAGCCAACATTATACCCAGATTACTTTCCTCAATTAAACTTATATATTTTCCCTGTCAGCTTGCTGTACCTGATTCTGTTATTTTTTAAAAAGGAAGTTTGATTAAAGTCCATTTGTTCACCACAAATCATCTAAAACTGCCAGCCTTAAATAGGTGGTAACTGAGAAATATCACCAAAACAAATTACATCATCTCCTCTGAGTTGTTAACGGAGCTTTGAAATTCTTCCTTTCTCCAAGTGGGGTTCAAGGAAAGTGCATGCCAGTCCACATTCATTGTGAAGCAAACTTTGTGTGCTAGATATTCCCCCCCTGATCCTACATGGATACCATTTGTGTGCAGATCTGCATGGAGCAAAAATTTCAGCCCATTCTAGATCCTTCATCACTGAAGGAAGTGATTGCTTGGTGAACCAGTAAAGTCAAGGCTGGTAGTCTGAGAAATGTCTCCAATCTTGCAGAAACTAAACTCAACAGATTACACCAGTTTCTCCATCTGACTCTGAACCTGCAGTTCTCAGAAACCCTTTCTTTATCGATGGACTAAATTGCAGTTGCAAGGCCAGGGAGACAAAGATCGTCTTTGTTGGTCATAGATAGAAGATGCCCCATAGTTTGTTCATGTCATCTCTTTCTTAGAGAAAAAAATGTGCAAATACACAAATATCAAGAGAACTTCTGGTGCTTTATGACAGGCAGGAATGGTCTGTGCTGTTACAGCCATTGCTGTTCTGAGCTTTGCAGTAGGAGAAATTCTGAGCCTACTTGATCACCAAATTAACGTGACAGTATTTTACATACTGTACTTATCTGCATGTAATTTGGCATTGGATATCACTGAACTGTGTTTGTATGAAAATACTCTCAGGATAATATAATGCTGCATGGGCATAAAAGTCATCTGACTGGAACATTAGACTATGTGGGTAAAGTTATGATCCGTAACATATGAAGAGAATCTATCACTTTTGTTTTGGTTTGTTGAATGTAAAACTCATTATTTTTTGTTTACATTATTACTCTTGAAGAACAGTTACAATGAAATAATTAATAGAAAATTACAGTCATAAGAACATAACACCTGTTCATCAAATAATATAACAAAAAGCAGTCAAAATAATTAACTGAAAGAGAAAGGAAAATAATTATATAAAATAAGCAAATTAAGAAACATCAGGTATAGCATAATAGAATTAAATAATAGCTATTATGCAGCAATTTAAGCTAAAGGTCTGCTTTTAGGGTGATTTCTGTCTTGGTAGTACTCATTCTCTCTGAATCCAAGTCCTGCTTGTCTCAAGCTGTGTGGCAGGTTTTATGATTACACAACCACTTTAGGAAGTGGTTTAGGACAGTCAAACCCAAAGCTAAGTTTCAAAAGATGCAGAATGATCTTCTAAGTGCCTACAAGCAACGGGAATGTCAAAGCAAAGTAGCCCACATTTAGAAAAATACCACTGATGTTCAAACACAGAATCATTAAATATTACTTGGTAAACAAGTTGGAGAGGCATTGTTGATCATTTGCTGAAAGCATAAGCAGTTATAAAGGCAAATAGACTTCAAAAGACTTTAAGAAAGGATGGCAAAAGAACTGAAAATGTTGTGCCATTCTACAAGTCTATAATAGCTCAGAATCTGGGATTCAGAGCATGGTTATAATGTCCCCAGGAAAGACATAAATGTTGAAGAGGTACTAAGAAAAGTAGCAACAGACATGCAGACATGCAGACATACAGATTGTTTTCCAACCTGGGAGAATTGAAATAGGCAGCTAAGCTGAAATCTTCAGTTCAAAAAGTGATAATGGGTGTGGTTTTCATCAAAGTCTCTAAAAATACTGAATTTTAGGGAGAAATTGAGTATGGCAAAATATCCACTGCTTTTGTAGTACAGTAACTTATTCACTAACTTGCTGTTGAGAATTTACTTGGTTCCTCATTGAAATCATCGCAGCATTTATTACATGAGAAAAAAAGAGAAAAACCTACACAATTATTTAAAATGGTTTAGAGTTACAGGTCTTCTCAATATCTGCGAAAAATTATTCCAGGTAAATACAGGAAGATGGCACTAACTATAAAACACATAAGGAGAAAAAAAAGGTGTGAAAGAGATGTAAAAGTAAGACCTTTTGGAAGCTTGGAGGATTCACCTTAGCACCAGATTCAGAATAGCTAGAGAAGATCAAGTGAATCTTGAAATTGATAGCTTCAGACCTCAGACCTCATGGACTGCAAACACATAGGGAAAAACAATAGTTACGAGAGGACTCCCTCTGTCTGGCTGCTGAAAAGTGGGAATAGAGCAAGAGCTGATGATTCAATTGATGTAACTGAACAATCATATGTAAAAAAAAATCAGAATTTGGTGGAGAAAAAAAAAAGCCGGAAAAGTTGAGATCAACACTGAAGACAACATCCAGGTACAATAGTCTCCCAAACCTCAGTAAAATCTTTCTTATTATCTTCCTTAAGAGATCTAAAAGAGAGATTGTGTTTTTATTTGTGGAACAAGCTGATTTGTGGAGACACAGAGGTGCTGCAGAAGATACTCTGCAGATGTGACCAAGTCTCAGAAGTTGAGTGAAACTTTTACATTTTGTTGTCAGCTTCTGAGGGGGATTCACTTCCTACTGAAAATTTGATGTTTTATTGTACAAAGCTGATACTCCCATGCAAATGTTTTAAATATAGTTTTTATTTTTACTGATAAAATCTGTTGCCCCAAGTTGTTTGATATCAGTAGGAATTTCCTTATTATGAAAAGATAAGCATTAAACAAGGACTGTACACATCTACGTATCCATATCCACCTTTTAGAGTGCACTTTTTGCTTCTTTTTGGAGTACTCTGAAGTCCCTTATCTCCTGAGTGCCTGTGAGTTGCTTCACTTCCTTCTCTGTGGCTGACCTTGCAAGTCCTCCATCAAGATCAAGATCTCTGCCAGTGTTTACAGCTCTCTGTTGTCTAATCGGTCAAGTAGGATGTCCTTCACTGAAGTGTTCCCAGGAAGGATGTCTCTACCAGACGCATTCCTTGTGCTGGGCAGCAAACAGCAAACCTCTCATGCATACATGGAAACATACCCTCAGGCCCCAGTGTTAGGAGGGGGAACATAAATTCCACTGATGTCCCTTTTTGGGTCGGAGACTTGACTAGTCCATAGTGGTGGTAAAAGGAATTACTGTAGCAAAGTGTTCAGCTGTACCTGAACGGTTTCAGGTAGTGCTCTACCTGACTGCATGTCCACTTGCTCTTGCAAGCCTGTCCTGTGACAGGGGAAAAAAATCCTGAAGAACAAAGCAGTCCCACCAATACAAGTTTCCATGTCCTGCCATGCTGTGGCAGCTTTACTAACAGGACTAGAACAGAGGTGGTCTCCAGCTCATGTCCCTGTTGGGCCAGCTGACCAGGCTCACTGTTGTGCTCCATGGCTTCTGCATCAGAACTCACATTTATCCATTGGATGCAAAGGCAGAGTAAATTGCCATGTGGATATATGCTAAACCTGCTCATAGAAGCATCACATTGCCTTACACAAGTCAAATAATAGAGTCAAAAGTAGCATTAGATCTGCTTTCATCAGTTAATGCCCCCTGGCAGAGCATACCTTGGCAGGAACCTTTGCAGCTCCACAGTGTAGCTGTGAAGCTGAAACTGCAGACACTGCCCATGGGCAGGTACCCTTTTTGCTCCTGAGGCTCAGTTGCAGCCTCTCCCCTCACAGCAGAGCAATGCTGGCTGGCAGAGCCTGCAGTGCATGGGGGCAGGAGGGAATGCCCCCACTCTAGCCGCCTTCTGCAGAGGTGCCAGAGCTGGTTTGGCCTGTGTCTTGTGGCTTTTTAAGTGCTGCATTTTCAAAGGTATATAGCATGGCTTTTTTTCTGCTCTGTTCACAGCAAGGAGGGATAACTGGATATTTGTAACTATCTATGGCATGTTGAAATCTCACCTAGAAGAGTTGCACTTAATTGCCTACGGACATATTTCTTTCCATTTGACATCCATCCTGCTGTACTACTTTGGGATGAACAACGTAAAAGAAAGGTTTATTATAGTTGGCACTGAGCAATGGGAAAACCAATAATGCTAAAGACAGCAGGTCTAATTCTATTACCTTTGATGAGGAAGGACTTCTTATTCAAATTGATTTATTTTTCCTAAAATAATTTAGTATAAACTGATGGGACAGACCTTATAGTCCTATTGTAAACAGTGAAAACTCCATTTAAGCCAATCTCAGCTTGTCTTGCATCTAAATGAGCTCTTCTTCCTGGAATTCAGGACAGAGGTTGTTTGCCTGAACATACGAACACTTATCCAAGAAGATATTGTTTAAATAAGTATGAGATCTGAATTCAGAACGGACCACTCCTTTGCTCGTTGGCACATGTCAGAATAACAATATTATTTCTTTTCAAGGTCTAAAATCTTCTTGGTTTTCTGTGTTCGCATGTAGTTTGTTGTTTTTTGTTGATGTGTATTTTTTGTTTTGTTGGTTTTGGTGTTTTTTTTTTAAAATCATAGAACAATTATATAATGTAATCTTTTCTAACTGGGGCTATTATTAAGTCAAATCTCAAATTCCACCAGATTCTTGTAGTGTCTGCGTCAGGAAAAATCATCAAAAAGGTTGTCTTAATCTCCTCCTATTTGAATTTTTGAAGCTGTTAACTTCTATCTATTTAATTGATATTTTTAACTAATAGCAACTCTTGTTTGACAAGCATGACTTATCAGTTACATCAAGGTGCAGTTGCTTTAGAGGCAAGACTGCTGCGAGCTTAAATATGTACCCAAAAGGAGCACATAAGACTGGCCGAATATGATGTTGACTGTTGTTTTGTCTCTTTGTTTTTCTCCTTTCTTTTGCCAATACTCCTGGTAACAAGCATGGAGACCTGGAACTAGGGTGGACTTCTGAGCTGTCGCATCCTGTTCGCTGTGTGCCATACAAACACTGGGAGATAAATGTGTTGTGTACCACAGGTAAGAGATGAAATTTGAGACAGCAGTTTTGGCTGACAGCTGGTCTGGTTCTGGCCTGTACTGGTGTAAATCAGTAATAATTTCATGGAGTCAGGTGGAGTTACTCCAGTATGACACCAGTTTAAGTGAGAAAAGCAAATTCTGAAAGGGGTTTTCCTTCCCTCTTCCTCCTCAGACTTAATGTTTTAACCATTAATGATGATTACACAAGAGAGATTACTCCCTCCATCACAATCAGTGAGCACTCCAAACTGAAGCAAACCCCTCAGAGCCAGACATCACGTGTCCAGCAGGACAATTCCCTCATGCTCCTACAACCTGCCTCCATCTGAGGTGCTCCCTATGCTCAGCCACCCTCAGTGGTTTTTGTGGTTATTTGAGTCAGCTGCTTTTTCACTGCATTCCTTCCTGGGAACACACAAACTCTCTAAGCAAATGCTGCAGGGGGAGTCTGGTGAGCAGGAGGGGAGCACTCCTCCTGCTCCTGGTACCTGCTGGAGAATACCCCAAAGTGATGGATATGACACCTAGTGACTGCCTTCCGTGTGTGTTGCCATCTTTGCTGATCACTGTAATGTCTGCGTATAAATAGTAGCTCTCCCTTTTTATATCCTTCTCCTGCCTGATTCACTTGATGATGCAGGGTCAGTGACGTTTGACTCACTGCCATGGTGATGTTTCATAAACATTGGATTGTGACATCTGAATGAATCAGGCTGGAGGGGAGGAAGGGCAAGCCCTGTGAGAGAACTGCACCTGAGCCAGCCTTGGCCTCTGTCTGCAGATGAAGGAAATGAGCACTGGGATCTTGTGACATTCATAAGGAGCAAGAAAAGAACAAACCCATCAGGAATAATAGGAGAGCACTATGTGCCTGTTAGGAAAAACTTCTGTATCAGGGATGTGAGTCAAAAACAACATTGGGAGGTCTGCTAATACACTGGGAGAACACTTTGACATGATTTTACTTTCTGTTGTGGAGAAAAAAATGAAATGGAAGCTGCAACAAAACTAAGAGCTGGGTTAAGCATAAGTAAAAGGTTATTTCAAGACCCAAAGAGAGGGAACCAGAGAAGTCAGAAAAGAAAAGAAGAATGTGAAAGGCTAACCTCCAGGCTGAAAGTATTTTTTGTTATTGTGTTGTGAACATGCTTCTGCTCTGAGTCTGATTACACCAATTTTTAGCCATCTATTTATAATGGGAAAATCTGTAGCTGTGTCTGGATGCAGTATTCACAGGAGGCCCCCTGAGTGGGTCCCACAAAACATGGTGTAGACCACAGAGAGACCTGTTGGCTATAGGAAGACAGAGGACAAGGACAAAGATTCAGTTCATCCTCCTTGCTGGATTTGGAGCACTCTGAATCCCTTGTGCCTCTCCCTGGCTGTGCCTCTCAGTCCACAGCTTTTTGCTGAAAGCTACTTATGGATAGATGTGGAGACCTCACTTTTAACAAAGGATAAAAAAACGTGTGGTGATAGTGTGCTGACATTCAGTGGTTGGGATATTCAGCTGTGATGAGGGAGACTTTGGTGATGGCACACTGACCCCTCTTTCCCACCTCCTGTCAAGGCTGAGCTGAAGGGGAGCATGTTACCCTCCCAGTCTCCTGTGTTTCTCTGCTGGGTATGACACAACTACTTCTAGAGTCTTTCCACATTTCAAGGATATTTGTATATATTACATGAAGCAACCTTTGAATAAATGTGGTCAGACCTTAAAGCAGGGATTTCCCCATTTTGGGGGGAGGAATGCCATAAATCACCAGAATAGACTAAACTATTCTTTGTTATCTTTCTGGCTCAGTAAATCAATTCTTTTTATATAAAACTGAGAGATTTTCAAGGAAGATTCACTCTGTCAGATCTACCTCTGAGTCCAGTGACTGGGGCATTGTGGTGGACTGGGGGATAATGGCTCACCTTCTTTTAGGCAAAGGAGAGCAGTGACTTGGAGAAGAAATGCTCTGGCTCCTGAGTTATGTGTGAGAGCAGAGCTCACTTTCTGCAACATTTCAAAGGAACTGACAGACATGGGGTGTGGGTACCTGGGATGTTTCTTCCCTTAGGTCACAGATGGAGAGCAAAATAGTGCATGTTGTACAGGTTTGGTGTTCAAAAGGTTCCTGCTCACTTTGTAATGAGCATGTGGAGTCACAATCAGCCTTAGCTTAGCATAAGCTTCCAGACTGAGTTTTGCTCTTGTTACACAGTACACTACAAAAATAGTTTGAAGCAATCACTGCACCATGGTTAATGACCTTGAAGAATGTGTGATAGCTTGGGAAGGATGCAGAAGGCTTGGAAAAAGCATCTAATTTTTTTAAAATGGAACTTAAAAGCAAAAAAAAATCAAGAGGGAACTTACCAGTCTAACTTCATTTCTTGGAGAAAGAATTTCGTAGTCAAACAAGCTGAGAACACTTGAAAAATCTCAAAATCTGATAAATATCAGACACGAATGTACAAATGCTCAAAGAAATTACTATTATCCAGCATATCTGTGTCAATAAAGTTTCATGTCAAAAAAGTCACATTTTTATGTGATATGAAGCAGATTTCTGGAACAGGGGAAAAGCAGTGTTATAGAAAGAGTAAGAGGCATCCAAAAGTCTTTCAAACATCGTTTCCATTAGTAACTAAGAGGATATGATTTTTATGGGACTTGTATGAGACACCTTCAAAGAGCTTTTATCCGTGGTTGACTGTTTAAAAAAAAAAAAAAAAGATGACAGTATTGAATATTCAGGAGCTTTTTCCTCCAGATCTGAGTCCGTTCATATTTTTCATTTCTATAGCTGTGATTAAATATTGTGTATGGTTATTAATTTGTAAGTGGAGTCTGCAGGTACACTGGAGGACAGGGCTGAAGTTCAAAATGATCTTGACAAGCTGCAGAAACGATCAAGCAAATGATAGGGCAAAATTCAAAGGAACAATAACAAGGTATTTCTCCGGCAGGGTTAAATTTATCCCATGAGGAAGGATAAACAGAACCAAGGTTATCTAGCTAAAGAAGAGAAGATTAAGCACAAGGAGGGACAAGGAAGGACAAGTTTTAGAAGCTTGCTTCCAAGGGAAAGGGACTAATTTATTCTTTATGACTGTGCAGGAGACAAGTTATAAACAACTTAAAATACAGTACACAAGATGCTGGTTACATCTTAGGACTTATATTCTACTAGTAAGAAAAGTCTAATAGTATAGGCTTGTCTTGGGCAGATGACTCCTGAAGATTCCCATCCGCTATGATCCTATGCTAATTATGAAGCAAGGTTTTAATCCTGCTTTTATTCATTACTAAGCACTTCAAAACAGAGGAGGTAAAGACTGAGTGAAAATAAAGCTATTTTAGGCAATTTTTCATTCCACTCATTTGCTTCCTTCCATCATGCAAGGACATGCCCAGCTTTCTAGACAATGCTAAGGCAGACAGGGCATTCCAGTAGTTAGTTTGAAAATCAAAATATAGGTTCTGTCACCTTGTAAGATAATTTTTTTGAGTATCTTATAAGGTAACTTAGACATAAATATTTGCCAGAAATATGGAAGTATGGTGTCTTCTTTGCTGGTTGTTATACTTTCAATAGGTACCCATTTAACTCTTGTTGGGAATATGGATCTTATCTTAAAGCAAAAGTGAGAAGTCCTGCTCTTTTCATTCTCTGAAGAGGAGAACAGAGTCCAGCTCTCTGTATGTGATAGCTCCCTGTAAACAAGACCTGGGCCATGGTCAAAATCCAAGTCTGGATTTCTCTGTTAGTAATGAATGTTTGAATTTTTCAAATGGTCCCCTGACTCATAAAAATAAAATATGAATATACACTCACTTGTCTACCATCCCAGTGATATTCACAGTCAACAAATAGTTTTTTATAAAGTATAGCCAGTCAAACCAGATGTCCATGTGAAAAAACCCCACAAAACAAAATCTATTGGAGTAAACACTGCATTCAGTGAGGATATTGACACAGACTAAAGAGAGCTTTCATTTAGACCCTCAGGATTTTCAAAAAAGAAACCCTGTTTTATATATTCCATCTTTCATAATTTCATCTGTTTCTATATGTAAAATATTTTAATGTAAATGAAGAAATAGTTTTTGAAAATGTCATCTATGCATATTTACCTTATTAATATTTGCTTAATTGTGGAAGAAGTTGTTGAACTGTCAATACGATTTCCATCTGCTTTCTCTTTATAGATTTTTGCTAGGACAGAGACAGCAAGAACATGATGTGGTTTTTCCCCTTTGGAGCTGGTGATACACAGCCTCTAGGATACCATGCAGTACACCCTCTGCACTGCAGTACACTTGGAGAAGTCATAGCCATACTATTGTAGAGTATGAGAAAGCATTTGGTGTTACGTGTCATGATCTAATGGCAATCCCAAAATACCACCCGCGATACTCATCTACCCTTGATATACTCACCTACTCAAACTATAAGAGGAGTTTTTTTCCCAGTCTTTCATTATGTAAGGTCCACTGAGTGTCAGGCCAGTTTCCTAACAGCAGGGCAATATTCCCTTCAAGTCAGTGCTTTTTTACTGTGGTCCATGGAAAGTGTCCCAGAAACTCACTATTTTAAGGTATAAGGTCTGTCCTTTGCTGATCAAAAGTTATGGCTTAGTTTTCCTGAACATTGGGAGTCATTACAGCTAGTGCTGTGAATTCTCATCAATCTCTTATGGTCATCCATGAACACAGGTAATAATTTTTTCCTTTATTTTGAAGAAAACCTAAGCATTGTGGCCACCAGATGCTCTCCTTCAACATGAGATTAAAGAATGTTATGATCACTGACATGGTCCTGACATGCATGAAGGTCCTTTTTATTGGATTAAGGTTGATGTAGTCCATAGACATTTATATACTTGCTTCCCTACAGGTACCACTGAGATTAATTTTTCATTAAAAAGTAATCTGGGCACAAAGAGAAAATGGACTAATTGGAAACACAGTCCTTAATGAGAAGTGCTTCAAGTTACAGCCTGTATCACCATGGCAAATGATAGCAGAAGTAAACACTCGTTTTTTTCCCTGAAAAATAGTTACGGTCACTGTTTTTCTTACTTGTTGCTAACTAAGCTATAAATTGATTTTCAGTGAGTTTTGGTGTACATACGTAGGCTGATGTTTGATGTACATATGTAGGCTGATGTTTGCTGCTATTGGTCTTGTGTACAGTATCCCAAGTGGGGCTGGGACTCTGATCTAGAGAAGTCAGGACATCCAGACATGGTGCAGCTCTTGAAAGGTCACCTCCTGTCTCTGTCCTGAGACGTCAAGAGTGGAAAGAGAACTGTGTCATCTTGTAGTCTCTCTGAATGTGATGAAGGCAGCAAAAAGTGATCTTCAAATGTTGCATAACAGGAAGAAGCTGACTTGAAGTGCTTAAGATATCCTAGCAGAAGTCACGCAGATTTTTTGAAAGACTTAGAGCACTCTTTCCCAGAAAAACAGACATTATTAAGAACATTAATAAAGGTCTTGCTTACACAGAATCATCAAGCTTTGAAGAGAACTACAAGATCATCCAGTCCACCCAGCACCAGCGATGAAACCCCTAAACCACCAAACCATATTGCCCAGTGCCAGATCCAGACGCCTCCTGAACACCTCTGGGGATAATGACTCTACCACCTCCCTGTGCAGCCTGTTCCAGTGCTTTACCACCCTGGTGAAAGAATTTTTCTAATATCTAATCTGAATCTCCCCTCTCTTAGATAAAGGCCATTTCCTCTGGTCCTCTCACTGCAAGCACAGCAGAAGAGACCACTGCCCACCTCACTACAGCCTCCTTTCAGGTATTTGTAGAGAGTGATGAGGTCCTCTCAGAGCCTTCTCTTCTCTAGACTAAACAAACCCAGCTCCCTCAGCTGTTCCTCATAGGATATGTTTTCTAGACCTTTCATGAACCTTGTTGCTCTTCTCTGGGCATGGTCCAGCACCTCAATGCCCTTTTTGAAGTCAGGGGCCCAGAACTGGACTCAGCATTCAAGGTGCAGACTCAACAATGCTGAGTACAAGGGTACAACCACTTCCCTAGTCCTGCTGGATCTACTTTTCTTGATAGAGGGCAAGATGTCATTGGCCTTCTTGGCCACCTGAGTACATTGCTGGCTAATATTCAGTCAGCTGTTAACCATCAGCCCCAAGTCCCTTTCTGCCAAACAGCTCCGAAACCACTCCTCCCCAGCCTCTAGTGCTGCATGGGCTTGCTGCAACCCAAGTACGTGGTCTGTAACTTCGCCTTTTTGAACCTCATACCATTGTCCTTACCCCACTGATCAAGTCTGTCCAGGTCTCTCTCTGGAGCTTTCCTACCCTCAAGCAGATCAGCACTCCCACCCAAACTGGTGTCAACTGTAAATTTTCTGAGGGTGTACTCAATCCCCAGTTTGCTGTGGTGACCTAAGGATTCAAATGAAGGTTTGTACAGAGAGCTAGATCTTTCATCACCACATTGGATATAATTGGAAAAATATTTTTTCCTAAATGCAGGCCCTTCTTCAGATCTAAAACACAAGTCAGGCAGAGCATATAAATCTTCTGCATTTGTCTGGTCCTGTCAAAGGGTAATGTGAACCTTATCAATTAGAGCTATGATCTCAGAGTTAGTTTCAACTCATAAAAATTTTACCTTGAAGAAAATATTCTCCTTTTCTGAGATGAGTAGGCAAGGCTATGCATGTGCAGCTACTGTTTGAGATTGAAAGACTCAATTTTG
This sequence comes from Anabacerthia variegaticeps, assembly GCA_035583185.1. NCBI lineage: Eukaryota > Metazoa > Chordata > Aves > Passeriformes > Furnariidae > Anabacerthia > Anabacerthia variegaticeps. The sequence continues at coordinate 138,412,300 of JAWWEW010000078.1, forward strand.
TACTCATTAGGAGAGATGGGGAAAAAAGCAACACTTCAAGGCAATTGTAAAGGCCATTGCATAGGATAGTATGCAGCAATTTGGTTTGGAAGCATTTCACAGATGTGGGGAAAGCACTGTACCTTGTATAGTGGCTTTTGTAATAGTCTTTTTTGATAAATTTGTCATGTGATACAACTTGATTCCAGTGCTTTCAGAAGGCCAACTGTCCCAGGGAAAAATGTGAATGTTTGTTCAGTTTTTCAGGTCCCCTTTAATTTCTTGTAAGGGAGATGAAGATCAGTACAAGGAGCACAGCACCATATCGTTTCTGATCCCCCTCATGCCTCTACAAACCCCCATCTCTCTGGCTTGACAGCTGAACACCAACATAATCAATAAATTCCTGCTAGGTTTGTCACCCCTTTGGGGACTGTCCTTCCCCCCGCTGGAGACTTGTGCCCTTGTTCGAGCACATCTGGGTTACAGCAACTTGATAATAGCCAGGAAGATTCAGTCTCAAGATTATTTCTGGGTGCCAGCCAAAACTTCAAAAGATACAGGTATTTGGCCAGATTCTCACTCACATTCATGTCCCTTTATTCTGCTGTTATTTCACTTTATACTGTTGGGTGATGCAAATAGGAATCAGGCCCTTGGCCATTATAAATCTACAGAATACATCAAAACATGGAGAATGGTAACCGGAGGCCTTGGCAATTACTGTTGTGAGTCTGTAATCTATTTCTTTGTTCATACATCACAGTCCATGATTCTTCAGATCCTGTTGAAACAACACCTCAGCCAAGGATTTCACTTGACACAAGTTTGTATTTGTGATCCAAAATCCATAAGAAAGCTGCTGAGTTTCAATGTGAGTCTTCTGCAGATGCTCTTTAATCTCAATTCTGTTCTTTCTACTTCCAAAATATCTAAACCTGGAGTATATCCACATAAGGGATTCCACTTAGATGTGTTGTGCTTAACTCCCTATTCCTCTCTCCCAAAGCTCTGAATACACAGGTGTGGCTTAACACCTGGCATGGTTTAAAATTCTCTTTAATTACCATAACCTTGTGAACATTCAATGTGGCATCTTTCCACTCTTTTTTAAATATGATATCTGTCTTTTCAATGTTTTTAAAGACACTACAGTCAACACAATAGTACGAGAAATCCTCTTACCACAGCTGGAAAAACCAGTATTTTTCCAAGTTAGAGAAAAATACATCTTTGGGACACAATGATATCAAATCCAAAGAGATTAAAATACAGAATAACAGAATGGGTAAAGTTGGAAGGGACCACAGTGGGTCATCATAGAACCTTATGTTGAAAAGGACCTTAAAGATCATCTAGTTCCAACCCCATTGCGGTGGGCAGGGACACCTTCCACTACAGTAGGTTGCTCAAAGTCCCATCCAACATGGCCAGCACTTCCAGGGATGGAGCATCCACGACTTCTTTGGGCAACCTGTTCCAGTGCCTCACCACCCTCACAGTAAAGAATGTCTTTCTAATATCCTATTAAATCTACTTTCAGTTTAACCCATTCCCCCCTGTCCTATCGCTACATGCCCCTGTAAGAAGTCTCTTGCCATCTTTTTTGTAGGCTCTTTTAAGGTACTCCTGGGCCACAATTAGGTCACCCAGAGCCTTCTCTTTTCCAAACTGATTATCTCAAACTTTCCTCATTGCAGAGGGGCTCCACCCCTTGTCAGTGATACCCATTAGGATTCCAAGCTGTTGACCATGACCCTCTGGATGCAACTTGAGGACCAACTCCTTATCCACCTAACAGTCCACCCACTGAGTCTATATCACTCCACTTTAGAGAGGAGGATGTTGTAGAGGACTGTATCAGAGGCTTTACAGAAGTCCAAATAAATGACATCTGTAGCCCTTCAACTGTCCACAGATGTAGTCACTCCATCATAGAAGGCCACCAGGTTTGTCAGGCAGAATTTTATCTTGGTGAAACTGTACTGGCTATCCTGAATCACCTCCCTGTTCTCCGTATGCCTTAGCACAGCTTCTAGGAGTATCTGTTTCATGCTCTTCCCAGGCACAGAGGTGAGGCTGACATGTTGATAGTTCCCAGGGTCCTCTTTTCTACCCCTTTTAAACATGGGTACAGTGTCACTCCTTTTCCAGTTGCCTGACACTTCACCTCAGTGCCACAGCTTTTCAGATATCATGACAAGTAGCTTGGCAACTACATCAGCCAGCTCCCTCAGGACTTTCGGATGCTTCCCTTCAGGTCCCATAGACTTATGTATGTTCAGTTCCCTCAGGTGGTCACAAATCCAATCTTCTCTTACAGTGAGAAGGACTTTGCTGCCCCAATCTCCATCCTGTAATCCATCCACTTGAGAAGTGTGGGAAGAGAGGTTGCCATTGAAGACTGAGGCAAAAATGTTCTTAAGTATATCATCCTTCTTCTCATGCATTGTTAACCAGTTTCCCAGAATTTTTTGATCTGGAGGGGATGCACCTTCTTTGGCCTTCCTTTTCTTGTTAACATACCTGTAGAAGCTCTCCTTGGCATCCCTTGCCAAGTTCAATTCAAGCTTCTTCTTGGCCTTTCTCACTTTATCCCTACACAACTGGACTTCATCCCTTTACTCTCCCCAGTTTATCTGTCTTGTTTCTATTTAATTTGCTTTCCCTTCAGTTTGACTAGCAGTTTCCTCCTCTCTTGCCTTCTTTGACCAATTTCTTGCTTCTGGGGATTGCTAGTGCTTGTGATAAAAGACTTTCTTAAGGAACTGCCAGCTCTGTTTCTGCTCCCTTGTCCCTGAGGGCAGTGTCCCAGGGGATCCCACTGACTGTGTCCTTATTAAGTTTGCTTTCCTAGAGGTCAGTAGCCTAACTTTACTCCTTATCTGACCCTTATCCCTCAAGACTGCAAATTCAAGAGCTGCATGACCACTGAAGCTCTACAGATGGAGCAAGAAGGATTTGCTACTTGGTATCTCTCAGTCAGGTGGCCTGTAGTAGGTATTGACAACTAGGTTCCCTTTGTTGCCTTGGTCTCTGATTCTTTCCCACAGGCTTTTGAGCTACTCATGGCTGTTCTTCGGAGACAAGTCCACAGTCAATCCACCTCTTGATGAAGAGGGCAAGCCTTCTGCCTCTCCTTCTTCTTCTATCTCTTCTGAACAGCCTGTAGTCATCAATAGCCACAGTCCAGTCATGGCTGCAGTTCTTGAATATCTCCAGAGAGGACAAATCCACAACCTCCCTGGATCACCTGCACAATAAAGAAGTTCTTCCTCATATTCAGGTGAAACTTCCTGGACACCAATTTCTGCTCATTGCCTCTTGTCCTATTGCTTAGCACCACTGAGAAGACCTGGCTCCATCTTCCTGACACCCTTCAGATACTTATGTACATTGGTAAGGTCCTCTCTTGGTCATCTCGAGGCTGAATAGGCCCAGCTCCCTCAGCCTTTCCTCATAAGATGCTCCTGTCCCTTAATAATCTTCACAGCCCTTCACTGGACCCACTCAAGGAGCTCCATATCTCTCTTGTACTGAGGAGCCCAGAACCAGACAGAGCACTCCAGATGCAGCCTCAGAGGCTGAGGAGAGGGGCAAGATCACCTCCTTCGACCTGCTGTCAATACTCTTCCAGATGCATCCCAGGATGCCATTGGCCTTCTTGGCCACAAGGGCACACTGCTGGCTCATGGACAGCATGTTGTTCACCAGGATCTCCAGGTCCTTCTCTGCAAAGCTGCTTTCCAACAACATTTAAATGAAGGCTGTCTTGGCCTGTTAACCACATACCAGGAAAACAGCTGACATCTTACCATTGTATTTCGGTCCTGTATCGCCTTGATTTTGTGCTTGTTCAGATTTTACACACTATTAAGTTATGCTTAAAAGCCATATTCTTTCCCATCTTTAGCAGCACACAAAGGTCAGCAAAGGAGACTGCTAGTTGATTTTCTAGTGATCTTTGTTCCCAAACACAATTCAGAGCAGCTGGCAGGCTGTTCCAGATGTTTTCATATGGTCCCTGACAGAGCCATGGGCAGTGTGGTGTGCTGATGCCTGCAGTGCTCTGACAGCTCACCTTGCCACTCCCCTTACCATTGAAATGAGCATAGGAAAATCAAGGAAAAACAATATAAGGAGGAGCTAAGACAATTCTATATTTATTGAAGTCTTTTTACAGTGAGGAGTACAGCCCTTGTCTTTCTCTACATATTAGAAAGGGGCAGTAGCTCTTCTAAAGAAGGGAGATTTTGGCCCTTCAGTCTTGAGAACACAGGCACCCGGCAGCCACCTGCAGATCCCTCTGTGCTGTGTCCCAGTGCTGCAATGTTTGGATCACCTGTGGTGTACTGGTGGTGCTCTTCCTTCTGCAACTGGTACTTTTTGAGTCATAAAATGTGGATTCCTCTCTATCCAAATGGGAGGACTGCACAGTGGTGATCATGACCTGTACACTGTGCCCTCTGATACTGAAATCCTCTAACTCCTTTTAGGACACTGTCTTGATCAGCTGAGAGGAATTTCACTATGTGCCCATTCCCACTATGAGTATAATGTCATTCTTGGGTAGGTCAAAGCAAAATCCAGATAGTGTGGGATAACATACATCCTTCTGGATTCCCCTAATCACATGTTTCCTAGCATGCAGATCTCTCAACATTAGTAGGAGTTTAGGTTTTGGAGGGTTTCTTACCTGGTGCTGGAAAATATCTCTGATTACAAGCCAAACTGCTACAGCTCCTGGAGGCAGGTTTGTGTGCTTCTAGGAGGCAGGAACACATTACACATACGAGGGAGCACTGGAAGAAATTCACATTCAGAACATTTACAGTGCATGTGAATGGAGCCTTTGCTGGGGTTTGAGTAAGAACTCCGAGCCCAAGGTTAGCAGAGTTTGATTGCATTAGGATCCTGAACTAAACTCTGTTGGAATCAATGGTAATCTTTGCTGTATTTTGTTTTCTTCTTTTTAGTATTTAGACCATTTCTTCCTGTTAACACTTATCTAGAAGCAACCTTCCCATCCTCACAGAAGGAAGGTGTTTTTTTTTTGCAGCTCCTTTTTCTTGCCAGATGAAAACAAATCGGATTTATGGCTTTCTCTAAAGGCCACAGAGAAGCCAAGTAATTTCCAAGGGAAAAACAGAATAGCTTGCACAAAGAAATGTTTTTAATTATAAAAAGGTTTTGAAGTATTGCATAAAGAATCATTAATTGTTGCCCCAGCAATTACGTGATATTATATCCATATGGAGGTTCTTTGCTGTCATTTCAAGTTGATGGTAGGCTATTTGCTCTGGGCTTTTTCTTTTTGTTCCCCCTCTTTTTTTTTTTTTAAGAAGGACTAAATTAAACTACCTCAAGAGGAGGAATTTTTCTATTTCCTGTTAATTATCTTCTTCCTTTTTTCTCTCCTTCTTTTTTTCCTCATAGGACAGAGCATTCTAATGATCATGTTTTACTCCATACATTCTTCCACCTGCTTGCTTACAAACTTCCTGCCAAAAAACCTGTTTTGTAACTCAGAGTAGTAACTCATCATGAATTAAGTGAGAGCAAATTTGTGGTGTCTCTACCCCCCCTGATTTGGATTGTATTTTTCTAAGAATAGCATTTTAATTCTGAGAGGACACAGCAGAAGCTGACACTGCCCTAGGGAGACCAGGATACTCCAGACTGCAGCTGTAAGGATGTACAAGATAGTGAGACATGGCAAAACCCTATTGATCCTTCCTCTCTGCCCAGAAGATGACACAGATCAATGTCACATCTTCTATAAGCCCTGCTTGTTCCAGGAGCAAAATTCCCCAGGTAATTTACAGACTCTTATGCTCTACATTGTATGCACACGTTTTATCCCTGCCAGCCAAATATGGGACTTTCCAAGGTGAGAATCCCAAGAGCAGTATCACCTAATGGAGGAAACAGATGGGTATTCTAGACTGACCTTTAAACTTTGAAGTGTCCTCTAAACTACTCACACTTATTTTGGACCTACAGGTGTATTCACACAGCTGTAAGGGGACACAGGATGCTTGAGAAAAGTGTCCAGCTGCATGAATGGTCCCAAAGCTTTTTAGAAATCAGCCAACTGGATGCTTTTATGTTTCTTCCTCCACCTGGCTCAATGCAAGAGGTACTGGTTTAATTTTTCACTGGGAACTTCTAATCCCTGGAAGACATATATGCCTGCACAGAATAGTCAAGAGGCATAGACTGACTGAGGTCTACAGCTACTTATCTGAGTTTGTGCCTATCTAAGGGGCTCAATCTCAAGGGTTCTGTATAGACAGAGAGGGACTGTGCCCTTGGTAGTGGCCCTTCAATGGTGGCAACCTTCTGAGACCATATCCAATTTTGGTCTGTCACAGAGCGAGTACTCCAAAGAGGAAGGAAGATTTTTTTATTTTTTTTTGCTAGAAATGAAACTATGTTTTGTGCAATTCAAATCTTCCTGTACTTCTGCACTGAAGGTCTCTGGGTACTAATTTAATGGGAAATTTGTCATCACTTTTATTCATTGGCTAGGTGAAAAATTTATCTAAAGTGTAAAGGTGATTTCTGTTCCCAACCACCTTCTTTGCATCGAAGGGTTGAGCCATTGTCAAAGTGAAGGTGAGTGTAAGGCACCCATCACAAAACAACCCCACCAGAACATAAACCGAGTGTTTTCAGCACTGATCAATGGTGCAAATCATTCTGAGTACCATATACACCTCTGTTCCAAGCTGTCTGAAACATGGTGCTTATTTGAAAGAAGGGAATGGATGCTAAATTCCCAAATGAACTACGATTGGTTTGATAACAGGATTTATGGGAAAAAATAAGCAATTAATACTAAACATCTTGTTTTTTAAATACAGGTCTCCTGTATTATATATTGCCAAGCAAGCTGCAGAAATTTGGTCTGAGCAAAACTATAGCATGTCTTTAGAAAAAAATCTGTGCTCAGAAAATGATTGGCAACAGCTTGCTGTCAATGTGCACTCAGTGAGGCTCCAAACTTGTCTGTTGTGGATCTGGGACTGCTCAGCATTTTCATAGACTATTGTACTCTGTTTGGAAGTCATCTACTGAATTTGTAATTAATTAATAATAACATCCATATTGTTGCACAGGCAGCTGTTAACCAGCAAACAGCTGCATTGCTGGCTGGGAGGCAATTCTGCTGTGTGGAAGGGTCTGTCCCCCCATATGTGCTGGCAGGAGCTCAGAGGAGTCTCTGAGGTGCAAACCCTCTCTGGGAGAGTGTGGCAGTAACTAATTTCATGCAAATGGATTACAAATTCACTGATCCTGGAAAATTTTTGATCCGGCTTTCTCTTACTGCTCCCATTTTATTTTTCTCTTCCAAAGATGCTTTACATTAATAGCAGGAAAGACAGTCATTGTCCAGCACTCCAATGTCTTTCAAACTTGCATCCTGGAAACTTCAGCACTTCCAAAGACAGCCTCCTGGCCCTTTGCTCTCATCATATATTATTCTGTTGTCTCAGAACACCAGTTTTCTTCCACTTTGTCAATCCTTGTCTTAAATAATATCTAAATGAGATAGTTATTCTGCCTTGCTTTTTTTTTTATCTGTTTTAGTTTTTTGGGGGGGGTTTTGGTTTGGTTCCTTTTGTTTTGGTTCTTTTTTAACCTTTTGCTATTATATATTGCTTTTTGTTCAGGCCTCTGAAATAGTTTATGAAAATCTTCTCCCTGTGGGATTTTCATGCTGGAATAAGGCAGACAAATCCAGAGAGAACCAGCCTGCTTTGTAAGAGGTGCAGTTTTGTGCTAAATTTCTACATTATTTGGTAGTAGAAGTTTCAAAAAGATAGGACTAGACTCTTGAGAGAATTTAGGCATTGCAACTCAATAGCATCTAATTTTAGGTACCCCATTACTTTAAAGTGACTAACACAAAGTAAATGCAGTTTCAGGGATTTCTACATATGCATGGGAAAATTTCTGAGACCAAAACTGAGATTACAGAAGCTTAATTGATTTTGAAAGGATATTGTTGGAATGGCTAACATGGAACGTGTTCAGCTGATTGACATAATTCAGCCTTACTTGACACAATTCAACCTTACTTGCTCTCCATTGCCTTCTCAGTCCAGTGCTGGGGCCTCTCATCTACAGGGAGTACAGTACGAGCAGCCAAGTCCTGACATAAACCATCAGCTCAAATTAAATTCTATAATCCCTTCTCCCAAGCAGCAAATCATCAATATCCCCACATACCTGGAAGTGGACTACCTGACTTACTAAGGTAATTTCCAGTCCTGTAAGCATGCAGACAACTGGGAAGAGGATCAGGTTCCTTAGATAATTATTAGATGTCGAAATGTCTCCTTACCCCTTCTTTTGTCCAACCTCCTTGATTTAGGAAACTTTTCCCATCTTTCTGAAAAACTCCCTAAATATGAGGTTACAGGCACTCAAATAATTCTGTGAGAAACCAACCTTGTGAGAAATGCTTAGCTATTTGGGGAACCAGAAAGTGGGGTTTTGTGATTTTGTATTTTTCCTAACAAATTCTGCTTAATTTTTTTCCTGAATAGTCACCAGAAAGGGGCCAAAGGCCCTGTTCATGCAGAAACCTCACAATATTTATACCAAGTGGGTCACTGGACCAGAGACTAAACTATTTCTACAGAACCTGGTAAGTGGGCCAAATGTAACACTGTCGGCTGAATATTTATTTAATCTTGAGCACATGACCATTCAAGTGGAATAGCCAGGGCATAGGAAAGTCCTACATCAAGTTCCTACAGCCATTCATATCATGGCATATCGATTTTATTGGCTTTTTTTGTTTGTTTTTGTTTGTTTGTTTTGTTGGGTTTTTTTGTTTGTTTTGTTTTGTTTGTTTTGTTGGGTTGTGTTGTTTTTTTTTTGTTTGTTTGTTTTGTTGTTTTTTTTTTTTTTGTTTTGTTTTGTTTTTCCAGGGCATTTTTTTTTTGTTTTCCTGACTTCCATATTCTGGATGAGGGTTGGAGGCAGCCTGAGTGCTGGATCTGATTTTGCTCCACTCTGAGGCTGGTGAAATTATTCTTCTTCTGTTGTTAGTTAGACTTACATGCAAGATAAATGTTCAGGAAGTTGTAGGTGTCAAAAAAGCAGAACATCACACATCTCAAATACCTTAGCAGGCACTGAGAGAATATAGAGGTCAACAGGGTTATACTGGGATGTCTTAAATATCAGTGACCTCCAGGGTCAGAAAGCCACCTATGAATCTTTCATGAGTAGTCTATGATCTATATTAAACAAATTTAAAAAAAATAAAATATCTGATTCTGACGTCATTGACACCTATTTCCCCTTATTTTCCCCAAATTAATTCCTTGGGCTATATTTCAGTTATGGGAAATGAGGCATTTGGCATACTTAAATGGAAGACAAATAAGGAAAGAAGGTTGAAACCAGTGCAAAATTTGTGATGGTGGGGGTGAGTGGTGTTAATGGCCATTAGTGCACTTCAGGGAGATCAGTTCTTTGCTCTTGTTACAAGCAAACAAGCAAAGTGGTGTTATGTGTTCATTAAAGAATTCTACTGGCTGGCATGGGAGAGGAAAGGGATGGAAAGGAGCCTTTTTCCATCACTAGTTTCTATGATGATAAATATTTTACAGTAAAACTTCAAAAAGTCAACCATTCTAAGTGATGCACCCTCAGAGGGGTGATCTCTCTGTCTATTCTTGATTGCTTTTTGTTAGAGTTCTGCTGGCAATTGTTGCATATTGTTTGAAAAGTCTTTTATTTTATAAAGCACATATAATCTATATGGTGAACAAAAATTATATGTTAACATACTTGTGTGTCATTTTCTGCCCTCTTTTTCAAAACAACTAAAAATAACATGTATTTTAAATTCTTCAATTAAAAAAAAAAGAGAGCACAGATAAAAAACAAGATAGAAACCTTAATGGAATATGTTTTATATTTTTCCTATGATTTTCTAATAACTAAGAAGGCAGAAAATTACTTGAGATAGATCCTTCTCCTTCTGTGCCTGACTCCTTCCAGGGTTCAAATCCCTCATAACATCTCTGGAGCTCACCCATATGAGAAACAGCTGCAGTTTAACTGCAAATTCTGCACTCTGTCTAGGTGGGAAGTTGGTCTTGGTTAACTGCTTGGGGAAAAGGAAAGAGAAAACTCACCATTTTAACTACTGTAATTAAAAGGATATATGGGGAAATATAGCAGTATAGCTTAACTTGTGAAAAAAGGAGGAAGTATGTCAAATTTCATATTTAATTGCTTTCTTTATTGAATATGGACAGGATACACTCCAACAGTTTTTTAAATGTTTAATACAGAGAGTATTAATGGGCAAGTAAGAGCAGGCCCTGACTTGATCAAGGATGCAGAAGGTAGTAATGAAAACTGAAGTTACAAATTCAATGGTTTCACACCTAGACTTGTAAGTAACTCTCAAGTAAAGCAAGAGGCACTCAAAATGCTTGACTCAAAAGGCTTTCTTATCCAGGAAAGACAGTTCTACAACATTATTGGTAGTAATGTACTGCAAGGAAGACTGAAAACAGTACATGGAGTCTAAAAATACAAGTAATCTTAAAAGCAGAGTTATCATACCTTCATCGTTTTTAGTGATACAAAGGTGTGTTTTATCTGCCTGCAATCTCTGTAAAACATGCACATGTCAAGGTTGTGCAACGGTAGCTCTTTGTGGAGATTCTAAACAATTTTAGCAACACAAAGGTAGGGAATAAGAGGGTTTGATATTTAGATAGGATTAGTAGAGCATTCTCAACAGTTTTAAAAGCATATCCCTATTTGTCTTAAGGATGTCATCTGAAAGAAGATATTGAAATACTGAAAGATCCCCCTAAAGTGTATCAGTTTGATGGATTGACTAATGAATAACTGCTATCAGTGAGCTCATGTGCAATGACTATTCCAATGATAAGTTCTGCGGAAGAGTCCTGAAACAGGCAGCTGAAGACTTGTGGGAATTGGTCCACTGTTTAAAAGCTATGAAAGAAAAGAAAAGAAGGAAGTTGGACATTTTATGTTCTTGGTGCCCTTTCTAGGGACATGAGGGTCCTATATTTTTCTTGAATCCACATGAAATGTATTGCCAATTCCACTGTTTTACAATATTGCAAGTTGTTCACTATAAGGATGCAAGGCTGGTATTATATGGTACCTGCATGAGTCTGTCCTGCATCTTTTCCCGTTTGATATTTTCATTAATGACACAGATTACAAAACAGGGATTAAATTTAAGAAATCTGCAGAAGACATGATGCTTAAATGATACAGAAAACTCCAAATAAAAATCAAGGGACGGTTCTCGCATGGTCCATTTCAGTTGAAATGGTATCTTACATATAAAAAGCTGATGGGAACAACTCCTTAGCTTGTGGCTCTTGAAAAAAGGATCTGAAGCTAAGGACACATACCTTCTACAATTAAAAAATTTCATGTTATTGCAAAGCCCTTTAAACAGTACATTGGGCTACACAAACAGCATAAACAGCCTGCAGACTCATGAAGTAATCCTCCTGCTGTACTCAGCACTGATAAGGCCTCAGCTGAAACATTCTACTCGGTTTGAAACTTCTCACTTTAATAATTTGAGCAGTCCAGAGACATTAAAGCTCTAAAAAACATAATTTATGCCTGAAATGGAAAGAAAAAAAAAAAGTACTCTTAAGTGTGAAGAAGAAAGGATTGAGGAGGTGCATCCAAACATTTTCAAGAAAGCAAGCAAAAGGAAGTTCCAGCTTCTGAGATAAAGAAAACACTGAAATTACTTGCCTGAAGAGACAGTGGAGTTTCCATCATGCAGGGATTCTAAGTATACTTAGATGTGTCAGGAAAGCCAAAGAGAGCGGATGCAGTAATTACAGTGAGGGATGAACTAGGTTGGCCTGTTGGGATCCCTTCCACAATGAAGTTTCAGATAAACTTGGAGACTTGATGATGACGTCCTTTCGTTTTATAGATCTGGGAACTGGATGAGCATTGAAAACAAGGATAAAATCTTCATCATCAAGTTAGTCATCAGGAGAAAATATCCTGAATTTTTTGGATGTGTTGGTGGCTCAAAATTGCCTGTTGTGCCAAACGAAACTTGTTCAGTAAGCTGGAGATTCACCATTCTGCAACCAGCCTCTACTGTATTGGTGACTGGCAGCGTATCAAGAAGTGAGCTGGTGGAGGAGCTAATGTTAGAATGCTTTACTCTAAATATTTTGGTCTTTATTGTTCTCCAGTTCTCTATGATTTTGATATTTTTTTCCTCCAAAATTTTTGAGCAGCTTGTTTTCTTTTTTTTTAAATATTGAATGGATAATGTTGGGTTGAAAATGTTACCCAGCTGATGTAATGGACCAGTAGTTCTTTTATGTCTTTTATGTCTTTTCACACACATAAAAATGCAATTCAGAACATGAATACAGTTCTGTTGGCCAAATTATCCTGCTTCTATTCCCTGCCTTACAAAACTTCCTGGCCAGTTCATTCGCATTTGGGAGCCTGCAAACATGGCAGATGCAAGACTGCAATACTGCACAGGTCAGTAAAGCCAGCCCCTTGCAAGGATACAGTACGGAGACCTTTGCAACCTCATCTGGCCTTTCTGTATCTTAGACAGAAAGCACAAACACAGGAAATTTGTGATCTTATTTCTAGGTTTCCCACATGTACTCTCTTGTGAAAAGGCCATCCTTTGGGTGAATCCAGAGCTAGTTACTTCTCAAGCAAATGAAGTGGAATTCTGGCTTTGTTGAAAGACAAGGCAACTTTTGTCTCAACAGCTAAGCAATCAGGATAATCAGTTCCTTCTCATTTATAATTGAAATGCCCTTTTAATTAATGTTTCTACAGAGGTAACAAATTTTTTATTAAATTTGGTGGGATTATTAATTTTGCATTACTCTAACATAGCCTGGGGATTTCAGTCAGAATGTGGAACATGGCTTCTGTCCCAAAGGCTTTTCAGTCAAAAATGACAGAAACACACAGGTGGGAAAAGAAAGGAGTGCAAGCAAAAAAGGAGTCACTCTCAAGCAAAAGAACCAGAGCAGAGAGGGGTGAATATCTAGCTGACTATATCCCTATAATTAATAATTATTATAGTAATTATTTTTAATGAATTCTTTAATTGCATTTATCATTGCTAATATTCTTATTTCATTTTGCCTAATTGACTGCTAGAATGAGATTTATTATATTTGTCTATTTAATTCCACAAATCCTAATTCACCCTTATATTTATCAGTCCCACCTTGCTATTTCTATTTCATATATTTTGCCCCTTTCTGTTTAATATCTTTAAGGGGATTTTTCCTGACTAGCTGTGTAGAATTTCCCTTATGCCACCTTAAATTACTATATTATCATAAAAGCACCCTTAATTCAGAGCACCTTGCAGTAAAAGAAGGAAAGTATTTAAAAATTGAAATAGAAACAACATTGTTGCAAATGTCTTGGTAGGAGTCAAAGTAAATGAAGAGAAATCTATGTACCCTACATGCCCTAATGCTTAAGAGGACCTTAGTGGTCTCTTTGCAGCTGAAATGCTGACAAAATACTATGCTTTCTAGATATGGAGTTGCTTCCCAACTTCCTTCATCTTTGCTTTCTTGGAAGATGATGTCACCTTGGATCCCATGTTTTCCTTTAAGCATCATATTTGGGGATCTCTTCAGATTCGGAATTTCTTTCCTCCTTATTCACCATTTCTTTTTAACCAACTCAGTCAGTATGTCCTGAAGTACTGTGTCGACTTGTTGTGAGGTCAACCTTTCTGTTAAGTAGGGCAACTTGAAAATCACAAGATATTACTTTTTTCAGCCAAAGCAAACTGTAGATTGTTTATTAAAGCAGAACTTGCTAATCACACTTTGTGAAATGATATAACTGTGACAACAGGGCACAGAACTTCACTTGTGCCAGACTAGCCTCCATGTCAAGAAGACTAGTTTTAATCAATGACAATTTTGGTGTGATTGTGCTTTAGCCCTGTCTGTGACAGGTTTGCTCTGTCTTATTTCTTCAACTACTACTTTTGATGGCAAAACCTCCTCAAAGAAGCTGTCCCACTTCCTTTTCTATACACTGTTCCACAAATAAACACTCATGGACCTGAGACACATGTTTTCTTCTGTGCCTGGCATGGCTTTACAGGCTGTCTACAGGATCACATCTATTCAGCAGTCCCTTGGGCAGATAGAAAAATATATCAAAGATGAAATGACAGGTAATGGAGCTGTCTAGCTAAAATCCCTCTTCTGACAAGATCCACAAACGTCAACATGTATCACTGGAAGATTTGCTCAGAAGTATTTTCACAAGCGTTGTGAGCACAGAGAAGATGCTGTTAACTCACTGCAATGCCCATTGTCATTATGCCGAAATCTGATGAATGATGTTTAATGTCTGTGGCTTTTTCAGGCTTTATGAGGCAGATATAACCTAAATCTTCCATCTGTCAGTGGAGTACCATTTGTTAAACAATGAATTAAAAAAGAATCATATTCCTGGGTGAAGGAGACAATCTCCTCTTTGGACAGGCACAGATTCAAGAGAGGGGACAGAACTTGCTTTTCCCCAGGCTTGCCTTCAGCTCTGGGTTTAGCACACCTTTTTTGGGAGATGGCAGCAGTGAATTCTGAAACCCAAAATAACATATTGCAAGGTGTCATGTTGCCTCAGTGAGATTGCTGCCTACAAAGGCCAGCAAAATCTGTCTTTGCAGCAGGAAGGTTTGCCTGTGGCTGTGAGGTTTTGTGCTGAATATGTGTTATGCCGTACAAAGTTTATTAGAGAAACTCTCTTATTGAGTCACAAGGTGCAGAAAGGACCCCCTTGCTTTCTAAACGCCTCCTCAGAGAGGAGTGTAGGTGCAGTTGGGGCAAATCATAGCCTCAGACTTTCTCAGTGCTTTACGTCTAAAGGATTATACAGATGCAATTGAATCTTTATACAATTTTGTTGTGCAGGATTAAGGATGGCAAACCTAATATATTTATATAAATATAGTATTTAGTTGACTACAATACTTAATAATATTAGGAAAAAAGACCTTAATCAGAATTAATTGCTACAGAGTATGTATAACTATAGCTACTAGTATAATGCAGTTGAAGCAATTATATTAAAGCTAGCTAAACAATTATTAAGTAGAGCTTGATATTGCTCACTCATACCAATACCTGTGGGACATTCTCTGTTGCTCAGTCTTGAGGAGTAACCTTTAAGGGTGTTCCCATTCAGCAGAAGTATCTTCACACACCTTAGCGTGGTGTGCTAGAAGTACTTCCTGCTCAAAAGCACAACTGGCTTTTTAAAGCATGAAGTGATTGACTGGCACTGATATGCATTTTTTAGATAATGTGTTATCAGACTTAGTTAGCAAAATATGGTTTGTGCTGAAAGAGGAGTTAGTAACTCCTTAGTTCCTTTTGCTCGACACTCCTGACCCTCAGCTCTACATCAGAGCCTGCAATTCCTTGCTGCTCCCAGCCTCTGGCAGAGAGCAGGTCTTGCATGTCCTCATGGTGGAGTCTGATAGTTTGGTCAAACTGACCTCAATGTTTTTCAACACTAAGAACAGCAGACCCTCCTGGCTTGATCTTATCACTGATCAGCAGACCCTCTTTGCTCAGGCCATCCCTGATAAACTTCTAAGACAAATTTCAAGCTGCTGTATCCCTGCCTAGGCACAGTGTTCTCTTACAATGTGCTAAATGCTTATGTAATTTGGGAGGCAAAATTTTAGACGCTTCTTGCTTTTTGAATCACCTAGAATATAAGTGAGGCCTTTGTGCATTATGCTCCTAGGTGTTGGAGCCCAAATCCTCTTTAAAACACACTTCTTGTTCTTCAGGAGGTAGATTTTCCTTTGGATGTGAAAATGTCCCAAGGTGCTCCATGATAACTCTGCATGCTGCAACCATTTGGTCTGTGTGTTCATTGTTTACTTGCCTGCTCAATTTTACAGACAAAAACTATTTTAATAAGGTAGGAGCAGGGAATTTTATGTGTTTGGTTCAAAATATTGAGAGGAAAGTATTTTAGCTGTTATGGCTAACCATAATTATGACTAGTACTAAATTGCGTGTAATGAAATGGCCCTTGACTAATCTCTTCAGAAGGAAAAAAACTAACATGTTCAGGCTACTGTATTACACTTTATTCTTCCATTATTTGGGCATTGGCTGGTTGACAAAAGTACATTTTTCAGAAAAGGACAAATTTTAACATTTCCTTGCATATTATATATATGAGTTTCACCTTACACATTACATGCCTTTGAGGCAGGTTTTTGACACAGCAACACAGCAATAAGGGTCCAAATTACCTGAGCCAAATTAAACTTAACCACATGACTCCAAACCCTCCAAAGGTGCTCAGGGGAGCTACACATTATCGAGCAGGAAAGTGCACTGCAGCAGTTCTCCCATCAGTCATTTGCAGTGTTACTGATGATCTCTATTGCAAAGTATTTAATCTTGGGAAAGAACAGTTATAATAAGCAGGGAGTCCCTAAACTGGAAACTACATGCTTTTAAGCACATATATCTGTGTTATTTATTGTATGTTATTGTAATTTTTCAGCCCTATAACCATGACACAGATGTATCTTATTATGGTACATTGACACAAGATGACATTTTAGAGACGTAGCATTAAAAAAAAAGTTATTCTACTTTAACTAAGAGTTGCTTCCTAAAGCTGCATCATAATAGGGAATCTGTAATAGGGGATTACTGATGCCTTTCAAGGTCATCTGCTTCATGGAGAGAAACAATATGGCAAGTTATATTAGGCTACCTGTTCCTAAGAGCATAAACTAAGCACAAAATCCTAGAAAACCAGAAATAAGAATAGAATGATTTACAAACATCAGAAAACATCATTGTTTGGAAACTGGCAAATACTACATCTTTGTTTGCATGTGTTGCAAAATAATTTTATCTATTCTTCAGCATAGGTATGTACAAATAGCTAGTAAGTATCGTCTGCTTGATCAGAAAAACTATGTTTTGAATGACAAAAGATGTCCAAGTTTTTAAGATCGGTTTAAAATTCCAGTATTTTTTAACTGATATATTTATTTATTTATTTTACCTTTAATAGCAGAAGAATAAGCACCAAGAGCAACAACAACAAAAAAAATTGTAACAGCAACTTTTCCCAAAACTCTGTTTAAATGTGGAGTTTTTACAGGGTTTTTTTAATTGAAAGAAGAAAGTCAAGGAAAAGGGGAAAAGTGATCTTCTGTTGTGATTAAAGGTTGTGTTCTTGGAGCCCCTCCAGGGCTGCTTGATCCTGGCTCATATAGAGAGATTGACGCTCTCAAAGCAATGATACAGAGTTGTGGTTCTGTGATTGCACATTCATGATTTATAGTGTATGTTGATTCTTTTGTGAAATTGCCTCTGCAGAATTAGTTTGGGATAAGAAAGAAACTCAAGTGAAGGCTGTTGTTTGCATCCCTTTTTCAAATGTGTCTTTATGTTGTGTTTTTCTTTTCAGGAAACCATTTGAAAGGGTAAATTTGGTTTGGGAACACTGAAGTGGAATGCAATTATCACTGGTATGTTCCAAAGCACAGTGCAGTTCACTGCTTCACTTTGTGTCAAGACTGGATAATTACACAGTATTCCAGGGAAAAAAAAAAAAAAGAAGTAAAATTCAAAAGAACCTGCAGGTAGACTTCAAATACAGGAAAAATACCTATCAATGAATATTCAATATATCCCCCTGCTCCCTATCAGATCTGAGGAGAATAGGTGATCATTTAGAAAGTTTAGCTTAAAGTATGAATAAGAGATTGCGTAATCTTTATTTTAATGATTATATCCTTGGCTTCTGAAACTACAGGAAGTCTTTATTAATGTTGTTGGGCTTTCCCAATGTGATTTCATATTGATAGAAATAACCAAAGCTGAGTTGTTTAGTCAAATATGCAGCTGAACACCAGTGTTAGCAAAGTTAGGGCATTTCTGCACCAGCACTCTGGCTGGAACAGAAATCCTCCCAAGAGGAAATGTAGAGGTCAAACCCAGAAAGTATAAAACCTTTTACAAGACAAGGGGTGGGGGAAAGGATAGTGATATTCAACACAAACAGTAGCTGAAAATAATACCTACAGCTTTTAAATTCGAAAGCAAAAGCAGTCATGGAATTGTTGTGAGTCAGAGCGATGATCTTGTGAAGGAACCCAGAGGTAGGGAATTCTGAACAGATTGTAGGCGAAAGAAATATAAAGGGCAGAGGAAATACCCATTTTTATACTTGGAGCTCTCTGAAGCTTGATTTGCCCACATAGTCCAATTAGGATCTCAGTTGTAGTTGAGGCATCTGAGACCCCCTAAGCACAAATGAATCCTGCAGTAATAAACCTCATTATTATGACCCACTAAATCTCTATTTGGGAAATGAGAACGAACATACCGTTATGGCTCTGTCCAAATATTAACTAAAAATAGCTCTCAGTACAACTTTATTCCCTTATTAGTACTTTTATTAAAAATTCTCCCCTGCATATAATACAATGCATATTAAAAAGAAAAAGAAAAATTATAGAGTTTAAATTACCATTTTAAAAGTGCTATTCATATATATTCTATTATGTGAATCTTTTAGTATAGTCATGTTTTATTATTGGATAATAAAATAATTTTTAAAATGTGTCCTGTGTGAAAGAGATACTCCCATGTGGTAACTTAGACATACTTCACTTTCCATTATAAATTGATAATTGTAGTTTAAAATTATAAGTGGTAACCTCTGAATTGATCTAACATAGTAAATGACTATTTTTACTTCATTATGATCCACTTATGGTTTTTGTCTTTGGATGATGAAACATTTTGGTCATTAACACCAGATTGCCTGAAAGAGTTGCCCTTTCTGTGAGGACTAGAGGGTCACTTGCATAAAGTAAGGTGAAATCTCAGACTTCTCTGCTTTTTACTGAGGAATATCCTGTTTTATAGTTCGTGGGCAACTTTTAGGCAAATAAATCCAGATTCATAAAGGGATTTGAACATAATAACCTTAGCACTGCTACATCAGTGTTGCTTTGGCGATGGACTTTACAATCCCACACCAAAGACGAGTTCTTTGGAACAGCAGTTTTCTTCCAGCTTTTGAAAGTGTTGCCCTCTTTTGGCTCACGTGTCTTCATAAAATTTCCCCCATATCTGCAAGTTTAAATTAAAAAACAGCTCAGACCAAGTATAATTGCTGGAAGATTTTTGTTCCTCCAGGGCAGCAGAGGGCAAAACCCAGTTACAATAATTAACTTTTAATGTGAATTTTGGTGGCACTCCCTGCCCCAGCTGAGCTGCTGCTGGCAGTAAACACTAATTAGCTGTTCTTTGGCAGCATGAACACTTGCTGAACACTAATGACTCTTGTTTTCTACACTTTTTGCTGAAAGAACCACTGCTGTCTCATGAGAATGTGTTAAAATGTGGTAAAACATTGTGTAGGGCTTCCTGACACCTCTCCTGTGCAAAGGAAAGCTCCTTGGTGGGCAGGATGCAGAGTGTGAAAAATGCAAGGATTTGGGAGTCTGATGAGTTTGTGTAACCTCTTCACCAAGACAGTGGCATCTCTGGGAATGTGCATGGTATAACTTTTAACACCATAGAGCTTTCCAGGGAAGGCTTAATGTCCTAGCTCTCAGGCAGAGATTTTATGTTGCTTCTCACAATTCAGTTGTGCCTCAGCCCCACCATGAGGAGCAAAGCACCTTGAATCTTGCACAGATTGGCTTAGTTTAGATTATGGAAGAAACTGATGTTCATGTATGAAGCATGCCATTTGCCTAAGCAGATATTTTATCCCATTGCTCAAAGCACCAGCTTCACCAGAACAGTGCTGGCTCTGTTTACAGTGTGTTAGCATGTTCTCAAACATGTGCCAGGAAGCACTGCTATTGAAAGGAAAATCTGTCTTTGCCTTCTCATCATTTGTGGTCACTTATTCATTCCAGGAGAGGTTTCTAAGGGAATCACCAGCAGTTCTTCTTGCCAGAGATTCCAGGCATTCAAGTGATGATTCAGATGACATTTGTGTGATCACACTGAAGAAAGGCAAATCTGTATGGTAAGTGACAACTTTCAGCGCTGAAAGGGAGAATCATATAGCAGGATGTGTGAGCCAATCCTTGGAGATGTGTTCCATGCAGTGACTCAGGATTTTGCACTTTGGAAATATTGCACTACCCACATATGCTACATTGCACTAAAAGTAGCTTTGGAAGGATGAAAACATTTATACTGTTTACACTAAAATGTTTTGTCATTTTAAGTATACCACTGACATTTTTTCCACAGTAAAAAATCCTATACCACTTGAGATCTATCTTGTGATCACTAATGTGTAGTGTCAGCTGGTCTGATTATCAGGATGTTAATGTGTGAATAAATTAAATTATTGAAGAAATAGTTCAGTGCTAGACCTGTTAATGTAGGAGACTGTCAGTCATCTCAGAGATCCTACAAAGCTTGGCCAGTGAGAATCGAGATTTGTGAGCACATATTAAAAATCTGTTTGGTGGTGTGGGTTTTGTGAGGCTTTTTGTTTGTTTGTTTTTTAAGTAAGAAAAACCAGAAAAAGTAAAGCAGGTTTCAAAAGTGACACCCTGATGACTAAGGTGTAGCAAACTTTTGGAAAAGCCAGTTTGCTATTTCAGTTATACAGGGTAGTTGGAGTTGCTAGACTGCCCTGGTTGTTAAAAGTGATAGCACACAGGTAAGCCATGTGTGTGCATTGGTTGCATAGAATTATTGGTATCTTCCATGGGATCTTTTATTTGACAATAATCTCCATGAGCTATGTGTTTGAGACTAGTCCATGCATTCTCAGTGATGTCTGGTAAAGTGTTTAAATTATACAATCCTGAAATTTCAAATCCTGGAAGGGTTGGAACCCAGAATGCACAAAAAGGATTTTTCAGCAGATATTTATCATTTTGTATATCTTCCAGCAAAGAAAAATGGCAGGTACTCTAGAAATAGTTATACTGGCTGGGACAGATGCTTTGTTTATCTCTCTTTTACCTGCATTATCAACTTGTCTCTAGTAAAGCTGTCATATTTGCTAGAGGTTCCACTGATTCCTTTCCTTCATCCCCTTTTCATAGTGTCCCCTTGAGGGGAAGATTTATTTTCTTCTTAAAACAGCAAGTCTAGGCCTTATACATGCTGCATAAACAAGAGATGAAATCCTTTGTGTCCCATATTTTTGCCGAGTAGTGCAAGGATGGTTGATTTTACATTGCCTGTACCAATAAAATATGAACATTTTCCAGTTTTTACAACTGTGCATAATCTCTCATACAACACTTCTTTTTCTCCAACAGGTCATGAAAACATCGTATCTCTGTGAGTATCATTATTATTTCTTTCTAGCCTAGAAACACTGAACTCCAGAGAAATGAGGTGAGATTCCCAAACTTCCAGCCTACCTGGGATGATACAAAGTGTCCCGGTGTCACACCCTCCACTGTTGTGGAGCTGATGCTATTAGCTTGCTCATTCCTCTCTATCTTTTTTCTTTCTCTAGGGGATGATTAACTTTTCACTGAGTGAGTCACCTGCTTGTGATTAAAATGTGAAGTTTCAAAACAGCACAGAGAAGTAACAGCGCTACATGAAATCACAGCTCTGGTGACCCAAGTGTAATGAAAAGGCAGTAACACTAACAGGATTGAGAGGTTTTCAAGAAACAAGGTTTAGAGAAACTGGCTGGAGGCTTTGATTCTGAGACCAAAATCAGTCTTTGCAAAGACAGTGATTCTTTTCATATCATAGAATGTCTGATTAAAGGGCTGAGCTATGCAAGGGGATGCTAAAGACTTCTGGCAAATATCTACAAAATTGCACGTGCACTGGAGAGCACATGAAACCATGACCTGTGCAAACTCTCTATCCCTGTTAGAACTGCAGTCAGTCCTAGGAGAGTCTGTTTATTCCTTGTGGTAGGAGAGAGTAGGGCCGTTGTTCTTCCCCAGGGTTTTATTCAGCCATAATTTTCTTTTCACCATTCTTCCCCCCCCCCCCCCCCCCCCCCCGGAATCTCACAATAGCCATGATGTACAATACTTTTTTTGAGGTAAGAGGGGGGACTTAGATCAGAATAGTCTCAGAACTCTTGTAACACTGTACACAGGTATGTATGTATAAAAAAGAAGCTCTCTAAATTTCCAGTTTCATTTATATGTTACCTAGAAAATAGAACTTCAGTTATTACAAATAACTGATCTTAATTAAAATAATTACAATCCCAAACTCTAAGTATAATCATATCACTCTTTCTAGTAAGATTGCTGTTTAGAATCTGCCAGAAGTGTTTATCAGGAGATGAGGGATAAAAAATTTTTGTGATTCACGTAATTATGTATCAAATAAATATTGAATTTTCATTTTCAGAACCTGAAACTAAAAGGTATTTTTCAGCAAGTGTTATAATCAAACCTTGATATAAAATAATCTACTTAATGTGCAGGAATAAGATACTGATTCTCTGAAGTTAGTAGAGGTGTCCAACACCAATGATTCCTATTCCTATTTCTTTGGAGAAAAACACTGCAGTCCTGGGAAAGAAGAATCTATTTTTAAGGAAAAGATGAGTTTTAGCACAAGAAGAGACCTTCAAGTGTTCAGGATCAGAAGCCTTGAAAAAGTCCTCCCTCTTCACCCCCCAAAAAAAGCCTTTTGGAGGAGCTAGATCACCTGGGACAGATTACAAGTGTTGGATGGGCAGGGGTGATTCTTCAGTGAAATCTGAGCTTAGTCTGAGGAGAAAAAAGGCCTCATAGGATACAGGTCTTAGGGAGAGAGCTGAGAAACTCCTCTTTGGTGAGGGGGTTAAAAGGTGGGAGGGGTTGAAGTTGGAAATGTTCAGCCAAAGTAGGGGGACTATGAAGACCTCAGGGTGGACAACTTGGAAGGGTAATTGTATAGCTTGAGGAAAGGGCTATAAAAATCTTGAAAGGAAGCCAAAGACAATTTAGGAGTTGGATAGCTTTGAAGATAAGATGATAGTGGAACATTTCCTGGAGGACAAAAGAAGCTGTGGCAGGAAGCTGAAAGACAGTCTGGGGTGGGATCCCTTGGGTTCTTTTCTTTAGTTTCTGTCATCCTCAATTCTATTTGATAAATGCAATGAATACTATCTTAAAAGCAGATAACATACATATTGTAATTTTTCATTTTATTTTTACTATGATCCCATTTATTACCTTACTAAAAATTCCCTTCTCTAGCAGTTGGGAACTAACTTCAATTTCTTCTGATTCCAATTTTTGCCTAGCTCTCTATTAGTCTGTATATCCTTGTTCTTAAAATTACACTGCTTTTAATACAATTAGGTATTTCACCCGGTGTGTGTGTGTTGTGTGTTTAGCCCAAAGTTAACTGGGCTTTTCGTTTACAAGAGCAAACTACCTAAGCTTTCTAGCTGCCGTTTGACTGCAAGCCACATGTTCCGTATGTCACTCAAGTTTCTGCTTCTGCTTTAGTTTTTCCCTAGATCTTTCTCTAAGCAGAAGGATGATAGTTTAGGACACTGAGGTGCTGAAGCCTGTCCAGCGATGGGCAACAAGGCTGGTGAAAGGTTTAGAAAACATGTCTTATGGTTGACAGAGCTGGGTTTGCTTAGTCTGGAGAAGAGAATGCTCAGGGGAAGCCTCATCACCCTCTACAGCTACCTGAAAGGAGGTTTTAGTGAGGTGGGGCCAGTCTTTTCTGCTACATCTAGAGTGAGAGGACAAGAGGAAATGGCCTTAAGATGAGACAGGAGAGATTCATGTTAGATATCAGGAAAAAAAATGTGTACTCTTAGGGTGGTCAGGCATTGGAATAAGTTGCCCAGGGAGGTGGGAGTCACCATCACGAGTTTTTTAAGAGGCATCAGGCTCTGGTGCTGGGTGATACGGTTAAGAGGTTACAGTGACAGTGCTGGGTTGATGGTTGGACTGGATGATCTTAAAGGTCTCTTCCAAACTTGATGATTCTATACCTCTCGTCTCCTAAAGGTGATGCATTCAGCAGTTTAACCACTTCTGTCAGTACTTCCCTATGTGTACCTAAAATAGTTCCTCCACGCATCCTAGGGTTGCCTTGCCTTTCCACACCAGAGATCCCCCACCTCATTGTCATCCACTGAGAAAAACTGTACTTATTTCATAATCTTCAGCTCTTTACAAATGTTGCAATTTGTGCTGATTTGATTGCAGTCCATATCTGTAATTCTAATTCTCAATGAACTTTAGGTGTGATTTTTGTCATGTCTGTGTTGATACAAAATTTGGAGGTGTCACCAGCAGATTTTATAAAAAATTCCTAATTGGCATTTTTCAAAATATTAATTCATTTTATGATTAAGCAAACTTATCCCAAGGTGGCTGAGTTCAAAATATGTACCTTTCAGATTACATTTCCTGCCTTTCAAAACTGGTTTTCAAAACTCTTTCTTGCTTTGTCCCAGCTCTTTCCTCTACAATCCTCAGTTACTATTGCTACTAGTAATGCGTCCTTAAAAACATTTTGCTGATTTCCATGGATATGAGGTAGGTCCAGTTTTGTGACTGCTTCTCGATTGAAAAACTGTGAAAATTATAATTATTATTTTTCCTGAGTAGAACTGTTAAGCCATACTTCTGAAAACATGTCTCATCAAAACAATAGCTAAAGAGCTGCAAACATGACAGGACACACTCTCTTTCCAGGAGAGCTCACAGCCGAGACTGACGTAAAGAAGGAGGGTCAGGAAATTGATGTACACACAGAAAAGGTTAATAACGGAGCCAAGAGTTGAACTCTTGAATCCCTGTTGAGAGCTCTTTCTTCTCAAGTTTGTTGTATATCCGGGGAAATATCAGTCACACCTGTACAGAGACACTGAGACATCTGGCTCCAACGAGGCATCTCTACTTCCAAGTTCTTTTACCATTCTACCCCCAAACTGACTTCTTCAATAGGACTCTGAGTTTTTTGACATTTGATCCTCTCTTCTTCTTCCTTTGGCATTGCTTCAGTCACATTTCCTTTTAAATTAGTTCAGTGCTGGATTTACCAAGCTTTTAAGATATGCAGGGAAACAGTCCCTACAGACTCCTTATTCTTCAACTACACCCTTTCCCATCATTTTATATCTCTTCTTCCATCAAAATCTGCATAAAAACATTTTTTTGTAAAGGGTCTTTGTTTTGTCTGCTAAATCCCTTCATATAAATTTAACTCTACAATGCAACTAATTCAAAACCAACAGTCATCTTGTGAGAGTACACAGAGAGAAAAAACTCTAACACTGACTGCATTGAGCGTTGTTGAGCCAAGAAGCATATGCTTCTTCTCCAATCAATAACATTTTATGTCTAAACCTTTTTCAAAGGAATTAGAACAATAAAACACACTAACTTAAACTCATAAGCAGTCTCCTTTCCTGCTTGTATTTTAAGAAAAAAGTAGAATGGATTTCTGTTGTTAAAAAATTCTAATTAAAAAAAAAAATAGAAAGGAAAATGTGTATTGAACATCTGGCTTTCAGTGAGGTCTTGCTCTCTCCTATTTTTTCCAGCTGTGTTGGCTCTTTACTTTGATGGATCCTCTCTCAAGCAACCCTGAAGATCATTTTCCTACTGCTGGGATGTCCCTTGGCTGTCTTCCCATTTTTAGAAGAGAAAGTAGGAGTGGATACCACACATGAACTTGGCTTAAAGGGACTAAACTGTCCCCTCCACTTTCAGGCACAGCTGGAATGAAGAACTTGAAGGTATAAATAAAACCCACAAAAAGCAAACAAGAAGTCCCAGTTAGACAGCTATGTCTACTTACTTTGGAGAAACAGAGCTGTCTGAGTACCGTCACCTATTCTTTAGAGCTCTTCACTCCCCTGATCAGGGCCAACCAGGAAGAAATGGAGCCAGGTTAAAGACTCATCAATAAGCAGATTAAGAGAAATGTGGTCTGCTTAGCAAGGGCCTAGAAAAGAAAGTGGTTCAGTTTGGGGGTTTTTTACTGTTCAGTGTTATTGCACTTCTCTGGTTTAGATTTATATAAATGACATCATGCTGTCCTTCAAATTTCTACTCATTTCATGGAGTACTCCTTTTTATTCCCTTACCTATGGCTGACAGCACTTTCTACAGTCTCAGGAAAGTTCCTTCCTAAAGAATAGGACTGAATTTTAAAATGTTACCCCAAGGTGGAAATAGTTGCAATGATAAGGGTTTCCATAACTTTGTCTGGGATTTCCTAGGCAAAAATATGCATTCTATAGCACATGTGCCATACTAAGTGAACATAACACATCTGGAAAGGGCTGTATTAAAAAAGTATTGCTGACCTGGGGCTGTGTAGTCAGAGTTCAAGAGGGCCTTTTGGGTTTATGTGACATGCACACATTATCAGCACAGCATGTGTGCAGGCCTCTCCATGTGCAGCGTGGTAGAAAAAGCCCAAATCCTTTCATTTCAAATAGATTTTATTTAAATTACAAGTGATAAATAGCACATATTTGAAAAATATAAATATATGGCAATCATACTTAGTGTCTTTTAATCTGACTTCTGCAACAAAGGCTAAGGAAAGTCAGTTTCCTGCATTATAATTTCAGTTTGACCTACAGTGTATCTTCTAAGAATAGCAGCTTGTCTTGATATGAACAGATGGATGATGTACCACCAATATGTAAGTTGTTCCAATAGTTATTCTTGTTAAAAACATTCATATACTTCTAAAACTACATCTGCTGCATTAAATCTCATGGTAATTGTCTTTTTTTTTTTTTTTTTTCTGCTAGCTGAGATTATTTTGGAGAGCAAGTGACAGAAAATGCTTTCTGGCTGTTTTAGAGGGTGACAGCAGTGTTTGTAGCCTTAGCAGTGTATGGGGAAGAGCATGTGTAATACAATATACAACTTTAGAAGCTAGGACTTGTTGTAGGAATGCCTTTATGGTCTGCCCCTGGCAAAATAGCCTGGATAACAATGGCTTTTAAGACAGGAGGGCTTGTATACATGACAGGTGAATGGGACACCCAAAACTCCAAAGTTGATGTGGTGGACTGACCCTGGCTGGATGCCAGGTGCCCACCAAAGCTGCTCTGTCTCACTGCTCTTCAGCTGGACACAGGATTAAAAATAAAAGAAAAGGCTCATGGGCAGAGATAAGGACAGGGAGAGACCACTCAGCATTACCATCATGGGCAAAACAGACTCAACTTGGGAAAAATTGATTGAATTTTGGCCAAACAAATCAGAGAAGGGTAATAAGAAAATAAAACTAAGTCTTAAAAATTCCTTTGCTCCACCCTCCCCTTCTTCTCAGGCTCAGCTTTGCTTGTGATTTTCTCTACCTTCTTCTCACCAGTGGTGCAAGGGGACAGGGAAAGGGGAAAATCGCTCCTTTCTCCTCAGTGAAAGGACTTCTCACTTCTTTTTCTGTTTCAGTGTGGGGTCCTTGGCATGGAAGACTCCAACATAAGTCCTTCCCGCAGGCTGCTGTTCTCCAGAAACAGCTCCAGTATGCGCCCCTTTCCACGGAGTGCAGTCCTTCAGGAATACTCCACTCCAGTGTGGGTCCACCACAGGGCATGGTTTATGCACCACCTCCTTCTGCTGTTACTGGTTTTGCTTTCCTGTCCGTAGATAACACTGTGCATCAAACTGTGTCCTGTTCTCCATAACAGATGGTCAGGTCCCACAGAGGGATTTGGGCTGGTAACCAATAATGACATTTCAGTGCAGCAGCAGTGTGTGTGGTGTATTGTTAGATGCAGAGTAACATGGAGGAGTTGTTTATTATAAACTGAGGTCCCTAATGCCTTTTTTCAGTGGTTGTCCAGGAGGGAAGGTTAAAGATCTCATGTGTTCCATGTCTACCCTGTGCCTCCATGGTGTAAGAAGGGATTCATCTAGTCAGGGCTCCTTTTCTCAAGGGAGCAGCTTTGTTGGCCAGTGTTATCTATTCTTCTATAAAATGACCGGTCTGTTTGAGGTTTTGTTTGTAAAGTACACAGTGCAAGCTAGTCAGCAAACACAACTTTTGATTTTTCCCTCCTGAAAATCCAAGTGAAAATTCCCTAATCAGCCCCGCTTGGCATGTAATTACACTGTTTCTTCACTTGGCTTGCAGATCTTTGGGTGAGACTTGAGCAAGGGAATATGCCTCAATGAATCAAATTTGGCCAAATTGTGGATGGTTTATACACACATATTATGCCTGCTTTTTAGTTCACAAACAAGTGCCCTCAGGTCAGTGAAAAGACTTAACACAATGCTCTGAGGCCATGTGTGCATGGACTGGATATGACCTCAGACCTTTATATGCTACCAGCTGGCCAGTGAGTTGTACACACAATTTACTGTTTGAATGTTTCCTTGCAGAGGGTGCTCCTCCATCTGCCTTGCTCTGCTTAGGCAAAAACTCGGTGAGAACATGGGAAAGTATTTTGTACAATGAAGGGAAGGAAAAGAGGAGCCAGTAAAAAGGAAAATCACTAATTGATATTTTGGCATGTAATGAAGATCTTCATAGATTTTACATCTGTACAAAACAATAACTTCATTAATCCCTCTGAACTGTGTTCTCTATGTTTTCATCTGTAGCTAAAACCCTTGCCTTTAGGAATTAGTCCAAAAGATCAGAAGATTATTCTTCCATTATGGACTGCAGATTGTATGTGTAGATTTATATGTTAAAATTGCCAAATTAATTGATGTGTTATTATTTTTTAAATCTTAAATTGGCTGTTTGGTCTATGGCCTGGGATAATATCATGAAGTCTCTAAATAAAAGACAGAGTGCTTTGGAGTGTGAAGTGCCTGAATACTGACGTCAGGTCATTGTGTTTCTGGTTGCAAATCAGTATATCTTTTTGAAGTGACCTGCATTTGAAAAAGATATGTTCAAAGCTTTAATTTGCTTTAAATAAGTAACTGTAACTGAAAGCAAATGGCAATTTCATGACAGAATTTTCACCAAGTCCATACTGTTGGAACTTAAATGGTAAATTTCAGCAAAGATAAACTTTTTAGTGTCTCTGTAATAGCAACATTGGGAAGATTAATGAAATCAAACTGAAAATCAAACAACGATACTGTTGTTTCTTATCATGTCTTTTTAGGGTGCTTGGGAGAAAGATCTCAATCATTTTGCTCTTCTCCTTGTAAACACAGTGACTGCTTAGGTAATAGTCCTTGTTCTGACATTACTTAGCAACGTACGGTGAAAACACAAACATGCTGCTTTATTAAGTGTACCACCTTAACTGTGTTTTAAGTGCATTCAGAGGATACGTTCTCAGACAATTAGGAAGGGGGACATGCAAAAGTCCATATCTGACCAGGAGGCTCATGCTGATGGAACCTGCCCTACTGGCATCATAATTGCAAATTTTGTCAGAGTCTGGGCAGCATGGAAGCTGCTCTCCCAAAAGACAGGGTTTGTTGGGTAGCATGCCATGCAAAGCAGAGGGAAAACTACTGGCAATTTGCTGTGGTGATAAAGGGTCTGAAGAAGTGGGTGCAGAAAGGCAGGTAGTATGGCTCGTGTGCTTGGAAACATGGACAGATGAAGGTGTTACCTTGAAGGGTTTTGATTAAGAGATCAGGTCAGCACTGTTGGCAGTGGTCACCCTTGGGAAATGGGAGCCTGAACCAAACCTGCAGAGAGACAGCAGTGTCTAAGAACCTCAGCAACCACACCAAAGGGACAGCAGTAGTTGAAGGTGTTATTGACACTGTTTGTGACTGTGAATAGTACTGGTCTGTATTTTCAAATACATGGAATTAAGGACACTTTTATTGCTGGAGATCAACTCTCCTTCCCCTTCCGTAATTATGTTTTGGTGAGAATGCTGAGCTCCCCTGAAGGAAACAAACTTCTTATTTGTTGAAAAGTGTGGGCCCCGTTCCTGAGGGTATTTTCTGCCTTCCAAATTGGGCTTGACTGACACCTAATCAGTTAACATATTTAAACAGCAATGCAATAAGGAGTGATATTTCTGATAGAAAGTTGGGCAAAATTAAGTTTTAGTTTTATGAATGACTCCATTCCATGTTTCACAAATGACAATCCTGGTGGCAATGAAAAGTTTTGTTGCTGTAATTGAGGGGCAGTGGCTGCCCTATGAATGTAAGAAGCTAAAATAAAGGGATTAGAAACATGGTACATATTACACTTTATCCATTTATGGAGCAAAAGTCAAGGAATGAAAAGTTTGCTGGGTTCAAAGAGAAATCTTTATGTTTTCTAACTCTGGCCTATTTTCCTCTAATTACCATATGGAATAAATGACACAAGACATTATGTAACAGGTTTTTTCCTCTAGAAAAATGGAAATCACATAGTTCACTTCAAGTAGGCATGCCTATAATTATTTTTAGAATGTAAATCTTAAAATAATACATAGTTATGTTTAAAAATCATAAATTTAGACACAGATTTCAGTGTAAAGACAGGGCAGATATTTGGCATAAATGGAGATCTATATGGTTTCTGCTATATTGCTAGTACCCTTTATTGCTGTGGCATAATGGCAGAAACATCAATCAGCAATCTACTTTTCTAAATTGTACTGATTTCTTCCAGCTTCTGATATTTAATGAGTGTATGGCTACAATAATAAAAACACTAAGTTGCATTTCTTTGCTTCATTTATCCTTATTTGGCATGTAGTAATAGGGTATTGTTTTGACTTTTAAAAAGTCAGATTTTTTTTCCTTTTAAAAAATGGTTTCCTCTTATCCAGTGTCAGCATTGATTAGGTTTGGCTGTGTTCAAGAATTCTTTTTATTACCTCCTTCATGTCTAAATGATTAATATGCAAAATTATGATCTGAAGTAGTGTCTAATGCATGAGACAACATATCTCTGTTATTGACAAAATCATGACTTTGGACTGTGGTTATTCTTCATGCAAGGCTGAAAGGCATAATTAGTGTTTGCAAAGTAACTTGAGATACTTGGATGAAAAGCACTACATACAATAAGTGTGAAGTGTTTTAACTGCTGAAATGTGAGCTGGCAAGTTCAGTGAGGCAGGGCAAAACCATGCAGCACTCACAAGAATATGTTCTCCCTGCACCAAAATGCATCAGTAAAGTTATGATAGTCTGCTGGGTTTTTTAGCACATTTTGTTTTAAACGTGAACTTTCCTGCAAATATTTGCTTTTTCTCTCCTTTCCTCACATCACAGCATTGATACTTACAACTAATGAAAAGCTGCAAATGTTTCTTCTGTTTATACAGAGAGAAATCCTTGTAAGTGAAATTTAAGAAATCTCTTTTCAGAATGGCTCTACATAATTATAATAGCCAGCTTTCAAGTGAAGGAATTAACAACTGTAAATCAATACTATTTGATCCCTGTTCAACAGACTTGCTAAAATAGCATTTCCTAGATGAAGATGCTTGAACAGAGATCTTTAGGAATCTACACAGAACCAGGGTCAGACAAACTGCTCCTTTGGCTATCCCCAATGCCAGTCTCTCTTAATTAAAAAAAAAGAATCTTGGGTTGGTTGGTTGTTTTTCATTTGGTTTTGGGTTTTTTTTTGTTTTTTGGGGGGGAGTGCTTTTGTTTTGTTTTTTGTTTGTTGTTTTTTTTTTTTTTTAAATTTACAAAGAGCCTCATTAACATTTGATTTGATGCAGACTGTTATTTTATTTTGATTTACAACGTTTTTAAGTAAAGGATGGTGGTTGAATAATCCGAGGCACTGTGGAAACAAAGAGGCAGACCCAGAAGGGCAGCAGGAGGCCCTTCTGCTGCTGGTGTGGCAGAGGGGATAGGAGCAGCAGTGTGATGGCAGTCCCCAAGGAGGGAACATCCACAAGAACTACCAGTTATTGTCCGCACCCCTCTGCAAAGGGCCAAGCTGCCCCTCTTACCATTCCCCCATGCTATGATCCCTTTCCTGGGGCAGGAGCAGCCAGCTCTGGGCTGCCTTTGTTGAGAGAACATGATTTAATTTTGCCTGTGCTCAGGACACTATTGCAGTACCCACGAGTCAACTTCTGTCTACTGCCATGTGGAAAAAAATGGGTAATGGAAAAGGTAGTTTTGGAAAGTCCTTTTCACTGCCAAGCTTATGGAGGGTGCCCGATGGCCTGTGGTCTTTGGCCTCTCTGTCCCAGGAAAAGGATAGAATTGCTACAATTGCTGAATTTGCTTTTAAATCAGAACTGTGAACTGCAAAAGATCTACTGCTGAATAAGTTTATAAGTATTTATCTTATTTTTCCATCTAAAACATATCCACGTAGTTGCTAATTCTGCCTCAGTCCTGCCTGCTGACCTTTACCAGTCCATCAGATCAGTGCCACGCTGTGACCTTTTGCACATGGATACTGGTAAGGAACAGGTAATGGCCATACTGCCACATTTTGAGAGTCATCCTTTGGGTTACTTCTTGAAGAGAACTTGTGCAGAAAACACAGCCAGGTTTGACAGGTTTGGAGGAGAAACCTTTTTTTTTCCTGTTAGAATAAGCCAAATCCAGAATAGATTTGTTTTGATCTTTCAATAATTGTTTTTGGACTAAAATCTCACAGTTTACTGTTCAAGGGGTTTTTTTTGTTTTGTTTTGTTTGTTTGGAGTTTGTTTTGGTTTGGTTTTTTTGTTTTTTTGTGTACAAGGGATTAAGTACTCAAAGGAACTGGCTGTATTAAACCCTTGGTAGGTTATAGAGTGTCTAGTAATACTGGCTGGATTTCTCAGCAAGACACAGGCCAGAATCCTCTAGAAGTTTTATTGGTCCAAAATTTTAACTTTACAATTCTGTTCATGTAAATCTTGACTTGAGATGCGCCACTCTACTTTCAATAGTAGAGGATTTGTCTCTGTTTTGGCTACCTACAAAGTACCTTTCCACATCTAGCTTGTCTCCTGTGGAATCTGTGCAGTCCATACAGTGATAAGACTCTCTGAGGGAACATTTCTTCTGACCTATTGTAGTGTCAGCTTTAGAATGATAGAATCACACAAGAATTTAGGTTGAAAAGGACCACTAGAGTTCATCTAGCCCAACACCCTGCAAAGAGCAGGGACATCTTCAACAACAATCACTTCTTGTTATTCTTCACTTCCCTTTCCAAGTCCTGTTCCAGTTTTGCCTTGGCTTTCCTGATCCCATCCCTCTGCATTTGAACAGTGTCCCTGTACTCTCCCCAGGTCATCTGTCCCTGCTTCCACTGGCTGTGTATTTCTTTCTTACTCCTCAGTTTGAGGAACAGGGGAATGAGCATTCCTCTTGCTCAGTCGTGAAAGAAGAGTGGATGGAAAGCTCCCTGGCTGAAAGGGACCTGAACACAAGTTGGCAGTGTGATCAGGTGGCCAAGAAGGCCAGTGGCATTCTGGTTTCTGTCAGAAATAGTGTTCCAGCAGGACCAGGGCAGCAATTGTTCCCCCACAGTCAGCACTGGTGAGGCCACACCTTGAATCCTATGTTCAGTTTTGGACCCCTTACTCAAAAGGACATTAAGGTTGCTGGAGTTAATCCAAAGAAGGCCAATGAAGCTGGTGAAGGGTCTGGAGCACAAGTGTCATGAGGAGCAGATGAAGGAGCTGAGGCTGCATAGCCTGGAAAAGAGGTTCAGGGGGGAATTTATTGCACTGAAAGGAGGTTGTTACCAGGTGGGGGTCAGTCTCTTCTCCCAGGTAACAAGCCATAGGACAAGAGCAGATGGTCTCAAGGTGTGCCAGGGGTGGTTTAGGTTGGATATTAGGAAAAATATTTTCACTGAAGGGTGATCAAGCATTGGAACAGGCCAGTCTAGGAAGTGGTGGAATCACCATCCCTGCAAGTGTTCAAAAGACACACGGATGTGGACTAAGGAACGTAGACTTGGCAATGCTGGGTTAAGGGTTGGACTGGAGGACCATAAAGGTCTTTTCCAACATAATTTTTTCTATGATTCTATTCTTTGTACTCAGTGTCCTAACCATGGTGAATGAGTTCACCATTCTTAATGTAAAACTGCAAAAACTCTTGCTTTAAGAAGTGCTGCAAAGTTATTTTTGCAGGGCTAATCCTTGCTTTAGTTTTAATAGAGATCTCTCTTTTTGTTTGTTTGGTTTTTGTTTTGGTTTGGTTTTTTTTTTATTATTTTTTTTTCAGTACAAAGTAAGTAGAGCTTGTACCTACTTGTAAAGCAAGATTAAAGAAAAAGCTGAATATAGCATTTTATTTATTTATTTTACTGTTGTCCCAAATTTTACTCTTGTAGACATAGGCAGTGTCAATTTTATATACTTTTATTTGTTTTTGGTCTCCTTTTCCTTAATAAAATAGCTCCAAACTCCTGTAGTTCTCACATAACCCATCTAGACATGATTTTAACTTCATGCTTGCCAATTTGAAAACAGACTACTCAGAATGTGAAAAATAATTTTGTCCCTTATAAGCAAGAAACTGTTTTTTCTCTGTTCTAGGGAGATTGCTTTTTATTGACTTCAAAGATGTTCATTTAGTAGGTCATCTGAAGGGGAGAAATAGCTGATGCTGATGAATTATCTGCAATGTGTTAAGTAATAAATGTAAAAAGAAGCAAATTCTAGGAGACTTGCCAAGAAAACCAATCACAGAGAGCATTCACCTTTACAGGTCTAGTTAGCTGGCCACATTTTTGAGGCCTCTACACCGGGTGTCACTCACACTACAAATGGGATCTGCCTATTTTATCCTGTAATACCTTTTTGAATGCAGTCATAATTGTATGGCCTATGAAGTCTCAGCTTTGAAATTAACTTTATGGTCTCTTTATTTAATATTTTTTTCTGAATACATTTCAGATAACATGTTAGCAAATGGTACCACTACCATGGTTTGCCTCAAGGTCACACATTGGTCAAAAAGAGCCATGATGTTTTGGCAAGGTCTAAAGTCTTTGCTATCCGGTCGTCACGAAACAGAAGCTGGAGGAGATCCAGGGCAATGATTTACCTGAAAACCTGTTTCTGTAGCCTTACATCCAAGATCTCTAAAGATCCACTCACAACAGTCAGGAGCTAAGACTAATTTGCAGCTACTGCAGGATTGTCTGCATGGGGAAATTGTTTGGAAATGCATAATAAATACATCAAAGTACTCCCTGTATTCTCCATCTCTCCTAGTAACAGAACAAGAGGAAATGGTCCCAAAGCTGCACCAGGAGATGTTCAGGTTGGACATCAGGAAGAATTTCTTCACTGGAAGGATTGTCAGCAATTGGAACAGACTGCCCAGAGAAGTGAAGGAGTCACCATCTGTGGAAATGTTCAAGAAATGACTGGATGTAGCACTTAGTGCTATGGTTTAGTTGCCACGGGGGTGTTCAGCCAAAGGTTGGACTCTATGATATTGGAAGTCTTCTCCAACTTAAACCATTCTATGATTCTATGATTAAAACCTTGAAAAAAGTTTTGAGCTGTGATTTATACCTCCCTTGCCAAAGGTTGGAACTTTGCTTTTTCCCACAAAAGTGGCAAATTACAGAACAGATATTTCATCACATACATGCTGCTTTTCTGCCTTTATTGTCTGATTTATCCTTCACTTTTCACAAATGGGAAGGAGTAATGAGCAGCAAGGCCATTGTAGACTGGCCATGACAGATGTCTCCAAATAAATTATTGCTTCAGAAACTAATGGAGAAGCACTTCTTTGCAGTCACTGAGAATCTACATGTATCTGTAAATACACAATGTTGTTTTAGATTAGTGACTATATATTTATAAGATCTCTGCAAAAACATCCATCCAAATTTCAACAATATCTAAGCATTTTCAGTGTTACCTGCAGACATTTTAGCAAATCCTTCAATAATTGCTCTAATGAGTGACTGTATAATGTACACGGTGTTTAACTCCATTTTTACTCTAAGCAAAGAATCATCAAAACAGTTCTAGAAAATCTTCAGTATTGGCTCATTCAAAGCACAGGTAAAAAGAACAGCTTCAGTTCTTCAGTTGGCATCCCTAATCTAACCTTAAAAAGTACTATAATACATTTCTGATATTTTTAATAATTTTTGTCTGAGAATTTAATTTTACAAACAATTATTTTGACCATCAGTTTCACAAAAATCTGGGGAAAAAAATCTGGGGAAAAGCAGGGATTCTTTTCCTTTCTTCCGTTTTTTTGCGTCTTTTTTTTTTTATTATTTTTGTTTTTTGGTGTTGTTTTTTTTTTTTTCTGCCATGCTTGGGTTAGTTTTATTCTGGATTTGGATAGCTTGTCAAAACAGACTAAGAGCCAGAGTGTAACAGTTACAAAGCCTAAAAATATGAAATGAAACAGCAATATCAACCCAACTACCTTATTGTAAGAGAGCGTTCAGTATTTTTAGTTCCCAGTAAAAATAAATCTTACCTCTAAGCTGAGATTTGTGCTCTAAATGATATTGTGAAGAAGTTGACTTAAACCTCATAAAGTGAGCAGATAATCTTAATTTCTAGCAAACAGGTTAAAGAAAAAATATGTTTTTCTTTTCTCAGAATTTGTCCTCCCAAAGCTGTATGTTGCAATTCGTGTTGGGCTTATCTTCTTACCCACGCAGAGTATGATCTGGGAAAGACTTTAAATACCATGAAGGACATTTATGTGCAGCAGATGAATTTCCTCTTGTATCTTTGTTCCATTGATCAGAGAAACCAATCTAAAAGGGCAAAAAAGAGGCAAATACATAACATATGTGGTTTGTGTCAACATAAAATTGTTCAACAAGGAGAGGTAGGTCTGAGCTCGAATGTTCAAATCTGGCTCCAGAACGGCTGTATGGTTTGGAGAGTGTTCAGATCCCATACAGGCTTTCCTATGAGGAAATGGAGATTTCATGCAAGCTTAATGTTTTGGTGACTATCTTCTTTCTGTCTGAATGAAAGTCCATGGCTTCTACATAATAGGGTAGTTGAAAGAAATCTCAGGTATGTAATGGATTGAAGAAATCACAGTAATCTGACCTTGGGTCAGTAGAGGGGTTTTCTCATATGCTTCCCTGACTTCAACTGAGTTTTGGGGGAAAGCTGAGATTATTTTCTGTGGCAATAACAGATATTTTTGCTGTTTTGGCTTTCCATCTGGTTGAAACCTGCCTTTCCATATTGAATATTATGCTTTTGTTTAGTTTATGACAAA
This sequence comes from Anabacerthia variegaticeps, assembly GCA_035583185.1. Taxonomy (NCBI): domain Eukaryota; kingdom Metazoa; phylum Chordata; class Aves; order Passeriformes; family Furnariidae; genus Anabacerthia; species Anabacerthia variegaticeps. Next base: position 138,449,394 of record JAWWEW010000078.1, read on the forward strand.
TTAAAAGAGTATTGTGCAAGTTCAGCTCTCTCAGCATGTTTGGAGAGGTCTTTATTTTTGTACAGACACTCTTAGCTTTTCAATACCAATACTTGTGGGAAAAAACCCAAGACTTATCATGTTCTGCTATATTATGTCAATTGCCTGCTTTCCATGGGAAGCAGCTAGCTTCTCTGCAATTTTCAAAACCAGGCTAGTTTTGGGGCACCTGGTTCTGTTTTTTGGTTTAAGATGGCTCTAAATTGAGACGTTTTCTATTTCTATGAATTGAGGACCCAGGAGAGGACAAAGCTGATCCTGGACTGATTGACAGGAAGCAGAGTAAAATGTTTTATGTCTAATGTAGTTCACAATCTGACCCTGTGGAAAGAAAGAAAACTGAAGGAGAGTGGTAGGAGGGATAAAAAATGGAGCAGAGAAGTCGCATCTTTCTTGAAAAAGAAAATATGTAGCAGTGACTTATAGGAATGCTCATAACCTTAGCTGAGCAAGGATTATGGTTTCCCTGACATGCAGGGCAGATCCTACAGTGCTGGTAGGTGAAGGTACTTTTACTCTGAGTGCTCTCAAAGATGGCAAAGTATTTGGGCTTGTAAAGTCTCCATCAGTTACAACTACATCTAAAAAGAGCAGCAGCCAGGGCCTACAGAGCAGCTTACTAGTGCTTATGGTTAAGCAGTGATAATTTCCTCATGTCCAGCACCTGTTTTGCAGAAATTCATGCAGGAGTTTTACAGTGAACCAGGGAATGAAGTATTAGCTTTACTTTGGTCCTGACTCAGATTGTAATTCAGAAACACCTGAGCTCAAGCTGACCCTGGGTTGCATTAGCTATGCCTGCTGGAGAAAAACACAGTTCTAAAGCAAGGTTTTGTATTTGGTATCTCTGAAGATACTCTGCACTGCACACACCCACATTCGCTGTTTGGATTGTCAAGCTTTCCTCTTCAATGACCTGAGGAACTTCCCAGTGCTTCCAGTCTGTCATCTCCATCATCTTAATTTCTTTACAGTGGTGCTACAAGATCTTAGCACCTAACACAGGTAGGAATAAATCCTTGTGTCTAAGGGGGATGAATACATACTTTAATTATTCCAAACTATGGAGTTAGAACAGACATCTTGGAAGGAGGAGAGAAAAGGTTGGCTGGAAGACCTTGTCTGTAGTAAGAAATTATTATAGCAGTATTTCAGATGTTTGGGCAGTTAATCTAGTTATTTTAGGGTGATGGAGAGACTCCACATTACATTGCACCATATAAATATCACTTTGATCTGGTTTTACAAAATATGTCATTTCCTTTTCCCCACATCATCAGCCACAGATTGCAGCACCACTGCTTGGAAACTGGAATAGCATATATACGAAAGGAAAGGTTTGTCTCCAAAGATGCTCAGGGTGGGACCCATAGAACACAGAATCACAGAATTGCTAGGCTTGGAAGGGACCTCTGGAGATCATCCAGTCCAACCCCCTGCCAAGGCTGGGTCAACCACGTGCACCTTGTATGCTTAGATCGTGTGGGTACTAAAGAAGCTCCTACCTTATCCTATGTTTGGTGCTGCTTTGTGCAGGTTCTTTAGGATATGTAACTTTCTTGCATGGGCAGTCCTCTGTGTTAGTTCTGTAAAATCACTGGGTTTTCTATTGGTGCAGGAAACTGGTGAGTATTTACACCATAGTATAAAATTGAAATAAAAATCAAATTTTAACACAGACAAATGCAACAGAAGCAGAACGATATGAAAGGTTTCCCTCCTGAAAACTCTTAACAGGTGCAATTCTTCTTTTGCAAAAGTATCTTTATAGACTCGTGCCAGGTGGACTTCACAGAAGAGGATTAAAAAGGAAAAAAAATCAATTCATATAAAATTCTGCTGTGGTGCAATGTATTGCCTTTTTGAGAACAGGGACGAGGGAAACTTCCTTGACTGCCTTCTCTGACCATAAAATCAGATATTAAAGAGCATAAACTACAAAGTGTGTTTCTATTTGCACATCACAAAGATTTGAAGGTGATTCATAGCTAATATTAGATAACTGGTTTTCCAAGTGGTAAATTGACAGTAAGAAGGCTAATTGTGAGTCTGTTAAAGAGGTTGTTGCTGTAGCATGCTGGCTTTTTAAGAAAGGATTTCTAAAACCTATACCAATTGTGCAAAGTACTATAGAAGAAGGGCTGAAAACCAATAATTTCCTTAGCTTTTCACTGAAATTATCATTAAAATGCAGAGGATGGATAAACCCCTGCCTTCAGGCTACAAAGTATGGATTGCTGTCTGTCTGCATTTTCTTTAAATCTGAAAGTAATTCTTCTACTTGAATTTCTATTTGATTAGATTAGTTTTAGGGTTGAGGGTTGTGGGTTTTTTTTTTGTTGTTGATTTTGTTTTAGTAAACTGCTGTAGAAATTTTTTAAGTGTGGTTGAGGGAGGCTCAGGACCAAAATCAGACCTCTTGTTAGTGAAAACTTTGCTCTAGGTCTGAGCCTTGCCTGGGCAGCAGCACCACGAATCTCTGTCAGGCCCTGAAATATGTTCATGTTGGGCATAACTATTTGCCGGTGTTTGTCCTGAAACTATCTAGGGGACTCAAATGTAGAGGCTAATGTCCCCAGTTCATTTTCATCATTGACTAGAACTTCAATATAGACATTAAACATTTCCTATGAATTATTCATAATATTTAGGATGGCAGTAATTGCTATAATACTTGAATTTTTAATAATATTGCATTATTAATATTTAGGATATCAGAATTAGTTGTAAATACCCTCCTGGCTGCAGAGAGAAGAAGCCATTCTGGTGGCAGAACGGTCTGTGTTAGTGAAGGCTGTTCATAGCAGCACTTCCTCAGAACATGCCTGGTTCCTGCTAATCTTGTTTAGGCATGAGCTTCTTAAGGTATAAATGCTGATAGAAATATTACTTGTTTTGGCTGGAAATACCATCATCTAGGATCATAAATGTAACAGGTAATTTTATAATTGGAAAATACTGTGTTGAGTCAGTAACTTGATGTAAAAGAGAGTTAAGAAATATTAATACAGCAGGGTTTAGACTCACCTCACAGAGATAATTTCTAGGATAAGGATCAAGAATGAAAATATATGTATTGTACTGGTATTATTCCTGGGCCATGTCACACACGCTGTATTTTTGGAAGTGTTCAGGTGATTGCCCTGAAATTATATACATTTAAAAAGTGTCAGCTTGGTGACACTTCCAGAAAGCAGCTGTTTGTTCTGCTGTTTCCTACTTAAAGAATGTTCCTACTTTTCCACTTCTCTGTATCTAGAACTATTTTATGAGGTGCTCATATACCATTGCAGTAGAAACTGTGGGATTACAAATGTTATGATTTCAGAAGACATCCTGGTTTATCAATAGCATAAATGCACAGATTAACCCAGATGGATTATTTTGACTTCTAATGTGCCTGTAAATACTGTCATGGTAGATCCTGAATTTCTTTTGCTATTATGTCTTAAGTTATGGAGAAAAAATTTTAAAATACCATTTGTTTATTATAGTTTATGCTACTCACTTCATTTTGCATTCTACTTGAAAGAATCCAGAAAAAAAATAATGATCAAACATCCATGACAAAACCTTCTCTGTCAGGAGGACTTTGCCTTATACTCTGTCAGTCTATGGATAATGTAACATGAGCAGGCATTGGAATAGGTTGCCCAGGGAGGTGGTGGACTCACCATCCCTGTAGGTGTTTAAGAAATGTCTAGATCTGGCAATAGGTGATACAGTACAGTGGTTTAGCGGTTACAGTGGTAGTGCTGGGTGGATTGTGGTTGGACTGGATGATCTTGATCCTCTGATTCTATCATGATTAACTTATTTTTGCAGGGCAATTGAACATGAATATTAATGAATGTGAAAACTTGTATCTGCAACTTTCTATATCTATGGGGGGTTTTGTTTGTTTTTGTTTGTTTGTTTGTTTGCTTGTTAGTGTGGACCTATAGGGAAATTAAATGTCTCTTTAAGCTGATCAAGAATTCAGATCCTAATGAGGCAAAAATGACAAATGGCTGTATTGAATATAGAGGAAAAAACAGTCAAACATCCCTTGTTAACGTCTTCCAAAGCTGCTCGGTTTGAGTATAACAGGGCTGTATGAAAACTGATAACAAGCATAAGCTGCCTTGGGCTGCTGGCCCGGGTCCTGCCTCCTGTGCTCTGGTAAGGTCTGTTCTGCTGATATCGAGCAGAGAAGCAGCGTCTTCCTATTTTGGCAGGAAGCACATTTGCAGTACTTGAATTATTAACATATGTTATAATCACAAATTTTAAATTAGCTTGAAAAAGAGATAAGCCAGACGTTAACACTGCCAGAAACTGACTGTATTGAAGAGCTTTTATTCCTCCTGTAACCTCACAGTTCCCTCACATCAACTTCTGAGTTCCTGTGGACAACACATTCAGAGTCTTTGTATGGTCCATACCTAGTAACAGAGCTCAGAGTCTGTCTATTATGATAAAATACAGGGAATACTAATGCAATCATTTGATTTTTTTTGACCAGCAAGTACTACTATTTGTTATTCCAAGGATATTGTCCAACTGCAGTGAAAAAACATGGTTGATTTCTTTTTACAAGCTTATAACTTCCAAATTACTCTAGAAATCAATCACATCTCAGAAATTATTGTAATATCTTGTTTACTCATTAATTTCTTCTTAATATATGAGGAATAAATGTTTACCAAAAACATTAATCCATGAAGAAAGTAGCTTTACTTCGTTGTACATTTTCCTTGTTTATCTTAGACAAAATCTTTTCATTCTGAGTCAGAAAAAATATTTTATTGAATAAAGCCATTGTTTCATCTAGCTGAAAAGCCTGTCTTCAACACTGACAATTACCAAGTAATCCACAGTGGTAATTGCAAATGAAGAAACATTATCTTCTGGTAAAGCTGTTCTCCAGCCCAGCAATAATTCAGACTGGGGAGGAGAAAGTCTGCCAGACTTGAAGCTTAAACAACTCCATCTGAAGCTACTGGAAATATTTTCAATTAATTAAATGATGGTTTTACTGAGCCACTTAATTTATGCCCTGAAGCAGAAGGTTTGTTAAACGTTGTAATGATTATTAAGGTTATCAAAACTGCAGGTACTGGTCTCAATTTATCTTTGCCTGGATCTCAACAAATAACCTCTTATACCAAGAACATTTCAAAACATCTGTAGATTTTCATTAACCTAGAAAAAATTAAAAATAATAAAGGAACCTTCTCAAGTAAGTTCATGTGTGGATATTCTCCTGATCCTTCTAAAGCAAGTATAGAAGTTTAACAAATGAACACATGCCTAGTACTTGCCATGCTCTCAGGGCTTATACATATAGCCCAATTATTCTCTGAAAGGAGCTATTAAAAATAATTAAACTCATGTAAGAGGACTCTTATGATACTCACAAGTGGCTAGGTAAGCAGAGACACTTATTCAATATTAACTTTTACATGACATCCCAACTATGCCAGCTAATAATTTGCTTACTTTTTTATGAATATGCACCACTGAATCCACTTCTGGATTTGTGATAACAGGAATTGTGTCAGCACTTCTCTGATAACAGGCTGTGCACAGAAGTTGCATTTAGAAAGGGGAAATTGCACAACATAGCTGTTTGGTCAAAGCAAGCAAATGCACAGGAATAGTTCAATTCTTAATGAAAATCTTTTCAAGTACAAAGGCTTGGCTAACCCTGAGTCTGCAACTCCCAGGGCATAGAGGTGTCTCCAATTGAACTGCTCAGCATAGGACCTACTAATAATGATTGGAGGCTTTTGTATTTGGAAGATGAATAATATCTCAAAAGCAGAGAGTCAGGACTGATGAGCACTAGCACTTTACAGATAATAATTTTAAGAGACACACTAGTAAAGGATTTGAAGTGCTTTGCCTGCTCAGTGTGCTGTATTGCAGATGAGAATATTCCCACTTTTCCTGGCCAAATGTAGAGCACTATCTGATTTCAGAAATGCATACCTACTGCTTTTTCCATGTCTCTGCAGTCTTCACCTAGAGACAAACTAAAGCTGTGCACTGGCTAGTTTGGAGGAACCTAATATTCACATATGTGTCCTTCTGGCTCCCCAAGACTGGGAGACGCCCACACAGTCCACTCATTGGGGCAGTGGTGAAAGGCAGAGCAGGACAGACCTGATGCTCTCAGATCGGCCTAAGGTAGTAACTAACACAGCACCAACTAAGCAGCAATTTTTTAAACAGTTTCAGTTTTTTGCACCTGGACTCTACCTAGATTCTGCTTTAGACACCCAAGTCTCACTTCAGACCTTTCCCTAAATTTTACTTATGTTTAGAAACAAAATGCAATGGCTAAGTAAAACCCATGTTGCTGGCTCAGGTATCCATTTCTTTAAACATTTGGTTACATCGTGTCTGCCCCTAAAGAAATCTGATTTGTACTCTGGTATTTTTCAGTCTGCCACAGCCATTAGAAGTAAAAGGCAGCCTAACCTCAGAATGTAACCTGGAACCTTTTAGAAAAGGAAATTTGGATTTATTCCACTGGAATTAGGACAAAAGCAGATATTGAGATCAGTTGGGCTACAAAACCAGACAAAGTTAGGGTGTGTTGAGAACAGTAGTTTGGGCTCAGACAAGTTTCTTATCATGAATTATTCATGACAGTGGACTATTAAGAAGATTCTGATTCTTTCCTGTAAGACATGGTACTTTAGGGATGAAATTACAGAAACTTTCAGTGCTTACAAGTTCTCAGTATCCCTCAGAAAAGTTTTTTCCCTTTCTTTTAAAGCTTAAGCTCATTAAGTTTTTTTGAGACTCTGTTGGCTTTTAATGTTCTGTAAATGAAAGCTGATGCTTCTGTGAATGGTCTTTTACAGCCAGGTAAAATACACAGGACATGGAGCAAGAAATGGATAAGTTCTGATTTTAATTGTGTCTTAAAAATGTATGAATTCTCTGGGATGGGCTAAAATCAAACTGGAAATCTAAGGTGCGACTTGGTCCTAATGTATATGATTTTAGACACCTAAGTTTGGTATACAGCCTCCCCCTGGAGACTGGCAGACCACTCCTCTGCTGGCTATAAAGAGCACACAGGCACTCACTTCAGATTAAACTTTCAGATATCCGAGAGGTAGATTTCTGGTTAATTTACAGCAACAGACCTTGAAACCTTCCAGGTAGTGTCTTTATGACTTACCAATTATTTTTTTATCTGTAAGCAAAGCAAAGTATATAGAAACATACATAGAAAAAAAAAAAATATTCTGTCTAAAGGCACACTTCCTGTAGTGTAAACATACATAGAAAAAAAAAATATTCTGTCTAAAGGCATACTTCCTGTAACATAGACAATGCCAGCTGCATGAAAAGTCATTTGCAGATTTATGAGTTAATGGTATTAACCTTAAATGGGGATTTGCATTCCTGACCTCATAGGTAGGAAGCCTCATGTGACTGGTGACCAAGCTGTGGAAACTTCATTCTGAAAAAGAGGAAGAAAACAAACATCATTGTGGTTTTGGTTTTGTTTCAGTTGTTTGGGGGATTTTTGGTTTGCTGTTGTTTTGTTTGGGGTTTTTTTTGTTGGTTTGGTTCTGCTTTTGCTTTTTTTAATAAAAATAAGAGAAAGAAGAACTGAACAAGCATAAAAGACTTCTGCAATGTCTTATATTGGGTCTGACCATTTACAAAACTTTGTCCTATATTTGAGAAAACCTGTGCTGAAGGAGTTGCCTGATCCTCATGCATATTAACCCTATTTCCAGCCTTTTTCTAAGTGAATAGCCTGCATTGTGGAAAGCAGTTGATCAGTGGTTAACTTTCTTATATTCTTTGAAAGAGAGCAGATCTGCTGAATTGAACTGGGACCTGTTGAGATAATCATGTTGAACTGGAAGGGAACTGTACTCTTAAAACCCCTCCTGCAGCTAAAGGTACAACTCTTGAGTGAGGTGGTGGCTGGCAACAAAAGTGAGGGTGCCCTTAGGAGACTAGGAGGGCAACTGCATTATGCTTAGATGGCCTGTAACTTACTCCTGCAACAGGCAACACGTGTACAATATTTCCTCACAATAACATGCTGTGTTGTGGGTTGCTCACACATGCACAATATCAAATATTGTGGCCATCTGCAATCAATGAGCAGATTCTATCACTAATTTTGAGATTCCTCATCCACTCTTTTTTCATCAAGTATTGTTTCTGGATTGTCTCTTGGAGGGAGTTTTCTTTGCTTTCTATTTTAGACCTCCAGTAGCTTCATTTAAGGATCATTCCACAGAGGAAGGTGTATTAGGTTTCTGTCCAAGCTATTAGGAATTGGCTTTAGTAGAAGCTATGAGAGGAATATGGAAAGTATGGGTTGTGGCAGCTGTCTGCAATGATTCCCTTGTGGGATTGAAGGGGTGATAAGAACAGATAAAAGTGGTCCAGAAACAATGAGCAATAAACTGGGAGGTGCCTTCAGAACTGGAGAGTAAACAGCTGCTCATTTATTCACTGCACTCATGGTTTTTTATCCTTTTCCTGTGCACAAGAAAAGCAAGTTATTAATGTAGTTCTCCTGCAAACTAACAAACGAATCTGGAATACACCTTTCCATGTACTCCAGGTGAATTCCCTTCTGCAGGGAATGAAGTGGGGATAAAATGGCCTCCACTGCTCCTCCTATAGTTGTCAAGGGTCAAGGAACCATTGTAATAGCTGAAATATGTTCCCTCAGTTAACAGAAATACAGGTATGAGACGTGAAAGCAGGAGACATCTTACCAAGCTCGACACTGACCAGAACCTGTGTGCTTTTGTGTTCCGCTCTTCAGATGTTCCTCTAGAAAAATCACGTAAGACTCTTGCAAAACCAACAGGGTTGATAGTTCAAATCATTATTCTCTCCATTCTTGGAATTTCTCGAATGTCCAAAGGAGGAGGTAAACTGTCCTGGCCACCTCTCTGGCACAGTTACACCCTGTGCAGGCAGGGAAGGACAGCCTGCACCACCTCACCTCCTGAGGGCTTTTCTCCCGTATTGTCCTTAGGGGATCTCCATGGCAGCTGCCGCCCAGAAGCCACCAGTGCACTCCAGTTTTATCTCTGCTAGGGGCAAATTCTCTTGAAGATTTGTGCTTGGCAGGATGCCACTCATTGACTCAACAGCACCGTTTCAGCTTGTGATTCTGCTGCTGTTTCTTTACAGAACTTGTTCACATTTGGGTCCTTCCTTTCTTTCTGTTCATTTGCTTTTGATCACATAGATCATTATTTTGTAGATGTTGAGATTTTCAACTATTGTCAGTAATTGCAATGGTATAATGATATAATTGTTTGACATATCTCTTTTGTTTTAACTCAGATTTATGGCCAGTTATCCACAGCTTCTCTCAATTCATTTTCAGCAAAATCCCTTTGCTTAGACTTGAGCCAGAAGTATTTTTTTTCTGGAAAGCACTGAAAGAAATGGTTCTGGCTGCCTCCTTTTGACAAAAGATAACTGCAAAATATTAGATTTATCACTTTACTGAAAGGTATCCAATTTTTGTAAGAACTCCTTTTGATTTTGATGAACGTTGAAGAGAGAATCTCTATTCAACTTCATTCACATCCAGTCATTGTTATAGTTTGTATGAGATATCCACTTGCTCACAGAGTTCCGAAAGTGGCTATTGTAAGGAAAAGTGTTTGCGGAACACACTTGTTTAATTAACTTAATTATTTTAGGTACAGGAGAATGTTTAAAAAATATTGGCTTTTCAAATATTTTTTTTCCTTTTTTCTCTCCCAGTTTTTCCTTTTTGGGGAAAAAATAGAAAGATTTTTCTTTACAAATCAAACTGTAATCTGTCTTCAGCCCCTGCAGAAACTTAGATCAAATTCCCATATGACGTGTTTGGATCCGATTTTAAAATTTGCCCAAAGATATCTTTAACACATCAATACTCAGGTTTCAAGAAACAGCACTTTGTCTACCTCCTTTCAAAACAGAAAGTTGTATGCAGACACCTGGAAAATATTATTTCCAAAATGACACAGAACCAGAAAAACTTTTTCTGTATTCAGAGAACTTTTTTTTTTGTTTGTTTTAAGTGGACAACAAATATTTTCCCCTCACCTTTAAGTTATATCTATGTGATAAGGAAACCTAAATGTTCCAAAACAAACCAGCAGAACAAAAGGAGAGATTTGAACAATACCTAAAAAGACAGTTGAAACCATACAAAATAAAACTGCTGTTTGTCTCCTGTAATGCTCCTCTCTCATTCCTGCCATATACCATTGGCTATGATCATCCCTCACCACCTTGTGCCTTTTCTGGATTGTGAAGTATGTAGAACCAGGGCCTGCCTTTAAAATTGTGCTGGCTGCCTTGGATATCAGTAGTTCTGTATAAATATGGCAATATGACTCTGGCCTCTTGTATGGTCACAGTTGTTATGATGGTAGTCCCTGGCTTCTGTGTCTACCCTGTGGCTTTAGAAGCACAGCATGTGACAAACAGCAACAGCCGAGGAAAACAATCCCTGCTCACTCACCTGTCAGAGCTGACCTTGCCTCCTGAGCAAATCCAGTTCCACCTAATAGAGATGTCTGTAGCAATTTCATAGCGATTATGAAAATATACAACAAAAACTGTCCTTATCAATTGTAATTCATGTGTATACATAGTAGCAATTCCTTTCAGTGAAAATGCAAAATGTTCATGAAGGAAAAAGCCAGTAGTGCTAAATACATGAAACTGAACTACAAGGCCTGGGAATGTGACCTAATAAATGAATAATAAACCAGTCAGACAGATAAGAAGGGATTTTTCTCAGAGCTCTGCAACTCACACAACTTAATCTTCGTAAGGGAGGGAAGTGTTGCAAATGCTGCCTAATATTTCTCTGAAGCTCATGTCCTCTGCAAAAACAAAAAAACAAAGAAAAACCCCATAGTATCCATGCTGAAATGATTAGAGTGATTGTACCATGAAATGGCTTGGATTTGCTCATCTGGCTTCAAGTTCAGAGGAATGACCAACAAGCTGACTTACGTTCTTAACAGTGTAGACCCAGAAGGGTTCGAGCAGATGTTGCAGGCTTACTCCAGGCAAATACATGAAGTTTTGTGGTTTCTCTTAAGTGTTTGCTAATATCTACCACATTGCAAAGTCAAATGTCCTTTCTCAACAGAGCTGACTATTCATAATACAATACAGATGATTTAATCTGTGGTTAGGACTTTCCATTTCTACTAGAGCTGTTTAAAGTCTGAGCTGCTCAAACCTGCATTATACTGACATACACGCCAAAAAAAGAAAAAAAAAAAGGCCAAAAATCCCTATCAGTCCCAAACCCTCAAACTCTGCCAGTTCACATGTCCACAGCTGGGTTATGTTGTGGTGCTATGACCACGTTCATGTCCATGTGCTACTGTGACATTGCTCCTCCAAGTCGACATCTGAATGCAGTGGCAGCTTTTCTATGAAAGTTTTTGAAGCACGCTGATCTTGACTGAACTTGATTCTTTTGCTTGCATCAAAGGTTTATCCACACTATTTCCTTAATTGTGACTCACAAAAAAAAATAAAAATAGTTTTCATATTAAAAATATTATTTGCAATTCATTACCAGGTAAAGTAGTTTTAGTATGATCATTCTTTCAAAACTGATTTAAATTCTCTTTTCAGTCCTATGCTGTAATCTTGAAGAGATTTGTGTTGTTTTGTTTTGTTTGGCATTTTTTCCCAGAAAAGCAGTTTATACCAAAAATGTGAAGTTCCTGAAGAACTCAGAGGAATCTGCTTTGAGTTTGGTGACTGTTTTTGGACAAAAGCATTGGGTGATAGAGAACTAGAAAATCCCAAACAATTTGTTTTGACATCTTTAAACAAAGACATTTATTTGGGGTTTTTTTGATAATAAATGAGGACAGAGAGATTTGAGTCCCATAAACAATACACTTTGTGTCAAAAGAAATACCTCTGCTGACAAAAAAAATGTATTCTCAGTTTCTGTTAGTTTAGCAAAACAAACAATGGGTTTTGGTTGACTGAAGATTATTTTCTTTTTATTTATTTTTTTTTTTTTAGTTTGGGCAAAGCACAAAAAAAACCAACAACAACAACACCACCAACCACAAAAAACACCAATTTCATACATAGCACTGCTCCTGAGTAATTTCCAGAATGAGGCAGAACAAAATAAGGTTTATATCTTGGTTGAAACACTGGCCGCTTTGAAATCAATGGCAGAATTCCCATTGATTTCACTGGGGTCAGGCTTTTGCCTTCATCTTTTTCTTACAGCTCAGTTTTCCTTCATTATACATTGCAGTACTGAAGGAGACTTCTTTCTGGTCAAATCACTGCTAGTGAATCTCTCCCAAGAGAAACATGCAATACACACGTCTTCTTTCTGTCCTAAAAGAGCACTGGAAAAAGCACATTTCACCAACTTTTATAATGTATATGGGCGTTTTCAAATGTATCTTAATGTCTTTGTCTATAGTAAACCCTGTTGAAGATGTTAATAATTTTTGACAAGCACTTCCCTTGTGTCTGGATTTTGAAAGGAAACCTAGAGCATAAAATGGTCTTGTTCTAGTCATGCAGTGGATTGAAACCAGCAGAAGCTGATAGCAAACAGCTTTTCTCAAATGTATGTCGGGTTTGCTTTCCCATGGATTTCTACTTTGCCTTTTGCTGCAAGCTGGCAGTACTATTTAAAAAGACAGGACAAAAATCAAACTCAGAAACCACCTTTAAATACTAATAATTTTTTTTCATAAACTTTGCTTTCTTCCTGACATCCAAAAGCATATTAAGAAAATTTGTCATATTAAAACAAACAAACAAAACACCTTCAGAGAGCTTTCTTTAGAGCACAGAGCAAAACAGAGGACTCTCAAAGTGGGAGTCTGCACCTCAGAGGACCAGAGCAGCTACTTCCATTTCTGGGGCTCCTCAGCATCATTCACCTTCAGTTCCTTCTGTTTATTGAGTAAATGGCAAGTTATAAGAAAAATGCACTTTTCACCCCTGAATGAGAATAAAGCAGTATTAATTGGATCACAGTTTTATTTTTATGCAGCTTTAAGGCTGTGGTCTATCTGAAAGCTTTTCAAATTCAGCTATTTTTATTACAGAGCTGGGGATGCAATGTATTTTCTAGAGCTAAAAGGTCATCATATGCACCAAGCCATAGTAGCTGAGCATGTGCTCTGTGTTATTGAACCTTGTCTGTGTATCTGAGACCTCTGATGCCTAAAAATATGTGTTAGTTTTGTGTGTCTTCCTATCCTACAAAATACATCATTGTGAGAAACAAAAGTAAAAGTGGTCAATAGGGATAGAATAGAATCCACCTCATCCTAACCTAAATAATTCCAAACATCAAGGCATCCTGTCCCAGTCTGCAGTGACATTGTTGATGAGATCTTCACTGACATTTATAGAAGCTGAGAGTCCCTGCACTCCTCTGGACACCTGGGTACCCTCTGAACCTGGAGAAGATATTTTCACTTTCATTTTGGGTGCTGGTGTTCTCCAAGGTAAAACTTAAATTAGGCGTAGACATTCATTTAGTTTTGAACATGTTATCTACTTAATCATGGTTTTCACCAACTTTATAACTGCTGTTATAGGTAAAATATTCAGGTCTTTTCTGTACTAAATTTGGTTTTCATTTACTCATGGTAATATGTGTTTATGTTTTTAAGTAAAATCTCTTGCTGCTTGTGATTGGAGATTCCCCAGGGAGGCAAAGCTGATAACAGCTCTCACCTTAAACCAAATTAGGAACATAAGTTTCTAACACAGTGTTAAAAAAAACAAGGAAGTAAATAAAAAGAATGTGAAGAGCAAGGGAAATTCTAACTGCAAATTGAATGACAAAGATACTGAATTTACTGATGAAAACACAAGGATCACATTCAGGCACAAGGCTATAAATGCTAAGAAGGTACAAGACATCCTGCAATGAGAGAGAAAATGCTTACAGGACTGAGAAGAATATTTCTTGAATGTGGCCTATTAAAGTAGCCATTTCAGCTTTGCAAGGAATCATTTGCAAAAATATATATATATACATCTTACTCCACACATTTTCTCCTCCCTTCCTGCTGGACCAGCCTATCCCCTCTTCCCATTTTCTGCTGCAGCAGCGGCCAGGCTTTTCCTTTCACTTGCTCTGGCAGCTGCAGTCCCACCCTTGTCTCGGCACTGAGCACACACAGTGACTACATAGGTCTATTGCAAATGATCATCTTCCCTTCTGCCTCCCAGCTACAAATTCCCATCACAGTATACCCCTCTTTAAATCTCTTCTTTATTGAGTTTCATCAGCATAAGGCCATTGTTAATACATCTGTTTGAAATAAAAAATAATTTCCCTGTGTCTGCCACCCCCTCTCCACTCCAGAGTCTCACCCGATCCCAGGTTCCAGCCGTGATTAACCAGCACACATGTGTTTCAAATAAAAGCTATCTTCTCTTCACACACCCCTCCTCCCTCTCCCAGCTGCAGACTTCCCTGCTGCGTTATCCTCATTTGTAACTTTTCTGCCTTGTTTTCAGCCATACTCTCTCATCAGTGTCTTCCCTGTTATTTTTATTTGCTTATGGATGTGTTTAGCACCTTTCTTTCAAAGAAGAGGCTCTAAAAACATATAACACTATCACAGTCTTCATTTTAGACCAGGAAACTCAAGTCAGCAGAGCTGGAGAAATTTGTTGCTTGCTCCAGAGTAGGCATAGAAAGCTTGGGAGTAGCGTTTGGGACGGCACCAGATTCTCTACTGGTGTAAACTGGAACTGGCAGTTGAGATATTTGGGCCAATGGGCATGTGCCCCATGTGCTCGATTGCTCTCTTTCCCTTTTCAAAGATTTTACTCTTTTTGAAGATAGGTGTCTTTGGGAAACATTACTTAGCTGTGATTTATATAGAACTTACGGTGGGTTAGGGAAGTGGTAGGTTTCAGACCTACAGGCACATCCTATCAGCTGTTATTCAATGGCCAGACACAGTCTTAAATTTGTGGAAGACCAGGGCACGGCCCCATCCTTGCTCCCATCTGCAGAACAGATGGCTTGTGCGTGTCCCTAGTTTAACCCAGTGGGGCTCTGGGTAATTACCCTGGCTGCTCGTGCCTCTCACTGCAATTATTCACACCAAAACTGTGTTTCAATCTACTATGCAAGAATTCTCAACAATGAAATGCTTTCCCTTCCTTTGCCTACCCTGCTACGAACATAACCAGAACATGATGGTGCAGACAGTCCTTACACTTTCTGTGTTGTGTCCCAAAACTGGTATTGTCAACCCCAGCTACTTAAAAGTTATGAGCTGTCCTCCAAAGCATTACCAAGACAAAAGAATTAATTAGCAAGCAGTTGTGCTGGTTTGTCTGGCTTCTTGCCTCAAGTCAAGATTTTAAACTTTATTCTGTGACTGTAGTGTCTAGATATGTAATTTTTTTTTAATTGTTATTTTTGTAAATGAAAGCTAGAATTCCAGATTAAGCTCTTGTTTTAGGATGTTTAGACTCTTGTTTTGGAAAGGTGTGCTTTAGGAAGGAATCACACCCTTTGTTGTGAGTCTCATTAAATACTTCAAAATGTTGGGAGTTAACTCCAAAGGAAAAGTCATACGTATTTATATACATATACTAGATAACAGTCCACCAAAGGTAAAAGTTGCTAGTCATCCGTGCCACTTGTTAAATGTCACTATCAAAATGACATCAAAAAGATTGAAGAAAACCATTCAGAGCTTGGTGTCATTTTCTGTCTAAAACATTTTTTTTGAATAAGCAAATTTATATAATACCACAGTACTGCATTATTTATATTCTTTATAATAGATACTGTAATATAATATATTATTATATTTATATAATACCATAGTATTGACAAGCAGCTTATATCTTTAATAATTTCTCTATTTTGAAATAAGTGTATTTCTTTTTTAAATAGTTTTCCACAAAAGAAAAAGGACTGTGGGAAGGACTGTTAAATTGAAGTAGACAGCTAGAAACACAGTATCAGAAAAAAAATTTCTGCGTATACTGGTAGAAATGTCTGTGGATTTCCTGATTTTGCTTTTAGTTTGTTTACAACCTTTGTGACTGACAAAATCACAAGAATCAGAATATTTGAATATTAAGGAGTTGACTCTAGAGACAATTGATTTGACATAAAAAAACCCACCAAACCCTGGAGCAACTCAGAAAACTTTTTCAAAAATTCCAATAGTACTTCTGCAAAATACTGCCTTGGTCCTCTGCAAAAATATTTACAAAACAGAGCAGCAATAAAATCTCTTCCTTTTTGAATGAAAAAAAAAAATAAAGAAAATAAAGAAAGAAGGTGCTGTTGGGAAAGTGTAACTTCACTTCCACAAATTACTATTATAAAAATGAGTGTCTTAAATGTGGGACCTACCTTAAACACTCTTAGACTGGATTTATCCTCATGACCTCAACCAAATTGGCTACTGATAAGCCAGATTTGTCTGAAGCAGATCTTGACTTACCTCTTTCACTCCTTCACACTCTCTCTTGCTGTATTGACCTAAGGTACCAGAGGTATCTCTGAGGTCAGGTTATGATGGAAGAGAAACCAAACTAAAACCTGAGATTTTGTTGTTGCTGTTGCTGTTACTTCTATTAAAAGGTGTTAGGGAAAAACCAAATGATAGGTAACCTCTACAATACTGAGGAGTTTCCAGCAGACAATCCACTCCTGGATAACTTCAGATTTTCCAAGTGTTGGCCAAGATGGATAGTTTACTATGGACAGTTCGCTATTAGATGGAAAGTAAGGAACAAGGCCAAGTTTTCCCTTTGCTGTTGTAAAGTAGGGAAAAGTGTAATTTTCCTTTTCTGCCTTGTTTTCTGCAGATTCTTGAAGGTCTTTGCAGACACAATGGAGGCTGTGAGTTCAAAGGAAAATGTGACTGGAAATTTTACACTTCCATGAAAAATGCATATACCCATTTCCTCAGCTCTGCTTATGAAACCAGCACTCATGAATGAACTCCTCAGAGCTCTCTTTATAACACTACAGAAAAGGAAAATTGTGGCTTTGGCTCATTTGTTGTTCAAATTGTTAGCTGATTTGCAGATGCAAGATGAAATACTTTTCTGACTTGTGCCTGTTCAAGCGCAGAAGATTTCTTGGGATCTGATCAAAAGACGAGAAAACAAAGCAAGACTTACAGAAGTTAGAATTTGTCTCCAACCATCTTTTATTTTTTACTGCTGGAAGTGGTACATCAGCAGGAACCAAGAATATTGCAAGTATAAGTCTGGCTTTCAAACCCCAGTGGAATTTTCAGGCCTGATGGTAGAAGTGCTTTATCTCAAATCGCTACTCATACCATTCCCTCGTTGGTTCTGCAGTAGAATTATGAGAAGTAAATATGCAGACACACACACGTGTGTGCACCATGTAGGGTGTGCACTGCAGGCTTTGCATGATTAGCAAATATTTGGCAGCTTCCGGCCCTAACAGCTTCCTCTTCTCAAGTCTAAAGACAATCTTATCTTTTGTACTCCAACTATAACTGTTAATGAATTAAAGAGCAATCTATGCCTTCAGACTTGAAGACATGAATGTTTTCATAGTGAGCCCAATATTTGATTCCTCTCCAGTCAGTCCACATACATGCAACTGTTTTTGTGGCTGGATTCTTCCACTCCTCCACCGAAGCGAAAATATTTTACAGATTTTTTCTCATAGTTGAGCTCTTCATGTGTGCTCTTAAAAATATGTGCTCTTCAAAATGTGTGCTCACTGTCTGGATCTGCTGATAACTAACAAGGGTTGAAGTGTTGCTGAAGCCTTTCTGCATCTAGAACTACCCTACCAATCTGTCTATTTTCTTTGAACTAGTACTTTGCTGCCAGTTTTTCTTAAAATTGACCAGTTATTTAAAAATTAACAGTGGAGATAGACACACACACTGGGAGTACAATGAGGTAAATCTTGTTCCTTTGGAAGACTGGACTAAAATGACATCTCAGTATGCTACATGTGGATCCTTCCTGCACAGGAGCAGCTATCCTACACTCTGTGCCAGGACCATTCAAAGAATGTGCACATAGCCATTAGCAACACAACCACGTGAAAGGAACATTTTATGCAATAAATTATGCAACAAAATGTGGAATTTTCCCATACTATTAGGTCTGGTAGCTATTTGTGCAATAGATTCATTCTGCCAGATTCAAGTCTTCTGTTGTCAAAAGCTTGACAGTTCTCACTCAAGCTTTGTAACAAGGTGCCCTCAGGCCAATTCACACACAGAAGATTTAATGAGTCTTGGAAATAACTTCACCTTTTTCAATCTGTTTAAAAGTTAGATTTCTAATTTAGTCTATAGACATTAAATAAATGCTTCCAGGAGATCACTCATCCTAAGAGAAAGAAGTAGTGTCAAAAACAGACAGTGGTACATTTTCAGACCAGTCAGGCTCATCTATGTCTCTCCAATGGCTGGAGAAAAACCCAGATAGGCAGAATGTGTTGAGATGAAATCTGGACCTGCTGACCTCACTAGGAATTGCTCACAGCCTTCAGAGGTGAAGGTTTGTCTTCAGGTAACAGAGTCCACATGTTGAACCTCCTGGTTCATGACCACTGCTGGCTATGTCATGGACATGGCAAATTTCTGTTAGTGAGACAAATGGAGGTTTAAGAGAGATAGAAATCAAATTTATTTTTTTATGTGGTTTCATCATTTGTCTTCTAGTTAGAAAATTAGGAGAGTTATGATATTGTCTCATGACTGCTTCATTGTGTCTCTCCAAACCACTACCAGAAGTGGGCCAATAACATCATCTTAAAAGCAGGAATTATTGTGTCAAAACTGATCTTGCCTTATTTCTTCGTATGTTGCCGTGCACTGACGAGTGACAAACTGCACAGAAAACAGTGTCTCAACATTCTCTGAAAAGCACTGCTGAAATACTTGACAAGCTTCAGTAAATCAAGCTGTTTCCTACATTTTGAAGCCAACTTGCCAAACAATCTTTCAACACTTTGTGGTATTTTATGTAGGATTCTTCAGTGTAACAAAGTGTAGAAAGTTCAGTGTTAAGTTATACCAATCCTCTCTGGTGTGTTGATGTAACATCATGAAACGTTGTAGTTCTCAGCTTTTCAGTCACTCATCAGAGCTGCTTCTCTGCCATAGCTGTGTAGTGTCACATAGATATGCCACATATTTGGTATGCTAAATACAGGGCAGCACCAGCATAATGGACTTTTGAATATATTTACCATGCACATTTTAATACCTCACCTCTGGTCCAATGGTTCATTTGTTCCAAATACTTTCTAACTACTGTAATGGTTCAGGTTTTGTTCTTATTTTTCTGAAGAATTTGTTTCTTTTCCCTCAAGATTCAATTGGCTCTGTTATATACAGTTTTGTGATCTGATATCTGCTGTCTCTTGAAGCACTGTGAGAAATTTCCAAACACTCCCAAAAGCTAAAACTAAAGGTTCCAGCTCCTGTCAGTGGGATGAGTTATTACTGCGTTTAGTTTATCAAAATTAGAGTTCATGTCTCTCCTACCTTTTATTGCAAGATTTGCAAGCTTCCAGGACCTCAGCCTACCTATCCGTGTTCTCTACACTCTCTCATTTACTTTCCCTTCACTACATATCTACCCTCTTTTGTTCCATGTCATATCCAAGCAGCCCCTTTATACCACAATCCCAGAGGTCTCCGAACACTTCTTGCCTACTTTTTCTGAAGATATTCATCGTTTTCCAGAGGACATAATTCATAAAATTTTATATGGAACAGCAGTTCCTAGACAGTAAACTAGGGACCTAACTGGACAGCTAGAATGAATGAATTGTCTAGGATAAACCAATAGATTATACCTTTGCAAATCACTTTTCTTTCACCCAGGACTAGATAAAAGAGAGCCCAGACTATCTGGTACATCCCTACATCACTTCTCTGGTTCTCACAGGAACTTTTAATGTCTATCCCAAAAATTATGTTTCATAAGGGAAAATAAACATCTTTCACTGCCCACCTCTAAAGTTATCATTTTCTCTCTTTCATAATTTTGTGCTGTGATGTTTCCATCAATTCCCTTGTTCTCCAAAATCAGGTGAAAAGAATTACTGGCAAAGCTGTTGAAATCTAAAGTTTCTGAAATTACTTCTCGACATTGCTCCTGCTTCCAAAACATTCCCATGCTATGTTTTATTAGCTTGAATTTAGAAATAGCAGACAGGTTGCTCTCAGTCTCATTTCTTGCAAATCAGGCAGCCCTCCAGCACTCAAACCAGCAAGCTGCCTAAATTCTGACTACAGCTGCACAGATGGGAGAACGTGGTTATGTCACGATCAGCATAGTCGTGTGAAGGTCTTGTTGGATTTTGCAATTTGCCTGTACCCAGAGGTTCTTTCTTACCCTTTATTCAGTCTTATTTTGGAGAGAGTGATGTTCGTGTCAAGGATTGTCCTTTTTGATCCATTTGTACAGCATCTGTCATCACTTGGCCCACAGCTTCAGCTGAAGGGCAAATCCATTGTGTGTCTGAACAGAAACTGGATTAGAAATCCAGGTTCCTTTGATCTCTTTTCTGTCCAGGAATTTCTCATATGGACATGAGTTCAAGAAGGGTGGGACTAAGAGATGGGTGATGCTGAGACAAAGCCCATAGCTACTCAGCAACAAGAAAAAGGATCTTCTTTTTGTGATCCTGGTTGTTAACAGCTAGTTTTGGCTTCTTGGAGCTCAAGGGAGACTTCTGGGTTTTCAATCAGAAAAGTTGGATTGACTTTCATTGATATCACTAGAGGTGTCCTCTAAAGTGTCCCAAAGATCTCCTTGTTGCAGAAGGAGGAACATCACTTTTGTCCAGCCTTGACCCAGCTGTAGCCATGTGCTACAAACACCTTATCTCTGCTCTGTCAGGCCTCCCAACAAATGCAAAGTGAATTTCCACTACAGGCAGCATTTCCTGTTTTAATTGTTGACAAAATCTGTCCACTGTAGTTTCTGAGGGAGCTGAAGGACTTCTCTGACCTGACTGTGTCTGTGTGGCCTGGACATTAGCTGAACTCTGTACAGTTTGAGGCTTCACATTGTAATTCTTTATTGCTCCTACTCCTGTGTCATCTCCGCCTGTGCTCTTGGGTGCGGATGCTTGCTTTCCACAGATTTGGCTCATGCACACTCAGATCCTGTCTCCATCCCCATCTCTTCTAGTGCAGAACACTAACAGGAGAAAAGCTGAAGCATGTAGATGAATGCTTATCTACTGCATGATAGAGTAGCCACACTTCAGTGTATTGTATAAATATCTTTGTTGGTTTGCACCAGAGTTAGAGAGAAGCTGCAAATACAGAAGATAATCCTGACTTACATTACCACTAATGTGAACACTCTCTCCATCACCATTCATCATTCTGCTGGTAATTCATAAAAGATTTTGGTCTGTGATGAAAATACTGCACCACACTTGAGGAAGCCCTAATAACTCCATATTTTAGCAATATCTGACTTCATTGTTCTACTCTTAGAGATTAATTAGTGCTACCACTAACTAATCCAGAGATATTACAGAATAAAGACTTCTTACTCATTCCAGTGGTGTACTCAAAGTCCTAAAACATGGAGTTCAGTCCCAAGCTCTTATATGCTAAATATTTTTCTGGGGTGAAAAATTACATGTATTAGCTGCTATGGGAACTCTTAAATTGAGCCATACTGATCAGGAATACAGAAGGGTTTGCAATTTGTCCACAGGTAACATGAAAGGTGAAATTGACTAGTAGGAAAGGAGAAATTTGTTATTCCCTTTCCTATAGCACAGCAATAAAATATTTTTAAAATCACATCCAATGCTAGTAATAAAAGCCAAACGCACGAGTCCTGAACTTCTAGCTTGTACTACTTTATGCTTCTCTGAACATGTGCTAATTGCTCTCATATTACTTCTGCAGCTAAAGGGATGAATATTGTAGCTCTAGTTCAGGAATTACAGCTCTAACTGCACATGGGTTCAATGACCTCCCAAAACACATTTAGAAATGATGAAGAATAAACCTTTGCAGAGCAGTTAGTTCTATCTATGGAGTACCCTGGAAATAGAAGAAGTTTTTCTTTATATGAAGCTATGTTTTATGTAAAACTGAGGAACTGACTAATATAAAAACAAGACGCAAAGCCTATTAAAAGTAGAGACTGTGGAAGGCAGTGGGGAGGAGAGACTATTATATTCAAAGAATACAAAAATGACTTGTTCATATCTACCTGCCACTGCAAGGAGAGTTTTCCTTTCCAGTGAAGCCTAGAATTAACAGCATTTAGACCACTGAAGTGCCAGCATGAATCCTTACAAGGCACTGAAATGCCTCCAGAGACAAGGAGGAACCATTACTGTATTTAACATATCCTTGAGCTGCTGGTACTGATGCTGCATTGAGAGCAGAGATGGAGCATTGTAGACTTGTTTTACAAACAAAAACATTTTAATACATATTTTACCAAGGTATCTTATATCAAGTTATCTCATGTTTGAGAAAAATGCCAAAAATGAGAAGCTTGACTTTTCCTCTGCTTCTTCCTTTTGGAGTGTAGAGCTGAAGTGGTTAGTTTAAAGTTTGAAAGGACTATAGGTAAGAAACAGCTGTGAGAGAAGATGCTCAGCAGTCTAGTCTGATATTGAAGTTGGCTCCTGGGTAAATAGGAGATCAGATCAGAAATAATTCTAATTTGTGTCCAGATTGTTCTTAATTTGCTGTGTTTTGCAGTGGAGAGTAACTTCACAGAAAAAGCTGAAAAGCAGAGATATTGTGTGGGCTGCAGACTGTGGCCCTGCTGCAAATACACAGAGTCTGAACAGAATTACACATCCTGAAACATCAGTGTGATACTGAGGGACTGTACCTTGCACACATGAGAGGTGCTGACAAACACCAGAACATTGTCTTCCCTTTTTCCCCTTCAGGGACACTTTAGAAGAATTTGAAGGAGGTAGGTGACCGTTGCAGTGCTGCACACTGTTGTAGCTGCCTAGCTAGGACCATGTGAAACTCATCATGGCTGTTTGCAAAAGGGTTGCTTGGCAGGCCAAAAGCTCTTCATCAGCTTCACCAGCTCTGCCTCATCTAGTGAAATTTCATTCAGACAACACTCCTCTCTTTAGGACCTCATTCTGCAAGACAGAGAACCCTTCATGCCAGCTGGCTTCCCTTAAGACATCACTTGGAAGGACTAATGCTGTAAATCGATGTGGAAAATGAGAGAGATGCTAGAAATAATTTGCAAGGTAGCATCTAGAGAGCATGGATACAACATTTAGACAGACTGGTGTAAAGGCTCATCCTAGGCTTATCTGCACATATGACTGCAAGAGTCTACAGAAAACATCCCAGGATTTCTTGCATACAAAACACACACTTGGGGGGCGGGGGGGAGGGAGGTGTGTGGAAAGAATCCAAAACAAAAAAAACCAACAGCAAACAAACCCCAAGGAATAAACAATAAAAAAGAATAAAATACTTCAGTGTCTTTAGCACTTTTGTGTCCTGGAAAAGTGCAGATGCTTCCTGAGCTGGATGCTAAACAGAAGATTTATGTAGCTGGAGCAGCAGCTGAGAGAAAATAGGAGAGATATGAAACCAGTTCCTCCTCACCTGGGTTTGTCTCCTCAGCCCCAGAAACTCTTTTTGATGTGTTTTGTCATATATTATTTTATCCGATATAAATCAATGGGGAATGAGACAGACATGTGGACTTAGAAGTCTGTTCATTTAATCGTCTCCTGGACAGAGTCCCAGGTTGTGAACCAAATGGGATAAATGCAAGGAAGATGAAAGCTGCTGAGCATATCTGTTCAAAATTTAAGTCTTTGTCTGTGGCTTGCTAATGTAAACAGAGTGGACTCAAGGATAGAGAAATAATCACCACTTGCAGAGTTCAGAGAAGGTCAGCTGTACACAACCCCCCAAAAGATTTATTGTCTTGGAGTAACTAGTGTCTGTCTACCAAGTTCTGAGACTGAATAAGCAATCTTGTATGGACACATTTATTTTTATTTATAGGTTTATTCTTGTTTGATTCTAGGCTGTAATTCTGTCAAGTTAAGAAGCAAGGAAGTAAAGATATTTTTAGATTGTGGCATTGTTTTTCCCCAACATAAAATGGCTTTCACTAAAGATCTTCCTTTGTGTATTCTAAATGCAGCCACAAGCCTTCTTGGTGAAGTCTTCTCTACCACATGCATGTGCCTTGGAGAAAGATGGCACAAAATAGAGTAATTGCCAGGCCTGAAATGCAATAGGAGGAGCACATTGCATAATGAGAGTGCAAAGTTTTCCCAGAAAATACTGGAAGTCCTGTCTACTATTGCATGGGCACAGGGAAGACAAACTTGGTACAAATTCATCTACACTGCCTTCTGTGCATGCATATTACTCACTTCTCCAGAAATGCTACCAGAGTTTCTCATGAGAGGTTATGTCTGCATTAGCAGGCAGTGCCTATCAGGGGGACAATGATCTGTGAAGGAGTGAAGCAGTTGGTCCTGCAACATGAGTTGGTAGGACCATGAGTAAGACATAAGTGCTGTATTTGAAATACAGGGAAGTAATTGTATTTTTAAGTATAACACTCTTTCCTTTATAGCTAATTCAGGAAATCCATCACTAGCTAATACAGGTTGTGTTCATCTGCTTTCTGCAGCTGATAAACACCTTAAATAATTTGACTGGCAGCTACAAGAGCTTTGGCGTCAGGTATATGGTTAACCTGAGTTCTGTTAGAATGTAACCATTCTTTTTGCTAAAATAAATACATTTTTCTTTATCTACACCATTTCCTGTACCAAAACAGAGATTGGGAAAAAAGTTTTGTTACTCTTTTTGTACACAATGACTCCATTCAAGTCATATGTGAAGGTCACTTCTCAAGCTGTCTCAAGCACTTGGGGTTCTTTCCTGTCCATCTCCAAGAGTCAGACTGTTGCCAGATCCTGGTGAGAAGTCTCCCATGGGGAAAACATATCAATGTCCTCTTGGGTGGGGGTGTTCTAGCTGCTGTCCAGATCATTAACTCCGGACTGTGTGCTTTTTTAGTTTGTTTACAAAAGAGACTGTTTGACATGGCTTCTTGTGATTTTGGGAGACTGGATGTGACCCACTGGGTGACCTTAATGCCTGTATTCTTTTATACAGAACTATCTTACACTCCTGGTTGTACTTGAGTAGGCAGCAATCACAAAAACAGCCTGTGCTGTTTTAGGGCAGTTTGTGCTTTTCAGGTACTACGAGTGCTATGTTAGAAGACTACAGTGATGTTCTAATTTCAGCTAATACCATATTATTAGTCTGTGCAAATTAAACAAATTAAAGGAATAACTTGTCCTTGTAGTCCAGCAGTTTTACACTTTGATGTTATTTATCTACATATGCCTTCATTTCATATGGGCTCAAATTTTCTGCTGGAAATTTTCACTTTGGTTTGTGGTCTTACTATTAGTATGCTCTAAAAAAACACTCTCTCTCCCCCAGCCACCCCCCACCTCCCCCCCATAAAAAAAAAAAAAAAATCAGCTTCTAAAGATGAGTTTATAATCTGTTTCAGAAATAATTTCTGCTGTTTTCCTGATTCAGTTAGCAATAATTCTCATTATTGGCAGTGAAATTTAATCATCAAAATACATATTTAATCTCTGAGAATAAATGATCCAGATGCCACTCAAATTGTTTTCTAAAAGCATCAGGATTATGATGATTAGTTGCTTTGTACTGAGAATTTCATTCTTCTAATCTTAAATTTTGCCATAAGTTCAGTTTTATGTGTTATTTCAAGGCTACTTGACATAGGGGTCTCTAATGTGATGATCGGAAATGGAGGAAGATCAGTTTTAGGAGACTTTAACTCCAAGAACTTCAAAGGTGTTTAAACACATTCTCCTATTTGTATGACTGACTTCCATCAGAGTTTCCACACAGCTCTGAGAACCTAGACATGAGCATCTTGGCTTTGGTCAAGACTACTTCCAATTAAGAAATAATCTGAGCTCTGTTATATCTTTCCCTCAACTCTTTTTGCCACACAGACTTCCTGATAGCCCAGAACTCTCCTAAACTCTCTGGTTTAGTCTTTCTCACTGAACATTTGATTGAACATTTGAGGAAGGGATAGAGGGAAGGAGGAGAGTGACTGATGTGACCTACTACCCATGAAAATCAACCACTGGATGAAGTCTGTCACAACTTTTTCCAAAATTATTCCATGTATTAGTGAGTCTGCCCTTCTTAGCACATGTTCCTAACAGAACAAATAAGGTGTGAACACTGAATTTTTTGAGTAACTTATTAACCCTACCAACAAATTCCTGACATTTTGGTCTTGGGTTTTAAAAACATGGCTCTCAGTTTGCAGGAATGACCATGAGGTTAAAGAAAGAAGAATTTTACAGAAGCATATGTATATTTTTGATACCCAAGTAGAAAAGAACCCCCAATTGAATACAAGTATAGTGAATTTACTGCAATTTCACTCCAATGTCCTACCCAGCTGTGGTCTCTTATATCATCTTTGGGATTTTTCAAGCTACAGCTTGTTTTTTAACAAGTCATTTGCAAAGCAAAACAATCAGAAAACTTTTCCATCTCTCTTCTGTTCTACTACTGTGTTAAATTTTGAGGAATAAGCAAAAAGAAAAAATAAAGGAGGAAAAGTGTGCCAGCTAGTCATTAATCTTTCTATTGCATATTGGCAGCAAATGGGGAGTGACATAATTTTTTCTAATCTGATCACCAGCACTTTCTCTTTGCAGAAAGCAGAACTGAAAAGGAAACCCCTCTGAACCTTATCAACATCCTAGGGCTCTGGAAGAGGATCTAAAGGGCTCTGCTGCACTTCTTCCAAGCTGCTGAAGTGCAAAGGTTGCTCTGCTATCCCTTGGGACTCATCTGTTTCCATCACATATTACAGATGAGGCAGAGGAGTCTTTCTGCTTCAGACAAGTGGCAGGAGGCCTGAGGAACAAAAATGTCAAAAAAAGAAGAAACCTGGAGACCACTTCAGAAACGGGTGCAGTGGTCCAGAGGCACACGGGCAGGCAGGCTGCGTTTGCGTTTTCACAGTGCATCTGGTGAACCTCTGGCAGTGTGTTTGTATGGGCCATGATGTCTGGCTTATTTGTCTTGGTCACTTTCATTGAAGAAACACTTTTCTCTGCGTGATTCTTCTACCCTTAAATACTCCTGGCAGCCTGTTCTCACAGTGCCAGAGTCTGACACTGCCAGCAGTGTCTAAACAGGGGTAGGTTTAGCCCCAGTGATAGGGCTAAACCAGTCATGCTTTCACTAGATATTTCCTGACTTTAAAAGTGGCAGAAAATGCTAAGGTTCTTCTCCCTTCTCCTGAACACAAGAGCCAAAAGACATTTTGGACTACATTGGTGTATTTGAGTAGATCTGTCGTTTTTTTCCTGGTATAAGTTTTCTCACAGTAGGCATGAGAGCTGTGGGAGGTTTTCTGTCCCAAGCCTAAGACTTACAGATCATCTTCAAAATATTGAATAATATAAACATAGAATTGTTTAGGTTGGAAAAGACATTAAAAATTATTCAGTCCAACCATTGACCCACCACTGCTAAGTCCATCATTAAACTATCTTCCTAAACACCACATCTACACATCTTTTAAATACCTCCAGGGATGATACCTCCACCAATGCCCTAGGCAGCCTCTGCCAGTGCCTAAGCAGCCTTTCAGTGAAGACATTTTTCCTAATACCTAATCTAAGCCTCCCCTGGCATAACCTGATACTCTTTCCTCTGGTTCAGTCACTTGCTACCTGAGAGAAGAGACTGACCCCACCCCCCTGCCCCAGCAGCAACCTTTCAGGTAGTTGCTGAGAGTGATAAGGTCTCCCTTCAGCCTCCTTTTCTCCAGACCAAACAACCCCAGCTCCTCCAACTGCTCCTCATAAGACTTTTGCTTGAAGGATCTGTGCTCCAGATCCTTCACCATCTTTGTTGCCCTTTGCTGGACCAACACCTCAATGTCCTTCTTGTAAGTGAGGGGCCCAGAACTGAACCCAGGATTCAAGGTGTGACCTCACCAGTGCGAAGGACAGGGGGACAATCACTGACTTGGTCCTGCACTGTTCTTTTTCTGAAATTGTATTGCTTTTTCCATCAAGATCTCTTCAAGCTCTGAATCTAGACTTGCTTTATTAAAATCTAGAGATTTCAATCACCCCTGTGGGGAAGATCTAAACGTAGACACCCTCACGAGGAATGGCAATTTTCTTGGAAGGACATGCACAGCAAGTCAAGAAGCTTGATGTGAGCTGCCAGCACATGCACCAGATAGCACTGCAGAAGCAAAATGTGGTCATGAATTGACAAAAATGTGTGTGGTCTTCAGGGTGTTTACATTCATATATGACCATATAAATCACAGAGCTACAAATGCCATGTGCTTTTTGTTCTCCATCCTCGGAAAAAGACATTGGATCAACTAATAAAACTTATTTTTAGTTTCAATAAACTTTATTCCCTTATTTATCATGTCCTGCAGCAAAAGTTCTTGTTATTTGAAGAAAAAACCCACTGATTTATTCAAAAGAAGGTCAAAGGCTTTTTATGCAGTTTGAACTTTTTGTTGTTTAAATACAGACAAAATTAATGACTGCTGGCATTTCTAAGTTGTGCAAAACTTCTAGCTAGTCAAAGGCTGTGGATCTGTTCACAACTATCAAAAATACCTATTACATCCCCACTCAGAAAATAGTATGAAAATACCTTGTTTTTCATACCCTTATGCCATACCTCTCCATCAAAATAAGTCCTGACAAGAGGTTTTCTTGAGATGTGTCCAAAACCAAAGAACAACACTTTTGAAGAATACTTTTATGTTTGTAATAGAAAGTCTCTTCTAAAACCAAAAAAATTCTTAAACATGCTCCAAACTTAAAGTATTCTCCATCCATTCCAAACAATGGATTATTTCTAATTTCTGCCCCAATAATTTTCTCTATTAGATACGTAGTTTCCTTCTTCCCAACAATGTACTTGATTTATTGAATGTTTCATAAGTTAGATACTACAAGTTATGAACTATAAAGATGCCCATATTAACCTTGAAGAAGCCAGCTGGGATAGCAGCACCAGACTGGCTCTGACAGTACAGAGTTCATTGCAGGCTGAATTAGTTCTCCAAGAAACAAGAAAGATTATTTGAAGACTACAGATGATTTGTTGTTTTGGTTTAAGCTGGCAGGCAGCTGAATGCCCCACAACCATTCACTCAGTTGCCCCCAGCAGGACGGGGGACAAAATCAGAAAAAGAGTAAAACTCATGGGTTGAGATAAACACAGTTTAATAGGACAGAAAAGGAAGGGGAGATAATGGCAAAGATAGAAAAATATGCAAAACAAGTGATGCACAATGCAATTGCCCACCTCTCACTGACGGAAGCCAAGCCAGTCCCCAAGCAGCACGCAACCACCCCCCAGGCAACTCCCCCCACTTTTATTGTTCAGCATGATGCTGTATGGCATGGAATACCCCTTGGCTCAGATGGGGCCAGCTGTCCTGGTTGTGTCCCCTCACAACTGCTTGTGCACCACCAGCATCCTTGCTCTTGAGGTGGTGAGGAGCAGAAAATACTTTGACACTGTCTAAGAACTGTTCAGCAACAACTAAAAACATCAGTGTGACAACAACATTGTTCTCATCCCAAATTCAAAATACAGCACTGTACCAGTTACTTGGAAGAAAAATAACTCTATCCCAGACAAAATCAGGACAGTTGTGTATCAATTCTGGTAAACAAACAAACTTTTAAAAGTCAGCAGAGGCAACTACATTGCTGTTCACCACATGAACATCTCCAAGGCAAAGGACAGTTCAGGGTTAGGAAAGTTTGCTTTCTGATTCTTATGCTAAATCACTTCCATATCTGGAAGAAAGCTGGGTCTTCATTCACTTCTATAAAAGCTTTGAACTCCTTTGCAATGACCATCAACATAAGGAGCATTTTTACTTAGTAGAAATCATTATTGCTTGATTATTTTGTATGGTAAAGGTTTTGAAAAGACAGACCTGAGGTACACCAGCAACTGATTTGGTTCCTTTCCTGCATTCATCTAACATCTGTTCTGAAAGCATAGGCTGAGAGAGTGAGAAGACAACCTGTGCCTGTTCCTATTCTGCATACCAGGCATTGCATGCTGGGAGCTTCTTTTCCTTACATAAAAGGGATTTGCAAAGATGAGGAAAGTAAAAAGATGGAAGGCAACAGTCACAAGAAGAAAATTTAAATTGCGCATAATGGGAAAGTTTTCACCATGAGCCTGGTTCAGCACTGGAACAGGTGCACTGACAGTCCTGGTCTTGTGGTTTGCAAAGGTGTTCTGGATATCAGGTCCTGTGACTCAGTTTGGAGGGTAGCTCTCCTTTGGGGACATGATCTCCTGAGGTCTCTTCCAACTAAATTTTGCTAAGAATTTATAATAACAAAGTTGTAGAATTGGCTTAATTAGCAATTTGACAATTATTAATGCTAAAATATTCTAAAAATGGTAAATCCTATTTTGATAGGAGGCTCTTTTTTATATTATAATCCTTCTCCTAACTTCTCTATGAAGTTTAACTTCTAAGTTGCAGGAACCACACACTATACTTTATGATCCTATAGTAAAACATTTGATGGGATGCAGACAGATAACGGGGCAGCAACTGGCATGCTCTGTTGGCCTTGACTAACTGCTGTGTTTGTGCTCAGACAGGTAAAAATTCCCTTGAGTCCATCAAATATTCTGGGCCAAATGCTGATGACAGAACTAACAGTGAGGCAACAACTTTTTTTTTAATCTGGTCCACTGAATGGCTTCAATGGGGTTTTTGCCCCACACAGGGGGCATGGAACAGATTCAGCATCACACCACGATGTTGATCTCTACACCACCAGTTTGAGTAAGTGGAGACTGATGCAGGGTGAAGGAAGAGACAAATATTATTTTCATTCTTTTGTCTTCAGATTTCCCTTTTCTTCCACGAGCTGCTTTTTGAAGAGGTGTCCACCCTCTTGGGGAGGTTTTTTCCTCTTCCAACCTGGTCTTTCACATGGTTTTACCATTAGAAAACAGTGAGCACTCCTATATGTTGGTATAGACAAATGGGTTTTCTATAAACAGGTGAAATTGGGACTGGTGCTGGTTAATATCTTCATTGGCAACACGGACAGGAGACTTGAACTCAGGAAGTTTGCTGATTACACCTGCTGTGTGGGGTAGTTGACATATGCAAGGCAAGGGATGCCATCCAGAGGGACTTGGACAGGCCTGAGATGTGGGCCTGTGTGAACCTCATGAAGGCCAAGTGCAGGGTCCTGCACCTGGGTTGGGGCAGTCCCAAATACACATACAGGCTGGACAGAGAACGAATTGAAACCAACCCTGAGGAGAACTGGGGAGTGTTGGTGGATAAGAAGCTCAACATGACCTGGCAATGTGCTCTTGCAGCCCAGAAAGCCAACCATGTCCTGGACTACACCAAAAGCAGTATGGCCAGTAGGTCGAGGGAGGTGATTCTGGCCCTCCACTCTGCTCTCTTGAGACCCCCACCTGGAGTACTATGTTCAACTCTGGGGCCCTTGATGTAAGAAATACATAGACCTGGTGGAGTGAGCCCAGAGGTGGACACAAAAGTGATCGGAGGGCTGGAACTTCCATATGAAGACAGACTGAGAGAGTGGCTCCTGTTCAGCCCAGAGAAGAGAAGGCTCCAAGGAGATGTTATAGCAGCGTTCCAGTACCTGGAAGGCTTGTGGTACCAAGCACCAAGGTCATGTGGTGATAGGAAAAGCAGTAATGACTTTGAACTGAAAAAGGGTAGGTTTAGATTAAATAATATTAAGAAATTCTTCATTCAGAAGGTGGTGACACAGTGGAAGAGGTCACCAGAGAAGTTGTGGATGTCCCATCCCTGGAAGTGTTCATGGTCAGGTGGGACAGGGATATGACCAACCTAGTCTAGTGGAAGGAATCCCTGCCTATGGCAGGAGGGCTGAAATTATATGACCTTTAAGGTCCCTTCCAACCCAAACCTCTCCATGACTCTATGATTTGATAGTGCAGCACATCCTGGATGGTGTCTGGCGATGCTTGGCGCAAATTCCTTCGACCCGGTTCCCCGCCGTGTATCCTCATTATCGGGTGCAGTCAGTGCACGGCGCCCTTCGGGCAGCGCGGCGAGGTTGCGGGGCCGCTCTCGGTGCGGGGGGAGCAGTGCGGGAGGTTGCGGAGCTGTTCCCGGAGCAGGGGAGCAGTGCAGGAGGTTGCGGGGCCGATCCCGGAGCAGGGGAGCGGTGCGGGAGGTTGCGGGGCCGATCCCGGAGCAGAGGAGCGGTGCGGGAGGTTGCGGGGCCAATCTCGGAGCAGGGGAGCGGTGCGGGAGGTTGCGGGGCCAATCTCGGAGCGGTGCGGGAGGTTGCGGGGCCGCTCTCGCTGCCGAGCCACGGCGGGGCGCGGTTGTCCGCAGAACAGCGGCCCGTCCATCCCCGCCCGCCCCCTCCGAGGGGGACGCATGTGATCCTTTTTTTTTTTTAATTCCTTTATTGCCATGGAAACAGAGCAAAGCAAAGGGTAAATACACGGACAATGGCTAAAGACAATTTTAATTTTCATCCCCGCTTAAATGTCACAGGTTTTTAACGCGCCGCCGCTGTACGCGGAGCCGGCATCTGCAGCCCGACGGGCGAGCTGGTCCCCGAAGCTTGAGGAATACAAGTCCGTCATTATTGCCAAGCGGGATCAGAGCACGTAGGTCTGTTTAGACACTGCGATGCATTGTAAGAGGGCTCTCTTCAGGGACAGCCATAAAAGCCTCCTTCTTCCCTCCTGTTAGAAAAGAGCAGCTGTATTCTCCTAACGTGGACCCCGCCGAAGGTCGCCTGTCTCTACAGTTCAGGGGCTCTGGGTCAGTGCGGAAAAGCAAACTTAATTTCACAGTCTGAAAAGGGTTTCCCAGTGCGAACTCGGGCTTTGGGTGGGAGCTGCGCTCACCCCTGTGCACGTGGCTCTGGAGAGCTGGGGGGGAAGGTTTCGGAGCTGTGTATTGCCTGCTGACAAATATTTTAGCACCTCTAAACTAGCTTTACGGTATAATCCTGAGCAGTGTCACAGATTAGGGAATTTCAGTCTATTAATTACCTGTTAACGGCCACCCAAATACCTCTGACATTAAACCAAGACCATAATCACTGCTTGTTAAACAGGGGACATAGGCTGTTTTACCATGCCAGCACTCCCTAATTTTGTGTCTGGGGCTCAGCCTAGTTTTGCCTCTTCAAAGCCAGTGACAAAGTGTTCAATCAGTGATATAAATAAACAGGACTGAATTGGTTATTTTATAGGTACACGAGTGCCTCATTAATTGCTGAGTGTTACAGATGTGAACAGGGTGCTCTAAACTGTTTACCAGCTGGTTCTTGGAAATGAGACTTCCTGGATGACTTTCCTATTGAGATATGCTGCCCCTCCTTGTAAATCCCTTGGTGGTTCCTGCTTCTCGGGAAGATCAAACTCCCCATTCAGATGCAGGATCATTCCTAGAATTGCCACCAGAGTTGCTAGAAGAGCTTCGGTCGGGCGGCTGGAAGACGTTGATTGCTCTGTGCAATTTCCCAGCACGAGCCCGCTCATGACACTCAGAGCATCCAGAAACGTGAGCCACGCTCTCTGTGACAGGGCAAAGCCCGGGAGCACGTGGACTGCTCTGCTACATGTGGAGCCAGGGGTGATGTGTCCTGAAAGGACAGATTGGCTTTGACTCAGGCTGGGAGTCAGAGTTCTACTGGATTTTTGTTAATTGTATTAATTGCAGCAGCCTCTCCTTGGCACTGCTTTACTTGGAAACCCGTGTGTGCTCACAGACAAAAATCTTGGCATGTGAAAGCTGAATTTTCTGGTTGGATTTGAGAAGGGGGAGGAAGAGGGCAGGAGGGACTCATCAGCTGAGCTCCTTTCAGCCAGAGTCACTGCTGCTGCGTTCCAGTATCACAGTGCTATGTTTCACAGGCATTCTTGTTCCTAATTAAATATTTCACATATCTGTGAAGTAAGACAAAAAGACGGAGGGAAAAATCAACAACCTACATGTGATTGTGTATTGAGGATCTATCCAGTACTGACATGGAGGGGAACTAGATGCTTTAAGAAGTTCTTTTGTTTTCAAAACCTTATGGTTCTGCATTCATTTGCATCTTTTAGCTGGATAGCAAACCTGATGCTTTACTTTGCGTTAACATCCCTCGTACACTGTATTTGTGTGAATGCAAGTGCACATTCTGACTATTTCTTACCATAATACATAATAATTTGGCCAAGTGCCTTCTTCATTTATGGTTTCCATGTTTAGAAAGCATACAGTTATTAGCAGATACACCCAGAAGGAAAAGTCATATGGAAAGTTTCTGCAAAAGAAGGTTCTGATCAGTTCTCCAGCACTGTGTTGTGAGATGACTTTTTTATTTCCACACAGACTCACGACTTATGTGAAAAAAAATCAAAGGATATTTTACTATCAAGGGATAGCAGTTTGCCACCAGGATTTTAGGAGAACATCCAGAAGCCATGTTTGCAATTAAAATTAGTAAGAATAACAATTATTTTAATACTTCAGTATAGAATCAGAAATTTTCATTATAATATGTTGTATTTTTTTTGTGTTGGGTTTGTTTTTCCAGAAAATCATGCTACAGTGTTTATTATGAATTTAAAAAAAAAAACAAAAAAAAAAAACAAAAAACAAACACATCACTCTCCTGTTTCTATACAAGGTTGAATGCCTTGTTAAATATCAGATGAACCCAGCTGTTTCAAGGCATTTTAATCCACTTTTGACCAAGGTACTCACATTTTCACTGCATATACTGAATGAATGCAAAAGTTGAATTTAACAGGGTCAGACTGATGTTCCATTATCCCTTAGGGAATCTCTGTCTAATCATGTATGTACCATGACAGCACACTCTTCAGATATTTGTTTAGATCTCTCATATGAAATGTTCCTCTACCTTTCTCTCTCTCAAACAATTTTCTGATTTTAGGGCATAAAAATATATATTTGTAAATTAAATCCTGGTTTCCTGATAAAAGAAACAATGCATATACCTCAGAAGGATTTTGGCAAGAATTGAAATCTCAAATAAGGAACTGAATTGAGCAAAATCTCTTGGTAATGTAAACTGAGCTCTCCGGAGGTCAGTAGAACAAGGACTTCCTGCAGGAGAGGGTTTGTGCAGTGCTCTCAAGAGCTCTGGAAATTCATTCAGGCAAAGGAAAAAAGATCTTTCCTGGAAGTGCTCCTCTGGCACCTTAGTTTTATCAGGAGCTCTGGTAACATGGAAACTTAAAACTAGTGGAAGCAGAACACATGTACCTGAATGGACTTGATCAGACCCCTTATCTCTAAAGGGTCACACCAGCCAGCCCTTCACTCTCTGTTTACCTCTTAGACAACAATATCAGATTTGATGGATTAAAAAAAAAAAAAAAAAAAAAAGGCATATCCCTCAGTTTGATTTGGTTTATGCTTCTGGAAGACATTTGACCACCATGGACGTACCTTGCAGTATTTCTCTTAGTCCAGTCATTGCCGTGTCAGCATTACATTGTCTCGTTTGTAAAATTGTGTTGTAGTGCCTAAGAGCTTTCATTTATTTCAACATATTTTTCCATACCCTTAGTTCTTCCAGGTTGTTCTGAAGCGACAATTTGACTGATTATTCAAGACAAGAAGATAGATCTACCAGTTCACCTTAGCTGTACTCCATTACATGTTTATGGGTGTTTTTTCTAACTGCAAGACTACATCCTAATGAATTACCATGCATTTTCAGCATGGCAGTGCCATGTCTGTCTGGAGTTTGCCCCCTGTTTCTTTAGAAATGCCAGGCTGCAAGGACACTGTTACTGGTACATGTTTTTTGCTTATCTGGCTCTTCCCAAGCAATTAGGTTTGTGAAGAGCATTTTATTTTTTATTTACTCATTTTGTTTGCACTGATAGGCATTTTGGACTCAGTTGACACGTCAAGTTAAAACTGATGGTTCCTCCAGTAGCCTGTCAGTTTGTTTCCAAAAATTTGTCTCTGTCTCTACAAAGTAATTATTTTTGCTGGCATCCATCTACCTTCGCTAGTTTTCAGATGGACTTGATGTCTCTTTCTCTCAGCGTGGGGGCTTTTGAATGCCTGCCATTGCAAGATTTTTGTGTTTCTTTCGTTGTTGTTGTTGCTACTTTTGCCTTTCATCTGGTACAGCATCCTCACAAACCTCTGATATTTTGCGCTCCCCAAATACCAGCACACTTGTGTTTCCTGCTTTTGCAAATTGTGGCTGTATAAATGGCAATTTCCCAGATTGTTTTTGTCACTTTTGATATTTTCTTGTGTAGAGGATAATATCAACTACCAAGAAAAGTATATGACAAATTGAAATCAGCACCCTCTCAGAGATTGTCACAGATAACGGGCAAATATGCTTTGGCATCGGTCCCTTTGATTACCTGCTCCAAAAGGCTTTAGACTGTGTGTACCATAATAAAGCATCCCTCTTTGAGGACCAAACTGGTATCAGTTGCCATTGTTTCTAATTTTCAGTTACTAAAAACCTTATATAGATGAGACATCGATAGATAGATAGATAGATAGATAGATAGATAGATAGATAGATAGATAAAAAACAAATAGTTCATTTCTCTTGTTGCAGTGACCCATTTTTCCTACTTAACAAAGTTCTCCCATACCATTTGCAAACTTTGCTGACTGCAGAAGGGTGAAACCCTGCGTGTCAGGGGTATTTGGAAAAGCTTTTTGTGCACAGCCCTGTTAGATTCATTCTTCTGCTTGTTGAAATTTTAAGTCTCTCAGTGTCTGTAATTTTGAAGTACCAGCAGGCTAAGCCACGTATGATGACACACAGACTGAATATTAATCAGTATTTTGCTCAGGCTGAAGTGATTGTGGCTGCTTTGCCATGTGCATCTGTCACACTGCACTGGAGGCAGTTTGCTTTCAAGCCCTTTAATAAAGTGACAGTCATCTCTTAAAAGCTGCATCTATATAAAAAAAATAAAGCAATGCCAGCAAAAACTCCCAGGCACTGGAGGTTGACTGTCTGTACAACCAAATTCAACATTTAATCCACTAGAATTCACAGTGGCTCTGACAGCCCTCCCCTGCTAGTCCTGCCTCCTCTGGCTTAACCTCTGCTCATCCTCCCTCAGCCCTCTTGTCAGACGTGGCTACTCTTCATCAGTGCACCCAGCTGTCAGTTCAGCATAGCTCCTGGTACCCTCACTGCAGCTACCCCCACTTTTGTTAATCAGGCAAGCAAAAATTTAACATCCATCCTGCTGAAAGTAGCCTGCTGATTTCAGAGGGAGCAGGATGTTGCCATAACAGTTTGATTATTCACTTCATGTAATATTTTTATTTTTTAACAAAGGTGTTTACTTTTCAAACAAAGACCATTGGCTAAGCCATGGCAACCAGAGTGTCTGTGTAGCCAGAAAACACTTAATATGTGGGTGGGTGGTTTGGATGGCCTTGACTACATAATTAAATTTGTTTTTCCTTTCAGCTCCCTGTGGTGTGTTATTTTTTTATATTTAAAAGTTATCCCTCTTGAAGACAACTGGTTTTTATTATTAAAAGGACAGCTTAAATACATTTAGCAAAAGCAAGTCTCATTCCTTTTATGTCTCAATCTTTTTACCAATTAAAGAAGTCCTTTAGTGCCTATGATCAACCTCCTATAGCCAAAACATTTCTATAAACAATTTCTAAAGGTCTAGAAGCTTTGTGCACTTAATGGAATAAGCCTACATTTCCTGATCTTTAAAATGTTCAGCATTAGATTGTATGTTTTATACTGCATCAGTAAAATAGGGGATTTGGCATGTTTTCCCTGATGTCAAAAAAGAAGCTCCTGCATGCTGCTTCTGGTACAGGTAAAAGGGAACAGCACATAAATAAGGGACCAATATTGCAGTAAGTGGAACTTCTGCAGTCCCTGTGGGTTGCACCAGTGCCTTTGAACCATGGCTTGTCAGCACGAGTGAAGCCCTGTCAGTTGTGACAGTGACAGCCCAGTGGGCTCTGTGGGAATACAAAGGCTGTCAAAATGGGCAGGTGAGTCAAGACAGGTGGAAATTCCTCAAGAATTAGCGTGATAAGGAAAATTTGAGGTGAGGATTAAACTCACAAATGTAGAGCTGGAGTAATTGGCCATGAAAGCAGTACAGCAGAGTGAGTTTGAAGATTACTATAGAACTAAAATTAAATAAGAATATAAAATGTCATTTGCTTGTGAACCAACACCTTCATTGTTCCAATTATTTCTCTCTGTTTGTTACCTATATTTCATTAGAATCTTAAAATTACAGACTGGTTTTTGAGAAGGGAACTTCAAAGGTCATCTACTGTATCCCCACTATGCCATGGGCAGGGACATCTTGCACTCAACCAGCTTGCTTAAAGCCCTGTCCAGCCTGGCCTTGGACACTTCCCATCATGGAGCATCCACAACTTCCCTGAACAACTTTTTCCAGTGCCTCACCACTCCCATAGTAAAGAATGCCTTCATGTCCAACCAAAATCTACCCCTTTCATTTTGAAATCATGATCCCATGTCCTGTCACAACAGGCCTTGGTAAATGTTTCTCTCTGCCTTTCATACAAGCCCCCTTCATACATCGAAAGTTTGCAATGAGGTCTTCCCAGAGCCCTCTCTTCTCCAGGCTACACAACACAAGTCCCTCAGCCTTTCTT
The DNA here is from genome assembly GCA_035583185.1 of Anabacerthia variegaticeps. Taxonomy (NCBI): domain Eukaryota; kingdom Metazoa; phylum Chordata; class Aves; order Passeriformes; family Furnariidae; genus Anabacerthia; species Anabacerthia variegaticeps. The sequence goes on from JAWWEW010000078.1 coordinate 138,488,217, forward strand.
CATCAGGAAGTTGTTTCAGGAGTGTCAGGAGTGTCATAGCAAGGTTTAGATAGTGTAGTTAAGCTGGTGATGGTCACACCAGGTGCTTGGGTGATAAGGGGTACAGAGCACATATATGGAAAGTCTGAAGAAACTCGGTACCTAAAAAAAGAAGATTGAGGAGAACATGGCATGCTTCTTGTATGTCAATTATTGCTATTGAGAGGACAGGAAACCACTGTGCTCTGTGTTCAGTAATACAAGTCTGTTCATAACTGAAAGTTTTATATTGGAAAAAGAAAAAAAACTTTAAATCCATAAGGGCTCAGAAACAATGGCTGGCAAGTTATGTGTGAAAAACCTTTTACTGAATGTTTTCAAGAAGAGGCAGATGACCCTCTACTGAGGAGGATTTAGTCTGCTTGATCCTGCCTCTGTGCAGGTTATTGGGCCACAGCTTTTGGTGTGTGTTTCTTCTTAGCCACTAAGTTCAGTAATGTACATGCTCCGTGGACAATCTGGGAGAAATTAGAGTTGAATCCAAACAATCAGGCTCAGACTGGTACTCATGTCTAGATGAAACAATCCAAATATGAAGGCGGAAATTCAACTAAGTAGCTACTATTAAAAAAGGACTATAAATAAATTGCTAGAGTTTGAGACAGTCACATTACTGTGGGAAACCATGAAAGAACAGTTATTTTTAACTCTCCTGTTGACTTTTCTGTGGCAGTTGATCTGTTGATTTATTGAAATATATTTGTAATTATTTCACTAATATACACGACATGATGAAAAATGCCATGTTTAATGAGTTTTATGTAGTTCATAGCAAACTGCAGACAGTAAAAGCCTGATGACATTTTTAAATTTTACAGAACAGGAAAAATTTTGATTTTAAAAGCAGAAAACTAAATTCCGAAAAGTGTTCCCTCTTTAATTTGCCATTAAATCCAAGGAGACACGGTCATTTTAAAAGGTTCTCTAATTGAATGTTGGTCAGTTTTAGTCAATACTACAAGGAAAAGTCAGTTAGGATTAAAAAAAAAAATATCCAACTATCTGGAATCTGTTGTTCAATGTCTCTTGGTCTTTGCCAAGCATACTTTGCTTTTACATGGTTTTTGTGTTTGGTTGAAATTACCTCTCACATAACCAAGGACTATTATAACAGAAAGGAACAAAATCAGCAAATGTAATGTTCTCTTTCTAAAATGTCATATTACGCCATAAGAGGCATTTAATTTAAATGCTAACAGCTAGTTACAGTTGATAAAAAAGAAAACATTAATTTTTCCTTCGCACTCGGGATCTTACCGGATTTTTGGTCTGAGCTCTAATGCCACACAACTAACTCAGTTAATCACCCAGCCATGTGCTCATCTCCATTGAAATGGCTCAATACTCAGATAAAAATAGATACAAATACAAAATAAGTACAAACCCTTTTAAGGCTTAGAGGTTGTTTTTTTCTTTATATGCTTAACAGTAGGCTTTTGAACTTTTCCAAAGTAACAAGGGGCTTGAATCTCCAATGACTAGCTTACTATAGCTTTAATTCAAATCTGAATCTCCCATTAAGGTTATCTGTGTAGTGGTTTGAAGTTTTCCTTTTCGTTAACCTCTGCATTGAACTGAATATTCCTCAGATTCCCTAATTAGTTACAGTCGGAGCTTTAGAGACTTTCAAGACTTTCCTCTTTGAGCTAGGAAGAAAAAGGTTCAAACAATGGTCAGGAAACCCTAAAACCTCTTATCTCTCAGCAGTTCGATTAGACAAGAAGAGTACTGTCTTGATGGATTGAAAGTGCTCTGTACCAGATAAGAACAGGAAAGATAAGAACATTAGAAGTCTTTTTTTGTGTTGTTTTTTTTTTCTTTTGGTTTGTTTTTGGTTTGTTTTTTTTTTTGCAGAAAAGACTGCTTTCCTCTTAAGCACTATCTTTTCTTCATTTGCACATTGCAGGGTAAACAGAACGTGTTTGCAATTAATATTTATGCTCACACACTCACTGTGCCTCAATTTTTTAACAGACACAACAGAATGATATAAGATTAAATAATTGTCAAAGCAACCAAAGTTTACCAAGTGCCTTATTATATGTTGTGCAGCTGTAGTGATGCTGGAAAAGAAGGTGGAAAAGGTGATGCTATGAAAATAAGAAAAATATGTATTTGTTCAATATATTCACATATAGATAGCATTAAAAAAGTAGGTGTGAGAAAGACACCAACTGCCCTGGAAAGATGGTTGTGTAAACATTCTATTTATTTTTCTCCATTCAGTGGGTTGGTTGTTGCTTTTCTACCAGTTGCTTTCCATTAATCACTTTGGTTCTAAAAGGCCTTAGAAGGAAATTGTTTACAGATATTTTCCTTTGCTCTGACAGAAATATGAACCCATTTTCAATCAGCTTCCTCCCGTTCTGCATTTGTGGCCTAGCCATTTCCCCAGTTAAGTCAATCAGGACATAGCCATCGACTTAAACTGGAGCAGATGAAGTTCTTTACTTAACAGTGGCTAAAGAGCCAGAAAGAAGAATGTTCTCTATAAGCAAAAGTGTATTTTAATAGCTTAGCTTTTTTTCTAGTTGATTTGACTTTGTCTTCCCATGTCAATATAGAGAAAGAGACCTTACAGGACTCCTTTTAAGGAGCCTCAGGACTTCATTTGTTTTCAGGTGCACTTTGGACACTGCATTAAACAGCTCCACTCAGAATTTTTGTAAGACCTCATAGCCATAACCCAATGTATGTCATTTGAAAGGCAAAGCATCCTGAAACAGCATATAAAGCTTTTAGTTATATGGTTTTGGTTTTTTTTCCTGTTCATTGTTTAAGAGCTACTCTCTGGAGATCTCTAGCAGCTTTATGGGAATCTATTTATCATTACATGATGTTAATTCAGATGTTTTCATTGAGCTTACGTACTTCTTGCCTCTACATTTATAATTGCACAAATTTATGATGCTGTGAAGTTCAGAAACTCAGGCATATTAGTGCAGACTGTGTTTGGGCCAAAGCAGCAGATTGTAGCCATCATTTCTAGTACCTTTCCTATAACTTTACACAAACTAACTGAAACAGCTGAGATGGCCTGAATTCCGTAATATCAGACTATATACACATGGACACAGTCAACTTGAAAACTCAAAAAGATTTAGAGGAAACAGACTAAACTTTTAAGTTTGATTCTATGATCACATCTTAATTACATTTCACTCATCAACTACTGCTGGTCTTTGATGAATCCTGCTGAGGAGCTGGTTCACACACATGTCTCTCTTTGCTTGCAGAAGAATAAAAAAATCATCCAAACTTTTCAGGGGAAATCTGGCTCCAGTGGGAGAGTCGGAGGAAGTCAATGGCAAGACTCCCACATGCTTCAGCAGAGTGAAATCTTTGGGCTGTATTCCTGCCCGCAGGCAGTTATAACAACAAAATGGGAAAAACGCTTTGGCTAATGAGAGATGGGGAAGAAGTAGCTGGAGAAGATTTCTGGGAGGTGGTGGAGGAAGACTGGCAAAAATGAGGATAGAGGCAGAAGAGCTAAGGAGAAGGAGGAGGCAGAACAGCTAAAGAGGAGGGGACAGAGCATGTAGCAGAGACAACAGAATGGCAATGAGAAGCAGCAGGGGTGTTAAAAATTGAGAGTAGAACTGAAATAAGGGGCATTGCTTTTCAGATCAAAGAAGGGAGTGTGTTTTAAATTGGTTCCTTCAAGAGAATGACTGTGGTGTGACAGGTGAACTGAAAGGGTTAAAAGCCTTCAGAAAGACAACAGGCATTAGAGATCTTGCACTGTATTTAGGACTAAATCAGCCTGCCAGAACAGTTCATGCCACCTCTGGCCTGCCCCCAAGGAACCTTTTACTTCATAACTTTCGCAGTTGGACTGGGGTTGCACCACAACGTAGATGAACAGAAAAGGACAAGCCATAGGAGAAGGCCTGCAGGTCTTTCTTTCTGAGGACCCCTCATCCATGGTCCACATGGTCCATCATGTCCTGTGATCAAAAAGTTGGCTTCTCATATAAAGAGATGAGAGAAGAGGGCCCACGTCTATAAGACAAAGAGCACCTGCATGGGACACGTGAAATAGATGTATCTCTGCTTATATGAGAGAAGAAGTGCTTCTCTTCAGGCTGCTGTGAAGCTTTCTGCAACAGCAACAAATACCACAGCACTGCACTGGTCTTTGAAACCAAATGTTTAGGCTATAACTGTCCCACTGAGTGACATGAACTTGGGACTGTCCTTGGCCATTGAGGCCAGCTGGTGTGCAATAGTTTGCACACGTACTTTTCTACCTTCCAAAACCTACATACAAGCTTACAAAAAACAGACAAAGAGGTTTTCCTGGCTCTCAAAGCAAAGAAAGGTCTGCATCCAGACCTAGTCAGCCGTTCTCCCAGGCATGTGCTAGCTCCTCCAATTATTTCTAATCTTGGAAAAAGCTAGTTAGTCAGGTCAAAATCTTGTCAGGAGCAAGTCTTCTGGCTAAACAGCACAGATGGTTGAGTCACTATGAATGGGAACACTGTTTGGTGCTGTTTAACTCAGCATTGTAGAAACATTAATGTTGTTTTTCTCTAAGTTATTCTTATTGATTAACTCTGAGAAGGATTATTCACAGGTTAAGTACTTGATACTTCAGTAGTAATAGGAGTCTGGGGATCTTTTTGTGTTTCAGAATGTAATGATGCCAGATCAGAGAGTGAGAAAGAAGCATATTTCCAAAGAGCATAGAGGGAATCTGATGAGTCAAGTTCTCTAAGCCTGGATCATTTCACAGGACCCAAGGCTGGAGAACTCACCACAGATATACTCCTTATTGAAGTCACCAGAAGGCACATGCTCTTGGTTCTCTGTGTGTGGTATATTAGACCTGCACAGTCACCAGCTCAGAAGGTGACTTCAGGAACACAAAGATTCCCCATTGCTTCCAGTGGGTGCCAGAAAAATCCTTGGTTTGGTGTGGCCCTGTGCTCACAGCTGGAGAGCTGGCAATTGCCTTCTTTCCTTGGCTGCTATCCAACACTGAGTCAGATGGGGGACTAAGAAATACCACTTCGCATGCACTCCTATTGCTGCCTTTCCATTCACAAATGTAAAAACATCCTTGATTTTTTCTGACAAAAATGTAAACAAGGAGACTAGCTGGCCCAGGGGATATGTAATAGGATATAGAGCCTTTCACCTCTGCCTCATGAACAGAATATCATACCCCTCTGATGCACGTTTCATGGCTTGTGAGGAGAGAGCTGGTGGTCTGAGCCCCAGTGTCATGTGTCTGCATCAGGAAGCCACGCGATTTGGGACTGATTAGCCTCTTTGTCAGCAGTCCCCACAGAGGGGCCGATGATGAACTGGTACCTCCTGTGCAGAGATAAAACATGCTGATTGTACAAGGGAAACTGGTCTTGTTGATGCTGATCTTGCATTTGTCCCCTGACTAGTAGCTAGTCTTTAGACATCTGTTGGAAAGCTTATCATGAGCATGAATTTAGTTACTAGACTGTAATGAGAGTACTGTAAATCATACATATGCATTTTTGTTGACTCAGATATGCAATGCTCTATCTGGCAATGTTGTTTGGATGAGTAAAAAAGGAGGTTTAATGAAACAGATCTTAAAATCTGACATTGTAATACCTGGCTATGAGTAATCCTTCACTGCCTCTGACTGCAGCACCGGGAGAGCTGAGACTGCCAGTCCCAGAACCCAGGGGAGAGAATCGAACCTGCCTTGTGCTCACATCTGTGGGACAGGAAGTACATGTGTCCACTGTCTGCAAACAGAGAGGCTGGCTCCTTTCACATTGCACAGAAGAAATACCTCCAGCCACAGCATTTCTGTTCTTAGGGCTCTGGGGCTTAATGTATCCATTATTTGTGGAGGGAAATTCACAAACTCAGCAATATTAGTAGGTTGCTTGGAAGCTCTTCTCTTCCAACTGTTATGAACATGAATAATATCTGAAAATGCTTCTCTTTTGTGTTCCTCTGTTAAAAACCACTCCTCACATATCTGTTAATGAACCAGTGTCTTTGAATACTCAAATTCTGCCCTGTCTTCAGATGCTTCCACTTGAATGCAACTGCACTGAATTTGGTTGGATTCTGGGATGATGTACAAGTAAATATCTGAATTTAAACTCATTATATGACAGGCCATTTATACTTGGGCTTATCCACACTGGGCTCTTAGGACCCCTTGGCATAGGCAAATGCATTAAAGTAGGGCCTGGTACATTTCTGTGGGCACTCATCACTAATAATAAAGGTCTCTCTACCTCCAAACAACCAAATAAGAAAGAATTGTAAGAGAAAATACTTAGAGACAGATTTTCCATTATCTGTAGAAGTGGTTCAGGCTATGGCACCTCCTTTGCTGCTCAGCTCTGCTCTCCTGTCACACACTGCTGCCTTGAGGACAGCCCTCAGCTACTTCAGCAGAGCATCTGATGGCTTAGCTCCAAGCACCTCCTGCAGAAGCTCAAACTGAGCTCTCAGGGTTGAATGAGCTGTGGGGGAGAATGGAATAATATCTTGAGTTATATCATCTGTTCCCTAAATTAATTTATCTAGACACTGAATTCATCAGGAACCCAAAGGAAAACATTGTGCTAAGAAGAAAGCAAAAATGGACTGACTATTCTGAGTAAGTCCAGGATTGCAGCTCCTCTGTGAATCCAGTTCCAAGACACCCTCTCATTATTTCTCTCCCTTTTTCCCTGGTCACAGCAAGAATTTGCCCTCATTTATCTAAAAGTCATGTATTTTATTCTGTTGAATGCAAGAAGACAGCAAAGATGACACAATTCTGGGCAAAATAACATGCAGAAGTAAGCAAGACCTTTCATCAAGCCCAGAAAGAAGTGGATAATAAAAAGTCGTTGACATAGGAGGATTCAGATTGTGGGTCATCAGACACAGGACATAGTTGTTTGCTGCATTTAGTGGTGGAAGTGAGCACTGGGTGGATGTGGTATATGATTACTGATGGACCAAATGCGCCAACAAAATAAAAGTCAGCTCACCATCCCCTCATAGAAGCTGATTCAACCAAGTTCCTCCGAAACCTTGAAACGTAGCCAAAGAATCTCAGAGAGCACCAACATTTCTCTCTGGAGGGTTTACAGGTTCTGGTTTTCCTGGTCTGATGGAAGAAGACAACCCAGAACATTTTGAGAAGAGCACCCGTTGGGCTGCCAGCTGCCTGACTGGGAACACACGATGTCAAAGCACCCTAAAAATATCAGTCCTCTAGAGATTTCTGTCTAACTTTTTTTAGATAAGTCATTCAAGTGAATTCAATTCTTGACAATCTGATTCTCCTAGTAGCCCCAACATTCATTGCCCTGACATTTATTTACTCTGCTCTCTTTCTTACTGCTATTCTGCCCACACTGTAGACTTCAGGAACTTGATTTAAGCAAATAAAATAAACATTTGTAGATAACTTAATTATGGTAAAAACCCCTGGGTTCTTGATACGTTTTGGGAAGGCAAAAAGGCCAGAAGGATCAGATCTGAGAAAGTTCTTAAGAAGTCAAGTCCAAGAATGCACATTTCAGTGATCATTTATGCATGGCACTCTGGGAAAAACCTCCTGCCTTTGCAGGCCCTGAGGCTCTGTGGTTTTGTTTGCATCAGGGCACAGATCCCACTGATAAGTGGAGGGGACCTTAACTAGGCAGATAGTTTAGGTACTTTCTTATAGACAAAGCCGTGGAATTGAGTTCCTTCAGCCTAAACTACTTAATGTGTCAGTGGTCTTTTGACATAGGTGTGATACAAAAAATGGATTAACACCAAGGTTGGAAGTTTCTTTGTTATGATCTTTCAGACTTGGTGAGAGAACCACCTGACCTGGTTCAGGGGCCAGCCTTGAAAGGGTTGAGGATTCAGTCATGCTTTTTGCAGTGTTTCATACTAGTTACATGTAGATGCTGGTTGAACCTTGCCCTGCTGAAGTGTCTCTGTGTTGAAGGGCACTGAAGATGTACTCAAGGGAAGTCGCTTAAAATGTTACAGTTCTTGGCTGCTAGTGCTTCTCCTCTAAGGCACTGCTTAGTGTCCAAAGCAAAGCTAAAAAAAATGGTGTCTTCACAGATGTCAGCTGTTTCAGTGAAAATTGTTTAATTTCTGCTAAATTGTTTAATTTATTTGAACATGCCTTTCTGCCACAGGAGTGGGTTGTTAATTCCATGAATGGTGTAAAATGGAGGACTCATTCTTAAATGGCAGTAGCTGGATTTGTTAACCTGTTATTATCTGTTTCTTATCTCTGCCCTGGTTTCTTCAAGTTTAGACTCTGAGAACCTCTTGCCTAAATTTAAGGTTTTAGTTCCTACTTTGCTACTCCCTACAGCAAGATCAGATAATCCCAATAGATTTCTTAATCATCATCGAAATTTTCCACTAACACATAAAACAAGATAAGCACCATCTCTAAATTACTTGAAATGCTAGAAGAGGACATAAAAAATATTAAAATATTATTCTCTTTCATAACAAACCCCACAAATCTGGCTGATCTTAGCTTTGTTTAGGTCCAGTTAGAAAGCTTCCCCTGTGTCTCTTTACCTGCATTTTCAGTGGATGCCATCAACTCAAAGTCAAGACTGAAATCTGGTCACTGCAACCAACAAAGAACAGTGTCCGGCAAATTAATGACAAATGGCTGAGTTTGGGGCTCACAGCCATGAGAATAAAATATCCTCCAAAAACGAGAGAAACTGGACACACAAATCTATACCCTGTAAGACAGATTTTCTCTTGTACAGCTTGGTGTGATTGTCACAATAGTTGCGACCTCCTCCTGCTGCTCTTTGGGAGATGTGAAGGTTCACTTTATCAAGGAATTCTAAAGTTTTGGAGGTGCTAATTGATTGCCCAAGCACTGAATTGCTCTGAGACCCGAATGTTTTTGCCACCTGTCTGTTTGATTTGTTAACAAAGCTGCAGAAATTCACATGCAGGAACCTACTTCATCACAGAGTTCTTTAAAACTTAATCCTCACCTCTGAATGTTCTGTTAGACCAATCTAAAATAATTAGGGAATGTGCAGTTAAAGCAACAAAAGCTGCAAAGCAGCCTTTTTGAAGGGCAATGCTAACTGCTGTGTTTTTTGTGGCACACACTGATTTATTAGGATATACAGTTATGTTAAGATAAAATTGCAATGAGCCTGGCGGGGAACCCAGAGGTCACGAGCCCTACAGTATCGCTGGATTTATCTGATCTGTATCATGAGGGCTTAATGGCAACTGTTGTTTTTTAAACAATATCTTTTGTTCTCTGTTAATGTACTTCTTGTTGGCTTTGGAAAGCAATATAAACATTCACAGCCACCTGATGATAAGTGTTGGCAAGGTGATAATCAGTTTGCTTGCCTTTTAATCCCTACAGTAACAAACGGATTAAAAAAATCTTAAACGGTATTAAAATTACAGTAAAGTAATAATGATAGTTCAACTGTTTGTGAGGAACAATAAGGTTTGTAGGGAAAAACAGTCTTTTACCAGACTAACTGATACATTTTCAAAGAACAGAGAAGTTTTCTGTCCCACACCTTTGTATGGCATCTTGTCCCTTTTTTTCTGTTACAAGTACGGAATCTTTTTCTTTTTTTCCCTCTAAAACCCCAAATGGGGACACAAAATTCTCAGGAAAAAAAGACTGAAGACCTTACAGGACACTATGTGCATCCCAGAGTGGACGTTTTCTCTGCCCTACATGTGAGAAGTTTGGTGGAAGATGTTTGGGGACAAGGACCCTGCGAGCCACAGAAGGGCCTGAGGAAACTCAGCCACGGACAAGCTGCACTCAAGTGTTGGAAACGGAACCTTTTTTTTTCGGTCTATAATGAATCTTTTGAGCCTCCTGGTCATCAGTGAATCCCTCCTAGGTCGCAAAATCTATTGTAGACATGAGTTTGGTTTTCTCTAGGGGGTTCTGTTACTCTTCGTATTTCACATGGCTATTTCATTTTAATGTCCTTAATCATCTTTTTTGCCCTCACTGTATCTTTTCCACTATACTAGACTTTTTTTTTTTTTTTGAGATAGGAGAATCTTTTATGAGATAAGTGCAGTTTTCATGATATAGACAAACTGTGCCCCTGTGAGAACTGGAGGACTTTCCAGCCCTTTCCTCTGCTTCAGAAATTCTGCTGGAGCTCACGGATTGTATCTGTAAGTGTTGTGTGGCATCTCAGATCCTCAGGTCTCTTGGGTAATGCTACACTCTGTGTTCTGTGTACTGAATTATACCTTCAGTCTCATAAGGTCTTCTCCAAATTGTCCTCAGTCACCTTCTGAATTCCCATCAAACCTTCTCACTGGCCTGCTCAACCAGGTCACTTATGAATTCAAATGGCAGGTACTTGCTTTGGGCATTAGTCTGAGAAGGTTTTCTGGTATTCTGTTGGTTTGGCAATTTTTGAAGATACCAGAATGTTGTTTTCCACATTTGAGACAAAAAAAAAACCTCTATGCATTTTAATCAGTGAATAAAGTTTGTTCTTACAGATGCAACCCAGATTTATCCTGGAAACTGGTTTTCAATGACTTCTATTATTATCTTGCTTCAGAAGACATTCATATGCCTAGCTCTTCTCTTCATTTCTTTAGGTCAATACATTGATGTAGGGAAGATGTGTAACAAGTCCTATCAGTTGTATGGGCAGAAGTGTTTAGCATGTAAATTCAACAACATGACCCAGAGACCCCTCACATGAAATTTTCTAAAGACCTCTGGCTTCTTAAAAACATGGTGGAGTCACTCATAGTTTAAGATGCTGCTTTGTAAGACCTGCGTGTTTTCATAGTCTTGACAGAATACTAGTTGTCCAGTGACGTTTGCACTACCAAAAATCTCCTTTAATAGAAGTAAAAGCATAATTTTAGTGTTTCTAGACACAAAAACAGCTTTTGTAAGGGTAAATTAGACCAAAGCATTGGAATCCTTTAGAGAGAGGGAATTTAGGTGACTCAGGGAGAAAGTAATTCCCTAGGCTGCCTTCCATTATTTCTTATAAATTTTCAGTTCAAATTCAGCCTTGGAGCAGGAAGATGGATTAAATGGCTTCCTGAGATGCCTTTACATTTATTTCCTGTTATGACTTTTCAAAGCTTATGAGAAATGAAGGTAGAATGAAAGGAACGCTCCCCACAGTTGTGGTTCTTCCAGACAGACCCTGAAATGTCTTTTTCCATTAATCTATTAGTGTCCAGGTGAAGAACTGGTGGAATTGGTACAGGTGATGATTTAATTAAAAAAAACCCCAAAACAAATCACTCTTCAATAAAAAATAACAATGACAGAGTTAGCCTGGATTGCAAAACCAATTAATTTTATTATCACAACAGTAAAAATTGCATAGACAGTCTATATAGTGTGCTTATCCAGTTACTTTGCTATGCAATAATATGCAGCAACTTGCCCAGTTTATGTGAAACATGAATAACTATGTTGAGTGATGTTCCTGGTACAGAAATAAAAGTAGTGCACCCACTAAAGAAATTATCTTTTCTCCAAAAATATATGAGATGTCAGAAAGTAATGAAACTAAACATTCAACTTGACAGCAGCAGTGGTTTCCTGGCAGTGAGGATAATTAAGAATTGGAATAAAGTACTTAGGAAAAAAAAGGAAGGAATCACTATCCGAGTGAAGGAATATGTATGAGAGAGTACATGTTTTTGAATTTACATTTGTACAGAAGGGTGGGCTAGATGACTTCTTCAAACCTGTTTAGAATTATTTCCTATAATGGCAGCTAAGTCTCCCAGTCTTCCCCTTTTTATCTCCAAACCATGACATCTCTGAGGCTTCTTCATCTGGAAAACCTAACTGCAAAAGTTGCAGAAAAATTTGGTGTTGCATGATAGACCATCAGCATAGAGAATGTGGCCTCAGACTCCCATGCAGCCTCCAGTGAATCCCCAGGGTCCTTCATGTGAGCAAACATCACCAGCCAAGGTAAGATGCAGTGGGTGCAAAGGGCTGTATGTGCACTCTACATGATTAACTGTTCTTATGATTTATTTTCAAATGGTGCTTTGTGTTTCTGCTGACTCTGGCAGACACAGGCATGGACCCAGCCCTTGAAGATGATGTTGGCTATCTGCAGTGGAGCCTGTTCCTGTCTGCGAGAAGTCATTTATTCTAGGAGGAACTTGATATGGCCCCTTATAGAGTTGAGAATGTAAACTTTGGGCACAAAACATGAGATTGGCATGAGATTGGCTCAGTTTCTAACTCTGCAGCTTGTTTTCTGAATTACTTTGGCCTGATCTCTGAGCTCTCTGTGCCTTGATTTTACCACCTGTAAGGTTAGGTTGGAAGTTGTGGTGATCTGTCTTATCATTTTGTAGTCTGAGAAGAGTAATAGCTGTGTAAGAGCTAATTCCTGCAATGAGGCAGTACCTAGAACTCTCATACTATTCCCTAAGCATCCTCTGCTGGAATTCTGTGGATGATACCTTGCCCATGCACCAACATTACTTCCCAGAAAACTGCGAGCACATTCCCTTAACTGCCTGGTTTTCACCAGGACAGTGAAATATGCTCCAGCAAGACTGCTATGATAGCAGAAATGAAAAGGCATTGGCCATAACTGCCAGAAGAAACTTTGAGAGGGTTGTAGATTGAAGGGCTCTAGTCCCAAGGTCTGCTGCCTATGGGGATGGCAGTTGTTATCATGTTATTACACTTTCGGGTGTCTCTTTCACAAGGGAATAGGTGTCTTGAGACTGTCACCTGGCTCCTAACTTCAAAGTCTGGGCCGTTTTGAAGGCCAAGAGGAACAGAAAGACGAACCACTAATAGCAGCAGAAGTGGCATTAAGTGTATGATACTCCAGGCTGGTAAAGAGGCAAACTATTAGAGATACATGTCCTCAGGTGAGGAGCTAGGCTATTCTATGGGAAAATGAAGGTGTAGACTCAGATTGTAACTTCAGTGTATAAGAGTAGATCAGTGCATACAGCAGGTCAGGAACACAGAAAAAAGTGAATTTTACAGGACTGTAGCCAGCAACACAAAAATATCCTTTTCAGGATAAATAGTAAAGGCCAAATTAAGTATGTACTATATTAAATGTTTGCAGAAATGATGAATGGTACATCATAGCAAAATTAGAGTAAGTCTTTTGTTCCCAGAATCAGACTTGTTTTATTTACTGTACAGAAAGCATCTATTTGGAAATTTTTTTTAAGTTACACTAAATAACGTAAACTGCATTTGGCCACCATGTCAAAAGCAGACCCAAAAGTCCCACATGGCTTCACAGAGCGTAATTTTCTCCTGAAAACTGAAAGCAAAACAGTTCATTTGCAAGGTTCAAGGGAAGGAAATAAAATTTATACAGAGTTGTGTTTAAAACAGGCAGTACATCTCAGAGTGAGAAGAACACAGCTGAACTCAGCTGAGCTTTTGTGTTAGAAACCAGAGACCAACTGAGTAAGAGCTGCTGCTGTCTGAATATATGTAGAATCTATCTGGTGGCTCTACCTGACCACTGGGGAAATCCACAGTCAAGGTCTGTCTGCAGTTTAAACCTTGACCGTCGCCTCCTGTACTCTCAGCCTGTGGGACTCCCTGAGATGTACTTTCTTTAGTAGCAGTAATTCTTTTGAAGGTAGTCTAGTCAAGCTGTGCAGGACATCTGTGATGGGTGTAAGTGCAAAAAGACAGCAGAAATGGAGAACAGGATAGTTCATGTGGGATATCCATGCTTTTCGTTACGCAGAATCTGATCTCATAAGAGAGCCAGGAACTGCTCTGCAGGAGGGAGCACTGCATTGTAGGAGACTCAGACCAATGATCCAAAGTCATTGTAGCTCTCCCCAGTAGCAACTATGGCCAGGGTCAGGGAAGGTGCAGATGGAGTTTGTTTCTACTTGCAACCCTATACCAGAAGTGTGGCAAATAGGTAAGGAAAATAAGATTATTTTAATTCACAGTGGGGGGTGAATCTGGGCCCATAACCTTAACATCACAGGAGTCCAAAGGTGAGGGGTACAGCTTGTCCAGACCCAAGGATTTAACCATAGTGTGCCTCTTGATGAAGATATGAGAAAAGAAAGAGGAGCAGCCAACAACTCCTAAAGCAATTCTTGTTATGCCCCCTCAGGGTCTGCAAAACACACGTGCATCCTGTGGCTGTGATGGGGAGGAGGGAGATGTTAGGGCGGGGGGTGCTTGCCTCTGCCCAAGCACCTTCCTGAGGAAGGTGGCTCTTGTGCTGCACTGGAGCTGAACCCGAGGATGTTGTTTGCCTGGAAGCCCTGAACAGTTCCAGATGCAGCTCCGGGGATGGTGTGGGGCCAGCACGTGGGCAGCCCCTTCTGGCATTTGGCAAAACCCCGGAGGGCAAAGCTGCCCTAGCTGCATGTAAATGCTTTCTCATGCCGTGGCAAACCCTGCTAATGAGCAGCCTGGCTTTTCTTGGCTTTCACCAGGCTACTTCTCTGATATGAATTTTTGATCTTGCTTGATTCTTAATCCATGTATCATGAATACCAGTGAGTTGTGCTTTATTGGTTAGTTCTGAAAAGCTTCACTGCAATCTGCAAAGGGCCGGCCATCACAGTGGTCACTCGTGTCAGCATTCTGCTGTGTGGTTTGGTTCTAGCCAGCTTTCAGCCATGGCATTAACTGGAGCCCTGGAAAGTGTGCTGCTTCTCCGAAATCAAGGTGATAATGCTTTCGTGAGCCCCAAATGGTCATTTATGAGAGCAGGTGAGTCAGTGACCCATTTCCAACAGAGATACTTAAAGAAGTGCAAATAACAAAGTGCCTAATTGCTGCCAGAAGTTTTTTCAGTGTTACCTGTGAATATCTGGGCTGCAGCCGAGGCTTTCGGACAAGCTGCTCTGCCAGCAGTCAGTCCGTGCCATACGCAGGGCAGGGGTTGTGCACTGTAACCCATCGCAGTGCCTGCACAGTCCCATGCCCAGGTAATGTGCTGCCTCAGGCAGAGATCGATACTCACGTCTGACTCTGGTCCTCCTTTGGGACAGCCTTAGCCTGACATTTTAGCTGGCCCAGCTGGCTCTGGTGTGTAAAAGAGCTTAGCAAGCAGGTTGCTGTTTGCACTTCTGCCACTTACTGTGTATGCATTCCAGGTGTCTAAGCTTTCTCTGCAATACTGTTTCTGAAAAATCAACTCCCTGGAAGATCATTTTTGCTCTGCTCACATGTCCTCCAGTTCATGTCAGGTATGGCTGTAAGCAGTAGCTGCAGAATTTATAAACAGGGCAAATTCATCACTGCATGTGTAATGAGCCAGGCCTTGGAAATGAAGGACACCAGTTTCTTTCTTCAGCATCCAGTCTGGTCCGTCTGACATGCTCAAGCCAAATAGGCACCATCAGGAGTATTCACACTCTGGGCAGCAGTCAGGAAAAGCAACAAAGTGGCATTTCACAGCCTGAGCCACTGCTATTGTTCTATACAAGATCTATAAATTAAATAAGGTCTCAAAGCTTCTCAGTAAATAAGGGCTTCTAAATAAATGCCATTAAAAAAGACAGTCTCGGAAATGAGCAAATTTCTCTTTCTGTGAGTCTTACTGTATGCTGGCCATGAAAAATATCTTTGTCCCAGTCCTTGGTGGTTTACAGTTTGATGTCTATGTGGAAACAAGTGACAAAGAGTATTTGAGATGTTCTACTTTGGGAAATCTATAGGGCAGGTTTATTTAGGCAAATGAGGGCATCCTCTTGAGATTTCAGAGAAAATCTGGAGAGGCTTACAGACTAAGAACATTGGCCTGTGGTATGTTTCTGAAACACCTTCAGCTGTAGCTAGACTGGAGGAAATTTAAATGAGGTGTATAGTTGGGACAGGTCCAGACGGATGTGTCTCCTCCAATTTGATACAGTGGAAAGAGGTGGGAAAGGTGTTGATAAACAGAAATGAACAGAAATGAAAAGGCTGCCATAGCTGCTTGACAATTAAAAGATGTGAGACACAATTTTTTTCCTTAACTCTAAGTGATGAGTTTAAAGGACCAAATTCTCATGTTGGCCATATCAAACTAAATGGGGAGTAATTCCCAGAGAGCAACTCGTTTACACCAGGAGATACACGTGAATCTAGATCCAAAAGGAAATCTAGATGGGCCATCATGCCAGGTGGTGATGCAATATATCAGAGTTAGAAATCAGGCCACAGGCATTACAGCAAGGACTAGAGGCACCCCACTCTCACACACACTCCCAGAATGTGTTCAGGCTCTGCTGATTTCTCTCTGCATGACCTAAGATGTTTTGTATTTAGTTCCTTCAGCCTTTTCCTTAAAGAAGTTGCTTAGCTCTTCTTCTGGGGGGACAGATGGCCATAGAGGTCACGTTTGATGGTTACAGAGAGGGATGCCTCCAAGACCTCTGTCACCCAAATCCCACCTACTGGTTTGAATGTTTGGAGTCTGTATAAAGGGAAGATGAAACCACGAGGACCTGAAAAAGGAGTCCTTGAATTGTAGCTGTGGGAAAACATACCTTTCGATTTATGAACTATGACACAAATCTCCTGACTGCCACCAGGGATAGCCATGGCCTCATTTGGGTTTGTTTCCTTGCCTGTTGAGGAAATCCTCCTCCTTTGCCCCTTCTTCCATTGGCATTAGGCTGGGCTGTGCACCCACTGCCTCTCCTGTGCTGAGCTGGCTGGGCAGCCTCTGTGTGTGGGAACAGATTTGTGAACTGTCTAGAAATAAAGAGTCAAGCTATCCTACCCACACAGGCAAATCTGACACTATATGCACAACACTGCATTCCTTTGGGCTGGAAGTCCTCCTTTATGCCTTCATAGTTTTATTGCAAGCATTTTTTTTCAACTAAAGCAGTCTATTGCTTCTCCCCATAGAGCCACTAGGTATGTGACATTTTCGCCAAAACAATAGTGTTTTCAAATGGTGCCAGTAAAATGCTGCCAAAGCCAGTCTTGAGCAGGGTTTGAGTAATCTCTTTATAGCTCCCGTGCAGAGCAGAAATATGACAATGTCACTTGCAAATGAGGAATACCACCAATATATTCCTGCCTGTCTTTTGGGCCAGGAAGACATAAGCTTTTCTGAGCACCATTTAGACCCTTGATTTGGTTGACAGACTGTAGATCTCTGGAGCCATAAGAAATGCCCTGTGTTGTAGAGCTGGAGAGCAGAAGCTGCAGTGCATTTGACTGCCCTGGAGAGCTGATGGGGCCAGCAGTTCACCCTGTGGCATCTCAGGTTCAGGCAGATAAACCCCATTAATACCCCCATTTCTCTGCAGGTGGTCTGATGAAATCAGCCTTAGCAGTTTTATGGACATGCTGATGATACCAAGAAGAACATATTCCAGTTAGCAAAAGTTCAAAAAATTAAAATCAGAGATGTACAGTTATATTTAAGTTCCAGGATTCCCTCATACAAATCCATCATACAAGCACAGAGCTCCAAGGCAATTGTATGAAGCCCCTAAATTTGTGCTTAGCTAAAAGATGTCCCCCAGTCAAAGACACCATCTGAAGATTTGAAGGTAGGAAGAAGTACCACTTCCTTTGCTAAATAGCTCCAGTAATTAAGCCCGATCACTGTTAGGAAAAAAAGGAAAAAAAAAAAAAAAAGAAAAGAAAAGAAAAGAAAAAAAATGCTCATTTGAATCTCATTTGTCTGTTATCTAAGAAAAGGTCACGCCCCTGGCTTGTTTGGTGAAGATGTTGAAAATTGCTTCAATTATCCCTGCTTATCTGAGTGTAATCCCTAAAATATCAGATAATTGGAGCTGCAAGGTAGTGCTGTTGGCACTAAGCCTATAAAATGAATGATCATTTTCCCCAATCCAGGATAGAATCTTTCCTTCTCAGTTTACTGCTAAATCAGCAGTGTTTAGTTTCATTCCTTCACATTGATATAGAAGGATATGTGCTGCAAATAGAGAAAAAGAAAGTGTCTTTAGACAAGGAAGGAAGAAGTGACGGGGATATTGTGTATTCATTAAAATTTATAGGTGTGTATCTGAGATGGTCTTACTGTCTCCAAAAAATTATGCTGTATAGAAATGTTTCATGCAGCCTAGGGGTGTGTGCAATTTCAAAACTGTTATGTGTACATATGTCCTAGATCAATGCCCTGTAAAAAAAACCAACAAAAACCAACCAAACAAACAAAAAAACCCCAAACCACAACCTTTAATAAGATGTTTGTTGAAATTCAGATGTAAACGCCGGAACACGATATTATTTCTCTCTGGCTTCCAGTTCATCCAGCAGATAAACTTTGGTAGCAAAGATTTGCTTTTAGCACCCCATTGTAACCAGGAAGGAAACTTCTCATTGCTCTCAGCAGTGCCGTGTCGGGCCCCTTCGAGGGCTTTTGTCCTCACCGCACTTCTTTGAGGTTGCCAAATAACGTTATCTCAAGTCAACTAGCGGCAGACTGGGGGCACAGAAAGGTTGGAGGGTCAGTCCTTCCACCCGCGGGAAGCCCGGAGAGGAACACGAGCAGGGACCACACGTCCCACACGTGGTGCTGATGCATCTACTGCCCTCTCTTGATTTTTGCAGCAGTTCCTGCAGCCAGCCCCTTGGAGAGGAAAATGGGCGTACTGCAGCACCTACTATGCTTTGCTTTATTAAGGCGTAAAAGATGCTATCTTCCTGACCAAGGCAGCTTTCTGAATCTAGGGTCTCCCGGATTCCTCTTGTACATTATAATTCATAGCTGCCTGACAAAACAGATGCATTTTTATTTGATATTTTGGAATTTACTCACAGTCAGATTAATAAGCCCATGCTGACAAAACAAATCTTCAGCCCTAAAGACAAATAATCAAACAGGAAAACAACCTGCCAGTTGCCCAGTAATGTCTCTTTTGCATTTGTTGTGGTGTTTGATTAATTTCATGCAACTTGCATGTATACATCCACTATGCAGGACTGGACCTACTCCTTAGCCTCGGCCGAGCAGGATGTACTAAACTTTCCTCAGACAGAGGCTTTCCTTTCTTCCCCAGCCATCCTGCTCCAAGCAAAAAAACCTCAAAGTCGAGAGAGCAAACAAAAGTCCCTGCTGTAGTCCTGGTGCAGACTAGCGGAGTGGCTGCTGGGATGTGCATGGCAACGGGAGGGGCTGACACCTCGGGAGCTTTTCGATCAGCATCCTGCTGCGTACCACCCTCCTACACAAGCGAGCCTCCACACAAAAGAGTTAATCACAAACTCATCATCCTGAAAAAGATCAACACAAACGACTCTTGCTTATACATTGCCGGGGTTGCGCTAACATACATATCCAGGCTGGACTCCCCAGGGCTGGATCCAGCTGCGTTAATCTGCTTCTATCCCATGTAGCCAGAAGCAACTTAATCTTTTCTGTCAGTCTTGCTTTTAAAGGCAATGTGAAAGAAAAGCAAGAAAAGCTCTGAGACAAGAGCTAAAAAGCTTTTAAAGGGGCTAAAAGGAGCCTGTTTTTTCTGACTGCTGATTTGAATTGCCCACTTTCAAAGCTCTGCTGGTTGTGCTCAAGGTAAGGGAAGCAGAAGGCAGTGCTGTCATGCAAGGCTCTGGGTCCTGGGGACAGACCAGTCAGAAAGGCAGCAATTGAGTCGGCAGAAAGAAATAATGTAAATATTTTGCCTGCCGCAGTAAAGACCATTTAATAGAAGTTGAGGGCAACAAAAGGAATGTCTGTGGCTCAGGTGGATGGGACATGTTTTCATAGACACTTGGAGGAAGCAAGACGGGATGTATTTGACATTTGACATTTGACATTTCCTGTTGGAAATAGTCACGTATGTGTGGGAACAAGTTTTTAGATCCCCTATTTTCATGCAGTAACAAAGCACTGTTCCCCCTTTTCACAATAAATGAAGAAGACTGGCACTGTCACACAAGGTGGGGGTGAGAAGAGGACAGAATGAGATGCCACTGAAGCTTCCCTTCCACTGAAAGCTGGTTCAGGACTTCCATGGCCCTGATCTGATGTCACAATGTACCATAGCTTAAACTATGGAATGATGTGATGACTGTACATACTCCAAGGAAACTGAAAATAGCAATCCAGCTAAAGAAAACATCCCACTGGCAAGCTGCAGCCACAACCCCTTCAAAGCTGAGGGAAGCAAAGCTGTTGAGCTGTATGCTGCCCCAGTGCAGTGATAAAAACTTAATTTGCACAACAACATGTGATTATTTCCACAAAACATTCCAAAATGGTGCTTGCAGGGAAAACAAACAAACAAACAAAAGAAAAACTGTTTTCAAAAATATTAATGCAAATTTTTTTTTTTTTTTTTTTTTTTTTTTACCCATTGAAGATTTCTCTCTGTGTATTCCTCTATCCTTTGGTGTGCTCTGTTAACAACAGGGATGGCTGCATGAAGCTGAAAATTATATCTGTGACAAAATGCATGAGTGGTCCATGTACTGCTTACATCTGACATAATGGCACAAGATAGAATTCAGTTTTAAGAGAATTGCTTAGGAAGATTTTCGTTCTCCTTTCTCCCACTAACAGATTGAATAAGGCAAGAATCCCTTGAAGAGTGCATGAGAGGTCGTTTTAGGGAACACCTGTGTTTTTTCCACTCAGGGAAAAGAAGATGCGTTTCAAATCAATCCATGTCAGTCCTGACCCTTCTGGTGATGTTGTTGACCCAGAAAAGCCCCACTGGAAGCATTTTCTCTGGGGAGGAGACTTGTTTTCCTTCCCTTCCCTTCACTAGGAAGCTGTAGGATCTTCTATAACAGCGACTGTTCCTAACACATAACCCAGTGTTTGTTGTCTCCCGGGCTGGTGCTCAGGTCAGTACCAGCTTAGTGAGACCTATAAAATGAGACAGTCTTTGAACCCCTGAATTCTGCCTGGATCTTTGGAAATTACTCAGCTTAAAAAGACGGAACACCATTTCTGAGGTTGCTCTGTGAAGAGCACTGCTGAAAAGCCGTGCACAAAGCCAAATACAAGAGCTCATCCTGCTCCTCTGTGCAGTGCTGGGCTCTGACCCCATGCAGCAGCTGTGGCTGAAGGCTCACAGGGCTGCAGCTCAGCCCACACACAGGTGAGCATGATGCAGGCAGGAGAATAGGAAGTGTTGGCTTTCTCAAGGATTTTTAAGTTTGTCAGGTGAAGAACTGGAGAAAATACAAGTATCTCAGTATTAGAGGGCATGTATTTAAGACAGCGCATAATGAGTAGCATAATTTTAACTGTGACTCCCTGAGATGGGGAAATATTTCTAAAAACCACATTTGGCAAGAGCCTGTGGGCAAAGAATGACAAAAGGCAAGTTAGATCGTAAAGCATAGTTTTGAGGCTTTTAAGAAATATAAACAAATGGGAAACAGGAAGTACTGGGAGATCTACAGAAAACAAGACAAAGGAAGATGAAGGAGCTTTTATATTCAGAATAGCAAAAAGAAACACTGAACATTGAATTTGAGTGAACATTTCAACCAACCATGACAGAATCTTAAAAAAAAAATATTTGCAGTTCACAAATAAGGAAAGATTAAAGAGAAGGCAGTTGAGGACTGAGAAATGGGAGAATGTAAGAAAATGTATTAAATCATTCATTTGAATTCTTTATTTACTCACTAAACTGGAGAGCTGCTGAAGACATTGGTTGACATTGGCAAGCAGTGGTAGAGAAAACAGGAATGAGTATGGAGAATAAAGTCTGAGTCAGGTTCAGCAAAGACTGCCTATCCAGATGCAAATTTCTAATTAATTAAAGGCTTATTTCATGATCATTTCTGTCCTCAGTTTAAGCTACCAGGATCCCTGGCCATGCACATCTATACCTACATTGCATTGCTGTCTTTGCTGTCCCCTTGATATGGAGCAGCTCCCTTAAGGATATTTTAAGACCTCTTGAAGCTGGGAAAGAACTGAGTGACATAAATGCAACAATGATCTATAAAACAGGTAGTGGAACAAAAAGGGTGGATAGGGTGTATGGCTGTTCTTTGCTTCTTTCAATATAAAAATCAAAGGGCACAAAAGGAAACTACTGGGTACTATTTCCAGAGCAAACAAGGAGGGGGACTTCACTGACTCCATAGAGCACAGTTATATTATGGCCCACAGCGTGGTAGGATTGCAAATATTTTCCTTAATTAAAAAAACAAAAACAAAAACAAAAGAAGAAAAACCCCAAACAATCAAGAGTATAAATGAAAAATGCATCAATGAATATTAAACACAAAAATATCAACTTTTACTCAAGATATGCCTGAGTCACAAGTCACAGAAGGCTGGGACAGCATTCCTGCGAAGCATTCCTGCATGCTTGCCCTGTCCTAACATCCTTCCTTGGACAACATCTGCTGTGTCTGCTCTGCTGCTGGAGGCAGCACACCAGACCAAATGGACCTGTGCTCTGATCCAGTACAGATGTTCCCCTGTTAAGTTCATGAGCTGCACTGTGAACTAACTGGGGAATTGATCTGGGTCAGAAATAAGCCAGCAACTTTTGGGTCTTTGTTTTATAACCCTGATTAGTTTCCTGACTTTGTTCCCTGAATGACCAAATAAATTATTGGATTGTCTCTGCTAAGGGAGTGATGGGAAGAGGGATAAGCAGCCAGGCTTTGGTAATGGGATGAAGAAGCAGGAGGAAACAGAGTAGACTAAACCATTTTTGTCACTGAAATAAATTCGTGTGAGGTAAAAAATAACGATGGAGAGCTCGTGTGAGTCAGAAACCAAATACTTTCTGTGTGGATGATTCAATATCAGTGAAGACTGTCTACCTGTGTTATTTTAATGGTTGTACAGAAAAAACTGGAAGGAGTAGCCAAGGTGAGAAGCCTAGCCCTTTCTCCTGCTCCCCTCAGCAGCAGCACCGTGTTGTTGCTGTCACAGGGCAAGTGAAGCACATCTGTGCCCTTCCCTGAGCTGTGGGCTGGGAGAGGCAGAGTTTCATGTCTGAGCACAGCGTTCTTGGAAATGATGGGGCAGAAGTTGGTATTATCAGTTTCACAGAGCTATTTTGTTTTGTTTTGTTTTGTTTTTTTATTTTTTTTTATTTTTTTTTTTTAATGTAGAGCATTAAATATAATTTTGCTCTTCACTTAAATGAAAAATTCTTTGGATTTTTGTTTGTTTGTTTTTAAAAATCTATTGAAAAATGCCCTGTACAAGTACTGTGGAATTTCTGTTCATATCATAACACTTGTGCTAATGTATCCAGGCCAAAAAATGAAAGGAAAGGACTGAATCAGAGCTGGCCATTAGCTTTGGAACTAAATCATGAAGTATTATTTCCTTTCTACCTTCAATGAGATTTCATGGGGACACTAAAAACAGAAACAGACCAGTCTCTAAATTTTACAGACGTAACCCACCTTAACAGTCACTGATTGCAGGAGGGCAGTTTCACAAATTTCCCTGTTTTCCATATTTCTTAAGAAATGAGCCTTACACTTCAGGTATTTAGATCTGGAAGTTGAGAAGTCTTTAGCAGCCCGTGTCCCAAAATCCTGCAGGATAAGAAAAATCTGTCTCTCACTGACAACTTTTGTAGTAACATGAGTCATCATCACTCCAGATAAATATTCTTTTCAGGTCTTCACGTGGCAGTTCACTTTTATTCCCCACACTACCTGGCACAGCTGTTAGAGGAGCTTTAAAAGTGGGTGTAGATGCAATGCTTCCCTCCAGCTTTCACTGACAGTACATCACTCTGCTGTTCCTTCTCCTTAGGTGATGGTTTTAGATTTGCTTTTGAACCCTTCAAGCTACCGAATTTGGGTGGCTGGACAGATTTTGTAGACAGCTGATTGAGCTTGCCTTCTAAAATCAGGTCACTAACTGTTCAGTATACCCTATTATTGTCCTTTATTTCCTAATGGCCAAGGTTCTTTGGGGTCCAAATTCTGCCAGGCTGTTTTCTACCTGCACAGATCACAAGGAGGGTTTGCTCCTTCTTCAGGTGTCCTGTGGAGATTGCTGAAAAATGAAGACTGACTCTAGACACTTCCAGGTAAGGTTGCATAGCATACCCTTTACTTGCCTTACAACACCTCAAGCAGCCAAAGATTTCTTAGCAGTCCATGTGATCCTTAGCTTGCTTAACAGAGGGTAAACATGGGAGAAATGGGCTTATGAGGAGAGCACTGGGCAGGGATCCAGCAAGTCTTTAATGTATTCCTCACTCTGCCACAGATTAACTGTGGCACCCTGTTCAATGATTAATCTTTCCCCATTGCTGTGGAATTAGACAGTCAGATTCTCATAAAAAGAATTAGCTCTCCCTATTATGTTCATACACTGCATCTCGCAAGACTTTGTGCCTTCAGGTGCAACCAAAATTCAGGCAATGAGTGTTGTTGCTAATACTGACAATGTTAGTCAATAGTCGTAACTGAAAAAGTGCAGCAGTTTCCAAAGAACTGAGTGTTTAAAGAAAAAAATAAAAGAGGGAAAATAATGTAGAAAGTCATTCCATCCTAGAAAAATTGTGTATTTTTAGAACTAACCTACATCTGTTCCGTGGCGTGTCACAGATTTGCCACATGAAATGTGTCTGTGATCTCTTCCTTTTCCTGTCCTCCAGTCTTCTGTCATTAAAATGGGATTATTGATACTTAGAGGGAAACCAAGAGTGCTCTTGTAGATCCTGGGAGATGAAAGGAAGTCAAATCCCTTACCTGCTCTGAAAGAGCAGACTAAAGAATCACAATTTACTCATTGATAAGCTGAGCAATTCAAATTATACCATCACGAAAAAATGAAAACTATAAAATGTTCAAAGAACAGAGTATTCTTTCAGGAGAAACACTTTTCAGCCCAATGGATAAAGCCACCCTTTTTTATAAGACTTCCCTAGTGAGATTATTGTGACTATTTTTTTTTTTTACCTTAAGCTCTAACCAGAGTTCACTATCTGAGGTTTAAGAAACCTGCATAATTGAAATACTATCAAGAGTGGAAAATAGTGCATAATACCTATTTCATTGTGTTAGAAGCACAAGCTTCTATTACGAAGTGGATTTCAGTCTCGGGAGAGAGAGAGAGAGAGGCACTTTTACCAAATTCAGCAGAAACCTCTATCAAGATTATTTGGAATTCGAAAATAGGAGGGGACCCTGGTTGATCTTGTAGTTCATAACCCTCCTCCAGGCAGATCCAGCCAGTCCTGAAACATTCATGGGGAATGTTTGTGTAACCCCTTCCTACAATCCTCCAATAAATGAGATTCCATGACTTCCAGGAGAACCTGCTCCAGGCTTCACCATCACTACTATTGAAAATAATTTTCCAGGGTCTAACCTAAACTTCCGTTGCTTTATTTTAGTCCACAACTTTGATTCTGCCCCCAGCAGGCATGGATTAAAATCCCTCCCTTTTCACAGGCATCGTCTATATTACACAATATCACAGTTAGCATAAATTTGTCCTTAATGGGAAAAGTCCTGTCTGAGTTATTGCAATTTAATGTTTATTATCATGTGTTCACAGAGCTGTGATGCTTAAGCGTGTTGGTGTTCTCAACCCACCCAACAAAGAAGTGAAATGCTTTGGTTTCACTCAGCCATGAAGGTGCAGCTGATGCATAGAAACTAAAGACAGCAGACTGTGTGTATCTGTATCTTCATCTTCCAGCTCAGAAAAAAACACTTAATTTTTTGGCTGAAATTTTCCTAAAACTGCTCAACCAAGGCTTCACTGGATTAGTGTCATGGACAATTTAAATTAACAAGGGGTTTAAGTTTGACAATGTAGTAATCAAAATGTAGAATCTTGTTAGACAATGTTAACAAAACTGCCATTACTTCTGCTTGATTTATGTTGGTATGTGTTTGTCTACATGTATCCAGGCAAATGCATGGATACTAGTCTCTGCACTTCAATAATTCCCTTCTTCTCCTGTTTTTTTTTCCTTTAAATTTTCTTATAATGTTCATATCAGATAAACAAGAAAACAGCAAACTGTTGTTTTAAAACTTTTGTTTTAAAAACTTGGCCTTGAGTCTCTGATAGCATGACAATGAGTCACAAAAATGTAGGCTACATGCTTTTGGGAATAATGTGTCACTAAAATATTTTTCAGACATCTTAGGGATCTTTACTTACTGTAGTTTAACATCTAAATTTTTTTAACATAAATTAGTTTATGCTATTGTTCTAGAATATGTGTGATATAGCAGTTTTATTAATGTAAATTATGAAAGCTACAATCTTTATGCTTTTCTATGGCTTTGGAGGGAAAACCAAAAAAGCTCCAATGGAGCAAATCTGTAGGTTTAATTTTCTGTCGGCTTTGGACCTTTTATCACTTTCCTCTCATTCTTGGTGATTCTTTCTTGCACAGAAAGCAGTGGTGTTAAATGCTGCAATCAGGACCATGCTGGAGGTACTGAAAAAAAAATACCACATGCACTGTTGGGTGTGAACAGCAAACTTATTACACAGAAAACTGCTGCACTGTAATTTTAATGGTGATGTCTATTTAATCCATGCAAAAATATAAAGCTTTTAGCATTCATAACAAATTTTAAAGTGATGCAGGACTATTTTCGCTTAAGACAGGAGTTTTTTACTTCATTCTCAATCACTGCCTACAGCACTTCTTGTCTCTATTACTGTGGAAGTCAGCATCTACCTACATCTCTGAGGTCCAGGAGTCATGGAGGGTTGCAGGTGAATGAATTCAGGCCATATTCTCACATTTTGAGCATGCACATAGGTGTAATATAATAACACCTCTACATATTTCCAATGCAACAAAATTTTTTTACTTAGGAATGTCTTTATAAAGGCAGTGTAAAAATAGCTATATTCTACCCATGTGCATGCAGACTGGCTTATCTGCCTCTTCTTTAAACTACTTTCCTTCCTTTTAGATTCTAGACCGGCTGTTGCAGATAAGCATAAGCATCTTTAACTGATCACTCCTTTTTAATTTTCTTTTGTCTCTTTTTAATGGATGCAAGACAAAATTTATTCTGAGCACAAATACAAGTGTGAGCTGAAAAAAATACCCTGTCATTATAAGTGAACTTACTAGAAAGCAAACTATTTGCTATAAAACCACTAAGTACCAGGAACAGTAACATTATGTTATATATTTCTAGAGATTAAATTAAGCCCCTTCTAAGTCCTAATTATCCAAGCAAAGTAAAAATGAATTTTTAGATAACTTTTTTTCTCGTGAAAATTTTGTTGTTTTGACAATGTCCGATGTGTGGCAAACACAGAAACACACAATATATTTGTCTTCTAAGGTGTCAGGGTTTCTTTGGTTTTTTGTTTTGTTTTTTTTTTTTTTCTTTTTCTCAGTATTGTACATTTTAAGAGAGATTTAAGGAGGATTTAACTAGTGCCTGAATCCTAGTGTAGAGGCCCAGAGAAGCTGACTTTAGTCACAGGATGGATTGTGGTGGTGCATCCCCTCCCAGCCCTCTCCAGGCCACACTATGATCTGAGAACCATCTCATAGGGCAGATCATTGCCCTGTTTCAATTCAAGTCTGCAATATATTCCTCTTACCACCACTAACTGTTAAAATTTGGTGGGAAAATACATGTTTACTCATTGTTTGCTGTTTTTATCTGGTTGTTTTTGGGGTTTTTTTTATAATGTGTACATAATACCACTATACACACTATGGGTCACTTTACTTTCCAGACAAAGGCTGTAGTATCATGAGCATTTTAAGTCAATATAACTCAGCCATGTTGCTAAAATGCCTACCAGCCCCAGTCATCTCATCCTGTTCCTACACTAACCCTACAGGAAGCTGGCCCAGGTTAACATTAAACTGTCAGATAAATACTTAGTTTGTAACAGGGATTATTCCTCTGATCTTCCTCATGTGGCTAAATCAATGTTTGTGCTGGGACAGGGAGGGAGCAGCACAGGTTGCTGCAGCATCTGGACAGCAGTGTCTGCTTGCATGGGTTCACACTGCTTATGATTTTATGGGGCCTGAGGAGAATTTTAAGAGGACAGTCCTTCAGCTGGAGTGTGTTTCCTTTCATAAAACAGTCTGATTTTCCTGCAGAACAACCCTGGGTGTTGCGTAGGTACATGGCTCCTCCAGATGTCAGGATCTTTTCCACAGAACACAACAGCAGTTGAAAGGCATATCTTAATCACCCAATTTAGAAAAAAAAATCCCAAATTAACTTTTGCCTAAGGTAAAAGGGTTTGTACTCTACTTATTAAATGAAAGTAGGGCCTGTAGAAAGCATCCTTAGCAAAAGAACATAAAAATACATTATAAAGTTCAGCACCTTATTTTTGTAATTCCCGTCAAGTCCATGAGATAACAATGTTTGCTCACTAAATTAATTTTCATCAGGCTTCATTGCACAGTCTGTTTTCCCAATGTCTCCTAGGGGCAACGGCTTGAAGTTCTTGATTTAAATCATTAAATGCTTGATTTATGGTACATGCTTCCGGAGCCTTAGCACTTTTCCAACTCATATTGCAATGTATCCTTATCCTAACCATGTTCCTGTTTAAATATATTTGGATGGTGAGGGATTAAAGTGAACCAGCCTGTTCATTTTCTTACAAAGGAGCAAGATTATTTATCCAACAGTTGCTGTAACAGGCACAGAACATAACTCAGAACAGGCTTGTTAGCAAGTTGGAAGCGGACTTCCTGCTTCATTGTGCTTGAATATCATTAGCTGGCGTAGTCTTGCTTCTTAAATATAATCCCTCTGGATAAGATCCTTATCTGCACTGGAAATAGTTGATTATTTGGATGCTGGAATACATTTAACTTTTTTTTATCCTTCTTGAAACAAGACAGAAAGAAGTTGACACACCCAAGCTAGGAAGATGTGTAGCATTGGGTGGAGAGCATGCTTTATCTAAGACTTTCCACTAACCTCCAGCTTCTGCTCAGAGTAATTGTTTACCTTTGATTTTTGTTTATAAGTGTAGAGAAATTTGTGTATTCTTTTGTTGTTGGAAAGAAAGATATCCAAAGCTCAGATATCAGCAAAGACCCATACTGGCCTCACTGACCTATTAAAAGGACCTTTGCATCGTACATAAAATTACAATAAACTATTAGAAAGCAAACAGCAGACAAAGATAGTACTTTTTAATGTAATTTCTATCATGACAGACCGAATTCAGACCTACTGGAGTCAGCCTCCAATGCAGCTGAGGACAACTAATGTTTTCTTCATTAGCTTAGATTGGAGTGAAAAAAGTTTTTCTGACTGCTGACCAACTCAAAGCAATAAATCACCTGGTTTTGTCAGATTTGTTTGTTACACTTTCATATTTCCAACAATCCTCTAAAAAGCAGGAGAACAGTGAGCATAACCATTCACAAAAACCACTTCTCAATCCAAGTGTTTTTGTGATATTTCGTACTCACTTTTGTGAATATTTCAACACTGCAGCATTGCTGGTGAGAATACTGGTACAAAGTCTATTTAAAACTGGAATGCTTAGAAATTTGCCGAAAGCAAGTATCAAATTGTTCACAGATGGAAGCTGGTGGTGTTCTTGCAAGTTTCTTCTCATTGTTTTCTGTTTTCAGAAAACAGGACTTAAAAAGTGGTGCAACTTTAAAGAGAACATACTAAGAGTAGGACAAACTAGGCTGACTCTCTCCCCCCAACATTATTTCTTTAGCCAGCTGAAAGACTCCAATAGTCTGTTTATGTTTGACATTGATCATTTATCCCGATTTACAAGAACAAGGGAGTTATGGATGCTGACAAGAAAACTGTGGGAATTACGCTGGAGTGATTTTGGATGTTATGAGTCAGGGTTACTGCCCCATCACTTTGCCAGATGTTACCGGCCCCTTTGGCTAAAGCAGCAGCACTTCACTGTGTGCTTCAGCTCAGCTGCTGCGCTTCGCAGCCTGGTGTGTTAACCTCCCCTTTGATTTCTTTCCTTTTCATTGATTTATAGGATTCGGTTTCATCCAAAAGGGGTTCAAGTCATCCAGACTACGTTACTGTGAACCTAAGTGCATAAAATGGGAACCATTGAGCAACTTGCTTTGAGGGCACCTATAATCCTGACTACAACTGTGATGGAGACACAGTCCCAGCAGGTAACAATAAATAATATGCAGCAACAGTGAAGACAAATGGATGAAATACATGAACTCCCAGAGGTAACATAACAAAACTGTATTTTTTTCCTTACACAGCAGAAGGAATAAGCATTAAAACAAAGTCTTCTTTAAGGCCTTTTCTGCAAGATACAACTTTCAGTTTCCAACAGTTGTTATCATAGAATCATACAACAGCTCAGGTTGGAAGAGACCTTGGAAAACTTTACGTTTTGTGGTAAAAGGAGCCTAGATAATATTATCTAGCAGACTGTGGAACTAGATCTTGAGAAACTCAAGGGATGAGAACTCCACTACATACCTAGGAGGTTGTTTCAGTGAATGAGTATTCTCTGTGTAAATTTATTTTTTTTTAATATTGAGGTGAAACCTTTCCTGGTGCAACTTTACCTGTTGCTCCTTATCCTCTCAATGTGGCTAACTGTGAAGAGAAAGACTCTGTCCTCTTTGTAGCTGCCCTTTAATTAATGGAGTATTGTGATGTGGTCCCCATGCACCTTCTTTTCTCCAGGCAGAAAAGACTTAACTCCTTCAGTTTTTCTTCACAGAGCAGTTTCTCCAGCCCTCTGATCATCAGCGTGGTCCCTCTTTGGTCCTTCTCCACTTTGCCCACATCTTTCTTGAATTGTGGGGGCCAGAACTAGACACACTACTCCAAGTATGGCCTGACAAGCTTGTTGTCCACCTGGACCCCCAGGTCCCTTTCAGTGATGCTGTTCCCCAGCCACAGACCTTGGCCTTGGTTATGTTGTCCTGGGTGCAGGACCTTGCATTTATTAAACTTCATACCGTTCTTGCTCTTCCACTGTTCCAGCCTGTCCAGGTTTCTCTGTAAGATGTCTCTGCCTTCTGACATGTCCACTCCACCATCCACTTTGGTGTCAAGCAAACTTGGTGTCAAGCAAATTTGGTTGTCAAACAAACTTCATTGTCTGGTTTCAATGCTGTTCACATAATTTATGAAGATGTTGAAGAGTGTGGGACCAGTGTCATTTTGTGGGGGACCCCACTCGTGGTGGGCTGACAGCTGGAGTCAAAATCATCAATCACCCCTCTTTCAGTGCAGCCAATGATCCAGATTCCCTCCCGTCTCAGAGACTACCCATTCTGTCTGTATCTTGCCAGTTTGTTTAGGAGGCTGCAGGAAACAGTGTTGAATGCTTCTCTGAAATTCAGGTAAACCATGTTCACTGCTTTCCCTCTATGGACAGAAAGCATCACTTTTTTGACAACGTGATCAGGTCAGTCTGGCATGATTTGCCTTTGGTAATTCCATGTTGGCTTTTCCTAATCACCTGCTTCATTTGTCCTGTAACAGTTTCTAGGAGGACTGATTCCACTATTTGCTGAAAGTCTTACTTCGGCAAGACTAGCAGGCCTATAGTTTTCTCGGTCCTTTTCTGAGCATTCATTATTATTATGGAGCAAAACTGAGAACTCAAATGAAAGATACTTGATTCAATATGAAAAGACTCCCTGCTTCCAGTCACTGCTGGGGAAAGAAAATCTCTCATCACCAAACTAAATTTCATCTTCCAATATCCTATAGTTTATAGTGCATATAAACATATGCAGAATGTGGATATCCTATACACTTTGTTCTTCTCTATGCCTTTCAGGAAAGTTGTGCAGAATTAAGAAATTATTTCACTCTACTTTCCCTCCAGCTGAAAATGCATCCTGGTCATAGACATGTTGTCTGAAAAAGTGGGGCTCCTCATAGAGTATGAACTTTGTTCAAAGCAAGATGCAGTTCTGGCAAAGCTGAGCTTTTGTATGGCACCATTTGATATCTTCTCAACAGAGACTGAAGTAAATCAAGCTTTTGCAGTCATCAGTGTGGTCTCATATTATGTGTTTAAATTAATAATTTCCATCTTCCCGACAGTTCTGCTGCTGAGTCATGTGCCCAGATGTAGGATCCTGCTTTGTCTATGGTTTGTTTTAAATCAGGAGGGGCTTACAAATAAAAGGAAGGGTAAAAAAGCCAGGTTAAAAAAATTAATCCCTTACACAGGATGCCTAATTAAGTCAATCACAAATTACAGTAGAGTTATACTACATCCCATCTGTCGAATGCTGTTTGTCACCTGTAGTTTTCGGAGTTTTCTGGGAGTAAGCAACCAACACTAAAATACATGTGGGAAACCAGAAATGCTGAGAGATGGTAGTGATTAGCAAGACATAAAGATGAGCATGAAGAGAAGCCAGGTCTTGATGCTTTGGTCAGACCATACTGCTGTA
This sequence comes from Anabacerthia variegaticeps, assembly GCA_035583185.1. Classification (NCBI taxonomy): domain Eukaryota; kingdom Metazoa; phylum Chordata; class Aves; order Passeriformes; family Furnariidae; genus Anabacerthia; species Anabacerthia variegaticeps. Next base: position 138,520,497 of record JAWWEW010000078.1, read on the forward strand.
CGCATGAAACAAAAAAAAACACATCAGCTTTTAGCTGGAGGCATTTAGAGTTTCTAAATGAAATTCTCTTTAATTCTCTAAAACCATTCTGGTCTTTCTATTTCTGAATTTACTATGAGGAAGGAGTGGGAATCAGCTGTATGATACTATCTGGCTTTCTTTAGAAATATGGCACTATGAAAGGGAGATGAGTTTTACTATGGGGTTGGCAAGAAAGTTCTGACTGCTTCTTCCTTTATTCAATGGAAATTTATAGCAATATTTTATTATTTTATATTTAGTTTTGCTTGCCTGTCACAGCATCTAAGCTGTGGATGAGAGATCCTGTCTACTGGCTAAGATACTTCAGACATGCCAGCTTCAGAGAGCAAGGTTTGGTCTCTGGAAACCACTCTCTTCTCTCAGAAAATTTGTGCTTTTTATAGTATACTTGGATAATGTGGTTACTACAGACTTCTGCCCTTTCTGCTGAAACTTCTTGGTATCTGTACTGTGAGGTTTGCATTATTTTTAGGATGCTATGTAGAAGAGTTTGCAATTTCACTTTTGAGTCCTTTCTTGTCACTTCCTCAAAAATTCACCACAAATTTTTCATCCATTTCCTTTTCTGAAGCCATGGTGACAAAGTTCTGTTTTCATTCCCACTTATTCTTTTTCTTCTCTAAAAAAAAACCCAAAAAAAAAACAAACAAAAAAACCCCAACCAACCAAAAAAACCCCCCAAATGTTCTCCAGATCATTTATGATCTCATTCCCTATTAACTTCAGAAAGATCTTGCCTACCACAAAGATCATATTCCTGACTTCCTCTCAGTTCCTTTTCTACAATACTTCCAGGAATTCACAGATACATATTTTGTCATCAAATCTGGATTTCAGTTTGATTTGAATATTCCATAACTTCAAATATATCCACTTATCAAACTTTTTACTACATCCTTTTCTGAAACAGAGATTCAATTCCAAGCAGCCATACAAATTAGGTCATCAGTTAATCATTGATTAATCAAATTATTTCCCCTGGCATTAAATCTGAACTGTCCAGAAATCTTTCATGGATTGCCTGGAGAAGGTGACAGTTCTTGCTGGCATTTTGATTTATTTTACAGGGGATACCAAGAACAGTGGCACCTCTTTTTCTTCCTGTGCTTCAGATCCACAGCTGGGAAAATCAGTTCAGACTGAGAAATATCTATAGGCTGAAGTTATTTGTTGGAGCTGTGGCTGCATATGGTGAGGTTGGTCTGCAGGATGGAATCCTCTGATTGTGCCTATCAAAGGGCTCAGGATTAAGACTAAGAGGATTCATAGCCTTCTTTGCAGGCTAACCTGCCAGGAGGTGATTTTCATTCTTACAAATCATAAAAGTAAGAGCAACAACAACAATAATAAAAGCTTTGAGTTATATTAAGGTCATATGCTACTGCTATTCCCAAAAAATCTCAGAAGAGCTGCTTTTCAGCTGTTCCCTCTGGTCCTCTTGAGACAACATCATCACTTCTGCTTTTCCTGTCAGAACTTGAGAATTTACCGGAACTTTGCGGGCTGGCGGCATTTGGGGTTCTGCTCTGGAAATACCCAGTTGCTCATCACTCCAAAGACATCTCCATGCCTTTTTTATGCTACAGTCACTTGGAGGAGCAGCCAGAGTTTCCCAACCCACTGCAGATGTGATAGGGGAGTTCCAGTAAGAAATGCAGTTGGAGGTGTATTTTAGCCCTAACTGTAGGCCCACACCTGTGCATTTGCTTTTAAGTGTGAGCTAAGACTAGTTCACAAGCTAAACAGAGAAATTCAGATGTTCAAGGACTTTTAAAAAGCCAAGTTCTCCCTTTACTTAAATAAATCACTTCTGATTTCCATAGAGGGCTTTGCTGAATTAAGGGCACCACTTCTCCTTCCTTCAGTTTCTTTTAAAGTGATGCTGCGGGCATCACTTTTCAGCACTTTTCTCTAATTGCAGCGTAGCAAACAGGGCAGAGAGGAAACAATCCTGCTGTTACTGCTACCATCTCCAGTGTCAGCAGGGGGAAGATATGTAGCTCAGAATGCTTTTTTTAAAGGATGTGCCCATCAAGGTAGGTTTGCCACCTCTTAGCTCTGAACAAGGAAATACCGAACTGTTTTGTCTTGCCAGAACCATGATTTTCTCAGCACTTCAAGGAAAACTAGTTGCTGAAGTTGATTCTGGCAAAATGATGAAGTCCATAAAACTGTCAGCTCTCCCCACGTCAGAGGAGGGACTATGTGCCAGCTCTGCTGGCACAGTGCCCTCTTGCCTCTCCCCCATTCCCTTTGGCAGGCTTTCATGATCTCTAACTTACCAAAGCTCCCGCCAGGAAATGTGCTCATTCCAGTGTCTGGATTGCTGCAGCACTGACTTTTCGAACTGGCATCTCCTCTCTGCACCAAAATGTTGTAAAGAGATGACAAAATAACCCCAGTTTCTTTTACACGTTATATTGTTCTAGCCTCCACCTTTGCAAACTGTTGATGCTGTTGACTCAGTTAAAGAATTTTGCATCTTCTAGGTCATTCTGAAGGACTTTACTAGGTGCCTGTTTTTTGGGTTTTTTTTTTTTGAGGAAGGAACTAGATATATGTAAACGGAGTTAGCAGATCATAACATAAATAGCTCTCCCTCCCTCCTACCAAGCCATTTGCTTTCCTAACTGAAACCATTGGTTTGTGATTCTTCACATTATTCTTTTAATGTCATGACCTGTGTGTCAGAGTGAGAGGTTGCTTGTGGATTTTTCTTGTCTTTGAAAGCAATACTTTCTCCAGAGACAAAGAAGGTCTTTTACAACACTCTCAGCAATTGCCATGAGGTGGGAGCTACAAATCGGGCAAGCCTGGGCAGTTGCATGCTGACATTTTTCATTCCTCATGTCCCACAAGTATTTCTCTTTCAACAAGGCTTCTGTGTAAGTGAAAAGGAACTTTTTTGTTTCCTTGATTTAGTTATATTATGTTTTAAAATTTCTCCTTTGGCTCCAATTTCCCTCTGGAAGCTGCCCTGGCCATAAAAAACCTCACACAACCCTTTTAATTTTTAAAATTGCAGATTTGTATTGTTCTTCTATCCCTATCAACAAATAAGGGACAAATTTACTTTATTTTATTTGCATTTTCAAAACCTTTGCAAGCTGTTTTCCACAATAGACTACTCATAGCTTTGCACCTCAGAAATGAGGAAGTGGGCAGATATGGACCTTGAAAAGAAGCCTTTTCCAACTTTTTGTAAACATTAATGACCTATTCATAAAGAAAAGGGCAAAAGTTTTGCACAAAGAGATATTAAAACATTGAAAAACTGCTTAAGTGTATTAGAGAAATAAATGGTGGTAGCTTTGAGCAGACACTTTGTGTGAGAGAAAGGAGGGCTACAAATACACCAGATATAATCTTTTGATGTGATTAGGAAATTTCCATCAATGTTTCTGGTGATTTTCATACATATATGAGAACAGAAGAATGTCTTTACCACATCAAAAATGTCCATGGACCTAAATATTCTGCCTCCACCACTGTCTGTAGTGACCATTTTTGGAAGAGTGTCTGAATGCAGCAGGGATGCAGTGATGCCTCCCTGGCATGTGCTCCCATTTCCAGTGGCTGGCAACTGCAAGACTGCCTGGGCCACCATCATGTCTTTTCAGTTCTTCCAGGCATATCTCCAGCTGTGTTGTGACCTTATATACCTGTATACCACAATGTCTTCTGGCAGGAGGTTTCACAGTTAAAGAACAAGCTGTGCAAAAAGAAAAAAGAAACTAGTACCCGCTCAAGTTTGTTTTGAATTTATGGCCTATTATAATCAGTTAATGTCCTCCTTCTCAAGCTTCTATTGAGAGAAACAGGGATAAGTAATTCCTTATTTCCTATTCACCTTTTCTGTTCTATATATGATTGATTTTCCAGTCTTCTTTCATGACCTTTTTTTGTAGTTTTTCCAAGACTGAAGATTCCTTGTGTCTACAGCTGTTCACTGTATCAAAACTGTTTGGTGTTTTTGATCTTTATTTTTAGAATCACAGAATCATTTAGGTCTGAAAAGATCCTAAAGATCATAAGGCCCTATAGTTTTGGCTGGTCTCTATGTCGTTCTGATTCTGCTATATCCTTGTGTAGAACAAACAGGCTTCATATCCTTTCACCTTAAAAATATACTGGCTACCAACAGTGGAAACATCAGAAAACTCTGGCATTTACTGCTATTTTAGGCCAACATTCAGAAAAGGGCTATGTGTTGCCTTCTGCTGAGGACAGATGTTGGTCATGTTGCTTAATGTAATACTGGAAAGTTATTGGCTCATATCCAGACAAGCATTCAGGTTTCCAACTCCTGTTTGGGCTTCTAACACCTGATTTAATGGAAAGCTGAGTCCTTGGTTAGATGTGGTTACAATGTGAACCTCAACAGAATTAAACTTTCAGCGTGTGCTGATGGGGCTTGAGCTTGCTGGATCAAGACATAAACTCTGAGCATAATTAAATGGCAGTGCAAAATAATTTTTAGAGGTGTTATGAAAAAGAGGAGCTTGGTAAACTGAAACTATCAGGGGCTATGGGAAACATTTTTATCCTGGATTATACACATGCATGTGCATTCAGGATGGGTTTGTTTTTTCTGAAGTAAATTGTCACCTTCCTGGATTCTGTGGAAGTGTCAGGTAATCTGTGTGACTGCTCCACTGTGTTATTCAACATGGTACTCTGCACTATAGAATAACAGAATACATGAGATTTATGGCTTTATGCAAAACAAAATAAAAATGGCTAGATTCATTATTACATTTTCTTGGAAGAGGACAGGCTTAGTGACTACATTTCCTATAAGAGGAAAGGAGCAGCAGAGGACACACGTACCATTCCCAGCAGTTGACTACTTGTTAGTATTCAGTGCTCCACAAGCAAACTCCTTATGGTTACTAGACATTTAAAATCCCCTGACAGGTACAGTGTCTTGTGCAACTAAGGCATGATTTTCATCTGATCCAGCATTTCTCTTTAGTGGGAATTCTTGTGTGGGCAAAGTCTGTGTGATCCCTTGACCCTTCTGGCAATTTACTCGCTAAGATAGTCATCTCAGATAAAGGTCTTGTGTTCATTTCTGTTACCATAAAACAAAAAACAAACAAACAAAAAAAGAAACTAGACAGAAACAACAAATGTGCAATTTCTTTTTCTTTAGATTCCAGCTTTCCAGTTGGAACTTCTTGCTTTCTTCATCAGCTTCCACCAGCATATACTGGATGAGTGTCTCTTTACACAGTGTGTAATTCACATTTATGAATGCAGTTTGTGTAAATTGGACATTTGATGCCTTTCCAGATAAGATGATTCAGCCCTAGAGAATTTGCTTTCATTTTTCCGTAATTTGAAATGCCATGCCCCATAGTGTACTTAAACACTGCTGCTGGAATCCATGAAGCACAGCAAACAGGCACACGCAGTTCAAGTTGGTATTCTGAGCATGAGGAATTTCACTGCCACCTCCATTTCCTTTAATTTGCTTGTATTCCTGGAGTTTGAAGAGAATAACTTAATGACTAGGGGGCAATAATTAGAGCTAAAGTAGAGGTGGAATACAGTATCCAAAGTCACATGAGTTACATCTGCTATTGTGCTGCACAGAAAAGTGGGTCAGGTGTTTTGCTACCTGAGACAAGGTTGTGCATGCAAGGTCAGAAGAGCTATGGAGGCTGCTTATCCAATGACGAGGCAAATCCCAAGATCACAGTGAATAGGCCCTTCCTGTGAATGACTCTAGGCAGAAGAATTTCTTCATAAACCATGAAAGCCAAAGATTCAAAACTGATTTTATATATTGCCAAATGAGTTGCTCCTCACTGGGAGAGGTAGGGAAGGACTGAGGAGGGAAATTGAGGGCAGAATGAAAAAAAGAAAAAACCCTCCTGTGGCATGTTTCACAGTATTGCAACACAGCTTGATGCAACCAGTTGTTGGAAGTGCTAATAGCTCCATGGCCTCAGGTCTAAAGCATACAGCTCTGCTGCAGAGAGGAATGGCAGGCTTTCTGACCTAACCAGATTATAATAAATGCTCTAGTAAACAATGAGGTGCTATAGCTTGCTTTAAAAAAAATGCAGGCAAAGAAGGTAAGCTGTGAAGTAATGTCAACATGTTGCCAGAACCATGTAAGAGTGTATGTGGACGAAGGCCATCATAACATTTATAACCACAAAGTCATGCTTTCAGAAACAGCTGAGGTGGAGAGTTAGGAGGCAGATTTGCCTAAGGCAGTGAGTAATCTTTCCATCCTCTGTGAGGGGCCTGAGTTACCCCAGCCGTGGCAGCTGGCAGGAGCCAGCTGGAAGTGTGGACATCCATCCATCGTGTGTCCACAGTGCTGCCCCCTGGATGGCGCAGCCCTCACCCAGGACCACTTGGCATTGTTGAGGTCCCATAAAAAGTGCCCTGGCTCTTGGAGATGTATGCACTCCAAAGGGTAATGTTGTCTTGTACTGCAGCCACAATTAAAGACTTGATGCTGCAGGTGGGTTGGACTTGGGCACTGTTCAAAAGATGATGACAAACTGTGAGATGTATGTGCACTTTTTCCTAACCTCAATTTAAATTTCTAATCCAAGCGTAAGTTAGTTTACTGTAGATTTCTGAGCTTCTATTAAAATATTAGAAAGCCATTATAAAGAATAATTCCACAGCAATTTTGTCGTCTCCACAAAGTTTATTAAAAGTGTGATGATACTGAGCTCACTTCTCATGTTGACCTGAACTGACTCGTGGTTATCTAAACCACGAGGTCCTAAATGCACTACAATTTAGCTTTACTTTTTGATAATTCATAGACAAATATTTGTATACTATACATGCCGTGTGTGAACTGTACATTAAACATTTTAGGAAACAGAAGAGTGGCAGTTGGAGTAGGGCTTGTAGAAAAGTTTTGGTGGTCTTACTATTTTAGGAAATATGTTTAGTTCATTTTATGTAAATCTTGAGGGTTATAGCTATTCTAACACCTTAAAAACTTCTGACATCTGGGATTTGGGGAATACTCAGCACAAATCAGTATTTCTGGTTGTTTTTTTTTCTTTCTTTTATCTTATTTCCTTTCTTCTATTTATGCTTTTTTTTTTTTTTTTTTTTAATTATATTTTCAAGCACACGCTCTTTGAAGGAGGCAGACTGGTCAGGAAACTATATGTCCCATTTAAGACAACCATAATAAAGATTTGACATTTAGGATAGGCACTAGGTTTCAGAAAATATGCAGGCATTGTTATCAGTACTAGTACAGATTTTCTCTTCACTACGAAGAGAAAAAATAATATACATAAACATATTTATATATATATATATACATTTGCAGTTATAAAAGAAGAGCTTTGCATTCCAAGAGCAGGTACAGTGTCACTCTTTCAGGACACCAACTCTTGGTGCCAGTTAAAGCTATGGAAATTTGCCATGGGCTCTGCAGCCCAGGCCTTGGCTTCTGTTTTCCTATTGTTTGCTCTGCTCGTGTCAATCCTTATTTCAAGAAAGGCGATGGCAAAACTCCCACTGACTGTAAGGAAAGTGAGGTTTGGCCCTTGGTGAGCAATAAAAGCTCTGTGAAGCCCGGGGGTGGGAGTTCACTCCGGCTCCTGCGGGGCTGACGTGCGCCGCCAAGGTTTGCTCACACCCCACCCCTCACACCCCTTCCAGCTCCAAGATTTATAGGGCTCTGTGGAAAAGCCCCCACATCGTACTGCATGGTATACTCAGTCACCAATGAACTTTTAATCACTCTGACTCACAGCTTCAAAAAGAACAGCTTTGCTGCCATTGCATAAAACAAAGAAATTATTGGCTTCCCTTATTTTATTTACCTATTTGGAAAGGTTCACAAATGCTGTTGGTGGTGGCAGTCATCTGTAGGTGAGGAAATAAACCCTCCTTCGTGAAGAGGGCTCCAGGATTAGGCACCTCTGACCTTTTCAGGCTGTGGAACTGCTGTAGGAAAGATCCACTCCCTCCTCAGTTTGGTGCTCCTCTCTGTGAGGCTGACACAGCCCTCCTGGCACCTTGTTTGGCCACTCGCTAGACTTGGAACACAGGAGAGAGAGCAGGAATGCTGCAGCACAGATGTCCAAGTATATAACAGGTCTGCCTGTCTCTGGAGAAACTGCCACTTCATGGTGTTTCAGGTGTGTTTTGAGACCCTTTCAGCACCCCATGCATCATGGAAGGACTGTTTTTGACACAATGAAGCTGTCCATGCCCATGCAATGTCCAAGGCTCCCTAGAAATCATAAAATAGGAATTTCTCTTTCTTGTTCCCTGACATGGGAACTGCTACATATCGTATATGACTAGTAGCAGTTGAGATGACTAAGAACTGCTTCAAACACTTTGTTGGAGAAAATGCCCAGGTACCTTCACTGATGCTGTCCTGGCCATGGTCAGCATGTCTTCTTCCTGCTCTCCCTATCCCAGCTCCATCTGCAGAGCAAAGTAACTCAACAGGAAAGTCCCTGGCAGCAGCAGGTGAAAGTAAAAGGCCTGAGCAGACTGGAGTGCCTGGCAGAAAGGAGGGAAGAGCTTGATATGTGCATTGAGACACCTCTTAGCTTATCCTGACTTCCAGTGCCCCGCCAGCTGCTGGACCCAGGCAGGGCTGTCCTGGCTGTCACACCCTTTCTGTAGACCTTCAGGTAGTGCCTACTGCCAGGTTTGGGCAGTGGAGACCATTTTTTTCCAAAACTCACTCAGGAATTAGGACATGGTCAGAGATTGGGACACAGGCAATGATGGAGTGTCACTGAAGGAAGAAGACTCCTGTTTCTGTACTACTTCTCTCTCCACTGCAGAGAGTTTTTGTTACCTTTAATCAGTGCCTGCCATTGCCATAAAACTGGCAGTATCCCCATTTGTTTTCCAAGTGGTTCTTTACTGCTCCTAATATTTCACTAGTGTGGAATAAGTCAATGTTTTAATCTTGTACCTGATAAATTCTGCAATATGCAGGGGAGATATACAGAGTTTTACTTAAAATAATTTGTAATGTTTGAAAGTCAGTTTAAGTCACCAGAAGAAATAAATGTCATGACACAGAGAGATGATATACAAACAACACTATAGTACACGATACATTCCACTAGTGTCAACATCATCCAGCTTGCAAGATGAAGAGCTGATAAATCAATCAACACTTGGTTTAAACCTACTGTGGGGACAATACTGTAGAAAGACTGATGCTTGATGAGCAAATTCCATGATGGCTGTCACTGCTTTCCACATTTACTTTCATTGTTTCCTTGTGAAGAAAGACATGAGTGAAATAATGTTTGCAGATGAAAAGAGGACCTGTGCCTCTCCGGCTTGTTTGAAAGTTGTAGTCTATATAACAAATATTTTGCAAATATTCAAGTGGGGAGGTAATACTATATAGCAATATTTTTTATTTTTTTAATTGATAAATGTGGAATAGTTGTTATAAGTGTAGAATAACCATTTTTTGCTAGTTGTGTTATTGATCTTGGTCCCCTCTCTGCCCTTTTGGTTGATACATAACAGTGGATAATTTATGTTCTAAGATTTTTCTTTTGATTCTTCATGCATCTGGTAACTAAACTTTAACATACATGTCTTATTTGTGTGAGAATCTTCAACACAGTTGCCATAGACATACAGAGCTTAAATTGACAACTCCACTTTCCAGCCAGAACAGAAATCTGGTAGTGTTGAATACTGTTTTGGATATCAGTCATCATAACTCTTAGAGCTCCTGATAGAAAAGCTGCAAAAAAGACACTGATTGGAAGCCTGTGAGAACAAGACAGAAAAGGAGTGAGATTTTCCTGTATGCTGGCAAAGCTATCCCAGCAGAAATGCTTTGCTTCCATTACTGAGGATCTTACAAAATTGTGTAGGGAAGCTTGGAATCAGAACAGCAGTTTACTTGGTGTTGTGTAAATCCTTGGCTGCTACACTGAGGCAGAAGAAGTCAGTCTAGATTCCAGCCATCTGGAAATGTGACAGCATAAAGGAAAATATCTTCCAATTTTATTTGAGCATTACGTTTTTTCAGTAACTTAAGAATACGGGCACAAAAGAAATTTCTTGACAACAGTCGTCGGACGCATTTTAAATGTCACCTTTCAACATTTCTTTAAAGACTACAAGAGAGACCTTGAAAATAAATACTTTCTCTGCCATGGAGCCTGTTGATAGTCTACTTCTTTTACTTAATGAAATAAGTTGCTTTCAGTTCTGCAGACCTTGAGGCAGGGTCTGTTTTATAGGTTATACAGTTATTTCCTTTCACCCTACATAGTGGACCTGATCCTTAAATACTTCTATGTTGATTTGAACACACAGAATGAACTCCTGATTGAAGAAGAGTTTTGTGTGTGGAACAAAACTCCTCAGGGAATCGAATAGAGCACACTGAATTATTAACTCTCATCTTCTGTCAAGTATATGAAAAAGTTGAAGTGTTGGGATCAGTAATACTTTCAGGAAACTTGCAGTGTAGCATAGAGTACTGAGAGATAGCTAGTAGACATGCCACTGCTTCATGGGCATCATTGTATTGCACATTACTGAGACGTGACTGTTGTCTTTGGTCTTGGACCTGGCAGTCTTAAGGAGGCTGTGGATAAGTTACTTGCTGGCTGTCAGGGTTTCTTACTGCCATGGGTTTGGATACATACTATTACAGCCCTATCATCATCATGATCCTTGTGCAGTTGTTTTTTTTTTAATTTAATATTAAAGCAACATTCTTTCTGCATTTGTGACCAACAAACATCACCACAGACAGCTGTAGCTGCTTGAACATTCAAACGAGGAAGAACCATGATTTGAAGTGTTACAAAATCTGTAACTGCTTTTGAAAAACTCCTTATTTGACAACATCAGAAATCTAATTAACTCTGACTCTGATTATCCATATGGGAAAAACCATTTGGACAAAACTCGAGGTTTATAAGTAGTATATAAATATTAGATATTTTTACAAATTTTGTCATCATTATTATTAATAATAGTTCAATAATGTTAAAAACTTACAAATATCCAGTTTTAGATGTCCAACATGTGACATTTTAAAGGATTTGGCTTTAGGATAGTTGCTTAGTGCCTCAAAATCTTGGCCCCAGTTTCCTCCCAACCCTGAATTTCAGTCATATGAACAACGTATGGTAACTCTTGCAGCATCTTCAGAGAGAAAGCCTTGGCCCAAAGGAATTCATGACTCTGAATCATAGTAAATAGTTTGTGAAGTTGAAAGATGAATCCATGTCCTTCAGCAGTTATAATCACGTTCTTCATTATGGGGCTTGCTCCAGTGCCAAAAAAGATGTTTCGTTTCTCTCCAGACACAGGGAAAGGTAGTGATTTGCCTAGAAAATGTACAGCAAACACAGAGAAAGACAGATGTGGGGTGGAGGAAAAAGACAGCACACAAAGTGAACGGGACAAGTATAGACTCATGACATAACAGCTGCCACTTTGTTGTGAAAAAAAAAATGTAAATCCCCCTTCTCTATCCTTACTTTTTATTCACTCCCATGTCTCTCAAGCAATTCCCTGCTATCAGGTTATTGCTTTCACACCTTCCCTCCCAATACACAGCCTGTACTCTCCAAACAAATGCAAAAGAGAATGACAGGATAAAGAAAAGCGGACTGAAAGCATTCTTTGGTCACCTAGTTTCTTGGAGATATGCCAAAAAACAGTTTATCATCAGGAACGATTTAAGACCCTGATTCAACAAAGTTTCTAAAACTATTGCTTTGTACTATGCTGTCTTTTAAAGCACCAAGTCTTTTGGGATGAATTTAGAGGTTACATGGGAGGATGACAGTTGAGGTTTGAAGTTCCAGTTTCAGAATTTGCTTTTTGTGAATACTTTTGCTATTCTTGTAGCACTCACTGTATTTTCTGATGCTTCTCATCAGTAAATCCATTAGCAAGGGTGTCATTATGAAGCAAACAGAAAGAAGCGTGGAGATAGTGTTCATGTCACCTAAGATTTCTAATGAGTATTTTACAATATTTTTCAATAAATAAGTCATGGTTAACATTTGAATTTTAGCTCATGAACAGTCAGGATGAAGAAATAAAAATGCTTAGTTCCAAAGTGTAGGAGTTAGAACAGTTTTTTTGTTGTGAATTAGTATCAGTCCTATGGGAACACTAACTGAGTTGTTTATATTCACTGAAGTCACAGTTTATGGATTATTTATATTCAAAGACTTTGAATCAAATTAGCGATGTTATACACTTATTTACTCTGTGATGTTAATGAGTCATTCTGAGCAAGCATGTTTGAGCATTTTATACATTCAAGTTTCATTTCACAAGATACACTGCAGCAATAAAGAATGATCGTGATCATTCCAGACACTGGCAATTCAGATAATAAAAAGAATGGAAGAATGGTTTTGCAGACTTGAAAGTCTGTGTTTGTTTCTTCTGACTGCTCTTACAGGCTTCAGATGGATGGGTTTTATCCCTGACCTGTGCTTTGCTTTGGCTCACATATTCTATTATTTCCCCAACTACAGCTCTCCACATCATTTTTAATCCTCCTCTGAGGAATTTAATTTACCCTGATTATGAACTTCTCATTTACTTCTCCTCCTTTGTGTAAGTAACAGCTTCTAGTCTTCGAAAATCCAACTAGTATCTGTTGCTGTACTCATACATGTGTCCAAGATCAAACTCTGCAGTAAGAGCATTTAGCTCCCTGTATCTGCTGCCTGAATCATCTTCTTTCCTTCATTTGCCATGCAGCAGTGTCCATCTGCCTTTGGTCTCCTTTCTACCATCCTTCTGGCCTCACTGCTTCCTTTCCATTGTACCACTCCTTCTCTCCTGACTTTCCTCTGGCTGTTTCCCACTGATCCACACCATCATCCCTTTTCTCTGGATTCATCTACTGACCCCCCATGCAGCTATGACTGCCTCTCTGATCTTGTCTATCTCTCTGGCAGCACTTGCATTTAGTTTCTGATTAATCTGTATTTTCTGCTAGTAATTGTCCTCTGGATTTAAATGCTTGAAGAGTAAAAGCCTCAGGCACATGAACTTGACGGTGTGTATTTCTCCCTCAGCTGGTTTCCTCCCGTAATGAGTAAGTGAATGCTGACCAAAGGAAAATGCAATTCAACCCCATATCCCTGGCTTCAAAATTTCCTTTGTATTTAACTCCTTTTTCTCATCATTACATGTGGGATCTGGAAGCAAAGACCCCATTTTGACCTGTCTCAGCTGTTTCTTTTATGTTTCTCATGGAACCCTCTATTTTACACCTCTTTCTATTCAGGTATCCCATCAGTTGTTTCTAACCAGATTGCCTCTTCGTTACTGTTGCCACTAATGAATACATTACTCACCTCTACTTTCAAAACTTCCTTACCTTCACCTTCCTCCTCAGTTATCTCCAAGATGCCTTAGCTCTCTCTCAGGGCTAAGGGTGTGTGACATCTGGATAAAAACCAGTTGAAATTAACATCATTTTGAAGATGAAAACATTCACCTACTCTGTGTTTTTCATCCTGTAGATTACTCTTTGCTGAGTCTTCAGTTCTATATTCCTTCTTTATCAGCATTAGTTGCCCACTGCTTTTCCTATTGCCCAGCTGTCAGGCTCTTAAACCTGTTTTGTTTCTTCTTTCCTTTGGCCTCAGTTATGCTTTTCCATCCATTCTACCTCACCTGAGAAAAGTTCCTGGGGGCTTCTTGTTTTCTCTTTCAGTTTCCTCCTTAAAAAACACAAACAAACAAACAGATCTTTCATGGCATCTTTATCTTCCTTCTTTCTGCCTTTATCCAATTTGATCACAATTTCTTTGGGTTTTGGTGTTGCTCAAGACAATATGACCAAAGCAAGGAATCTTAGAATCACTCAGATTATAAAGTATAGTCAATACTTATACAATGTTACACTTAAGGTGTAATTTTGAACGTAAGGTGGCATGCAAACAAATATTGGTCAGCATATGTAAATATGTAGAATAATAGTCCACCAGTTCTGAAACACTAATTACTGAAAATGTGATACAGCCACTGAATTGAACAGGACAAAGATTCCTGGAGATTGTGCAAGGCCACAGAGTTTAGTTGGACAAAACAGAACAAATCATGCCTAGTGAAGCAGTATGTCCCAATCACCTTAGTCCTGCTGAGCTGTGTGGCCTTGGGGAAGCCAGATGGTTCTGTTACACAAACATCATTTAAAGTTGAACATGACCCTGACTCAAATAATGGCATTTCTGGTAAGTAGGATTGTAGGATTAAGCAGAGAACAGGATGCTCATTATATAAAAGCAATGTAAAACACAAACCAAGACAATTTATAATCTGAGTTTTTCCAACATTTGTATTGCAGTGAATCCAATGATTCAGATGTTTTAATCACACCTCTTGGTCAAGCTGCAACAGAATAAACATTTGGTCTTTTTTCTGTAACCATAACTTGAATTTTGTTTTCATCCACAATTGTAGAGGCACAATCATACCACATGAAAGCCTGCACAGTAATTTAGCATTCCATCATTTTTTCCCCTTCACTAGTACTTCCCATATTCTCTAAACCAGGACTCTTACCTCAAGGCTTTCTTTTGGTTCCGTGTTGGTGCAGTCACATGAGTAATAACTTATAAAACTTTCCTTCATAGTTCTTTTTTTCTTTTTTTTCCCCAAAAAGGAATACTTCACATAGGGTTATTCTTTTAGCTTGAGTCAAAATATGAGTTCTGTTTTTTCCACTGTTGAAGATTTTCAGTGAGCTGCAAAATGCATTTCTGAATCTGCAAAATGAGGAAGTGAGAGTGTCCTATTTAGAGGGGTAGTAAATCCAGAGCATAAAAACGGTGAGACACATGGATTCCCTGGTGATAGAAATGTGCAAATACCTCAAAAGACTGTGTGTCAGAAGGTAATAAAATTTCAGTTCATTGTATTAGCTTTTAGTATCCCTTTCCCAAGGAATTTTTCTTAGTTCTTGGCTTCATGTAGATGATGGATCTTTTGTGTTTAATCTTCATTAAATGCTGTGCTCACTTCTAATTGTATTATTTGCTTTATTCTCATTGCTACATAAAAATGAGCAAATAAAAGGAAATGTTACCCCCACAACAACTTTTTTTTCAGTTTTACCTTTATATATTTGAAGGTCTTTGCTAAGAATCTGTAGAGGGGTGATATTTCTACCTTATCGATTAGGAATGGAAACTGAAGTCTGTTCTTCCTGTTTGTATTCCAACATTGCACGGAAATAATACACTTGTCTAGTTTGGGATATGCTTTCAGGGTCAACATCATACTGCAGCATTGCTAAAGGCAATGTCTGGATTTTCTTTCATGAAGGCACAAGAGAAGGAAATGAAATGAAACATCCATTATCTGATCTACACCTGGAGGCTCACTGCTCTATAGAACTGTGAGAGCCTTGTCCTTTCACAGTAAATATGAGTAGGGTGAATATTGGCTTTTGGTTGTTTGGTTTGGTTTCTTTTTTTCTCACAGCTTAGAAAAAGAAATATTATTGTCCAAAGCCCAAGGACAACATCAAACTTTTCTGGACCGAAAATACTTAATTACTTACCATCTATCAGACAAGCTGCTGTTCTGCACTTAGCATCATGCTTCATTGTCTGACAGCGTGGCTGGCTGGGGGCTGAAATTGAAAATCATTTTCCTTTGCTCAATTTCCTTGTAAACAGCAAAAGAATGGTGTTGATATGCAGACTTCACTGGGAAAGTGCATTGTGAACACGTGGGATCCGTCTCCAGTGGTTTTAAAAAGAGGACTGTGATTTATCTCCTACAGAGCTAAACCAGGACACCTTCAACTTAGGCTTCATTTAGTCTTTGCTATGATAGACTCCCATTGATCTATGCTGCACCAACCATGAATAACTAAGAGGACTAAGGCAAGAAAAAGAAAAATGGTCTTATGTCATGAAACCACTTAGGAGAGATAAGAGGGTTATTGTTAATAGGCAATTTGTGAAACATTCAGTCCAACAAAATCTTGGCCTATTTCCATTTTAATTGATATTAATGTCAATTTTACTCAATCTGTAAATGTATATAGGGCTTTGTAGTGTATGCCAGTATTAAAACTTAGAACTGAGAATGCGCTTTTGCATTTTATTGAGAAACATGTTGGTGCATTTTGCTTTTCATCAATTTGCAACTGAGCAGAAATACAACAGTTTTACTGACTTGAATTTAATTCTATCAGCTTTTAATGCAAATATATTCCATAGTATTATTTCTGACAGATTATTTGGCTCTTACAGTACTCAGGTGTGACCTCAGTGACCAGCCATATTTCATTTTCATTAGTTTTAAGTTGCACAAATAGTATAAAAGCAAGTAAATGTGTACTTTTTGGGAGCAGGATTCATGCTGCTTTAGTAAGTATTATGTTTTACTAGTGTTTATTATACTGTTTATAGTTTTAGGGTCCAGCTTTGCTTCCTTTGAAGTCAAATGTAAAACTCCTTTTACTTTCAGGGTAGGCTGTATTAGACCAATAAATCAGTGTATTTTCTCCATGTAGCCTTGAATTTATTACGATCTGTTACTTAATCAAAAAAAGAGTCATCTACTAACTGGTATAAGTCTCTTCAGAGGCTGATTTAACACAGGTTTTGTACTGAGAACACATACACATCTGCAAAGCTATTACAAAAAAGCTTTCTGGGGTAGTCTAAAGCACAATGCTTCCTGAGTTTCTTCAGATGGTTACTGGATCTGCTGCCCTGTGGTTGTGCTGATTAAAGGATTATATACATTCTATAGGATGTGCTCCAAAATGTTGTGCTCAAACTTTCCAGGCCCTTAAAGGCAGTTGTGTGGAAGACCTAACAAAGTTTTCACAAAAGGCAATTATTTCCAGAGAAATTGATGACTTACTCACAGACTTCATTTAATATACAAGTAAGTGCCTTCATAAATATTCATAAATATTCCAGAAATGCCAAGAACAGTCCAAAAAGAGAATGTCTAGAGAAATGCTTTTAATAATGGTACAGCTCAAATGTACTGCAAGTTCTCTCTATATCAAGCAGCCCAGTGTTTGTGTGAATCTTTTACTGGGTCAGAAAGCTATAAATAAAATGTCACATCTTAGCATTTAATAAAAACCACAGCATGGCCACTTTATCACTGCAGCCTTGATGTAGCAGAAACTCACAGGTATTTCTGAAAGAAAGCTTTGAAGTAGTTATGGGAAATGGACTTAGGAAAAAAGCATGTCCATAAGTTTTGCAAGATCAGGTCTTAATCAAAATGACTGGACTGTTTGGATGCAGTTTCCTGCATGTATGTCAGATCAGGACTGTGATTTCACTGAAAGCACATGAATTGCTGTGTTCAGAACCTGTGTTTCCTTATACTGGTGGACATTCCTTACTCTCAAAGACAGAAAGTCTGCAGAGATAAGAGGGACAACTGAATTCTGATCTGCATGTTTTAAAAGTTTTTGATTATCTGTAGTGCATCAGCACAAAATCTGAAATAAAACACTTCCAGAACAAGAATCCAAATCTATTTCAGTGTAAAATCACAATGCAAATCTTTTTGAAGCAAATGCCTGTTCTAAAGAAGTTCTCTGATCTGTAGCCTTTTTCAGTGGCATGAGACTGAAACAGAAACATCTGCTTGAATTTACCATCTATGAAACTGCTATTGAGAAGAGTAAGTGAATAGTGAACAAAAACTAAATTATTGATGTCTCAAGAGTGGTAATTAAAAGTTTGTGTGAATTTTACCTAAAAAGAGGATTGACACCTTTCATTGAAACATATTTTCAATCTAAATTAAGATGAAATCATCCTTTATAGATTAAGGAATTGTCTTTGCTGCAAAAATAACCTATGTACTGCTCTTAATTTGAATTCTGTCCACAAACAAAGCCCTTCCATTCAATGTGGTAATATTCTTGCACACAAGTTAACTAGCCCGCTGGGAGGTATAGGCTACAGCTCCAGAGGGGATGTTGCTAATCCATTCACAATTTATAGTTCTCTTCACAGCTGGGGCTTCTTTTGCTCCAGCTAAACTAACTTAAGGAGCATTAAACTCAAATGTAACACTTTAGGATTACTAGAGGGAGAGGTGGAGAAAGGAGATGAGGCTCCCTGGTATGACACTTGCTGTGGTAGGAGGAGCTGCTGTCACTGTGTGTCCCATCTCCTTCTTGTGTCATAGCTTTGTCAATAAATCCACATAATTCTTCCAAACTGCTCTCCAGGCTCTCTAGTGTATGGACTGGAGTTTATTCAGCCTCCCACATGAGTGTATCAGGCATTTGAGATATCCAGGATATCAGAAACAAGCACACAGTGACAGATACAACTCAAAGACCAACAGATAAAGCCCAGGGCTTATGAGACAGTCATGCTCTTCAGGGTGGCAGCCAGACATGAGGTGGGTACCCTTAGGACTTCTCAAAGGGCATGTGGTGCTTGTGTCTAAGCAACTGAATTAAGTTCTTCTTCTCTGTTGATGACAATGGGAGCTTAGATGCTTCGATTCAGACATCCAGACTTTTTGATCCATAGCTGACTTCTATCCTGACAGAGGCATCACTTTCAACTGCCTCAGCAAGATTTGCTGGAGCTCATTTGTCAAATCTCTCCGATGTCTGAACAGATGGCTTAGCAGTTTTAAACGCAGACTATGGCAAGAATTACAGCAATAATACGGTTTTATTTTACTGTGTTATAATATTAGAACATTTTGATTATTTCAAGTGATTAATAAGTATTAAATTCCAAGAATTGCTGAGGTTGTCTTGGCAGATCACCTGAATAATGCAGGCAGTGGGGTAGCTGCTGCCTTAGCTTATTGCTATGGGAAAGTGAACACTGCCGTGATCAGGTCTGAAGGCTCACAAGCCCTTAAAAAAAATATCAATTATTCTTCAACATAAAGTATTTCCCATATTACCAACAAACATATTTAGTTTGTCCTATTGCCCTCTACTTCTGCACAGCTGCCCAGTTTAATTTCCAGGGCTAGGTCTCTTATGGAGTGTTGGTGGCCAAGTCCTGCTGTGATGGTTTCAGATGTTATTGTCCCCATTCTGGGATGCCTGCTGGGCTGATATCCCTGTACCTGCAGAAGAGAATGCATGCTTGGATCTTAGCTCCTTCAGGTCACACTTTAACATGGTTCACAGCTTTAACATGGTTCCAAAATTACTTTTTCTTTGAAGTAACTTTGGAATCATCAGGCCTCAGATACTTGTGTACACAGACCCCAGGAGGCTGGGGATTAATCCACCTCTGTGTACTGTTTAAGCTACAAGGAAAGGTGACACATTTAAGTTTCATGGAGAACCACAAGGATTTGCATGAGATTTCTCTTCTAGCACAAGGTACAGGTGCCTGAAAACCACAAAAGACTGTTGAGTGGTCTCTTAAGTGATGAAGCCCATTTTCGCTGGAAATGCCTCAGAACAAGAGCTGTGGAAGTCCCCGAGGACAAGAGCCAGCAACACCTGCACAGTGACAGCAGACACAAGCTTGCAGACAACTCAGCAGACACAGGAGTTTAACAATTCACTGACAATTTGCAAATGCAGGATGAGTTCACAGCAAGTCTGCTTCCAGGCTTTTGTAGTTCAAATGAAACATTTCACACGTCTCTAGGAATTGCCCCCTGATGAAAAAAGGGTGAGGCATTTGGAAGCCAGTATAAAAATTGTGATAAGCTTCAATCAAAATAAAATGACAGGAAAGATAAAACCAGATTTTTTTCTTGTTTTAAAGGGAATTTGAAAATCATATTCCATTGGGGTCTAGATTAAATAGCTTTTCTGAAGTGATTTATATGTGACTGTTTGGACATTAGTGAGAATGACTTCTGTTGTGGAAGGTTGCAGAATGTGACATACATGGTAGAAAAGGACGAGAAAGGTGAAGGTTTTGGCTTTTTTTTTTTCTTTTTTTTCTTTCCAAAAGAAGAGAGACAGATTCTTAGGTGGTCACATGGTAGATACAGTAGAGGAAAGGAATTCCTGGAAAACAGTGCACAACAGAAAACAGAACTGCACTTGCTCATTTTCATTTGGTGAACATGCACAAAAAAGCCATGGAAAGTAAAGCATAACTAAAAGATGGAGAGGGAAATGAAAACAATGTCAATAACTTTTGAATCTGTGCAAATGGAAGCAGGTTTTTTTTCTTCAAGGAAAGGCTTACAAATAAAGACATGTATTGACATATCTAGTTATCATCTCATGTCTGATTGTGGACTAAAGAAAGCTTAGAAACTCCATGTCAGTGCTAACAGTAGAAAATTCTCATTAAGCTTTAGTGGTAGAGATCTCTGAATCTCAAAATAAATGTCCTGGGCTCTATTCCAATTTTTAATTTGCTGACAATGTCTCATTTATTAAAAAGGGGCCATTTTCAATTCTTTCAGGAACTGAATGATACTGAATTGCTCATAAGAATCTTTCTTCAGCTCATCTTGTTTACAATGATAAGCATGCCATAGGTTCTCAATATGCACTAGAAAGGAAGGAATACAAGGGATTGTTTTGGACAAAATGGTGTAGATGTCATACAGCAAAAAATTAGTTATCAACTAGTTATTTATAAAATGTTCAAATAATAATCTTTTTACTGGTAGACAGCAAGAGAACTATGCAGTGTAGAGCTGGTTGTGACATCCAAGAAGATAAATGAGTTACAATATTTAGATTAAACAAAAAAAAAAAGAACCATTATAATAATATACACAATGAGCAAAGTACTGCATTTTCTAGTTAATGCCAAAACTGAGTTTCACAATGAACTGTTTGTGAAACATTAAAAGTATAATTTAGCATATCTGAATAAATTATTTTCTACTCTGTAGTAAAAACAGAGAAACACATGGCATAGATTATAGCCCCAAATGCTTTAAAATTCTTGGAGTGGAGGCTGCCTGGCAACTTTTGTACCAGCTGGAAGAGTGAGGACCCAGCTGGCTTGGCAGTAGCCACCATATTGTGCCTTGGCTGGCAGATGGCCATCTGACACTCTTCAAGGGTCTGTGTTCCTCCTGTCTGCATGTCTGCAGCACCGACAGCCCGAGACCACATTTAGGAGAAGTGGGTAGATCATTCCCAGCAGTGTCAATCATGTTGGCACATGACAGCAGGGTGTGAAAGACGTATGGGACTGACTGTTCCTGAAAAAGGCTGAATGATGGTGCTGGTTATAGCACGAGAGCAGGTTTTTAGGGTACTTCAGCATCAAAATTTCCATCTCAGGATTGTGAAGGGGTCAGGAGAATTCAAGGGCTGGTGCCACTGTGGGGGGAAGGGGGGGAAATGCAAAAATTCATGCCATTTTTTCAAATCCTTGCTGACATAAGTGTAGGATGTAAACAAAGGAAATGCACTCATTTGTGTGTTTTAGTGCCTTTAAGCATTTCAGGACTGTTAGCGCATCTGAAGTAAGCTTCACACCGTCAGGTATTGATGTTGTTGAGTTAGAGAAGTAAATGCAGTAGAGATCAAATTGGGAGGGTTGAAGGCTGTATCTAACTTCAGGTCAAGTAGTAAAAGCGGTACACCTATAATCAGCTACATTGTCTTCTCTGCTCTCTTCTAGTTGAGGAGAGGCAAGTCCCAAACTAGGAAAATTTTCACCTCCAAGACTTCTGGGTGCAGAGACTAAGGTGTAAAAAGAATAACCCAAAATGGATCACCCTTTGTTAGGCAGTGAAGGATCCATAGAAAGATCACCGACAAGACAGAAATCCTTACAAAATGAAGCATTATTTGTCCTGTGTCTCAAACAGTTCCTGCCTTTTTTGTTCTTTGCATTCCTGTGACAAACATAGGAGTTGTCCGTTCTTCCCATTGCCTCCCTAAGGCCGAACATTGTCTTCCCCAGAAACTAAAACAAACACAGTCACAGTGATCCAAACTTGGGTTTGATCTCATCCCTTCTCATTTCCCAGCACACCTGGTCTGATACCACTCTGGTAACCGCCTCTCTCCAGCTCCTCCCCATGCAGCACAGACAGCAGTGGCTGCAGGGTGTGTGGCTTTTCATGGCCATGGGTAAGATCTGGCAGAGCTATGAACAAACCTATAGTAAACAGGGATTTAATTCCACCCAGTGGGGTGGTGGCAAGAGATTGCCACATGTGTCTTGTCACACAGGACGTGCCATAGTCTCTTCCAAGCAGCCCCATCTGCAGTCCATGCTGATCCAGGGGAAAACATAGACCACTGAAAGGCAGAGCTCTGCAGCATAGTTCTCCCTGTGAAAGTTTTTGTGGTTTGATTGCTGATATGGGTATTTGATCTCCAGGGGGAATGTCATCAGAGCTCATAACCTCCTCCTCCCACAAACCCTGAACTGATGACAGAGGTATGGATCTTGTACAGCAATAGGGTCAGGCCTCATTTACTCCATATTGCAGAGAAACTCTCCATATCCATATCAGTGAAAGACTTGTTCAATAGCTTCAGGCTATTCTGGATACCTGAATAGTCCAAACCATAACATTTCAGCCACTAATTCCCACAGGAGGGAGAATTTGCTCTCTTCTCTTTATATGTGAACATGTCCAGATCAAAATTCAGAGGTTGGTTTCATTAAATTGACAATAAAATATGTTCTCAAGGATGAGTATGCAATGCTTTCAACAGACTGAAAAACTATTTTTAAATCATACTCACAAATTCATTTCCATTTGACTTTTAGTGATTTTTAAGCATCTGTCTCTTTGAAAACAGATCTTTGACTTTCAAATAATTTTATCACTACTTAAAATTGTATCACATCTGCTAGAGAATCTGACTCTTACAGTCTTTGGGTTACAGATATTCATGTTGACCAAATGTTTCTCACATTTGTAGGATTTTTCCTTGCTGAATGGCTTCAAAATTGTAACGCAGAATGAACAAATATGACAGGTCTTTTGCATAGTTAGGAAGACTAATATAGGCTTGGTGCTATCAGGCATACAATGAGACCCTGGGAAATTCCACACTAGCCATCATGGGATAGTTTCAAAGCAGAGACCCTTGTTATTCTAGGACTTGGTCTGTGGCAGCAAGGCCACCAAGAGTCAGGATTTGCTAGTGTAGGTGCTGATGCAAGCTAGGATATCCAAATGCCTTTTGGACCCCAGCTGGTTTGTGCCCTGTCATAGACATGGAGGTGTGTGTTCTGCAACAAATTGCTTTGCTCAGTGGCCTAAAGTTATGATAAGTTACAGATTAGTGAGTGTAGAATAATGGCAATCAACTCCCTTTTTAAAGAAATACACAAAGTTGCACTGACTTTTTGCCAGTCTAGTATCCCTGACTTATCTGGACGTAGTTCTGCTTTACCTCTATGTGATCACAGAATTAGTTTTTATCCCTTTTTAAGTGCTCTGTCTCAATATCCACCACATGGATCTACTGCACTTTCCCATGTTAGTTGAGGCGTATCACACTGTGCTCATAATGAAGTCAATGGGAGATTTGCCTTGGAATTAAAAAAGAAAAAGGACTGGGCACCATGTAAAATAAACAGTAATGTAAGCTTCTTTAATTCCCACTGTATTGCATCATAATTAAAATATTTTCTTTTAAAATTGAAAGTTGTACCAATTCAGATGTAACTTTCACCTGAAGTTCAGTGGTAAGCTTCTCCTCTCATGTTACTTCTGAATTATAGAGGTATGAAAGATGAATTTAGCCTTGATATTAGAATTCACTACCAAGTCCAAAATGCAAAAAAATCTAATGTATCTGATATTTTCTGGATGATGTTGAAGTGTAGGGGGACTGCTGTGCAACTTTAGTCTCCATTTCAACAGTTAAGTCAGTATATATATGTCACTTATATGTATTTCTTAAAGTATTTTTCTCAAATTGTGGATGATGAGCCTCACTGAGACCCTGCAAGGGTCCATCGGGAGTTGTGGGGAGTAGTCGGGAGCATCCACAACCCTTCAAGGCTGACAGTGAGAAAAGGCTGTAATTATAGGTGAGTGTCTGCAAAGGTCAGGGAACAGCTGTCTGCATTAATCATGGATTTCACCATTCCTTCAACAATGGAAAGTCAATGTGAACACTTTCAGCCAGTGACTACTGCCTTTTTACTCTTTCCCCCTTAGCCAAACCAGTGCTATTGCTGATCCAGGAGCAGAAAAAAAAAAGTCAGGTAAGCCAGAGAGGACTCAGACATATACCTAGAAGAGCTTTAGAATCACAAAATCATAGAATCATTTAGGTTGGAAAAGCCATTAAGATCATCAGATTCCACCATTAACCCCTCACTGCCAAGTCCACCACTAAGCCATGTCCCTAAGTGCCACATCTGTAGGTCTTTTAAATACCTCCTGGAATGGTGACTCCACTACTCTGGGCAACCAGCACCAAAGCTTGACAGCCCTTTCCAGGATGATGAAATTTTTCCTAGTATCCAATCTAAACCTCTACTGAGGCTGTTTCCTGTTGTTACCTGGAAGAACAGACTGGCCCCACCTTGTTACATCCTGTTTTCAAGTAATTGCAGAGAGCAGTAAGGTCCCCCTGAGTCTCCTTTTCTCAAGGCGAAAGACCCTCAGCTCCCTGAGCTCCTCCTCATTAGACTTGTACTTCACCACCTCCACTGTCATTCCCTGGACACACTCCAGCACCTCAATGTCCTTTTTGTAGGGGCCCAGAACTGAACACATAATGTGAGGTGTGGCCTCACCAGTGCCTAGTACCCTGCCCTGGTCCTGCTGGCCACAGTGTTTCTATATAGCAAACAAATTGGAACCTAAAGCCAGCAGATTTCTGAGAGCTTTCAACTGGTTATGCCCCAGACAGCACCCATCTTCTTTTTCAGTCACCTCAACATCCTTGAAGCCTGGTCGCAGGCACAGTGCAAGGAGGTCCTGCTGGAGTGAGCAGTCGGCAGGCCATGCAGACCAGGCTGCTGGAACACAGTTCAAGGACGATCTGAGTCTCAAATGCTTTAGAAGCAGGGGATGAAGTCTTTGGCTAAGCACAGGTCTAGTCCTTATGCTGACTTAATTTCATCAGTAAAACTGTAGATTTCTTTAGGTGGTTTGATTATTTAGGAATTTATACTCCCCTGGCTCCCACCTCATGACAGATTGAATGAATCCTGCTACAAGATCCTTATCCAGCACTATCGGCCTGTCAGATAAATGGCTGGCTTAAAGTGGTATTATTTTCAATTCCCTTTCCATAGGCAGCTGATCACTGGGTGTCCATGCCCTCTTTTTTTGCAGGCCCTGAAGCCATCTCCTTTGTGGCTTCATTCTGCTATACTGCTCACAGGCCAGGCTAATTGCTTCTCCAGACAGCAGGCTGTGCTTCCACTTCTTACAGGTTTTTTGAAACAGCAAAAGAAAGTTGACAAATGGAAGAGTATTCGGTGATGCTATTGTTTGAGCAAGTTCTTATTCATGTTAAAACTTATGAAAGTTTATCTGATTCATAAACTTTTCTTATGCATGCTTTGGGGTATCAGGCTTGCAAATAAGTCCAATGCCTTGCTTATACCATAACAAAAAATGCTGGGATGCTTTTTTCATTGCATGACAACCTTAATTTACTTGTCTGCTGAGAGATTGCTTTCTGTATAAGGATAGGAATTCCTTATGCATCTAATGTGGGTTTAATGCACTAATACACTACAATAACAAGATCAAAAGAATTTGCACCATAATCTGGGCTTCACTGTTTGAAGTACAGTCCCCTGTTTTAATCACATTTGCAACACAAATGGTTTCCTGAAAGGGGCATATGTGTACTTGACATATCCTCATTGCAGCAAAAACAATAGCAAATGATTAGTTTTGTCGAAGTCTACAGAGATTAAATTCCTTAGATGTGCTACTAAGCAAAATTTAATTAATGGCTTGTTTCCCTCTGCACAGTCACAGGAAAACTGGTACTCCCTAAAAAAATATTTTAAAATCCATTTGCTTTTAAAATTTTTGTACCCCATTCAAATAAAAGCTATTAATGACATAGTAAAGCATCCTCAAGATAGATTTCTTTGTTCGCCTAATCTATAGCATGGTTTTATGAGACTGATGCCAGAATGTTTGTGAAACAACAGTTCTGTCTTAGAATCATATGGTGTTCAGGGATTGGAATGGACCTTAAAGAACACCTAGTCCCAAACTCCTCTGTTATGGGCAGGGACACCTCCCACTAGACCAGGTTGCTCAAGGCCTTATTCAGCCTGCTGTGTCTTAGCCACAAAATCATTACTACAAGACAGGTGCTGAATAAGCATTGAAAAGCTCTCCTGCGCTCACAGAAATGAGTAAGGTGGGTGGTCTTTGAGGTCCTTGAGCTTACCTGTTGCCTTTACAGGTGGTTGAGGAGCAATTTAGGGAAAGAGGGGCTGACCCAGCGGTTTGTGGTACTTCATGGTTCCTTCACAGACATTAAACAGTATTTACCCAGGCTTTGTTTTTTGTTTCACTTGAAAGGTGCCAGACAGCTGACTATTGAGCTGTGAATTTCCCGAAGTCACCGTGGGGCACCATTACCTACTGTTACACATTTTCTTCCTGTTTCAAATTCTATCGTAAATATTGTGATCTCTTCTCAGAACAGAAACACAACCTTTTTTTCAAATCAGAGATAGCAGTGGACAGCCTAGTTAAAGGAATATAGCGTATGTGTTCTGTGGTGCTGACTGCCTGGCATGAGTCCTCTGTGCAGCCTGTAATTCTGCAAACAGAGCTATTATGTAAGAACTAGCAAGATAAAGAATGAAAGCAAAAAATATTTGGCAATAACAGCGGAGTTTATCTTTATAAGACCAGACTACATATACCTATACATATACATACACATAACAGTTGACTTGATGATCTTAAAGGTCTAAAGGTCTATTCCAACCTAAACAATGCTATGATTCTATACACATGTACATGTGTATTTACATATACATGTACACATGCATTAATGAATATAATCTTACATAAGTCCTGTAAATTGAAGAGGATAATCACGACAGGTAGAAAAAAAAAGAAAAAGAAAAAAAAAAACCAAAAAAACCGCAAACAAACAAAAAAAAACCGGACAAAACCCCAAACAACCAACCAACCAAAAAAACAAAACAAAAAACAACAATAACAACAACAACAAAAAAAACAAACAAACAAACAAACACAACAAAAAAACACCAACCAAACAAGAAAAACCAAACCCAAACCAAAAATCCAAGAAAGAAATGCAAGATTGGCATCATGACAATATGAAGAGGAGTTTCAAGATAACTAACTTCATGATAGTTGGTATCGGATGAATCCTGCTTGAGAATTACTTTGCTGGAAAGCCATCGAGGGAAGCCAGCCAGATATTAGGTAACTTTAGACTGCTCGGGAAATCAAAACAAAGTTACAGGGCCATTAGCTCAGTGTTATGCTTTTGGCGGGAGAAAGGACTGTGGAGAAGGGGCCTCCAAGCCTCCCGAGTGGATTTTTTTCCTCGCTCATCAGTTTCAGTGGGGGCCGTATGTTGTTTGGAGAGAGCGCTGTCACACGGCCCCGGTCAGAGGGAGTGGAGGTGTTTCACCTGCCGTGCCCATCTGGCCATCTTTGCTACCCACTGAAAGTCTCTGTGGGGCAGAGGACGGACATGGCTGTGCCACCCCTGCCGCTGGTGGAAGTGGGGACAGGAGTGACCGCCTCTGTCTCCACTCCTTTGTCAGCCACTAGAGGGCACAGAAGCTCAGGACTTGGGCTCCCCTCGTCCTCCTCGAGAAACCCCCAAAGAAGCCGTCCAGGCAGGGCGTTTCTCTCCAGCTGCACGTCCAGCTTGTGGTCGTCCCAACTTCTCCTTCCATCTTCGGCTTTCCCCTGAGATACGCTTCTTCTGCTGGTGTCACGTAAGATTTCCAAACTGCTGCGCACATTAAGCTAATAAACCCCGTTAAGGGACAGACTGGCTGCCGGGAGTAGCGCGTTGGCCACTTTGGCTCTCGGTGGGAGCGTTTTGCCAGCTGAGCTGAAATTCCAGCTGCGCTGGCTTTCGGCATGCCGCGTCTGTAAACATCCCCACATTCTTTTGGGCTTGAAAGTAGGTTAGCGATACAGCGGGGAGTTTGTCTTCTAAACCAGCTGATGGATTATCTCTTCTGTTCCAGGGCTATGCTACCTGGTGGCATTTCTCCTCGCAGTGTTGTGCAGTGCAGAGCAAAACCTGTCTGCTTGCAACCCCAGTGCCTCGCAGAGTCTGAGTGCCACGGGGATTGCGAAAGACTGAAAAGACGTCAAACAAGGGACTCTGACATTATTAGAAACAGTCATCACCCAAAGTAGCTTTTGTGGTTTCAGAGTGATTGTTTGGGATGTACTGTATTTGTTAGTGCTAAGGTAGCACTGCTAGGTTTCCCAGGTATTCTTAGAACATTCTGTCAAATTATACCAAATAAAGAGAAATCTTTGTCAGCCCAAATCTGACCACTCAGGAATTTTGCAGAAATTGCAGGTCTATTCTGTTATGTGGAGGAAATGGTTTAATTCTGCTGAGACATCCAGCAGCAGCAAAATACTGATATCACAAGGCTCTGGCTTTGTTTGAGCGACTCCAATTCCTGTTTTACTCATTGAAACATTAGAGGTTTGTCTGCATGGGCATTTTATAATTCTACAAACTGTTGTTTTGCTATAAAAAATGTGACTGGTGAACTTCTGGAGACTTGTACTACAGTAATACTTATGTAGTCACATCTTCATTCACACATATTTTGGTGGTCCCCTAGCTGCCTTCCTCTCACTTTGTGCCTGTCCCAGCTAGTTGTTTTAGTTAACAATGTGTAACTCCCTGCTGAAATACTGATGCCCTTGTTGAGCTCAAAAGCTCCCCAAATCCACTGTCCTTGCTGCTCCCAAGGCACCAGCCTTACCATGCACACAAGGAGCACCTGGCATGTGATCCAGGATGAGAGAGTGGAGGTGAGAAAGAACTGACTGTAGGACTTGTGTTGCTTGAGTAAAAGAGCGGAATGTTCCCAGGATTCTGAGATTTAAATATGATTTAACTATTCAAAGTGAAATGCAGCGGCTTTCACCTCTTTTCTGCTATGTACCTTCTGGCACAGCATGGGGATGTTGCCACCATGCACGACACATAGGAGAGGATCACCCACCCTTGGTGCTGAACCTGCTGGAAATCCACACCACGTGAAAGCAGGGGCTTGCTCTGAACAAAAAAACCAACTGTACTTCTGAATACAGGCAAAGCAAGACAGTTAGCATAAAGGAATCATAACTGCAGAATGTCACTTAGGTATAACTCGTGCACAGCCACCCTGCTGTCTCTGACCCACAGACACAAATGTTTTCAGAGATGGAGGTTTGCATGGTCATTTGTGGCATGCATCTTGTCAAGTGCCAGAGTCTCTTCATTTACTTTGCAGAAGACCTTTTGGTCAATCACTCAACAGAGGTACCAATCTCAGGAAGCTCACTTTGAGATCAAATGTGAGAAATCACTGGAAGAGGCACTCTGCAGAAAGCTGGTTAAGAATCCTCGAGGCTAGGTCTACCAGTTAAATTGGATTACTGTTACCTAACAAAGTTGTTGTGACACTAACCTAGCTCACGCAAGAAACCAGAGGAGTTACCCAGTGTCCCTGCCTTGCAGGACTGTTTGTCTTCTTGGTTGTTAGTGACTGCCGAACATATCTGGATGCCTTCACTGATTGTTACCTGTCCTGTTTAAACTACACTCCAAGACAGCAGGGCACAGAAAGGCAGTGAATATATTCCATTCTCCAGAACCTGCAATTTCTATCCTGAATGAATGACTCTGTGGTGAGCATGGTTCTGTAGCCATTCATCCTCCTGGGGAACAGGCACATGGACATCATGCTAGGGACTGCAGGAGGATTTTCACAAGCGAGCAGGAGGTTATATCCAGGCATACTGCTGTGGTTTGATCAGGACATTTGCACAATGCAGTGCTGTCAGCCATCTCAGGACTTGGTATGTAAGACTCTTCCAAACTGGCTAACACAACTGGGGGCTCCTGTTTTGAAACACAGCAATTGCACTGATTTATAGCTTTGGGAAAACTGAGTGAAATCATCAGTTGGGAACTTTGTCTTTAAACAGCTCCTTTTTCTTTATCTTTTTCTTCCCCGCCACTCCTCCCCCCACCTCCCCACCCCAGCTTTTTGGAAACCACTGATTTGTTGAAATCAAAATGTTTTGTGAAATGGGTGGGTTTTGGCAAACTGACAGAACCCGTACAGAGTTCTGGGGAAACTCTTCCTGCCAGGAAATCAGCTGCCATGAGAAAATTATTTGGTTTCTTGACAGCTCTCTTGGCTCATTGTCAAGGTGCATGGCTCCAGTGCAACTTTATGTACATACTGAATTTCCCCAAAATACAGGCTTAGGCTAGTACTATTGTAAGGGAGTTCAGCTACCAGCTTGGGAAAGTCATGGCTTCCAGGCTTCCTGGCACTGGGTTAGGAACTTGCAAGCCCAAGGGAACCACTTTTCCCATAGTACACAAATCTCAGTGGGGGTTCCAGAGTTTCTCTTTGAAATATATGAATACAATGGCTGTCATTGTACAAACCATGTAGACCAAGCTGCTGCTGACAAATCTCCGCAGCTTCATACAGAAAATATCTCCGTGGTCTATTGGCAAAACAAACAAATAAAATATGGATACACAAACTCAAGTGTCTTCTGCTAAAGCCTGTTCTATGGGTAGCATAGGGCTCTGAAGTGGAAATGTCATTGCAAGAATGGTCTGTTCAGTGTTAACCGCAACAATGAGATCACTGTGTCTTCGGCAGAGATAGCCTTATGACCAAGTTTTCTAAGGTTTGTAGGTGGAATAAAGGGCCCATTTAAAAACCTCCATGGGAAGAAGAACTAGGTTAAACAGCAAAGGGTATGAAATTTCCTCTGGGACAAGAGACTAGTCTTTTTAGGGCTTAGATGGGACTCAAATTGTACATTACAATTACGTTCCTTTTGGGGTGAGCATCACCCCCAGCTCTTCTCAGACTGTGCATTACAAAGGGTTTGCCTGCACAGCAGAATCTCCCTATCATTTTACCAAGATCTGACATCCCTGCACTGGCAAGCCAAGGTGGAAAGAGGAGTAAAAATGACCCCATATAAGCTTT
Source organism: Anabacerthia variegaticeps (assembly GCA_035583185.1). Classification (NCBI taxonomy): domain Eukaryota; kingdom Metazoa; phylum Chordata; class Aves; order Passeriformes; family Furnariidae; genus Anabacerthia; species Anabacerthia variegaticeps. The sequence continues at coordinate 138,551,615 of JAWWEW010000078.1, forward strand.
AGAAAGAGCATTTAAATAAAGTGTATTGCCAGTAATTCTAAAGCATGTGAACCCTGTTATTAGCACATGATAACATTCAGGTGCTGCATTTTCCCGGCCATTGTCCCCCCTGGCAGGCAGATTACAGCAATTCAGACTTCTTTGTTTTGGTGAGCAAAACTGCTCCTATTGAGAGCTTTGCCCAATCTCTGATACTCATCTAAAAAAAGAATGAATTTGGACTCAAGGCTATCTTGGGGAAAATACATAGATACAAAGAGGTAAGTCCGTGCGAGGGATGCTCACATCTCTTTGTCATGCCTTCTCAGCTATCAAAAAAAAAAAAAAAAAAAAAAAAAAAAAAGAATGAGTGCCCTCAGCGATACTAAATTATTTGTTGCCTAATTCTTGCTGAAATCCCTTTATTTTCTTTGAGGTTGAAGTTGCCTCTGATGAGACTCTGAACAAAAAACTGAAAAATATTCTACTATGTAGATGATCAGCCATATTTCCTACCGAGTTTTCTTTGCTCCAGCTCTTCATACATTATGTCACATACAGAGATAATTTTTTTCCAGCTGACCTATCTACAGCATAGCATATTTAGTTTGATGACAGTATTTATGACATAATATAAAAGTTGTGTGTAGGAGCCAGGAATGGGGAAACACTTGGAATAAAGTCAAATACAGTCAGACTAAGCATCTGAATATCCAGCTCAATCTTGCAGTTCTTATTCAAGGGAAATTCCCCTGGGATGACAATTGGGCTGAGTGGATTGTAAAAGAAGCTTTAATCAGATTTCTTTAGATTGAAATTGATCTCTAATAGGTTTTGTGTGTAAATGGAAAATCTTCACTATTGTACGTGTAGCCTTTGTTAAGTCTGACATTTGCAGACAAATCTGCTTTGACATTTCCTTAGTATGCAAAATGGTTTGTAGTTTTTCCCCCGCCTAGTTTCTTGGAACATTCAAATAATCCAAAAATTGCATTATTAAATGTAGCTAGATTGGTCAACCATTTCAACAGGTAACTTTGACTGATTCACAACTAATTGAATTGACAGAAATGCTTAAAATCAGAGGAAACAGAGAAATGGAAAAAATCCTGAAAAATCAGTATATTCCAACCTCTAAAATAGGACCTGGTCTGATGAACTCACAGATTTGAACCATGCACAAGAATTTGTTCCATGATTGGTGAAACTAATGAAGCTTCACATCCGCTGAATTTGTGTCTTATGATTGTTGTTTTACCTGTTTTCTAATGTCTTAACATCTGGAGTAGTCATAAAAATCCTTCCATGTAAATTCTCTGATATCAAACAGGAGGAGAGCAGTATTGTCAATCTTTCTCCCCGATGTGGACACCGGAGGGGGTGGTGGTGGTGGTGGTTTAACCCAAAAGAGCTCAGAAAAGTTTAATCCTCTAACCTGTTGTAGATAAGACTGAATTGGTTTACAAGTGGAACACATATTCAGAAGATCATACAGATAATCATCACTTCCCCCAGGCCACAAGCACACTGAATAATTATCCATATTGTGTTTCTTTATGACAGCATTTTAAGAATAGCTCCAACTACAGACCATTAGTGTGACTACCATACTGATCAAGATAGTGGAAACTATGACAAGGATTTGCCAATTACAATCTGGAAACTGAGGTAAAGATACTCTTGAAAAAAAATTCCTTCTTTAAACTTAAATTCTTAAAAGCAATTATAATAAAACTGGTAAATGAAGGATTGCTGTCTGAGACAGCAATGCAGTCCAATATTGCTAGCCCTGCATGACCAAAACTCAACCAGAATTTGTGTGCAGAGCGCACTGGGCTCATATGTTCCACTTGTTTAGGAGCTGCTGGTCAGAACATCAACGTGCCACTGATTTCTAATCAGTAAAAATATATGGTATTAACCATGTTATCTTAACCTTTTACTCACCATCCAGAATGTCATCATTAAAAACCAGTTTGCATACTTTAGTAGAGAGTGAGCAATACTGATGGTTAAATGAATGAGTAGGAGATAAATGGTGACTTATTACCTATAGGTGGTTGATATCAGTTTAAATTTTGTTGATAAGAAAATCATAGTAATTTTGCAAAACAAATGGGTATGTATTTTAGAAAGATCTGTCACATCAAAGTCCTGCATTTTATAGTAAGAAACATCTAAATGTATACTAATGGGTGCACAATTAAAAAAAGTTCAGCTCTGAATGTCATCGTTTTTACAATAGTTCTTTAGCCAGTTTAATGACGTAGTTGAATTGGAGATTGTTTAAATGAAATGCCATGCCTTATTAATTAAGTGTAACAATATTTATCTTAATTATCTGTGGAATGGGTTGGAGGGCTTAGACATTATTGAGTACGACACACACACACTTGAACCTAGCAGAAAGGAAATGTTCATTTAATGAAGAAGTTTGCATAACAGCACTTCATCATCTGCTGAAATGTAGTTGTCTACAGTGCTACTGTGTCTGCTGTGCACAGACACAGAACCCATCTTTGTCTTCTGTTGGTGACCTTCTCTCTCAGAAGACAGTTGGATAGTGCATATGAAGGATGAGCTCGTGGCCTTGTGATCATACTTGCACGAAAAATGCACAGGATAACATGATACCTGAAACAGATGAGTTTTGTGGGAAAAGTTCTTACGTATTAGCCCTAAAAAGGCAGGGAAGATGTTCCTTTGTGGTGATATGTAGGTACTGAAGGCCCACCTGATTACTGTAGGATGCTCACAATTAATTTCGTGTCTCAGCCTCGTGGAAACTATAAAGGGGACAAAAGATTTATAGGGGACAAAACTGAACAGCTGACACCAGATTGCTTCTTCACAGAGTGTCTGAGAACTTTAAAAGACAGTGGCAAGACAGGAGAAAGCCTACGCCCAACAGAGATCAAAAGAAGTGCAGTAGCTTAAAAAGGGAACTCCTACAAGAGCAGCTATAAAGTTGTTTGTGGGAATAACGCTCCTTTTGGTCATATAACTGGGTGTCTGAGAGAGCTGGGACAACCACAAAGGGATGTAGAATGCATGCTGGGTTTTTTAACATGCTTTTTCCCTCTACATAATTTAATCCTGTGGTTAAGTTAAACAATATTTTGGTCTGCTTTGTTGCTGGTTTTCACACAAATTCTCAGAAGGGAGGTACAGCTGGTGTCTGAACTTGGTTAGAGCTACTAAACTCACAGATACTGATTTAAGAACAAGAAACATGCTAGATTTTATTCCTACCAATAACTGACCTTACAGAAGAGGGGTAAAGAAAGGTCTTTTAGGACACCACTGATATATTGACACCTTGGTGGCTAGTGTCACTGATAATGTATGTTTTCTCACTTTCCATTTTTCTCTGCTGAAATTTGAGGGGTGGTGAGCTTTCCACTATAAGAAAAATTTATTAACATGCACTTGAAATGTAGATGTTATTTTTAAAAGGATAGTCCCTTTGTATATATCTAAATTAATTAACAGATCACCTCTCTTGATACTCCAAACTTTTTCCTGTTATAACAAAACAAACCAAAGCAATAACAATTCTCTTCGAGCAAAGCCTGGGAGATCTCTGATGGTCTCTCCTTTCATACTTACTCAGCCCCCTTGACTCTGGGTGCTAACTTTCATCATATCTTTCATCTATTTAGTCTCTCCAAGCCATGATAAACTTGGGCATAAAACCAGCTGTTTGCACCTCCAGACAAGGGGTAGTAACTACAGTTGAAACCTCCCTAAACCTTTAGGCAAGTGCCTAACTTCAGAGAAGAGTATGAGGCTGTGGATGATGCAGCATACAAACTCCCTCTGCATTTCTTGCATTTCTCCTGGCTGGCTCAAAGAGGTTTCCACTCAGCTTGGTGGCTTCTATCGACCATCTTTCCCAACAAGAGTGAGTCGAGGCCACCAGTCCATGATTGTGTGTTAATATATAGTACATGCCCAGGCCCTAGATCCATCCCACCTAATTTTACTCCTTTGACAGTGGCAATTACAATAAGAAATTAATGACTGTACAATTCTGAGGGGCTGTATGGGTCATCTACATATAAGATCTTTGTCAGTCTCTGAAGGTGTCTTGCTTCTTTCTATTAATTGCAGAGAGAATTTGCAGCAAACAGCCATGAAATCTATGCGGTTCAGTTACATTCCAAAAGTTGTGTGGAATAAAGCCTCAAAGGGGTTCCCAAATTTAGAGGCTTGCTTTGTTAAATATTGCAATCCCTGGATCTCTTTTTTTTCCCTCAGAAACTTGTAATTTCAATGCTGAACTTCTGGGTTTCAATAGAACCTAGGGTAATATCTAAGCGTAACTTCTTATCCCTAAACATCTAGTGCCATGTGAGATGCTTTAGTGTGTCCAGTATAAAGATAGCAGACCCAATGCAAGACATGTGCCTTTCTGGAGCAGCAGCTGAAGGCCATAAAATATACCTTGTAGCATTTTTCTTTTGGCAACTGAATTAATCCTGTATTAATATGAAGTGAATATGCATGAAAGTGAGGGAGTTAGTTACCTTAAATGCTCATGATTCCAGCTTTTGAACCTCTGAATATCATAGTTCACCTGTTATCCTTGACACTGGATAACAAATACAGTGGACATAACTTGCTGAGAACTTCCAGCCTCTGTTGGTGCACAGTGGTCTGTGTTAGCCCATATCTATAGGCCAAATGGTATGTTTGAACAGATGCAGGTCCAGGAAACCTGCTCTCTATTAAAAATATGTATTAATAGTTTCCTTGAACTCCCTCTGTGATACCATAGGTCATCAAAATATTTCTTTAGAACAAAAAATACTCATCCTTTTTGCAAAGAACGTCTTGACAGAAACACAACTTCATCAGACTATCCCACATCAGTGTGCTTCCCTTTTCGTCCTTTGAGCAATGTTTCACCATCACATGTAAAACAGATGTTGTGAATCAAGATAATCTACCAGGTCTGAAACAAAGTCATACAGAATAAAACTGCTCTGTATTTGTAGCTAGAGAGAACTGAGATGGATAGAAAGACCAGTTGACTAGGGGCAAGAGGACAAGCCAAAGCAAACTACCAAGCATTTAACATTCCCTCTTCTTCTTAATAACTGTAGTTCAGCAACCTTGTGTTCAGAGTAAACTCTTTCAAACTATACATGGACTGGGCAGGACAAGCAATATAAAATAGATCAAAGCCATAACAGATGAAGACAGAATGCATCAAACACTCAAAGGCGAATCAAATCAATAAAACATAACCAGACAAAACAAACAAAGACTGTATTCAGGACTTCAAATGACTTGCTGCTGTCTTCACACTGCTCTGCTGCATCAGCACACCTTCTTTGTGTACATGCAAGTCGTAACAGTTCCCTAGGTAAATAAACCAACTTCTTGTAAACAAAATTTCTAATTAACTAGTCTGATCCACATCATGGATGCAAAAGCATGTGAGAAGCCATGCTCAAGGCCAGCTTGAGTGCAGTTGGACTTCTTGGTGCAACTTAAACACCAAACAGACAGGGTTGTGCCACGACTGGGCAGCAGTTGGCCCTGGTGACAGGATAGGTTCGCACAGGCAGTTTGACTCCCAGTAGTTAAAACTTGTTGGAAGCACAACCTTGGGTCCATGCAATGTGTGTCCAGCCAGAGGTGGGTGCAGGGACAGAGATCCCTTTTATGGGGAGCTATTCCTGGCCTCCCATTAGCCTGGAAAACAGAGAGCAGACAGTTTTGGCAGAGACACTTTAATGCTGATATGATTTGTGTTTGCATGAGGTTTTTTGCTGATATATGTATGACACATTAGAAATTGCAATTTTAACTAAATCTCTGTGCTGGTAGAAGTATAGACCTAGTCAAATAAAGAAACACATTAAATAATGCTTAAATCACTTAGGGTAAATGTAAAGGTGAAAGTGGCCAATTTAATCTGTAGCTAACTTTAATACTTGTACTATGAGCTAAAGATTGGCAGAAGATTTGGAAGTTGACAAAAAGAGGAATTTTTTTCTATTTCTTCCTTTACCCTGTATATTTGCAGCTCCAAAGACTTCACTGAATGCATATTTTTTAAAAATATAAAGGGATCTTATATTTATGGTTTATTTGTGTATACTAAGTGAGGTGGATTCATATCACTAAGAGAGCTGATACATATCAGTTATCCATTTTGACTTACAGACTTTGACACTGCACAAAAATGACATCAGACTCATTTTCTTTGTTTTCCTTTTCTGTTACATGCTCAAAAAGTTCATGTGTACCCTGAAGTAGTTAAAAACCACAATTACTGGCTTTACATTATTTGTCATGGCAGTAAAAATGTATTAAGATGATTAATATGGTGCAGAAAAACAGATCACCATAGTACTTTTGAAATGTGTACCTGTGTGTGTTTTAGTCAGTATATGTTGGAGATTGCCTGATGCAACTTAATTTTATACAAACTTCAGCAGATAGCCACAGCTGCACTTCACAACTGCCAGACATTTCTGTAACTGGCAATTTTCCAGCAATCCTGCTAAGAAAGAACTGAAAAGTTTACCACAAGCAGCTATGCTGAGGCAGACTCCAGGACTGAAAGAAACTGGCTGTCATTTTACCCTGTGGTTACTCATAAATGTATTGAATATTGGATTTTGAGTTGGTTTTGAAGTCAGGTTGTTTATCACTCCAAAGAGACATGTTAGAAATCATTGTATCAAAATTCATTACTGGAATTAATTTTAGGTTATTCCATTGCCTACAAGATTTGACGTCTATTGCCTTTCATAATATTTATTCTGGTTCCCAAATGACAATATCTTATGAATTACCTCATAGGTTTAAGGATGGAGTAATTTTTGAAGTATTACTTTGGCTAAATATTTAAGTCATTTGTGACTATAAGTTAAGCTTTTAATTTAAATGATAAAATGCTCATTCAGCAAACTGAGGTACCTCCTTTAGCCTTATTATTTATTGTTCTTATCGTACTATTGGCAAAGAAATGAGGTGAGCAAACTTAGAGGACAGATCTGTCAGGGTACAGGAGGTAAGCTCTATAAAGACAGCCTCATATGAGGGTCTACCTCTAAAACCACAATTTAAAGCAAAGACTTCCCTAGCTTAGTGAGATAACATGTCTTGGCTCTTCCACAGTGGGATGTTTTTATAGCCTTAAATCAGGATCTTAAAGCTGAACAGTATGGACAATGATGGAAAGTGAAGTTTGCTAAACTTGTTTTTAACAGTTAATTGAATATTTCAGAATGGTTTTACATGCAGCAACTAAGAGCATAAGTAGATCCTGTGTTTCCTTCCTGTTCATTTATTGACCTGTTAAATCTAACCTTTGAAAAATGTTTGTCTCTATAGAATTTTTTATTTTTTTTTTACACCTAGATAGTTGTGTAATAAACAAGTAGAATATTTGAGAAAGGAATGTGAGTAAATTGTAAAGAGTTCTGGTAACATCTTCAGGTGATGTTTATTTTCCTTGCTTCGTTCTGCCTTTTGTGAAGAGCTTTGCCTGCAGTCAGAAGCAAACAGCTTTGTGAACAAATGGGCAGAAGAAATTAGGCAGAGGAAAAATGTGAGTGTTTTGTTGGATACTAGACTTGCTTGTCCTAATCAATGTGATCAGATAATTTTCAACTGCAAAGTACAGTCTCTCACTTAGTTAATTTCTTATTTTATAACTGTCCTACAGTTAATAGTAGTGAACTGAAAAGACAGGAAGAACACATCAAATTAAAAAATGCTTACCATTTCTTCTCATTTTGCTCTAAGGGAAAAAACCAAAAGCAGGCAAATGTGGTTAGTCCAGGAAACCACTCTGTCATTTCTTAATTCTCAACAGCTTAAATCAGGAATTTGTCTTAACTTCATGCTCAGCTGGTTTCCAAGTGCAGGAGCCAACAAATCCTTCTGGAAATTGATGAGCACTGTATTAGTATGGCCAATTTTTTGTGTCTTGGGTCTGGAGGCATTAGGACAAGTTAGTGATGTGATGCATTGCTATGGGTGCCCCATCCCCTGCTTGGGGAATATCAGCATCCTGCCCTGTCCAACCCATCTCCATGGCATGAGGACACCAGAACTATATAGATCTGAATGACTGTTCGGATACATCCCACAAACACATGATGGTCACAAGACTGACTTGGATTGTCTGCTCTTCAAGGCTATGACATTATCATTGGATCTTCCACCTTTGTCTCCATCCACTAAGTACTTTGTTTAGGACTGATTGGAGTGAAATTCAACTTAGATAACTTTCTAAAACAGTATTATGTTTTGAAGATCTGTGAAGAACTTTAGAGGAATGACGCTGTACAGCAAAACACTCTGCTCACTGCTCAGAAAGTGCACGAACAGGAGGATTAGCTACATCCCTGGCACAGTATGAGGCTTTTTCATCAGGGACATTTCTTCTGATCCCAGTCGTATTTAGCTGGAAGTGAATTTAGACCTTGAACTTAAAATAGCACAGACCTCACTGAGTAAGTCTTGTTTTATCTGAGCAGATTTGTGTATTTCTTCTGTAAGTCAAGTACTTGCAGTGTTCACCCATACAGCCCTGAAGCAGGTTATACACATGAAAACCTGATCCTGAGTAATGCTGGCCAGGATTTGTCTGTGCACTATTTCTTAGCTGAGAAATAAGAAATTCTGGAAACTGCAGGAAGTGCTCACCTTTATGGGTGAGACAGGGAGCAAAAATGGATGAGAGAAGGGAGAACAAGCAGTGATCTCACAAGTGGCTTGGGGGACACAGCAAGGAGAAATCTAAGAGAGACCTAAGCGTCAGGGTCCCACTTTCAAGGTGGGCAACAGCAGATGGGACACAGGAAGATTGTTTCCATATTTTGTATGTACTTGTAGGACATTGATGCTATAGGCAAGAGTTAGATCACTTACCTGAGCTGACAAGATCCAGAGAAAAACTTTTCCAACAGAGCTGAGAGCTGTTCTGGGGTATTGTCTGAGCTCTCATGCTTTCCACATCTCAATTCCTTTACAATATGAAATGAAAATGAGTCTTTATTTATTTTTAAGCAAATAAATATTATTGTTTCTGTCTGGTCTTTCCACCATGTATAAATACTCTCTGTATATTCACTAGACGTGTCACTCTAATAAAGGTGGGGATCACAAGCTAACACAGTATCTACACTGGCTCAGTCAGACCCTGACCTAGTCTTGCTGTCCTCTCCCTGGGGCTTGTAAGGGAGAGGAGAGCAAATGAGCAATCAAAGCTGCAACTCTCTTGGCCAAGAGATGTTTACTGAGTAGCTGTAGATAAGAGAGGGCAGCAGCCTTTTGTTTTCTCCTTCTACAGTAAGGAGGAGTCAAATGTTTTGATATAGAAATTATAGGGAAGGTACATTTCATAGGTTTAGCAGAGAAAATGGCTAAAAGGAAGATACCACAACCTTGTCAAGTACAATGGCTAATTACAATGCAGCATCCAGTGGTCTCAGGCACCATGACCTCAAGGTAGATGCTAAAAAACTTATTCTTGAAAATCAAGAATATGGATCACAAGTTTAGACTACCAGAAGAATAGGTGTTGTGCAAATCTTATTTATTTACAGAGCCTATCTGAAAACTTTTAGCACTGCTCTATAGGTTTTAATTGCTCATGCGGAGGTGGGCAGGGCAACCTGCAGTAGCACTGAAAACATGAATGCCCAGAGTGGGACTTTTAGTTAAACCATTTCCAGTCTCAGCTCAAGGAATGACACTGAATGAAAGAGATAGGTTTTTTATCATGGGGATGGGCTCACACGCACAGAGCAAGGCAGAGAAGCAGTGAGAAAACTTGTGAGAAAGGAGCCCTCACTGTCTTGCTGTTATCAAGACATACTTCCCAGACTTACAGGATTTAGAGCTAGAGGTCATGGAACTGCAGTTCCTTTTATAATGCTTTTTTCATGCATCTGTTATTGCTTGTCAAATTAAGGACTCAGCTCTTAGCAGGCAATATCCTCAAGGTAAGCAGCTACCTAGGCACTATCTTCTGTGTAAAAAAAAAAGTGATGCAAGTTATCATAGGGAGGCGCTTGACGTTGAACCCAGTTAGATATATAAGATATGACAAAGAATGATGGAAAAAACAGTCCTATGAAGTGCAAAGTTTACTAGTCCTGGATGTCCTGACTATGTTTATTTGTCTGGCAGTGCTCTCGATGATTCCATGATTAACATCTTGATTAATGAAAACATGTGCTCTGGACAGCAGTTTGCATTGATGATGTTTTTTGCTAGAAATCTGTGAGTGAGGGAGTAGTTTCCATGAACAGTTTGAAAAACTATCAGTGATAGATTGTCGTGCAGGCAGGGTTTTCAGTGTGACACTGCAGAACAGGCTGTTCCCAGCCAGCAGACCTGGGGCGTTCCGCCCCAGCTCTGCTCATTCTGGAGGCAGGTCTGGCAACAGGGGGAAGGGGCACCAGGGCAGCTGCCTCAGGCTGTGGCTCACTGGTTTCCTTGGTTTTTCATGTGCACATATAACTCTGACATCACCCCTCCCATATCCTGTACTATCCACGTAGTGGAAAAGACCAATCTCTCCATCTTGCATACAAGTTTTTAAATAATTGACTTTGGACATCTCTTTCTTGTGCATCTTCCTTTTCTGCAAAGTCAGAATAACATTATATGTATCTGCACAGGCTTTTATGTCTGGGAATGTGCTTGTTGCTGTTTATCGCTTCCAAATACACTTGGGTTTAATGACCTTAAAGGCCTATATTATAACACAGCTTTTCATGAAAGGGACTGAAGCTGAAGTTGCAAGTTTATGAGTTTATGACTCAGAACCAGACCTGAGCTGAGAGCAAGAGGAAAAAGAGGTTTTTCTATAAAGGCCTAATTTTATCTATAGCAGTAATAAAGTCTGTTAAGGTCAGTAAAAGTAAAGGTCACTGATTCCTTGCTTGATCTCCTACCCGTTCTCTGCTTTGGGACTAGTTGTGCTTATATTACTATTGTATCTGGGAACAATTCCCAAATTTCAGCCAGGAGCTTTCTACCCTACTCCTTTCCCAGTTTCCTTTCTGGCTGCAGCACTGTGAAATTTCAGCCATGGAGTCAGACTTTACTGAACTTTCTTCTTGAAACTTGGTATTTTCTATCTCCTTCCTCATTTTTTTAATGGTTGTGAACTCTCTCTTTTCAGAGACTCATATTCCATTTTCTCTGTGCCTTCCAATCAGACCAAAGTGAATTTTTACATCTGTTAACTTCCTTTATCTTTCTATGTCAAAACAGTTTGTGCACCCCATTCCTCAAATTTGCACACAGCCTATGATCTATTTTCTTTCCTGCCCAGCAGTTCGAATCTTCCCCCCTGCCCCCAAAACTAATTCTGTGTTTAAGATAATTGTCCTCTTTGCTCGTAAAAAGCATCATCAACCCGATCTTCCGGGTCAGATGATTTTTAAGACTTCCCTGTGAAATCACCCATGAAACTCTTCCGTCCTCAGACACTCATCTGCCCAACTTCCTTCAGACCCTCAACACAGGCAGTCATGTGCATCAGAGAAGATGATGCCTTCTCCCTTCTTTTATCCCTGCCTTTAAGAGCCATGTGGCAGGTGGGTTCTCAAGCCACCCTTAGGTGAGACTTGTCACCAACCTTCAAATCTTGGTGGCCCTGGGGAGAAATGTAGAGTCTCAGAGCAGGGATATTCCTTGGCTTTTCTTACTCTTACCCTAGAGCCTGATGCTTACTTGCTCTTAGGACACAGTATCTATTCTTCAACTTCACAGGTCTACAGAGTTAATGAAATGTCTGGAGCAAGACCTGCCTTCAGAAACTCCTCCCTCCTCTACAGATGGTCCTACCACAAGCCTCTGTTCCTCTTTGGTGTGTCTCTCTGTTCTGCTGATTAAATCATAGGGTTCCTCAATTTGGAAAAAATGATAAAGGAAACAGAATATAGCACGGTTCTGGGTGGTGCAGGGAAAATAAATGGACCAATAATTTACAGTCTCTCAGAACATAAAATCTTAGGAGGCACCCAATAAAATTGTCAGGCACGGTTAAAACTAGGCAAAAAAGAAAAGTTTTTTGTGTGGCCAAATAAATTAAATAAATAAATTCCAAAAAGGATTGACACATTAATGAAGGATGAGTACTTTGTTGACTACTTGATACTATGCTCTGGATGTAATTTCAGTCTCAGGAAATCTCTACACTGCTCATTTTTGGAGGCTGGAAGGCAGTAAAAGGACTCTCTATGCCTTAATTCTCATACTTTTGTTTCAGTATCTGCTAATAATCACTGTCCGAGACAGGATACTTGGCTAGACAGGCCTTTGATTTGGCTGGCTATGGTACTTCTTACATTTTTTAATATATACTGGAGCAGCTTTGCCCAGAACTTGGAGTACAGAGTTTATTCTGCTCTGCGTGCTGCACTTTTCTTTTGCCAATAGCCAAGAATGACAAATTTAAAATAAGACTTATGACAGCAGCAGCATGCATGGCACAAGCTGCATAATGAGCTGGTTTTCCTAGTTAAGCACTGGAACAACTTCACTTGCTGCCCATAAATGAGATCTGTACATTCAATCCCTTGATGGCGGAGAGGGCCTGAAGGTGGGGTCAATCACAGCTCACTGAGCTCAGAAACTCTCAGTCCTAACTAATGCTGTGATTTCAATTCATAGTTTGAAATTCAAGCTACTGTGTCATAACCCCAAAGCCTGACACAGCCTGGGAAAAATAATTTCACATAACCCTCTTGTACAGCCTCAGTAGATAAGAATAAGGATGCTGGTAATGATCAGTAATCAATGTTGCACTCCATGGTCACAACGAGAATGGAGACACCCTGCTAAATTCACCTGATCCTTGGGATCTAGGCAGTGTTACATTAATGATTGGCCTCAGTGACCTTAGAGGACTTTTCCAAAGTAAACCATTCTGTCTGATACAAACTCAAATCTCAGAGTAAGTGAAATGTTCCCCGGCATGTGCTTTTCAAACCCTTCTCTGAAACATAGGGCATGAGGAATGATGATGTGTATGGAGTAAAGCCAAAGAAAATATTCCTTAGTATTTGGAGAAATAAAGCCTTTTTTTTTTGTTTTCTTTTTTTTTTTTTTTGGCACAGTGGGATATGCAGGAAATTTTAGGGGCGCATTAACAGAATCAGTGCAAACGTTGGTCAGCATTTTCAGCAAATACTAGTCTTTTTTTCCTTGTTGGCTTTAGTATTGTATTGTTTTGTTTTGTTTATTGGCTCTTTTCAGTACCCCAGGGGTTCACTGGAAAGGACAAAAATATAAAAGTCCGTCCTGCAAAGTGCCAAGAGCTCTGGGTGGCTTGGTGATTGTGGAAGTTGATGATGCACTGCACCCATGGGCAAGGTCTCTGCTGCCAGGCAGGATGAGTCCCATTAACAGGTGTGTGAGTGTAAGCTACTGAGGCATAGATTCAACTGTCATAGGTCCCATAAAGTAGCAGCATTTGGCAGATCCTATTATTAATGATACTATGTTTGCCAACAACGTAAAACAATAATGCTTGTGAGTTAACCAAATTCAAATCATATGAAGATTTTCCTGCATTCTGTCCAAAAAGCTCTTGTAAGAGGCTGATTCATCCAATACCATTTCTATCCCAAGAGCAAGGGAAGATCACTTTCCCACTCTTTCACTGTGGGAAACAGAACCCAAATCAGCACAGATTTAGTGCACTTGGTGGTCGCAGACAGACACCACCTTTTTTCTAACAAGTTTAAGTTATGCTTGTGGCTGCTGTCTAAAAAAGGGACTGTTCTTTCGCTGTAAGGTTGCTCATATGGTAGAAATCCACTTAATCAGATAGATTTGAAAAACAGCAAAGAACTATTTTCCTTGCTGCCTCAGAGCCATGTGTCTGGCTTGCAGTTCCCTGTGGATTAATGTGTGAAATTCAAGCCCTGGCACTGTGGTCTTTATTTAGGGAGTTGCAAATACATGCAGAGCAAGCGTTGTGAGCTTTCCTCTGAGCGTAACAGCAAAATTTCAAAGCATTCACAAATTAATCCATGAACTCCTACAGCCCTCTCAAAGCCTTTCCAGCCCTTGTGTCATGAACATCTGATTAATACCCAGAAACTCTCAGGGCTTTTTTTTGTGGATTTTTTTCATCTTTAGGAGGAAAATTTGGTATCATGAACAAGGCATCATCTTTACTGTCATCCTGTTTACTTCCAATGAGAAGGCAGAAGTAAAGCTCTTCCTATCCTTTTGGCCAGACTATCCCCTGGAGCAGCTTCTTATGGCTCTGTGATCCCTGCAAACCCACACTCATATTCTGCTGCTTTCGTACAGGGAAACAGAGTTAATATACTGTGCATTCTTAGATCCAGTCCATGCACATTGGCCCACTTGCCTTGGGAAGTGACTTTAGTTATTTCCAAGTTTCAACTCTACAGAAGCTGCTTAATTACCCCTTTCATGAAAACTAAAAGAGTGCTCAGGCCACCTGAAATCTGATATTATTAACATTACAGTTGCTTAATGTTGCACGAAGGTGTAGGAAGAAGGTGGTGTTACACTACAAAAGGCTCTTGTTGCTGATCAATGATAAAGCACCACAGGTGGGTTAAGCAAATTCAGGGCAGAAAAGGTCAAAGCCAAAAGCATTTTTTCAAATCTGTGTTGTGATCAATCTCCATTTGCCGAATGGGCTCTCATTTGAAACTGAAGTGAGGAACAAGGAGGCCCCCACTCTTCCTGGGGTGGCTTGCGCCAGTACTAAGTCCCATAGTTGTGTCCTCTTGCCCATGAATTGGACCAAAGCAAGAAGAACTGCAGGACTTGCCTTCCAGGACTCGCCTGGTTCATCTCTCTGGAGGTGCTGACCAGGCCCAGAGCTCTCATACCGGACTGACAAAGTTCAGTTTGTTTACAGCACCCCATAGACTGGTGATGTTTCTGTCTGACATGGTTTAAAATTATTTTTATTCTTTCTTGACAGATCTACAGATGAAGGCAGGGGTGCAAACATGGTCCTTGTCAAGGGTATTTAAATCCTCCCACAATTATTTTTGTTCCAGTTCGTGCACCCCTGCAGATGATCCTGGTGAGTCTCCTCTCCCCCATAGCATTGCCCATTCCAGGGACAGCATACCACTGCCACACTACTGTGCTTTCTGCCTTTTTTCTTGTCCCTTGAGTAATTTCTCTGAGTTGTTCTAAAAAGCAAATACCTTCTCTTCATGGATACTTCTAAAACCTTTCAGTGAAGTCATCCTTTCTCTGACCAGATTGGGAATGCGTTCCACCTTTCAATGGAGAATATGGGGGAAAGCTGAGAATAAGAGATGGCTGTCACTGAATTATCACACTAGCAGTATAAAAATTACATTTTAAAAAGAGCCAACAATGTTGTGTAAGCTCAGGATCCCTGAGAACAACCAATACAGCAACAGCACTCCCGCCCAGTTAAGAACTGTGTCTTTGAGGGCCCATGAACTGTGAACAGTTTATCTGCATGATGTATCTTATTCCTCAGTCTTGCCAACTTCCCAGAGGCAGTGGGTGCTCCTGTAGTCCTTTTCCTTCCCTGTTCCCTTCCCTCACCCTTTTTCACTTCCTTTTTCTCTTCCCTTACCCTTCCCACAACATACACAAGCTCTCAAAGTGATGACATAAGTAAAAAATATATATACTGAAATGACTAAAGGGGCTTGGCTCAGTGTTGTAATGGACATCACACCCAGACTGACCTCCATATACTTCTTTTCCCTCTGTTTTCCTCTCTGGAGAATATGAATTAAATTTTTATCAAGTGTGTAGTTAAGATCTTCTAGTTTCAAGGAAAAGTTTAATTCATAATTAGATCTGCTATGACATTACTCAGTTTCTGAATATTGCAAATTTTTCCACAGATTACCTGTGACTTCTGTGTATAAATTATACTTTAGAGATGCAAATTGAGTTTATATATTTTCTAAGTATTAAATTTTAAAACTGTTTTTAAGACTGGGTATTGTAGGACTAAAGACTACAGTACTCAATGCAAGTTTTATAAATTAGCTAACAAGTTTTACAAACTTGTTTAAAAATGATGTAAGTTTTGCAAAGTGGCTAACTAAATTCAGCCATATAGATGTATTAATATAATATGAAAGAATGATTTATTAACTTCCTCCTTCAAAGAATTCCAACATGTAGTAGGGTCCTTTGGTATTTTGGAGTCACTTTTTTCCTCATAAAGGTCATTAGCACAAACCCACTTCCCTGTGAAGTAAAAATATATAATTTTTGTGAGAAAAATCACTGCTCTAAGTGCTTCTGGATGAGATTTCATAGAAAAGGCTATTTTCTCTTTTTTAACTTCTAGTGATGTTAACTATTTAACTGAAACAGATGCGTGGAAAATAGAAGATTTCCAAAATTTCAGAAGCATCAACAAAGAAGAGCAACAAAGATAGTGAAGTATGGAACACAAATCTTATGGGGAGCAGCTGGGCAAGCTGGGAGTGCTTAGCCTGGAGAAAAGAATCTTATTGCTCTCAAAAACTCCCTGCAAGGTTGCTGTCAGATTAGCCTCTTCTTCCAGATCACAAGTGATATGACAAGAAGAAACAGCCTCAAGTTGCACCAGAGGAGGTTTAGATTGGATCTTAGGAAAAGTTTGTTCATGGAAATGTCTGTCAAACTCTGGAACTGACTGCCCAGGGAAGTGGTGGAGTCACCATCCCTGGAGGTGTTTAAAAGACCTGTAGTTGTGGCACTGAGGGACGTGGTTAAGTCGTGATTAGTCAGTGCTGGGTTAAAGGTTGGGCTTCATGATCTTAAGGGTATTTTCCAAGCTAAATGATTCTGCGGTTCTATGAAATTAACTTTCAAAATTAGTTGAGCTGCCAAAAATTCTATATACGCTTGATAATATTTGTACCGATGCAACTTGATTAATTTTAAAAGTCTGATAGGCTTTTAAATAATTCTTCCATTGATTAAAAAGAGATGTAGGTCAGAAACCTCAGTTTTATAGAATCTTTAACGCTACCTGTTACTATTTCCTTATCTTTATGATTGATACTGATATTTCAATGTCTCTCTCAGTCTATTAGAGAAATGGGCAGGTTGAAGCAGTCTTCCAACTCTACATCTAAATATAACATCAAAAGAACATCCAATTTACTTTAGAAAACACCACAGACATACTTTATATTAATATGCCAAATTTTAATAACTAATTTCTTTCCATTGTAATGTGAGGAAATTGATTTGCAAGTACAATTAGTCATTTAGAAGCCATCAGCTGAAGTCCTAATGATGAAAAACAATTTGTGGATACACATATTCACTTTCTCTTTTATATTAAAAAAAATAATTTCTATCCTTCATATGGAAGACCAGAACTAAGTCACTGAACTTATTAGGATGTTCAGATATACTCCTTGTTTTAATAAATTTTGAATAAATAAGGAAAGAATTGATATGTATCTGAGTCTAAAGAAAAGAAAATGCAGGTTATATGGTTCTGTTATTTTGGGGGTTTGGGGTGTTTGTTTTTCTTTTTGGGTTTTTTTGTTTTTCTTACAGCTTGTAAGAAAACTTATTTTCAATAACTTTTTTATTTTTTTAATTTGCTAACTCAAATTCTAGCAGGTGTCCTTCAAACTGGGATGTACTTACCTGCAGTCTTCTGTTTAAAATGAATGGTGTTGATTAGTAGCTGAAACAACAAAAGGCAGTAGTTAGGTGCTGGGGGTAACTTCCCTCACTGGGGTTCTATTTTAAAATTATTAACATTCTGTGTGATCTTTAGCTTGCTGTACAGCCTGAAGTCTGTGCTTCTTAGGCACAAGGACAACATCACCTATTTATGGCTTCCCCTTTTCCTACCCTTTTGACTCTGTTGCTTTTTTGCCACACCAGTTTTGATATATCAAGAGAAGGATGTTCCCTCTCACTGTTCCTGAGGGAGCTTGCAGATCTGAGCTGGAACAGCCTTCGGCTGAGGAGCTTCAGCTTCCTGGGTAAATGCTTTAAACCTCTACATTTTTTAGGTAAAAGCAACAGTTTTGCTTTTCTTCCAGATGCAGGATTTATCCAAGGGCCAGCTGCACTTCATGCAGGAATGAGTGCTGCCAATACACATCCAGTTTTTCCTGAAAACACCTGCTAGACTGCACTTCCAGAAACATGGGTGGAGGAGCATCCAGCTTGCAAGTCCCGAAGGACTGCAGTCATAAGAAAGGCACCAAAATGTTCAGCTCAGGAGCGGTAACAGCAAACCAGGCTGTCAAGCACTGGAAGCACCTATTGAATTTTACTGGGGATATGATTTCTGTTTGTGGCTCTTTTTATCTCCTGCAGGACAAGACAAATTTTGGTGGATTGTAATTTTAGAATTAGACACCTCAATTTTGCCTCCTGCTCCTTTAAAACACCTTAAAGCATCAGTTGGTATGGTCCCCTTAAATCTGAAGCATGTAGGCACATGCATGCAGGCATTGCCTTTCCCTGAAACTTCCTAAACCTGAGGCAAAAGAGGCTGGCTCTCTTGCAAAAATTGTTGCAATGTGTAGCTTATTCCTTGGGAATTTCATAAGCAGGCTATTTGTAAGTGTAAATATATACTTGGCCAATTAATTGAGTCAAATGTTGTAGCAGCTCCATAAAAAGCCATTATGTGGCTAATTCTAGTCACTGGGAATTAACAATCCAAATTCTACCAGAATCTTCACAGAAAGGAAAGTCTGTAAAACAGGATGAAGCAGGACAGAGATTTCTGCAAAACTGGGGTTGTTTCCAAAATTGCTTACTAAAAAAATGGCTATTATTTTTTTTTTTGTTCCAAACCAATACTAACATTTCCTCTCTATCTATGTGTCATACTAAAAAGAATTTACTAAACACAAAATATTGAAATGGAGATTTGTATTTTATGCTGAACACTCAGAATTTCTTATGAGAGGTGACAAACACTTTCCTTCTCCTGTAGATTTGTGAATCGATGACAAATCCATTTTGTTGCCAGTGTGATGACTATTTCCTTATAATTAGCATCAAAATCAGCAGTTCCATTTAAAGCCATGTGTTTGTTTTCTAGTTTTTAATGCAATTTCTCTTGTGAGAAAGAAAGGTAATGAGCTAGACTGCATTTTCTGAAGCAATACTGAAACTATGCATACATTTACCAGCATCTGTGCACTTTGGCATGCTGTTGCTTCAGTGTGGATTTGGGGTTTTGACTAATGGAATCACCTTTCTGCATTTGCAAAAGTAGGATGACTGCTGATGTGGACTGGATGCCTTAGGGGACAGCTGAAACCAAGAAAATGGCCTAGTGATTATGGAACACACAGGAGGAAAGGTTCACTGTTGCCTTAAGGAGGGAGAAAAAACCTTTCCAAGACAACAGTGTGTGGGTAAAGTAGAGAAAAGTACTTTTACTTAAAGAATTTCGGGGTACAGATTATAAAGGAGTATAAAAGTATAAAAAGAGTACAACACGTGTGGACAAGTAACAGATAGAAAAGACCAGTGCTAGGTTGAACTCACGGCCTCAGGAATACCATGAGAGCTCTTTCCAAGCACCACCGCTTCAAACATGCAGGTTAAATTAATATGAAAGGCGTCCCTTTCATTTCATTTCATTCCCGGCTGGACCCATACCCAGCCAAGCCCTGAGCCACTCTGCCATGTCTTACCGAAGCAAACAAGGGACAACAACCTGCCCCTCCCAGGTGAAAGACCCTTTC
>JAWWEW010000078.1:138571390-138717449 GCA_035583185.1 Anabacerthia variegaticeps
TTGCTAGCTGCTCTGTATGTGAGAAACTACCTAGAAGTATAAAAATCTACAAATTCATGAAAACCCTAAGGCATCAACTCTCTTGCACAAGGGTATAGCAATTCCACAGCAGGACAAAAACCTCAGGCTGTTGCTCTTTTCCCATATGGTTTTATCTTCAGGGACATAGAGCATTTTTTTTTACATAAGCAAATCCAAGTGGCTAAACTTATAAACAGGAAAACTCTTTAGCTTTGGATATGGTGCAGCCTTTTGATCATAGGATATTGTTCCTTCAAAGCTCGTTATTCCTTTTAATTAATATTTATTCTTCTAATTCCTGTAGTGCCACAGTGGGCGGGAGACAGTCTATTGTCCCAAACTTGTTTCTGTTACTCTCCTTTCTGTACATTTCTTGGAAAGAAGCTTAATACAAGAAAGCTATAGAACTGATGTATCACAGCTTAAAAACATTGCACATCTCAACTGTGACCTTGACTTGGCCTATGACTAACTTAGACCATGCAATTCTAGAGACCAAGATAGTTTCAGGATAGCTTAGCTCTTCAGAACAGAGCAGTAGAAAACAAATTCACACTGATGGTGTTATTCAGATTCAAGAGAAAAAGATCAGATGGCTTACATTCTTATGGTATTGTAAATGCTCTCAAGCATGGAAAACCTGAACTACTGTGTGAGACATATCTCTTGATTGAAATATTGGAGATGGCCAAAAACGGTGAAGCAAAGAACTTCATTAACGGCATGACCTGGGTGTCAGCCTGTGGGAAGGTCTGAGCATACATGAGGGTTGGGGATCACACCTTTTATGGTCTCTGACATTTGTATGACCCTCTTGGAAGCCAACCTCTCCCAGGTCGGGCTTCACTCCCTTTCCTTAAAAGGTGAAAATTCGTGGATAATTGGATTTTATTGGCTGCCACAGGCTGAGGGAAAACCCTTCCTCTCTGGGGAGTGTGCCCTTTCTTGGAGGCAAACTCCTCCCTGAGTCCTTAAAAGGAAGAGATGTGGGTGCTTAAGCCTGACTGGTTACTTTAAGACAGGAAAAACCATCATGCCTTTGCTCAAACTTTCTTTCCCTAAGAGGGAAGGGTGTGAATGCCCAACTCGTATCGGCTGCCTTAAGGTGGGAAACGCAGTTATGCCTTGTTCAAATTTACTAACTGTTTTGAGGCAAGCTTCAAAATTTAAAGTTTAAAAAAACCCTGTGAATCCCTATCCCAAGGTCCCTAGGCAATGGGTCCAGATGGGACCCTTTGCCCTACATGCTTTCTGTCTCACCTGTTTTTTACCCCAACACCCCACAGACTCTCCACATACAAAATGGCCTCCAGGCAACCCAACTCAGAATGGGTCCCAGGTGTCTTCTCTGTCCATCTTTCACCTCCTGGTAATTAAACCATTTTTTGTATTCCTCACAACTGCTTATAGTGTGAAAAGGTGACCTAAGAAGAATTTGTTGGAAATCGAGCATATCAAGAGAATAAAAGGGAATGAATAACAAGACTCCCATTGCTTCCTGGAAATCAAGTATATCTATACCACTAAAAGTTGTGAGCAACTCCACTGGTTTAGCTGTAGTAACTTGGGCTTCTCTCCTGTAGCTGAGAACAGAGCATGACTTAGTTTTAGAAGAAAAATTCTCCATGCAGATGGCATTCAGCTTGATCTTTCTAGGAACTGCCAATCTTATTCTTAGCTTGCTGTGTTTTTTCTGGAAAACTTCGTCTGTATCTGACATGAACAGACACTCCAAGAACATCGTAACAATATCGGTTTCCTCACATTGTCACTGCCATGAACATGAGCCCTAAGGACACTGATTTGACAAGACACTTGGTTGCACCCTGGTTCATCACATGGCTTTTTGAGTTTGATTCCCAGACTCTGCTCAAGAATGGAGATTTTCAGGTTTTTATATCCATGGCTATTTCTAGTGTCTTGGAGAAAAGGGCAAAAGGACATACTATAAAGGGAATATAGCAGACTATTGAATGTGGGTGCAGAGCAAGGTAAATATAAGTTTCTTGTATCATCTGTAAAAATTGTTTATGGAAGTTTAAAGTCACATTGCTTATGACTGACTCACATCCTTGGCCCTGTATGGGCCTTAAGAGTGCTGCTGCTGAATCAGTCCAATCTTCACAAATCTTTGATGTACGCTCCTGGAGAAAAGGGTATGCTCTGTATCTCTGACCATATGTAAAAGAGGTTTTGGAACAATCCCAGCAATGTACAGAGACAAATGATTAATGTTTCCTATCCTGGATACTTGATTAATTAATGTAACCTCAGACATCCTGAGTGAAGATGTTGCATGTGTGGACCATATTTCTAATATCCCCTCTAAATCTAAAACCTTGAAATTAGTTAAATATGGTCAGCTCTGCAATTAGAAGTTCCATAAGGTAGTGTCTTCATGGCAGGAATCTGAAGTTGTCTGATTAACTAGGGTGTCAACTGCATCTGGAAAATTAAGGGTAACTGAGAGAAGAGAAGATGAAGCAAGAAACATAGAGACTATCAACCTCACAAGGAAAACACATAAATATTATAGAGCTGATTTATAGTCTCTAATTTCGGTTATTTAAACGAAATCAGTTCTAGAAACTATCAACATTAAGACAGATAATGCAAGAGACAAGTTTAGCCTGAATGCTCTCCAGTGTATTCATTTTCTGAGACACATCTACTATCCTCTGTTCCTGATGCCTCAGACTATCTTTAGATCATAAGGTTTGAACCTGCAAAATAGGGTTCCTACTGCCTGTGGATGGGTATTCCCATCACTTCTTTATGTAAGGCCTGTGGCCACATTTTGTATGGATGCACTAATTGTCTGTGGCATTGTGCTGTTTGCTAGCATGGACATCCAAGAGTGCTCAAAAGACCATGCAGCCTTCAACAAGAAGGAGACTCCCTCTCCCTGTTTAGTAAGAACAAGCATACCCTTAAATGACAAAGAATGAAGCAACAGCTTGAGTTTCCAGTACAGCTTCTGGACAACACTTCCACTCTCATTAACACTTCATGAGAAAAAGAGCATCGACATTTCTCTGTAGCTCTGAAACTCATCCCAGAGTTTGGGTTATTAAAGAAACCAACTTTTCTTCACTTTTTTTAATTTTTGTTTTTAATTAGTATGCAGTGGTACAATAAAGTAGCTATGGATTGCTCTTACTGTGTGAAATTGCTTACTGCATGGGCATTTTGTTGGGTGCTGGAGAAAGTGAATGGCATGTATCTGACTCAATGCTTTGGAGATTCTGTTGGTAGCACAAAATTCTCTCCGCATTCATTTATCCTCTTATTCATTTTGCCTAAGAACTAGGCTGCCATGGACTTTTTTGACACCAGATAATAATAATATGGTCTTTCTAAACACTCAGGAAACTAATGTTCAAAGAATTTGTATCTCTATCCAAAGTTAAACTAGTGTTTAATAGCTCTCTATTTAGAGAGTAACTCTTATTATCAGAGCTGTAGGCCACATCCAGATCACCCACTTAAATGCTGTCTTCCTTCAAAATTTAAAAGATCATTTCAGACTGTCGAGTTTTCCACTCTGCTTGACCCGGGTTCCTTAAGCAGTAAAGAGTGATAGGTGATTCAGTGCCAGCTGGCTACAGTAAGGTGGTCTGGATGTGTATGTTGGAGCACAGATGCAGCTCATCCTGTCTAAGTGGATGGAAGTTAGTCTTCACTTCTCAGTCTGCCATTGTTATATAAAGTCCTAACTGAAAGAGGACAACAAAAAATCCCCTTATATCTTAAAAAATCATCTTACCATGAATTAATGGTGCAGAAAAGTGAAATGAGCAAGTCCCCTGACTACAAAACAAATATAATCTTAAATTTAATGGTGATGGAATCAAGACATAGATCTATACTGGGAAATTGAATTAAGACTCAAAAATATGCCTAAGATTAGAAAATAGTCACATTCACCTTTTAAAAGAGAAATGAATACAGTTTTCAAAGCAAGTTTTCCATATGTAGCTAATTGCAAAGCGATTTCTCACCATTAATCACCCTGATCCATCTGGATGGCTTGCAGTATTGAAGGAAATGGGGTGACTGCAAGCTCAGAAGGAAACCAAAACAATACCAGGAACAGCTTTTGACACCCTGCCACAAAACCCCAGCCCTGTTGAGGCCCAAAGAGTATCATGTTCTATCTTAATGTTTCACAAATATCATTGTCCATGGTGTCCTTCTGCCTGTGTTTGCCCCTTAGTTCTGCAAGTTATTTAAGCACACTCTGGCTAGAAGATACACTCAGGTACATGGTTTCCACAGGAAGGGCTGCATTGCACAGACCCCTGGAGACCAAGGGAGAAGTCAGATTTAAGATTAAGTTGAAGATCTTGGCACTACTGAAACAGCAGTCTATAGACAGATGTCCTGGTTATTTTAGTTCTTCTGCTTCCTCCCTTGTCCCAGCTTCCCTCCCCACATCACCCACAGGTTTTGTGCATTAGTTCTCACTCAGGAGCTTTTCCAGCATGAAGCAACTGAGACATAACCCAGCTACAGTTCTTGGATAGTTTGCTCTAGGGTCTGCTTCCCACTGACAGTGTGAGACAGCATGTCCTCGCCCCCAGATGTTCCCCAGACCTGTATCAGATGGCTTTGCACTCCGAAATCTGCACATTCCACCCACCCCAGTGCTGCAACCCAAACCCCTGGGGTTGTAGGGTGAAGACACTGCTGTGGGAATTGTGATGCAAACTACTGAGTGAACCTCGTGCTGCAAAATGCACATATGCATAAAACGTGTTTTACTGCCTGTAGTGAAAAACACTCACAGGATTAGGTCTTGCCCTGGGGCACCCCAGGATCCTACTAGAAAACAATCTACCTGTGTAGATGTGGAACTAGTGATCTGTTTTTGAATGGGTGAGTAGCTCACAGAAAAGATATAACTCTGTCCTCAGACTACAGAAGGATAGAGTGAAACCTAATTTTAAACAATTTTGGTAAGCTGAGAAAACTCCTACACCCAAGATTTGTTCTTTGAATTACTTGTTAAGCAAAGGTAGAAGTCATTGACATTTTTCTACATGAAAGGTGATATTACAATAATATTAGCTAACCATGAAGTGATCTAATATTTTATGTGTGCATAATTGAAAAAAGTTTAAAATACCTGTAATTTGCAGATGTAGTGGTCTTGGTACAAAAATATCTTAGGACCTGAGAGCTTGTTATTCTTCCCTCTCTAGCAAATGTCTTGATATAAAATAAGTAGATTTTTACCAGAAGATAAAATACCAGCTAGCACCACAACCCCATGCCTAGCTGCTAAACAAATGTAGTGGCATTACTGACAGGGAAGGAATGAAAATTGTCTGTGTGGTGGTTTTTCTGTGATTCACTTGTAAACAACACAGCAAGCTTGAATGCCAGCTGGTGGAACGGATCCAACCTGCTCACCTTCACCTCAGGAGTGGTAGTTTGCTGTCCACAATTTCAACCCCCTGCTTTCCGAGGTGTTAAAAAAATGAAAGAGCTCAAAAATGCCTTCAGAGGTGAGGGGGCCACAGGAGGAAGTGCAATTCTTACTCACTTTCTCAGCACAGCACAATAAATAGGATAAATAATCTGATGACATCATAAAAACCGTGACAAAATCCATTTACAGTGGTGTGCCCACAAATCTTCGTTCAGCCTTCCTGTAAGTTCAGTAGGCAAACATTGACATGTTATTTTAGGAGAGGAGGTTTAAAAATACTGACAGGCGGCTGTTAGTGAGGGCTGTTGCTTTCCTGGGCCAGGAGACACGCTCATTGGAGCCAAGGGCTCGGACAGCACAAGAGCTTTATTGTATCAGTGCATCATACCACACTGCTCATAAACAGGCATATTATTCATGAGCAAAAACTTTTATTTAATTTTAAGAGTGAAAACTTACATATATTTAGCTGGAAATGCAGTTGGTAGCAGTTTAAATTTCTTTTTCCTAACTAAGTGATAAAACTGTTGGTGTTCTGGAGAGGAGCAAGATGACAGAACAGCCTGTTTGTCTCTGGTGTTTACTCACTCAGGACAGGGAAGGGTCTAAAGAAACATCTGGTGTCAGCTTTTTTCCAGTAAGGAAAAAAAAATAAAGGAAATAAGTTTTTTAGACAGAAAAGTAAGTTCATGAGTCATGAAAATTCATCTAGAAATCACAGAAAGTTAGAGATGGTGAGGACCAGCTATGTTTTGTTCCTACATAATCCATAAAGGAGACTGGGGAATTCTTAGTCAGGTTTGTTTGTTTAATTCTGAATGCATCTTGATTTACATTTCCAGCTGGGAAGAAGGTTGTGAGACATTTAGGTGCAGAGGCCAGGGGGCAGAGAAGGGAGGGAGCTAGGCTGGCTGCAACTGGGAGTTTACAGTGAGCAGAGACTAATGAGGTGGGAGGGAAATCTCTTTCCCTCTGGCCTCCCTATCTACCTTCTCTTACTTTTTTATTTCAGTTTGAGAGAGGACAAGAGTTTCAGAAAGGCAAAATGGTACTTTCTTTCCCTTCTCTCTGCCCTCTTCCTCTCTATTCTCACTTAAATATTGCCAAGGGTCACTCCAGGTTTCCTACATCCCAACAAGAGATACAAGAGAGGAGCGCTGAAAGCCCCAGGGCAAAGCCCCCTTGAAACTTGCAGTTGGACATGAAAAACAGAGGAGGACTAGTCCAAAACCTACCACTGCACCCTGTGCTTGGGGCACCCCTGACCTTCCATTAAGGCCTCAGGTTGGTGTGGTGCAAACTCCTTGAAGCAGGCTCGCCATGCAAATTTTTGTCAGGAGAATTGAGTGGTTGATATGAAAAACCACCTTGTGTTAAAATTTCCTCCCCCTCAATAACAAAACAGCCTTGGTAGATAATCCTGTAATCTAAGTATGAGCTTAGCACCATCCATCAAAGGGAGGATGTGAGCAGCACTTGTAAAAAGTTAATAACCTCCATGGTGGGAGAGGGCAGCACGAAGGGAAAGTGCTGAGTAACGGCCAGGAAGATCCTTTCATCTCCCAGTGAGCTCAGTGACTGGAAATGTGAAGTTCGCTTCAGTTAATAGCAGTTTTTAAATGTCTTTCAAAATTACTATGGATAAACAAACAAACAGAAAGACTCAAATCCAAATTTTCTGACTTGTAGGTTTAGTGGTTGTTTTGGGTAGCTGTTAATCTCAAATTCACCTGAACAAAGTGAAGTTCAATTTTCAGGCAAACAGTAGGCAACCAGGGTAAATGCCCATCTTTTCTTGACAGAAACAAACACCTGAAATACAATGTTAGTGCATGTCTCAGTAACTGGGGAGTAAAAAAATAATAGGCCCTACATAGTTTCTTCTGCATATTTAATCCTCTTCATTGTTGAGAAAACCCTTTGAGTCCTTACATGCAGTTCACATCTTCTGAATTTTTGAAAACTGCATCTCCTTTAAAAATTGAGCACAAATGTCTACGTGCACACTTGCACCTAAACCATACACAAATGGACCTAATTTATTTTGGTGCCAAACAATGCTGTGAAATACTTTGACTTAATTTTAAAGAAAAGCAAACAATGACCAGTGCTTGTGATGACACAAGCTGTGTCATAAAATGCACCCAACAAACCATTTACATTGCAAAAAGTTGCCCCAACTGTTGTTTATATTGGAAGTAAGATTAGCACATTCGTATCCTCTGGCTAGCCAGATACTATCAGCTGCAATCACTTGCTGCCCATCAGTGACACTGAAGAAGGGGGCATTTTCAAAGTTGAGAGTGCAGAAGAATTTTTTTTTTTTTAAAGGAAAGCTTAAGCCTATTTTGGTTTGCTGGAAAAAGCAATGTTAAAATGTAGTAAAACCTATGAATTTACGTAAGTAATTGTGTAGAATACAATCCAAAACTCAATATATGTTTAATTGGCGTAAGTCAGCATAAATCCGCCAAATAAGGCTGATTTGGGCAAACTGGAGGGCTATCTTTTGATGCGTCCTATTGTATGCTTCTTTGCATTCACTGAAGAAAAAATGTCTTGGGTTGGGTCCCAGTATGTCTGATAGATAGGCTGTTCCTAATGGCACTCCAAAATATTTCTACTCTTAGATATTTTGGTCTACTTCACATGCTCATGGTTAGATTCACCTTTAAATCCATCCCAAGCCATGATGGCAGATAGGGAGGCATTTTATTCTTATATATTGGTACTCAACTTCTAAAGAACATCTTGTGTTTTTAACCAAACTAATATAGGACACTAGTGATGTGTTTTTATTCTCCTTTTTTCCATTGAAAGTATTTTATGGTTGGGGTGGATTGATTGATCTGTCAAGCGACCTGCACTATATAGACTTACTTATGATTATGGGCTAGGCTTAATAATCCAAGTGGGTTTCTTCAGTCACGTGTTTCCTAGTATAATATACCAGAAAAAAAACACAGCTCTTTACCTAAAACCCTCGTGCACAGAGTGAACCAGTCCTAAATCACACACTGTGAATGTGTTTCTGGGTTGTGCATGCAGCTGGGGCAGAATAAGGGTGGATTCAGCATGTGAAACTTTAAAAATAATTTAACAATTCCAATCTCCCTTATGCAACTTGATTTTTTTTCCACAGGACAAAAATATACATGTGAAAAAAATAAGTTGTTTTATAAATAACTATGACCATTACTTGTTTTCAACACTTACCATTTCTGCAAAATTTTTGCTGATAGAGCCTGGTAAAGAAAAAAGATAATTTGATAAATTCTTATTTCCTTAAAGAGGAAAGAAGAGGAGGTGTGCATGGAAAGGATGGCACAAAAGAGGAAGTAAAGGAAGTCACAAACCAATGACCCATGGAGGCTTCATGCTGAAGTTACACATTGAACTGATCTTAATGACCATATAGAAATTGGGGAAATTTGGAAATATCTCCAGATTTCACAATTGGCTTCTGTTTTGTCAGGAGACCAGCTGAGTCCTCGCATCGAAGCACTTTCAAACTTTCAGATTCCAGCTCAGACCCTCTGGCCTGTGGTTGTTTCTCAGCAGAATAGAAACATTCATTAAGTACCAAGTGCCCCACTTCCAGGCTGGGATATACATCCAAGCTTTCCATTGAAGTGCCGGTTCCCACAGTAGGACAGAGCCCTTCGGGGAGGTGTCGGTTGTCAGTAGTCAGTTGTCAGGATAATTCATTGCCTCGGGGGAAATCTGAGTTGAGAAGCAACAGTCTTCTCCAGTTCAGAGGAGGTCAGCCACATCAAAGCGGAGATGTGCAGCGGGCTCTGGGCAGGGAGGAGTGGCCGCCGCTCTTGAAGTTGCCAGCTTTCCTTTTTCTGTGAAGGCTAGGGAGTGTCAGGGGATGTGTTTGAAGATCTGGGGAAAATCTGGGATCATTCAAACTGGAGATGAGGAACAAAAGAGAAGGGCTCTGGTTCAGTGAGGCTCGATGGTTAGATTTTGCTCAAATGGGGTGGGAAATCAGAGGAAAAGAATACATGGGGCTTTGCTGCTTCACTTCGCTCTTGCACTGACACACTGCAATTCACTTCAGCTTCTCTTCACAGTGGAGTAGATAAGGAAGAGCAGATCCATCTTGCTGAGTGCTAAAAGCTATTCCAGGGGTCCAGGCCTCGTCCCTCAGGATGTGTGGTTTTACTAAGAACATATGTCTTTCCTACTCCTTGCATTCAGGGGATTTGGGAGTGAAAACAGCTTACCGAACATTTTTTTTTTCCCTTCTCTTTTTTAAATCTAAGCAAAAGTTTGCCAGGTGTGTGAAAAAAAATGAGTTTTGCTAAAGCATCTGGGCAGTGAGAGAAGGAATGGACAGGTTTGGCGCTGTCACGGGAAAGAACACAAAGATGGGAAAGAGCAGAGATCACTGGGATGAATGGGATAAGGCAAGACCAGAAAAACTGAAAGTTGCAGATTTTAATTAATTTCATGTTTCAAAAGGTGTTGATGTTCAGTTCATTAGTGATTTATGGATGAAAAAGTGATACCTATTCTTCCTCTTATATTCAAATATGTATACAAACTCTATAAAAATATATATATATCTACATATATGTACTTATGTATTTTAAACCTAACCAACATTTTCTACCCTCAAGTTCTCTTAAACTATCACCAAGGAAGGAGTTATATGAAAATATTTCACTGCTGCTGACTGAGTAAACAACAGAAGATGTCCCTGTGTCTGGGAGACTGCTCTGGCAAGGCATGAAAAGAGTTCAAAGTGAAGATGGAATGGA
This sequence comes from Anabacerthia variegaticeps, assembly GCA_035583185.1. Classification (NCBI taxonomy): domain Eukaryota; kingdom Metazoa; phylum Chordata; class Aves; order Passeriformes; family Furnariidae; genus Anabacerthia; species Anabacerthia variegaticeps. Next base: position 138,581,615 of record JAWWEW010000078.1, read on the forward strand.
AAAGGATTTGGGGGAAAAAAAAAAAAGAAAAAAAAGAAAAAAAGAGAAATACAGTTCAGACCATTAAAATGGATTTTGCATTTGATTTACATAGCAATCATGATTAATTTTAAGCTATGTTGTTGTACAGTCTTTGGAATACATTTGTCAGCCCATTAGTCTGCAGGCAGTTTTACAAGACCAGCTGTAGCATTGAATGGGCTGTAAATATAACTTGCTTTACTGTATAATGCTCTTTCTGCTGCACAGCTGACGGCAGCCCTTTGAGAGGTGAACACTCTGCCTGGGTCATGTCACTGGAAAAGGCTGCTGGACGCTCCTGCTTGTATTCCTCTTTGCTGGAGTTTCCAAGGATTCCCCATTTCTCCTTTTCCTTACCTTTGCCATGCTTTCTGAGTTCTCCCAAGTCAGTTTGGAAAAGGTTCCCCTGGAACAGACAGCTTAAGATGGGTTTGCCTGGCTCTGCAGTGACTAAAATGTGCCCAGGACATAATTGCTCTGCAAGCAGGCAACACAAGAAGGGTACACGTGCTCAGTTCAGGGTTTTGATCTGGAACACACTGTAAAAAGGACATAGTGTGATGACATTTATCAGCACTGGGCATCTAGTTAACAACCATTTGCAATGAACAGGGCAAATAACACCTCAAGCCTATTGTTTTAAGTGAAGTCGAAACAAATATATAAACCAATCCCACTTGCTCTGTGTCTTTGCTTTAAGATATCCATAGCTGGAAGTTTTTTACTGAAATCTGATTATCTAAATGACAAATTATTCCCCCAGATTACTTGCAGGTGCCTAACATGGCATTGTCCAACTGTGAAAAGGTCTTGCCCATTTTGCCAGCTGTGAAAGCATAGATGGGGTTCCACGGTGAGTTAAATTGCCTAAGGAGACCAGGTGGAATATTGCATCTTCTCTATAGGTTCCTATATCAAAAGGCTACCTGTGAATATCCTTGCTGAAAGACAACAGGGAGTATCCCAACTAAATATCCATGAACGCAAAACTGATCAACAAGGTTTTCTGAGTAGGTGAAAGGCAAAGAAAACTGGTGGTATGTTATGGATATGTTATGCAAGTCGGGATTTCTGGCTGTACCTGTTGTTGCTGTTAGTCTATGGGACTGTCATTCCCACAAATTTCACACATATTAAGCTTGATTAAAAACAACCAAAGGAGTATTTAACACTCAAAGAATCCTTTCATTATGGAGAACACTGAGATGCTTGTTACTCTTAATGAAGTGCATAAAAGACAGTTGCTAAAATATGCTGCACTCTGGCATGTAGCTCAGCTAACACAATTTGTGGGGTTTGATGAAGCCTGGTCTCAACACCAAATCTAAAAAAAAAGCAACCTTTCTGAGAGTCCTGATCATATCTTGACTGAAACTATAAGAGGACCAAGTAAGCTACAAATAGCCAAGTAGGTAGAAAAAGCTCCTGTAGAAATTCTGTATACCTTGGCAAAAATTCTGTCAACTGTCTGATCTCTTCCAGCAGAGAAGTGGAAGTTTCCACCCTGAACTCAAATGTTAGTACAAGAAGGTAAAAGAGCAAACGAAGGAATGAATTGCTCATAGTAAGCTGCTCACTAGAAAATAGTAAATAGATAAGATAGAAATATCACAAAGCAGTACATTCTGCGTATACCAACAAGTGGCAGCAGAACAATGATTAGCACTTCAAAGAGTTTTTATTAAGACAAGTAAAATAAAAAATAGTAGTCTTCCCTCAGGCAAAATACACATTGAATTTAGACCTGTAGAAGCAGGCAGAGTTCACTGTCTCCTCTGCTAGATCTATGGGCTTTGTACCTCACAAGACTAGACCCATAGCTAGGTAACACTGAACCAGAAACTTGTAGTAGTTTTACATGTAGTTACATTGGGAAAAGCCTACTTCTGAATGCACTACTAGTCAGTTTGAGACTGGATTTTATGAAGTGTGTGGGTGGTGGTATGTGTCAATTAGGTAATTCCCATTATCCTAGTGTCCCTGCTGACTTAGAATATACACATCTTGAATTCATTAAGTCCTGTGTTGGTCTAGGAAAGAAAATGAAGGGAATCATCTTCTCTTCCAGCTTACAGATTCAAGATTTAACAACAGCACAGACTCAATCTCTCATTGATGCACAGTACATTTAGACAGAGGATGCAAAGTGCTCTGAACCACCCCAAGCAACGTTGCAGCAACTCCCTATTTTCAGCTCTGGGAGCTCAAACAGCTGAAATAAAATAGTCTTGTCAGGGAGAAGAGATGAAATTAAAGATTTGATTGCCACAACAAGTGTGGAAAAAAAGGTTAAGTTTGGTTGGGGTTTGAGAGAGCAGATGCAGAAAGCTTCAAACTCATTATTCACCTCCACATTTTTCAACATGGTTTTGGTGCTTGTGTTTGCCCGAATATGGAGGCTGGCTCTGGACTACAGCTTGGGAACTAGCTAAAGCTCAGGGGAAGGAGCAGAGGGCATGGTTGATAGGAATGGAAGTACTCCAGCCCACGTGCCTTCTGTTGACTCGTACCCAGTGCCTACAGTCTGGCCTAAAATGGAAGTCTGTGCTGAAAAAGCTATGTGCACAAGTTAGCAAGGCCTTGAACGTTCATTGAGTTAACACAAAACTTTCTGTGGACCAGTAAGGACTCTCTAGTCTCCAGTGGATTGGAGGCTGACATAATGAAAATGAAGGCAGGACAAAAGAGTAAGTGATAAAAAACATCAGACAGAAAGCAGTAAGTGATAAAATTAGCTAATGTGTCTTTTCTGAGAGCAAATACTGTCAAACTATCCAACAGCCTGCTATTATGTGAGACCAGAAGAGAGGGAAGCTGTAGACATGCAATGTCTCACTTTGTGACTTTCAAGACATTTCACAGGACAATGTCTCAAGCAAACTAAGGACCTATGGTCCAAAGGAACCATTTTAAGTTAAATGGTTGGTGCAAATATATATATATAACAATTGTCTGACAGCTGGTTGAAAGAAGAGGTTGCATTTCAAAGTGGGTGTCTCAGAAGGGACACAATCAAAGTCTGCCTGGAAACCATTTTATATTTGTGGTATTTGAGGATCAGTCAAATGGTGGTTGAAATTTTATTCAAACTCTAGGGCATGGTAATGGTGCCATAACCTAACCTATCTAACTGGCTGTTGTTCAGCATGGGTGATGGTAGTTGACTCATCTTTGAAATATTTCACAGAGTTTTATAAATGTTCTTAAAAATCTAGAATTCCTTTGGAATAAATCTCATTTCACTGAGCATTTATATGCACAGAATCTGTCTTTATAGAATTGCCAAGCATACTCAGGTCTTTCGGTGGAAAACAATTTCTGAGGAGACTTATTTTTACCAGAGGTGTGTTAAATGGGAATGCATTTCACAGAGCTTCAGGTTTCCTTAAATGGAAAATGTCTTACCTTTCTGCTAAATACTAAAGCATAATTCGGGTTGAATTTAACAACATCATAGCCATTAGAGATGGAAAAAGCCCCTCCTCAGTTCTCTTCAACCTGCAGTTAGCTCATGGAGGGAAGTTACAAACAAAACTGTTGAAGTTACAATCTTGGCTCTGCCTGTTGGTCTCATCTTTTGGCTATTTCCTCTGAAAACAACCAGTATTTGAAGGTTCTTCGACTTGTGAGTTGGAACATACTTTTCTACATTATTCTGCTCCTATGTAAGTAATGTAAGACTGCTCCTTCTAGCATTTTAGTGTTTGTATGTTCCTGTTTGCAATCAGTCGTGGCTTGTCTGAATTTTACTGTTTGTATGAACATAATAATAATATAGGACAATCCATGGGGGAGGCCTCTTCTGTTCTTGAACAGACTTACTGTGGTGTAAGAATGACTTTTTTGGCTTTTATTCCAAATAACATAGGCTTAAAAGAAAAAACAAAACAGGTGTGCCTGAGTAAACTCTCAAGTGTTTCATTGATCTATTTGATTAAAATAAATGACTTAACATATACTAAATAAACTGACATGTGCAGACAAGGCTTTAAAATATGCAGCCCCTCCCTCTCAGAAGTTTGGCAGCAGCAGCACAGGATGATGCCAGCTGGATTACAGTCTACATGTATCAGGGCAAAGACAGACAGTGCCTTGTGATGTAGCTGTAACTCTCTAAGAAGTAAATAACCCTGGCTGTTGGCTGCTTTTGTTGCCTCCAGAGCTGGGGTCATAGAAGGGACTGAGAGTGATATTTGCCTGAATATCATTATTCAAATATTTTATCTGAAGTTAGCATTGATAAGCAGGGTTTGCATCAGCCTGGCTGACCTGGTGCTAAAGCAGGTGAAGATGAAAAGCATAAAATATCCTATGGCACCAGGTATAAAGGTGGGAGCATTGTGCATGCCTCAGCTATTTCTAAATCAATATGAAGTGTTGTCAGTCTACATACAAGTCTTCTAAAGCACAATATTGTCCTGGCCAAGTTATTTTGGTAGTTTACCTCATATGAACTGGTAAAAGGTGCTATGCTAGGATACAGTCCTATAATGTAGTAAGCTTTGCAGCCTAAATGGATCTAAGGAATGATATATTATCTGCTTTTCTTAGGAAAACAGGTGTCTCTGCATCCTGGTGACTTGTTTTGCCTATAGACAAGAAGACAAATCAAGATCAAATTGTTTAATGTGCATTAAACTCCAGATAAATGCAAGACCTTTTTAAACTTCTATTAATGCAAATAGATTAAATGTAGCTGAAACAAAAGGAAGATGTGGAAGTACTTGATAAATGTATAAAACAGAGGCATGCCTTACCATCACTAGAAACCTGGCCTTGTGTCCCTTGTGGAACATCTGTTTGTTGTTATGCGGCCCTGTTTTGGGAAAACAACCTTCAGAGCAGAGGAATACCTGTTCCATTCAAACTCCAGGAGCAATTCAATTAAAACAAGTGTTAACTATTGGAATTTATGGAGTGCTTCCTGCCTAATCTTATGAAACATAACATGTAATTGCTATGGATGGTTAAGACTTTATTTTTGTATCTGCCTGGCTGTACTGATTTAAACAGAGAAGTAACAAATTAGATTTGAGGAAGTGGCTGGAAAACAAAGGGATTAATGTGTTCCATGCAGTGATGCTGACTTTCCCAGGGCTTTGCTTATTAGCTCAAAGTGTATCACCCAAAATTCGCAGTATATCACCCAAAAGTCGCAGGCAGAAAACAGTAAAGATAATACGCTTTTTGTTTTATTTCAACACCAGGTTGATCAGAAAACTTCACACAGTTCTTGGTAAGCTGAAGTCAATGCCAGATATATTTCCAAGTGGCTCCTTCACTGGTTAGGTGTTTAAAAAAAACACAAACAAAGGGTATGGAGTGATCGATCATATGTGCAGAATACACTGTCAGACCAGCACTCTCCACAACATTTACCAACACGCTGCAGCAATGTATTACTGAGGAGTGCATTTCTGCTGACAGATTCTTTCCACCACAATTACAGAGAGAATAATGGCTGAGAAACAACACCCATATGTCCCTATTAACTTTGCAATCTGTCTAATCTGTGTACTTACAAAGCCCTCATCACATCTCAGATATTATAGTGATAACAGGAGAGATTAGACAGACTTCAAAGCTGCAAGAGAAATATGAACGTTGATTCCCAGCCATGATTAATTTGGCCAGAACCTCACACTCCTTTAATTTAATTAGGAACATAAGGAGCAATCAGAGCAGCAACAAAGCAAGAAACGGACTGAGCTGGCAGCTGTGGGCAACACGGGCTCCCCGACAGGTACAGATACTCACGTGAGATCTGTCAGGATCCTGGGGAACACACTCCACTGGGGTCATGCAGGTGATTCATTCACCATGGAAGGAATCCAAATGATTACAGCATGTGTTTTAGAACTGGAACTGTGTTAAGCCAAATGACCATCTAATAATTAATTACTAGAATTAATGACTAATAATTATAAAAATTGAAATTAATGGATCTGGCAACTGCTTGTGAGCATGCTGTCAATGTTGCAGTATGTGTAAAGCAACTGGTCTGTCAGCAAAAGAGTAAACTGCTACTGCTTCCAGTGGGTCAAGAGGAAAGACCATGCACTGTGCCAAGACTGCACCCAGCATAAGGCACTATAGGTTCGCACTCTTTTTCTCCTGGGGTAACACACTGATATGTCAATTCCTCTGGGCAGAGAAGCCACAGCAATGCTCATTTGGCCACAAAGAGAGGTGCTGTGCTGTGAGATAGCTTGTTTACAGCTTATTTATGCTTCTTATAGTGATGAAGCCCCTCTTGTCCCTCCACTGCTGCCAGGAGCAGATGTCTCACTTGCATTCCCATCTCTTGTGATTCCTGGCTAATATGGGTCTATTGCATGTACAGCATGTTCTGTTTTACCACTTGAATGCATCATATGTGCAACCTATGCATCTGTCATGCATTGGAGTCGCTTCAGAGTGGCATATGCAGTTAATCAGCCAACAGTCTGTTTCTGTCCAGCTAAGAACAGCCTGAGGGAGGTGGGTGCTGGCTGGGTGAGGCAGGTACTTTGGTTCTGGCCTGTGCAAAGTCCTGTGCAGAGACAGTGCATGTCCAGAGGCACACCTGCAACTACCTCAGCTTAATTTGCTCTGAAGTAGGTGGTATGTGATCAGTATCTTCTTCCAGTGCCTGCAGGAGGGCACCTCCACATAGTACACTTGAGATCATGTGAGCACATCTTGGTCAGACTTGCAGTGTGCAAGAAGTAAACTATATTAAAGACCTATTAAAAAAAAGGAGGGGTGGGGGAGAGGGATGCAGGTGTTACTAAATCAAATCAGAGTTGCCTTTATTCTGAAAACACATTCTTAATGGAGGCTTCCCACAGTTTTAGTAATCAGGTTGAAATTTCGGTAATTCGTTTCACGGGTCCTGGGCATCTTTGTGTGTGTCTGGCTTACCTAGAAGGCAGTCCTGACAGTTTAAGGTACATACACATCTAAAAGCTTTGAACAGCCTAGGGCATGAATTTACACTGCCTTAATCATCATATATTATCTGTCCATATTTCCTCTCTTGCCCTGGCACAAATGCAATATAACTAATGACTCTGATGCTGCAGGCTTAAGCTACCTCACACTTAACTGCAGAACAAGGACTTGCTATGGGCAGTCCTTATGGAACAGAAGTGCTGTAAATGCACATCATGGCTAATCTTAAGGTAAATCAGGTGAGACTGAACTAAAATGTATCTGGCAGAGATGACATAAAAGTGTCACATTTCTCTGCCACTTTGATTGAATCAATTTATTACCACAATTTAAGTGCAGTTTTCTTTGTACAAGCTAGTAAACAGAAATTTCAATTTTACAATTATGGGTATAATTTCCTAAGAAACATAAATCAAAACAAACCAAACATAGTAACACTTACACTACAATTAGTAAAATCACAAAGATTTTGGTTACATCAGACTTTCTTGTGTAGACAAGGCTTTGAGAGTGCATATGATTTTACAATAATAAAAACGTAGCTTGTTTCTGTTTAGTTTTTATCTTTGAGAGAGATTTTAGTGGCTAAAAGTTTCCCAAGAGAACTTCACAGTGAATCAAATTGATCATTTTTAAAAAACAACTGTGATTCAATTTCAGTATTATACATGAATTACATTAAACTTCTGGGGCATATCCATGTTCACAGTTACATGGATACCCCTTTTAGATGGTTTTATTTGAATTTTCTCTTGGCTGGAGTCAAGCACCACAGATTTTGCACCTGAATATTTAATCTCTTTACATGATATACTCAGCCAGATGGCAGGTCACAGCATTAACCATCCACTTTCCCTCCTCTCTCTATCTCCAGGAATAGTTGCCAGCAAGCCTCCTTGGTGGTCATTTAAAAAAAAAAAACAAAAAGCCCCAAAAACCTCCCTTCACCCCCCCAGAAAAAAAAAAAATCACAACAAAACACAAACAAACAAAAAACCACCAAACACCAAAACAAACAAACAAACCTAGATCAAGTATACACAGTTTACATAGAGCTGTTTATAAAAATAACAAGGAAGAAGAATGTGTCTGCAGCCATGCTGCCACATGCAGGTTCAACACGTGAAATTGTCCTGTCTGCTAAGATTTTGTCTCACCTTGAGAAGTGGACTATTCCAATGCTAGGACCTAGGAAGATAGATATAGATAACTGTTATGAACCCTTGTATGATGAAGAACTGAGGAAAGAAGTGATATGTGAAGGATATTGACTCGATGGCTGAGAGAAATGGAATGGCTCCACCCAAGATTCTTGCTCCGATGCCAGGGTGTTGGTCCACCACTGCCAAAGTGTGGGGTGTATGCATGGGGTGCTGGGCTCACCCTTTGGAGCAAGCAGGTGTTCCTTGCTTAGAGACAGCTGAGGTAGGACTTGCCTGGCCAATCTGAACATCTACAAAAGCCAATATTTAGGGAACGGCTGTGCTAATGGTGTGATTGAGTCTTTTCTTGAGTTGTCCCTGCTTTGAGCAAAAGGTTGGATTAGATGATCTTCTGAGTTCCCTCTGAACTGAGTTAAACTATGAACCAGTGATCTGAGCTGATCACTGAGCCTCCTTCCACAGGTAACAAACAGTAATAGGCACTTGTAAAGAATGAAGTCTGTTGCTCTACAGTATAAGCAGGAAATAGGCATTTTGTGTACCATGCAATGCTGCTTTTTTATCTCCGTTATCAAATGGTTCCTCTTTTATTTGGAGAAGCCCTCTCCCGTGATCATCTCAAACTCTCTTTTTTGATACTGAAATATATTCTAATACATCTCACAGCACTGTCAGTGTTATCCAAGTGTCATAGATGCTGGCAGAATCCAGGTCAGGACTAACTCATGCTGACAAAGTGCTGTGCAATTTTTGTGGAAGGCAATGAAGAGTGAGAGCAGACAGAAGTCACTGGTGATCTGCAGCATCAATTCACTGGTTGGGTTCAGTCTGTAAGCTACATTCGTTGAAAAGAATCAGTATGGAAAACTAAAGTGCAAGTTTGGAGAGCAGATAGAGGCCACAATCTTGTAATTAATTTGGAGCCATCTGTCCATTTAATGTATTTTTAGCCACATTCATCTCAGTTGTTCATGGCTATGGTGTTCTATGTATCCCCAAAGTGCTGTAGGGTAAGGCATAGTAAAAAGTGCTGATTTCACTCATAAAGACTATGAAATAAATAATTATATGGGTGGAGGAACTACCAAAATCTAGTTTCCTGTTATTCACTTGCTAGATATCACTCTTGCACATTCTCTTTCTATGGGTTCTCTAATAATGTGACTGGTAACAGTAAATTCCAGACTTCACTCTCTTGGGTTATATAAAAGAGCACTGATCACAGGCAAGTACTTAATGCTTTCTGTTCTCACTGGTACTTGTGAGAAGCAGCCAAAAAAAGGTTCTGTCATAACCATTTCATTTCGACAGGGTGTGTCCAAACTGGAGCAAATTGAATTACCAGGAGAAAGTCAGCCCAGCAGGGGTGCTGTAAAAGCAGTGATGGAAGTATTAATGCAGTGGGTCCTAGACCCTGAGTAGGGTTTTTTCTTGCTTCCTGCCCATGACCAAAGGGATTACAAAATGTGTGAAGTTTCTTAATTGAAAGGAAAAAAAAGAAAGGTGTTTTCAAGAGCTGCATAACTAATCATATCTATGGATCTCCTGAGAGAATAAGATCCCACATGTTCAGTAAGGGGTGAGCTGACCTGCATTGTCCTCCTCAGTGGGATATTGATAGCTTATATTTAATATCGTAAAAAAAAAAAAAAAAAGGCTAGGGACTATTTTCGATCTTGAGTACAGTTGATTTGATGGCAGAGATCACACCTAAGTTCTACCATCTCCCAAACCAGGCTGGTTCCTCCTCCTTATATCAATCCACCCTGTGTCCAGTATTTTCTGGGGTAGGACTTTCTGCCACACACTATATTTATGCTTGAACTGTACAGAGTATTATCATGTACGAAAGTTCAGAAACATGGCCTGGGTCTCTCATTTATTTAATTTAAATATAACTACAAGGTTATCTTCCTGTATGCAGTCATGGTAACTTATAGAAATCTTGGTGTTATTCTAGGAGAATATGTTGGATTTATTTGGCAGAGACAGAATACTTTATCATATAAAGTATAATATGCTTCTTCCATAGTTTGAAGAAGCAGCAGCAATTTGTGGAACCGATTCATCCATCAGATATAAAACTGAAGCAGCAAACTTAGACCAAATAAAATCTGAGGGGAAAATTGTACTATATTTAAGATAATTGTTTTAACTCCAAGGAAAAGTGGTGTTTGCAATGAAGCCTTAGTAATACCAAACCACATCAACAGCTTTCAGTGGTTTTGTCTCCTTTTTACCATCATATCTCTTGCTAAGAATAAAATTCAGACCAAATTTTTTAACAGACAAATTCACAACAGCTTGTGCATCAGGATGTATTTGGCAGTATCTGTCTGACAGGAATGTTTCTGCCTCCTAGAAAAGTTCTGCTACATATTCATGTATTTCCCATTGAAAGAAACCTGATTCTTGGCCAAAATGAAGCTTGTTAGCAGACAGAACAGGAGGGGTCCTTCTCCCTCCTGCACCTCTGATTATCATGGGTTTTGCGTCACACCTGATCTCTGCAAACAGATGCTCTCAAACCCAAATTACTCTGGTGCGGAAATGTTTTATAACTTGAGATATTACCAATTCATTGCATTTTTTCAAGATTGTTTTTAGACTTTTATGTAGAATTCATAGTTTGTGGGAGTTTTTTCAGCACCATCTGTCTATCAGAGGTGACTGAAAAAATCTGTGTTTTTAAAAAAGTCCAAAAGGAAGCATGAATTTTTCTTTTAACATGTTTTCTTCTTTTGACAGGGATCTCACAAATATATTTGCTATTAATGAAAAACAGAAAATGTTATTGGAAATTTTAATTTGTCTGAAAACACTTTTATTAAGGACTGATTTCTAGTTTAGTTTTCTGCTGAAACCTTGTTTTAAAACAGCTGGAAATACAGTGAGGAGAGTAGAACAATCACAGGAAGAGCTCTGATTTTTTGGGTACTGAGTACCAGCTGCTGCTGAGCTGTTTGTGTCTGGGGTCGGTGTAGGGACCAGAGATGAGAATGAGCTTCTGTATGGGTGGGAGCTGTCAGCACTTCCTTCAGAAAGGATGACAGGAGAATTAGGTCTCTAGCCCAACCTCTTGCCTATAGTAGGGCCAGCTCTGAGGTCAGACCAGGCATCTCAATACTTTGTCTAGTCTAGTCTTGAAACACTCCCAGGACGGAAGGCTGCACTGTCCTGGCAATCTGCTTAGATATATGTCTGTCTTAAGGGGGAAGAAGTCCCTGTTCATACCCAGGCTGAACCTTGAACCTCAGTCCTTTCAACTCACACTTGCTTCATCTTCACACCAAGCAGCATTGTGAAGGGTCTGGAACCATCTTCCATATATAGGTATTGGAGGTGACCTTAGGGTCCTCCTGCCAAATCCATCCCTTCTGCAGCCTAACTAGCCCAGCTCTCTCAGACCCTCCACTCCAGCTCAAACCATTACGCTGCTGCTGGACTGAACTGGCACCAGTTTATTAGTGATGCCCCTGTACTGGGGAAGTCAATAGTGGGCACAGTATGCAGATATAGGGTAACAAGCACTGAGGGCTGAAAAGCTGTCTCCTAAGTAACTGACATGTGATGAGCCTGTCACGCGTCTGAGAGACGTGTGAGATATCACTTTGCCCCCTCTGTCCCTGTGGCAGTGGCTGCTGCCATAACCCTTGGTGACAGAAAATGTATGCATGCACTTCAGCTGTGTCAGGGCAAAGGGGGCTTGACAAACAGCAGTAATGAGGAGCAGGAGAAGGCCACACACATGTCCTCCTCTCCTTCCCCAGCTATCGAGGGTGGTAATTTCAGTGGGCAGGAGGGCTGGAAAACATCAGTTCTCATGTACAGTACTTTGGCCATAAACTTCAAAGTGCTCCCCGAAAGGAAGTTGGATTGCTATTTCTGTTTGACAAACCAGGAAGCTGAGGAAAAAGGGAAGGAAGTGTTTTGACCAAATTGATCTAGCAGCTGCTGGCAGAGGTGGGCAGAGACTCTGAGTGTTCCCCATGTACTGTGCTGCCTCGCAGAGCAGGGACCAGCCCTAGTCTCCTCAGGCACACACTCCGTGGGTGTTTGATGGCTGGACACGATGGCAAATTCCCACCTGGAAGTCAGGCTGGTGATAAGATAACAACAGCCTTCAAACTGTGCAGAATTGTGGCTTCAATGCACAAGTGCTGATGAGAAATACCATGAATTAGTCATCATCTTATCAAAAATACTTTATTTATGAAAGTAACAATTATACTATACAACCTATATTGGAAGTACATTGAATAATTGCTAGAATAAATACAGGCAATTAATTCAATCTTTTTATAGAATGAGAAGATTTATTTGACATTTGAATGTTAAACCAAGCTTTAACTTACATCATAAATAGTTAAAAAGGCATAGTCAAGTTTTTCTTATTTTTACCGTTTCTCTTGTGGTTTTTTTTAATACTGTTCTATTTTGTAATCAACAGGAATTAATTCTCCAATCATTAATATTAGTATGTCTTTCAAGCAATCATGTACCTCAAGATAATCAGACAAATAAGGTAGTGTGTGTGCAGTTCATTCTACAGCAGAATCTACTCATGTCTGCATAAAAAAGAGAAGCTGAAAATGCTTCTAAGTTCTTTAAGCATCATATGCTGATTTCTGCTTTACCACAGTGCTTTTAATACCAGAATCTAAAAAGGGCAGCTGGTTTTCTGTTGCTCTTTATAAAGTATATTAAGGCTCAATGCCACATTCCTTTGGCTGGTGAAGGATTGCAGAATTTAGTCCTGAATATTATTTCTCAAAACCATGGTCCAAAATAAATGTTCAAGGCTGATTATTAGGCACCAAGGAAGTGATGAATTTGCTAAGCCTTGATGTTTTCTGATAAAAAATTGGCTTCTTTTCTGGTAGATATGCTCTAGTCAAACACAAATTTTTGGGTGCAGTACTGGGGTCTGTATTACACTGGATGTCAGAGAAGCTGATGTTTGTATTTTCTGTAAACTATATGAAGGGCACTGCAGAAGTTTTATAGTACAACACACACATTTTGAAAGTGTTGATAAGTTTTCCTTACATGTATTTTTTTTTTTAAAATAAAAAATCTGAACTATCTGCTTGATACTAGCAGATTATTAACAACTATGACTGTCAGTGAAGTCAACAGCAGTTTTGGGTGCCCAATATTTTTCCAGATCAGAAGGTTTTGACTCCTCAGGTCCCATATAAAATCAGTGGGAGTCTTCCTACAGCAATGTCTTTTCCAGTGGCATGGAGGCCTGCCTTGCCTTATGGTTTATTGTGTATGCCAGGGATATTAAGCTCTCACCAGAGAAGCGTATTTCCCTTTTACAATGTTCTCTAAATAAAAACCCCAAATTGCACATATCTACCCCTTTGGCCTTTTTTTATGCACAAATATGCTTGTATGCAAAACCTGACAATGTTGGGCCTTTCCTAATAAATGTCTTAAAAGAGCACATTTAAACACTTTTTCACAGAAATAACCATTCATTAGTTGCAAAAACGCAGAGAGACTTTTTATTCTTTCTTTTGTGAACAATATCATTTCAGGAGAAATTTGGGAGAAGAACATATGATTTTTTTGTCCCTAAATATATTTAAAAAGACTAAAGAACAAAATGTTGGGGAGGCAGCTTTTTTTGGCAGATAGTAAAATATAAAATATGTGATTTAAAAAAAAAAAAAGTTGGCTTAAAAATACAAACACAAATAATACAATAATATAAAAATACAGCTCAGCCAATGGCCTCTTAAAATTTACCTTTGGCATTACATTTGGCAGCCTAAAACAAAAGACCTTTCCTATAAACAGAACTATAAAAAAAGAGACGTTCATAAATTAGGTTGCGAGGGGTTGTAAGGTCCTTTTTCAATTCTCCAAACTCCTTTCCTTTCTGTCCACACACATAAGCATGACCAGTGAGGTATATAGAACGTAACACTGTCAGGCGTATGCACAATAAAAAAGTGCATAAACATAGAAGTTCTCCCATTTTCTTGCAAACAGGTCGAAACTGTGTGGTTTGTGTCTTCCCCCCCTTGGAAAAAAAAATATTGTTTTTTTCTTACTTTGGCAGGATGAAAATGAACCCAGAGGAATATAAGTGTCCTATTCCCAGCAGCAGTGATCCATTTCCCTTGGCAACATATGTCTGATGCCACAGATACTACAAGGTCGTTGGGTTGCTTTACAACTCTGGGTAACTTCCCATGGAAACATCATACGTCTAGCACCATGTCGTAGTGTTGTTGCTCTTTCTTCCGCCTGCCACATTTGTTGATAAGAACCATGTACAAAGTCAAAAGCATAACCCAGTAACATGCATAGAGTATTGTGCCAATGATGAGAACTGTCTGTTTTGCCTCAGAAAATGGCTTTTTTGATTCCTTGTAAATAGTGAAAATTACGCCACCTAGGAGGATTGTAAACCAAATGGAGACTGGAATGAGTCCTATAAAATTAACTACAATGGTTTTCCTTCCTGACGTGCCCCACCCTGCTTTGTTTATCGTGGCAATTGCAAACATCTTTGCTGGCAGTAAACTTGACATGTACAACACTGAGTAGAGTGACATGAAAACCATGACAATGTTGCCCCTAAGGAAGCTGGCAAAGGAAGACTTTATCAGGCCAACTAACTGAACTGTCAACAGGAAGAGGAGGATGTTCCAGATTTTTCCCCTGTAGAAGAGCTGAATGACTGTGGCGATAAGGAAAAAAGGAAAGAATCCAGTGATTACAGCTTCATAGGTCATCCACAAATGGTGCTTGTGGAACCACATTGCATTATAAAGCCACTCTCTAAAGTAGGATTTACTCCAGCGGGTCTGCTGATTCAGCCACCTGAGATACTCTATCGGTGTTTCAGTAAGGCACTTGGATCTAGCGGTGTATTTTGTTGCATAGCCCAGACTTAGCACTCTGTTAGTTAGATGCCTGTCATCTCCAAAGCTGCACTGGGAGCCCATAAATTCTTGATTGTACCAATCTTCCACAAATTCATGGAGTAGAGAGTTTCTGTACATTCCCAGGGGTCCACTGATGCACTGTACACAGCCAAAGTAGGACTGACAGGCTCTTTCTATGTTAAATGCCATCCAGTATCGCACGCTGCTCAGAAAGGAGATCCAGGAATCATATTTGTTCAAAATCTGGAAAATAAAAAAGGTTTTCATTTTAGATGAGCTCTTGAGACAGAAAATATGCACACTGGATTGATAAGGAATTTGTAGAGACTAGAGCACCATTGGACTAAATGTGGTGGGAGTCTTACTCCTGCATCCAAGTCATGGCAAACCCAGCTGTATGTTACACATACAGCTCAGCCAGGACATTGACAGGAATGGCGAGATGAAGTCTTCAAAAGTATGTTCCACCAAGATGTTCTTTTTTTCCTCACAACTTTTCCTTTCCCCACCAGGAAAATTCATTCTTTTCTGTGTCATTCTTCCTCCCCCTTTGGCCCCACTTAAAGACCTGTTGGACTCAAACATTCCTGAGAAGAGCTGGCCTTCTATTACTCTTCTCCCTGTACACATCTTTGGGACTCATGGGACTTGTTCCAACCTCCCTAAAACCGTGCAGGAGCATGAGAAAAGGTGAGCATGTGATCTTTGCCCTACATTTTTTGTATAAGACCTCAGAGGTTTCACCCTAGACTGTGTTCCCATAACCAAAACTAGGCCCTCTGAGAAACAACCTGTTCTGTCTCTGCAGTACCAGCCCTGTTACTTTGTCCCAAGACATACGATGATATTTCAGTAGAGTCTGCAGTCCTTTGGCCTGCATAAAGGTTTCAGTCTTTCGCTTCTGCGCAGCCCAAAGCTCACCTGAAGCTCAGACCTACACTTAAAATACAGCATAGACATAGTCCAGGAGTCTGAACACTCAATGGAGGCATGAGCGCCTGCAGATGCACAAGAGCGTGGCTTCGCACCCAGGTTCTCAGCACACACCTTGTGCAGGAGGATGTGGCAGGGATGGCTGTGCCAGCTTTGAACATATGTCTTCTCAGTGTGGGGATTTTCAGGGGGACCTGTGGCCTTCTACGTCTAGAAAGCATTGCCCTGCAACTAAAAAAGAGTAGTCTTTTGCTCTGATGGCCCTAATTTCTGTGAGGTTTGAAGGCCATGGGCCAATCTTGTCTCTGTTTCAATTTAATTCCAGAACATTTTAGAAGCAGCAGGCCTTGAAGACAGGCTCAAGACTGCCTCAAATGTGCTTGGTGTATGCTGGAAAATGAATTGGGGAAAAAAAAAAGCCCAGAGCCTTCATTCTGTCACCTTTCCTCACAGAGGACACATGTCCTTCCCACCTCCCTGCAGATGCTTTACTGTCACAGCTGAACCTGTACTGTCTCCCTCCACTTGTACTCACATATGCCTGGCACCTCACATGTGAACAGTGAGTGTCACACTTGGATTGTGGTCAGTATAGATATCCAACGTTATTCAGGTTTCTGTGGAAATCTTAATTTCTGGAGTTAAGAGTCACATGGCTGAAATACTTCTGACTCCTGGAGTGTTTGTTATAAATGCTTGCTTACATAGATGGTCCTTTCTTCTCCATTTCACCTAAAAAGCCCAACTGAGTATGGGGGACTGATCCTAAGACCAACTGAAATATTCATAAGCATTTTTCTTTAAAAAGTGCAGCAGAAGGAGTTGTCTCAAAAGGCACCAACAGTATCTTGCTATAGTTGTCAGCCAAACTTGGCAATGCTGGAAAACCTGACAGATGTGGAGTTAGTCTGACCTGGGAGTTTTCCATTGCCCTGCCTCACAGAGATGCAGGGGAAACCCAGCAATACAGAGAGTGCATAGTGCACAGCATTTCTAAATGGCTTTTATTTCTAACAATCTTGGCTGTCAGTAGTAATATAATAGAAGTACTTGAGGTGCTGGACATGGCTTTGGGAGACCTGTTCTCAATTTCCTGCTCCCCTATAGTTTTGAGTTGATACCTTGGGCAAGTAGTTATACCCAGAGACTCAAAGATGCCACAAGTCCTGACAATGCCAGTGCCCCACTTTTTACATATATGGGGCAGAATAATATTTGTTTGTTTGCTGTGGTGTTAAAACCATACAGTGCTCACATCCAAGAATAAGAGTTCCTGTTCAATGAACAGAAAGATCAAGGTATGATAAGAGCCTCTATAACAATATCAAGTGTTATATATATACATATAATCTATACACATCTGGTACCTTCAATGTCATTGCAGGCAGGGAAATCTGTTACAATGCAAATAGTTGCTGAAACCCCTCTGTTAGTGTGAAAATTATTGTACTCACCTGCACATCACCTCCAACTCCTCCAACCATTGGATCTTCTTCTAAAACCTTTACCATCTCCACTGATGAGGCTGGATCAAGCATTGTATCTGAATCACAGACCTACAAGTAAAACAAAACCAAAAATGGGTTAAGGAGTACACTAGAGAGGAAAATAAAAACCGTGTGAGTGGTTTATAATTACTCTAAATGCATATTCTCCTGAATGCAACTAAATCTGACTTTGGAGATTGCACTGATATTTCTGTTAAAGGCCGCTTGTACCAGGCAACAAGGAGTGGTGCTGAATGAAACAGAAAGCTTGCTAAGGCTGTGCCCACAAAAAATCCTCTCTTCTGTATCAGCTCTGTTTGTTTTACTGGCACACTGGGATAGCTTCTTCAAATAAGATATGGGGCACTGCAGAGTAAGACAATGTTTGTGGGTGTACAGCAGATTCCTGTTGAGCCCTAGCGTAGGGTTTTCCTGCACCAGCTGCACTGTTGGAGCAGCCTGGTCAAATGTTACCCGCTGCCATATGAGGGAAGGAGTGAGGAGTTAAATTCCAGGCACTTGTTACAAAAAAAAAGAAAAAAAAAAGTCAAGTAGGAGTCTGGGAAGAAACCTAATAGTTCTTTCACTCACAGAAGGCTTTAGCAATTCATGTAAAATATGTATCTTGGATTCCAGCACAAACTCATTTTTAATTTTAGACTTATAGTGTGTTATTAGTAGTGCAGGGATTTGACATTTGATATATAGAAATTATTTGCTATTTTTCTCTGGCATTCTAATAAAAAAATATGTAAGGCCAGAAGGATTGAGTTCTGAAGTTCAGTACACCACGAGACCAGGGCAGAAATAGATGACACACACAAGGCATTTCAGCTACACAAACACTCCTAGTCAACTAAACACTGTGTACATTAGGAAATTGGCTTTCCCCTGGAGAGTAGGAGGAGGGCTCAGACAGGCTGGCCGGTCTGCGAGGCAGCTGGCATTGCTTTCGTTTGCTCTGCGAACGGCACGGGCTGCAGCCTGTTTAAAACAAGTGGGTGTCTCCTTGTCACAGTTGCTGGTGCTGAAAGCATTGCCCACATCATTTCACAGACGCCCAAGAATTGGAGCAGAGACTGTCCCAGAAACACCCCTCTGACTGGATGAATCCTGACCTACAAATTCTCATACAGCTTCCAGTTTGTCCCCACATTGATTCCCCTGACTTCAGATGGGGTTGGCAGGAGCTAAAGTCAGTAGCTCTGCATGAACAACACATTAAGACAGATTCTGCTGAGGCTTTGTATCAAGTATCCTAATTTTGGTGTCCTTTCATGCAAACTTTCTATTCAACCTAAGCCCTCTCACTCCAGGGAGCAGTAACCTTCATGTCTGGCTTATAAAAGGGGGGGAGAGCATTTTGAGGCTCTGCTATAAACCAGACTCAAGAGGAGAGGTTACCCAGGACAGTCAGGCTGCATAACTTGGGCTGCAGCCGGGAGTCTGCCAACATGCTCCCCTCCATGCTCACTCAGAGGGGGCCAAGAGGATAAAGGTGATGAAAGCTCTCATATTTCTGTCAGGAGAAAAGCCACAAGAATATCCAGCTCACACTAACTTCATGCATCCATCTTTCCTCAAAGGACTCATTTCAAGGAACACCTTTGTAACCTGGACAAGGCGTGCCCCCAGTTTTAGTGGAAAGCTGTCATCAGTGGCAGAAAATAATTCTACTGGGGAGAGGAAAGGATGCCTGTATTTTTAACAGGGGCTTCCTGGAAAGACCTGCTGCTGAGTGTTTTGCATAGGTAATCTAGTTTGTTGAATTCCCAGGCTGCTCAGGCAGCGTTAGGCATCCCATTTCTTGTGATCATGAGTGGTGGGTTTGGATCAGCTCCCTCCCCAGCCCCTCTGCTTTCCCACCACCATCTGTCACTTAAGTAGTCCCCACCCCATCAGATGCATTTATCTATAGCAGAAAGGCCTGCCCATGAGAACCCTCACTAATATGAGATGAGAAATCCTTATTTACAAGTTACCATTACATGTCCTGAGAATGCCAGCACAGTGGATATTACTGGGTTTCTGGAACAAACCTAACAAGCCATCAGTTTTCATCTGGTTGAGGTTTTTTCATGTGAAAGAGGACACTCCCAGAGAAAGACAGACACTTAGGAACACAAAACACACCAAGGTCTGCCGAGCCAGGGGTGCCCCAGGACAGCCCAAGAGGCAATTTGCCATCTTTCCACATAAGAGCTGAGTGACCTAAAAATTACTGCCTTGGGTCACAGAGTTGCATGAAAGGGATGGTTGACCTTAAGTGAGCAGTTCAGATACTTTTTGTAGCCAGTGACAGCTTATCCAAGGTGCTCTGAGAAGTTCATGTTGTGCTGGACTGTCCACACAGGTACCTCCGTCAAACCAAGATGAATTACACACTGGCTGCCCCAACCAGCTCTGCACTGATGATACCTGCCAGTTTAACTCCTCCACCTGATTACTTGCAGACCAGTAACCTCCTCCAGGATGGATATAAGCCTTCACAGCAGTTTCAGGTATTTAATGAGACACTAATAAGCAACAGCTTGGTATCTGCACTGGTCTGACAGCTTATGATTGCTTGTCCATAACCAAAGTGTCTTTTAAGAACCATACAATTTCATGGCCTACAATTTCCAGGTGGGCAGTTGTGCTGAATGGTCCACTTTTTTAAGTGTTTGATCATTGATGCAGATTGCTTAGCCCTTAAAATGTTAGGCCTGTTTAAAGTAATTTACCCTGAGTCCCCCTAAAGAACCATTTAAAATATCTCAACCCTCATTCATTCATAAAACGAAGCCACATTTTAGCCGCATTGCTTCATGACTGTGTAGTAGCCAGCGCCATCAAGGTGCTGCATTTCTATTACACATGTGACTGTAGGTATGATTCGGGAATTAGTCATTCCTGCAGACTTTGCTCACAGCAGCATTACAGTCCCTGACAAATTCGTTAGGACTTCAAAGCCTGGTCAGGAGTGTTAACTGACCAGAAATACCTCTTCCATTTTCTCAGTTTGAACTATGACTGTTGAAATAGAAACATTTTTTCCAGGTTCCCTGAAAAATGCAAGAGCTAGACTGAGGTAGGAAACTTGCAATGAATCAGCTTCCTCTCTGCTTTCTGTCTCTGCAATCTGGTAATTCTGTATGAAGTGATTATAAACCCATGCTAAGAAAGAAAATGAGCATTTTTATCCCCTCATAGTTCCTCACAGCACAGAATCAAAGTGCAGACAATGGAGAGCTTAAACCCATTGTTTTCAGAGAGTAAATCAGTTTCAGTTTGGGAAGTGGTAGGGGACGGGTTTTAAATCTTCGCCTTACTCTCCCAGCTCCAATAACAGAGTGGTTCCTGGCATTCTTCAGTTCCTGCCCCTCCTGTGCATGGAATAATCGCTGCTCTCAGCCCAGCTACTGGCAGCCTCTCCATATCCCTTGGACACTGTGCACGTGGATGCTGTGCTGTGAGGAGTGTGCACACACCCACCCACACAAGGCTGGGCACAGACCCCAGAAACACATATGGCTCAGCCATGCAGCTGCCCTGAGCCAGCAGAAAGCATCTCACTGGGAGCTGCTGCTCCACTGGAGGAGACTGCTGGATGCTCTGAATTTAGGAAGAAGGGGGAAGTGGGAAGAAGTGAGGATAGTTAATTAGGAAAGAAGTGAGGATAGTTAATTAGGAAAATCACCTCATATTCAGCGGGATTAGTCAAATGAGCCTTGTTGACCTTGACTGATAAGGAAGGGACCTCAGTGTCCAGCTGGAGATCCTGATCCCACCCTCCTTCCTCCATTCATGACCTCTTCCCCTCCACATAATCAGCAGAGCTGTTTGCAGGAGTGAGAAGCGCTCCCATGTAAGTAAGGCAAAAACATAGACAATCATTCAGGGGATCCAAGGCAGCTGAAAAGAAATGTGCCTCTGCTGCTTTGGAAACAGGGAGAGAGGACCCAGCCTAATTCATTTTTAAGTGAATAGTGTCATAAGGGCTTTAAAGGCCAAGTCACAGTGAGTGAGGTAATGCAACCGTAAGTGATGAAGCAAAAGCTCCTTCAGGCTTTAGCTAAAGAAATCTTTCTTTCAAATCTGCACATTGACCCTTTTATTTAATACTCCATACAGCCTTTGATGCCTTTAAAATATCCTCATATTTTTTACAGACTCCACCACTGCTCTGAGATATTTCCTAGTGCCATCAAATACCTGTCTGTGTGCTTGCATATGGGGCCACTAACAACCACACAAAATAAAGCCTTATCCAAAATCTTGACCTACAGGAACAGAGATGGGGTGTTCAGGAGGCCACTGGCTTTGTCTGAAGCAAAACCATTTGGATGAGGGAGCAGTACTGGAGGCTGGAGAAGGATTTTGGATTTCTCCAGTAGCTGGTGCACAGATTTAACATAGTCACAGATAGACTGGCCATTTTAAAAGCTAGCAAAATACCCTTTTAACGGTCAAGCTGTTTCCAAACAGACTGAAAGGAGCACTGTGTTCATCAGGGACTAGGATGGCCTCTAACATGCTGCACAAAATATACAAAAGCTGCTTTCTTTCAAAGTGTGTTTGAATTGGCACTGACCTGATGCTCTAATACCTACCTGTACATAATCCACGCTTCTCCCCAGTGCTTTGAATGCTGTGTACATTACTTCTCTTTTTCCACCCCATTTCTGCATGATGCAAACACTTTTGTTGGACAGGACCAGCTGAGATACGTGTTGCATGCTCTCTCTGTGAGACTCATCTGTCTCACCCGGACCTTTGTCATGGAAGTTATTACTCCAGACATAAGTGGCACATGTGTCCCTACCCATGATTTCAGTGAAAATGTCCATCATGTAAACGTCGTCTTCTGAGTTCCCATCAATGACCATAACAACTTTAATTCCAGGGTAGGTCAATCTTTTCACAGAAAGTAAACATTTTCTTAAGTAGTCAGGATCCTCTTGATAGGCAGCAATACAAAGGGCAACTGTTTTGTTCAGCTTGATTGGAGTCTCTAGCGACCGTTTCATTTTCCTGTGCTCTAGGTAGGCAAACAGGCTTTGGATGATGAGATGTGATGCCAAGATAGCACCATAGAGTCCAAAGGAGAAGTAGTAGTTGTCTGTTTGGATGAACTGGTAGCCCACAATGTAAGCAGCGGTGATTCCCAGCAGGAGGGACACCCCGAAGAGTGTGGTTCCAAGTATTCTCAGGATACATATAAACCTCTCACAATACATCTGCAAAGAAGTAAGGGAAATTGTTAGCAGAGCCACAAGTTGCTGATAGAAGACCTTATAAGGGATGCATGTGGCTACAGCATAGAGCTCAGTGTCAACAGATACACCCTGAGCTTCTAGCTCACAGACTTACAGCATCACCTTGCTCAACTCAACATCTCTTTGCAGTACTTTCTCCATGGAAAATACAATCCAAATACATTTAATATAGCAGAGATGTTTGTTATTTGTAATGTCCTCACAGAAGGTGCTGTCTGTGCTGTCAGGACCTTATTTTGGCAGCCTGGGCTTGTTGGATGAGACACTCTGTCATATTACCCTAAGGGGGTTGGAGAAGGGGCTTTTGGGCCACCACTCGCTTCATACAGCCACAGGCGAGTGGAACAGCTGAATGTCTGGGCAGCCCCTCCTCATCCCCCATCCATGTCATGACTGCATCCCACCCTGAATTGTTTCTGTCGCTAAGTTATGTTTGCAAAAATATTGGAAAGACATTCTTAAAACAGATGTCTGACTATATTTATAATTTTTAAAACAGATGTCTGACTATATTTATATTTATATAATCAGACATCTGCTTTAAAAAGTCTTCTCAATACCATTGCAAAAATGCATTATTCATACATTTGTGTACATAGATATATGCACACGTGAGTATGTGTGTATAGGAGCTAAAGCTTGACTGAGATTAAGTCTGTGGCAAAAATATGCATAAATTTAACAGAGCCAAGAGTCCACCCTGTACTCAGAAATTCATTAGGACATCAGTTGCTTCTGAACACTTCTACATATTTAGGTTACCTGGCTGTAAAATCTTCTAACCTAAGCTCTGGGATGTTGAGGAACTGGCTGGCATGGAGGGTGCTCTGGTGTTCTTGAGACAAACAATGTAGACAGGCAGAGAGGTGGACTATATTGCTACCTAACTGCTTTCTGTTGACAATCACATGAATCATTTTAAGCAACAGCTCTCTCAGATTTACAAGAAGTTAATGACAATGTTTTCTGTCAATAGATGCATTTTATGTGAAGGACATACAATAGATAATGTCTGTTTAAGGCTAACTGAGCAAGTGTGTTGCTCATGCTTGACTATTTTGCTGAATTAGGTCCTCCCAGAATAATGGACTCAATATTTGTGTTTTCTTGCTATTATTCATATTTTCCCTGCTGCTATCATCTTGCTCATTTGCTGATCATATTTGTTTCACCATCTGTTGGCCAAAGCTGAAGTTGGAACAGGACATCCTTACATCATATATGTTTTTAACTCTTACTTGAAAAATTGCTACCAAGCTTCAGCAGCATAGCTGTCATCAATTATAAATGCCTGAAAAGTTACAGGCTTGAAATAAAAAAAGTCAACCCAGAATCACTTACAAAATAAAAATAAAATGAGGCGAGCATGAAGTTTGAGGTTACAAAGACTCTGCCTTTTTTCCACTGGCTATTTAGGGTCTTAAATTTCCAGACAGGAGGAAGCCTCTTAAGTGTGTATTTGGAGGCACTGTAAAAGAAATCAGACCCTATCTTTATGACTTCCTTGAATACTTATGGTTGGGCTCTGACAGGTGCTGTAATCATCCACCACCAAAAGGGACCATCCCTCCTCTGGCCTGTCTGAAAATTTTTCACAGTAGGGGTCATAAAGAAGCCTAATAAAAGACAGCTTATGCTTACCACCACTATATGTGAACTAAACCCCAGTGCCCAAAATAGACTTGTTTTAGAAAACAGATTAAGTAATGGATCCCCTCTAGATCACCTTAAAATCAAATAGCCTGTGCGTTTACTAATCCCTTAGGCATGCAAAATGTCACAAACATGAAGGTAAATATCTCATTAATGGTGCAGTTGTACTCTGCTTTCCCATTTGAGGTCCACTATTTCTTTTCTCTTGCCAGAAATAGAATATTCATATTAATGAGAAGGAGCTAAAGTCTGCTTGCATTAAGAATTATGTGGCTGAAATAAATGAACCACTTCTACGGGTAGAGGTCACAGGATTTAAATTAATATCTGGAGTGGTTACATTTGACTGACTATATACTATACCAGGCATCTTTTATACTAATTTACTATTGCTTTTCTCTACCTATGAAGAGCTTCTTCAAAAAAGGAAAAAAAAAAAAGTAATTCTCTGATCTTGTCATTATAGGCCAGCTCCCCTCTGTTGCAAAAACCCAGTCTTTTAAGTTCAAGAAATGGATTTCTGGTGCTAATAAAACAGCAATTTTTTCTATCCTTTCACTGACATCCGTATGAAAATAAATGGTGTTTTGATCTAAATTCCTGGCTTTCATCAAAGAAACTTTCCTCTTTGTATGTGCAATTGAGGTTTTTATGTATAGTCTTTTAACTGACTGAATCTCAGGGAAACTCTGGAAAAAGTTGCTCAATATTCTCAAGCTTTAACACGTGAGCTATTGACAGCTTGCCCAGCAGAAATGATCTTTATCAACTTGAACATGCCCAAACAATGGCAAAGAAGCCAAAAATTCTCCACCCTGCTCCAATAATTGAGCCAAGAACTTAAAAGGAAATGATGCTTGTACAAGTCTGGGACCAAAAATGAACTGCTGAGTCAAATATTAGCACCAAGAGTAGAGAGTAGTTGCATTAGAGATTTTAAGGTCAGACAGTGCTGTTATGAGCACCTAGCCTGGCCTAACACAGTGAAATGTAATAATTCTATTTTGCAATTTGGGCACCTAGATCCTTTACAGGTACCTTCACTTAACCCCATCGTGCTGAACCCAGTATGAGCTTTATGCCGCTTCCAGCAAACAGTCTCGAGGTGTGTATAAACAAGATGAGTGTATGTAAAGAGACTTCAAAGTCTACTATTGAGCAATTTGTTGTCATGATGTTGCAGTTGTGTATGTTCATGGATGGAACTGAGCAGCACTCACTAGCACATCTAATAGAAATGAAATGTGAAAGCCATATGCTAAATCCTAATGCTGTGAGGCTGTTGCTGATTCAGACCCACATTTTGATTCATCAACCAATTTCAAGTGTATGTGTGCCTTTGAGGGAGACAGTGTACCTTTCTTTGGATGCTCCTATGGAAAAGAATGGCCAAGAAATGAACTCTTGCATGTACTTGACATCAGAGTCCACCTAGTGAACTGTTTGGCATTAAGTCTCTTTTTGTACCCTGATAGAGCCACAAAAATAGTATTTTTTTGTCACAGCCATGATGAAGGAGAACTTAGTCTACATTAATATTAAAAACTGGCATGACTAAAAGTTGTAGTCTCCTAACATTATTTTCAGAAAAAAAAATCAAGTTAACAAATCACTGATACCTACCCTGTACATATAATGATTGGAGTATTAACTGCAGCACTAGAGATCACACTCCTTTCTCAGACTGAATAATTCCTTAGATCTCAAATTAGAAGAACATAGCAAAATATGTTTCAGTTCTCTATATTCTGAAAAATATTTAGGCTATCAGTTAACTGTACTTTTGGTACACTGGTCTAACTTTAATAAGATCTAGACACTTGACTGAAATTCAGCAGGTTCTTATGTCCTGCTTTAGACCGTGTCTTTCCTCAGCAAAGAATGCTGGTGACTTCCATGGTAAAGTACCACCCCAAAATCCTGTAGCAGTCGGTCCATATGGTTATTAATCAGCTTTCATGCATACCAGAGAGTAACAGAATCTGAAAATAGCTCATCTCTCTGCAAAGTCAGGAGGCAAAGAGTAAAATAACCCACTGCTTTGGTTATTAATAGATCAAGAAAGTAGCAAACAGAATAGAGGCAAATACATATCCAGAAAACCTATGTGCATTGGTGTCTGAAGACATCAATACTATCTGTGGTCTCTTCTGGACCCTCTGTTGTGTAGCTGCTACAACAAAGGAAGCAATCAGGTGGTGCCTGGCATCTGCTGAAACCAGAGACTGATGGGAGGTCAGGCTGAAGTTAAGTTTGTCTGTCACGTGGGATACAGCTCACTATATCATCTCTGTCAGAAGTCACCTCTAATGCACAGCACTCAAATGTTGCCATGTAGTACTTCTGGACAGCTTTTCCCCAGAAGATTAAAATCAAGAGGAGGAGACACAAAAAGTTTGTACATAACATGTAATGATTTGGAATGTTGTTTGAAAGAATTCTCACCTATTAATGCCAAACACTTGAAGATATTTTAAAAAATACCAACCATAAGATGCAAAAGTCAGTATCTGTCCAGGAGACAATAGTACAAGTTCAATCACAATCATGCTCATTTTTTGCCCGCATTGGATCTGGCCAGATGGAGTTAATTTTTCACAGAGCAGCCCTCATAGTGGTGTACTTTGTAGGTAGCAAGCTGTTGAGAACACACCAGTGTGTTTTGACTGCTGCTGAGCAGTGCTCTCACAGCATCCAGGATGTCTCTCCAAGGTTTCCCCCTCGCCAGTTTGTGAGGGGTGGGCAAGATCTTGGGAGGCGACATCACCAGGACAACTGACCCAAACTGACCAAAGGGATACTCCACACCACATGACATCCACTCAGATATAAATGCTAAAAGGAAGAGAAGGTGGAGGCATTTATTATGACTTTTTTTTTTCCAGAGCAACTGCTACTTGTATTGAAGCACTACTTCCAGGAAAGTGGCTGAATGTCACCTGCTAATGAAAAGTAGAGAAAAAATCTTTTGTTTTCCTTTGCTTTCATACACAGTCTTTGCTTTCTTAAGATGCCTTTATCTCAACTCACAAGGTGTTTTTCCATCTTATTTTCTCCACCCACATCCTGCTGAGGAGTAGAGTGATAGAGCAGCTGGGAGGGCACCACGCAGCCAGCCAAGATCAACCCACCACAGTCCCCTTCACCTATAAAGGTTCAAAAGAGCTATGTGTCTCTCTAGAAATCTAGGGCTATGGTCATATCAGCAAATAGTCAAATATTACTGGAACAGATCTGCAAAGAGGAACACCTGGTGCTGAGGGCCCAAATCCACCCTCCATACATTTTCATCACTCCGGGGACTAAAAACCTGAAAAGTGTACCCCAGGGGTGCAGTTTGCAATTAGTTCATTCGAGAGGAATCCAGTTTGGGTGCCCAGTGATTGCTTTGCAGTAGAAACTCAAGCAATTTAGTTGGAGGGGGGACATTGTAGCGTTGACTTCAATAGAACACTCTTGATTCAAAAGAAAGTGATAGTAGAAATCAACCTCATATATAAGATCTGCAGAGCAGATTTTTCTGCAATCATTGTTGAAACCGGAAGTGCTGAACACAGAAAACCTTTGAAAATATCTCATTTTTACATGTCTGTATGGAAGGTGAATTCTTGAATATCTACTGAACCTTACTGCTGAGGCTTTGGATTCAGCAAAACATGTAAGTTTGCCATTAAAGGCAAGCGTGCACTTAGGTATTTTGGAGAAGAGGGAAATCAGTGAATAATTTACCTTGCAGTTCTGTAGTAAGGACATGAAAAAAAAATCTTTCTCTGCAAAGCTACTACTTCTGGGACACTCAAGATAAAAATGTATGTATGTGTGTGAGAAATTTATTATAGAGATTAACATCACTTATGAAGGTGGTTAGATGGGTCAGTGCTTAACCATTTTATTTCTTATATTAGGGAATCTAGGAGTGGATCAGGACTCAGGCAATTTGGATTTGGTTCCTACTGTTGTCATTCACCTGTTGGGTAACCTTATGTAAGTGAATTCACCTCTCTGTCTCAGCTTCCTCACCTGTAAAGTGGGAATCATGATCATGCAGCAAGTTTTTGGAGGTCTACAAAATCCTTCATAAGGCCTACGTTACTGAAATTTTGTAATTTTACTCTTTCTGGTGTGATATAGGATCCACCAGTTCTCTAGTTACCCAACACAGCACTTCCTATTCTCCTTGCCTATATTCACCTGAAGGTACAGTCAGTAGGGATTTGCCTGTAACAAAAATGCAACCCCTATCCAGCAGGATGCCTGAGATCAGTGAGGTTGGCACCATAAAAGCCAAAACACATGGCTGTAAGTGCATACAGCTATCAAGGGCTATTTTGCACACAACCAAAGGAAGAATGCCATCTTTACAAGACTTAAAACCCTCCTACTTAATTATGAGAATAATAGCATTGGCTTCAACAGAGCAGCTGCTTCAATGACATGAGTGTGTGTGACTGTGCTGCACACACTGTATCTGGCCCTACATACATATACTATATGTGCATACACGGTGCTGGAGGCTTACAATTTTTCAGCCAATATTTAGATTCATTATTAGCCCTATTTTAGTGGCAAATTAAAACACTTATCCTTGGAGTACAAATGATTCTAGGTACACATTAATTACTAGCCTAAAGTAGCTGTACAGATTGCCTCTTTTATTCTACAGCCTGCAGAGAGGAAACTGAGAAGTTATGCTCCATCTGTACATATTTATTACAGCAGAGTTACCATATCTGGTACTTTTGGTTATTTATCACTTCCAGATTTTGTTATGCTATTGATCTTCTGGAAAGGGCACACATTAGACTAAAATTAACTCTAAGGTTAAGTTTAAAGTAAAGAAGAGGATTACTAATGATGACAAAGTGTATCTCTATGCACAGGCTTTGATCAGCGAATCAAGAATCTCCTATCTGTTCAATGTATGTTTCCCACTAAACTGCCCAAATTTAGTCTCTTACAGGTTGAGTAACCAATATGGAATGAATTTTACAGCTGCTGGTTGGATTCGACCCTAATGTAGATAGCAATACAATTGTTAAACTAACAAAAACAAACAAAACAAAACAAAAATCCCAGACAAATGCTCTGAGAAATAAATGAATAAAATCATATTGATATTCAGATATTTTGGATTGTGATTAAATAAAAATCTAGTTTAGGAATATTTTCTGGTTCCTGGTTATGAAGTCCATGGGTGCACAAACTTGACTATTTCTTTACTTAATCCAGCAAATAAATATTTATTTGGTGTACACAGCCTATTATCTTGCAATTTGATTCCAAAGCACAGGTCATACCTTGTTAGACTTAGTCAAGTCCCACTACACTGAATGGAGGACTACTTTGCTGCTTTATACACTAATCCTGAATAGCAACACACTGAAGCAAATGTCCTTTTATGCCACAAATATGAAGAGATGAGGTTTTTTGCTAGTGAACTTGCATGGAAAACTCCACTGAGTCCAGCAGAGTGTTCTTCCCTACTGAGAAAACTTTTCCCTAGGTTTTTCTGTGCTTGCATACAGGGTAAGAAAGATTTACTACACTGAAATAAAATCCTGGATTTATTGACACTAGAGACAAAACTCCTCTAGCCTAGGGGGTGGTGAATTTTGCAGTTTTTCAGGGAAAGAGAATATATTTGCCATCACCTTCTGATGAAGTAACCTAACCAGTCCCCAAAAGAACCCCTGAGGCACCCACGTTACACACAGTGTGTGCTTTTGAAAAAGTGCATGGGTGCCAATGGAAAAATGATCCTTGAGGAAGGAGGCTATGAAGCCAAATGAAATTCAGAAGAGCAGCTAAGCCCTGGGATATGTGGGATCACTGCAGCCCTGAAGAATCACAGAATTGCCGGGGTTGGAAGGGTCCTCTGGAGATCATCCAGTACAAACCCCCTGCCAAAACAGAGTCACCTGGAGCAGGTGACACAGGAATGCATCCAGGTGGGTTTTGAATGTCTCCACAGAGGGAGACTCCACGACCTCCCTGGACAGCCTGTTCCAGTGCTCTACCACCCTCAAGGTAAAGAAGTTCTTCCTCACGTTGAGGTGAAACTTCTAGTGCTTTAGCTTATGGCTATGTCAACTCCTGTTGGCACCACCGAAGAGTCTGGCACCATCATATTGGCACTCGCCTTTGCGATATTTATGTGCATTGATGGAATCCTCTCTCAGTTTTCTCTCCTCTAGACGAATAAGACAACGCCCATCAGGAGTGTTGTACTACACTGGGGTCCTTTCGGGGCAGGGAAATGGGGGAAATTCTCTCTCAAGGTCCATCTCGCCCTCCTGCCAGCACTGCCATGGAGTCTGACGAGGTGGGTCCCGGCCGCTCCCGAGACAGGAGCCGCCGCTCCGAGCGGTGCCGGGCAGGGCCGTGCGGCCAAGGGACAAGACCCGCGGTGCCGCGCAGGTTTCCGCGGGCGGTGCCGCTGCTGCGGGGCATCCCCGGCGGGCGGGGGCGGCGGGGGCGGTGCTGCCGCGTCACGGTGGGGCGGGGGACGGGGGATCCCCCCGCCGCCACGTCACGGGGGGCGGCCCCGCTCCGCTCAGCTCCGCTCCGCTCCGCTCTGCCCCGCTCCTCCCGGCCGGCCGGCGGGACCGTGCGGGACGGCACGGACGGGACGGGACGGGACGGGGCCGCCCCAGCCTGCGCTGGCGCTGCCTTCGCCCCTGCCGTGCGACCCTCCCTCGGCCGGCCCCGCTGTGGCCGGGGGGCGCCCGCCGGGGCGGGGCGGGGCGGGCAGGCGGTGCTGGAAGCCCCCGGGCAGCCCCCGCCCCCCGCATCCCGCCTCTGCCGGCCCTCCCTCGGGAAGCGCGGAGCCGCGGCGGGTCGGGAGCGCTGGTTTCCCCACGCCCGCCGCCTCGCCTCCCTCCTCGCCTCCCTCCGCTCGGTCCCATCCCTCCCGCCGCCCCGGCCCTGGATGCACAGACAGGGGACGGCTGGAGACAATCTGGCCTGGGCTCTCAGCTGGTCTCGCCTTCCCCTCTGGGCTCAGTGGGGCAGCTGCGCAGCCTGTGCTCGATTTTATTTTAATTTGGGGGTTTTGGGGGGCGTTTTGGTTTTGGTGGTGTTTTTTTTTTCTTCCCCCCTTCCCCATGATCTTGGAGCTCAGCAATGCCTTAAACGGATTACACGGAGGAGGGGTTGAAGCTGAAAACCTCATTCATCCTCACGACGAGGATGAATTGCTGAAATAGGTGTAGCGTAGGAGCCGGTAAGATCCTCCCCCAGCCCCACTCGTATTCTGGGGATCTGTTTCAGCTTTCCTCCCTTGAATAGTGGGGATGGGAGGAGGGGGTCGTCTGCTCTCGAGCTGACAGAAGCGTAATCATAAATCACCTACCTTGTTTGTCCTTCTGTCCTTTGGTCATAGAGGGGCTCCAGCCAACTGTGTGGTCTCACGTACCGTTGCTCCCGCTGAATAGTTTCCAAGTTTGAGGTAAAAGATCAAATCGCACTTTTCAGGGACTTACTGAGACGCTCAGAAATAAAAAATAATAATAATAAAAAAATTCTTTTAAGGCTATTCAGTCCTACTCATTTTCTCCCACGTGTTTTCACAATTATCATGTATTTGTCTTTCTCTGCTTGAGGTTCTAGCTCAAAGTCGTGGGATTTTTTCCCTCCAAATAATAGTAATAATAATAATAATAATAATAATAATAATAAAGAATTAATAAATTAGGAGTTAGTTTCTCGTGGTCGAAGCTGAAGATCTTATTTCAAACCCAGCTAGCCAGGAGCCTGGAGAAGTTGCAAGGCAGCGTCTGAAAGTTTGAGAGATGTACAGCATCAGATAAAGTCTCTTTGGTGATACCTTGCTGCCCGCGTAACTGTTTCAATGAGGTTTCTCAGCAGCAGCAGCAGCAAACGGGTAATATTTTCCAGACGTCTTTTTCTTTCCTGCTGCTGCTGCTGCTTTTCTGCCTCTTCCACGTTATGGGGTCTTTTAACAAGTGAGACTTGAGTTGTTTTAATAGGCGGAGGATGGGAAGAAGGAGGGGAGGGAACTCCCGTAAGGAGGAAAAAAAAAGCAACCAACCCTGCCCATTGAAATGATCTCAGCCAAGGACCAGTTCAGCGTCAGGAATTTAATTAGCTACTTGCAAATTTTGCAGAGAAATGCAATACACAGATGTTACCACCAACTGGTTTCGTCTTCATGCCCCGCAGTCGGGGGAAACCCCCACTTGCCCCACTCCCTGTATCCCTGGGCTTGGGGTGCAGGACTCCTCCCTCCCACCGCCACTATTCGGATGGGAGTTGTTGCTGCTGCTGGTTTTTATTAATAAGGGAATTGCCTCTATGAATGGATGAACTTTGCAGTTTTCAATCCTGCTTTACCCATTCACTCTCGGGAACATTTGTTGTAGTAAATACCCAGGGAAGCTCACACTGACCTTCATACCCATGCCTCTCTCGGTAAAACAAGCCGGGAAACACATTAGGCCATTTGAAAACTGGAAAACTGTGTTGTGGGCTTTGTTTTGGTATTTTGTTTGGGGGGTTTTTGTCCTGTTTTGTTTTAAATCAGAAATGTCCACTCTTCTCTGTCGATGGTTCCCGGTTAGCCAGGGCCGCCAGCAGCTCACAGCGCAACCCGCTGCTGCTTGCCAGCAGCTTTCACTCGCTCCTTGTGACTCCGTTGTGCCTCAAAGGCGGGTTTCCCCGATTTGGAGCCCTCGTTTCCACTTGAAATGATACAGGAAAGGCACTGGGTGGCACTGTTGAGGCGAGCGGAGCAGCGCGGGGTCCGCGAACTGCGGGGCCGGTCTGGGGCTGCGGCGTCTCGCCGTGCCCTGGCGGGGACCCGCGGGGGAGGATGGCGGGGATTGGCTTCCCGTTCCCCCGTGCTGTTTGCTCAAGGACCACAAAGGTCGCTGCTTTGAGGCGTCGAGCCCACAGAGGGAACCATGTCCAGACACCGTTGGGAAATCCGGAGGTGACTCTTCGGCGAGTTATCGCCTGTCGTTACCTTACGGTGTGGGAAAACTTCGGAGCCCTCTGGGGGTTTCTCATGTGCAAATAAATGGTTTAAAGTCGGTGGTTACCTAGACTGGAGGTTTTTTTGGGAACCTGCCCTGTGGAAGTGGTTAAAGCACAGGTGTGCTCAGTCACTGCTACGGGAAGAGTGGCTTTAGGATGTGCACCGTGTTGAAGCCAAGATCCTTGAATGATCCGTTGGTCCCAAATAGCAAGTCTGATGGTAGTTTAAGTCAGTGTTGTGAGCAGTTTTAGCCTGGCGATGCCAGGGATAGCAGCTGTTTCACTCTATTCCTCACTATCACTTTCCCTATGTCAGGAGAACTGACCTAGGCTAGAAATTAGTTATTTGGGGAAAGGGAGTAGCAAGAAATCAAGAAGTAACTTGGGCAGAGTGAAGGCCAAACAACCACTTGTAGCAACAATCTGGTTTTTGGTGTTTTAGAGTGTCCTTGAAAGTACAGCACGACTGGAGTCTATCAGGGCTTTCAGGCATTCCTCCTTTTCAGGCCTTCCTCCCTAGGCAGCTCCATTCCCATACTCCAGCCACCTCCAAATGATCTGTATCACACAACCTTTTTATACAGAGTCCTGCAAGTCTCTCTCATCAGGCAAGGGACATATTGCAGTGTCTGCTCCAAACAGGGCCAGAGGGCCAGAAGGGTGTGGAGAGGGCTGCTTGACCCCCTCTTCACAGCAGCCTTCTACCAGAAAAATATGTAGTGTAAGCCAGGCTTACAACATGATCATAGAATGTTAAGGAGTAGAAATGGACCTTAAAGATCATCTAGTCCCAATCCTCCCCTTGCAAGGAGCAGGGACACCTTCCACTAGACCAGGTTGCTCAAGGACTTATCCAAGCTGGCTTTGAACACTGCCAGGGTTGGGACACCCACTGCCTCCGTGGGCAGCATGTTCTGGTGTATAACCACCCTCACTGTAAAAAATTTCTTCCTAATGTCTAATCTAAATTCCGTCTCTTTCAATTTGTGCCCATTGCTCTTTGTCCTATCACTACAGTCCCTGAATGTTTGTCATTTGTCCATGCAAACAGCCACCTCCTCAAGCTCTGCTCTCATCGTCCACATAATCAAGTCCTTGATGTCTGTATGAGTCCCAGAGCATGATTTCCTGACATCAGACTTTTTCGGGTGCTGTCAGAGGTGAGAGGATGAAGTGGTAACATGGTTGTCTCTAGTCCATCCTTCATCATGGCTACCCTCAACACTGTGCCTTGGGGAGCTGCTGCCGCCAGCCTTTCTTGAGTTCCTTGGGCACTTGTTTGCCTCGTCTTGATGCATGGACATGTATGACCTGCACAAGGGACTTCACATCTAGGATAATTTCTGAAATGAAGTTTCATCAGAAGACTGGGTTTGTTTGGTTTGATTTGGTTAATGACCAAATAGTACAAATGAATCTTTTCAAATGAGCATTTGTTACAAATGAACTAAGGTGGAGGTTTTTTGTTTGTTTCGTTGTTGTTTTGTTTGTGTTTTTTTTTTTTTGTATTCCACCTTTTAATAATTTAAATTTGTAGACTTCATGCCTCCTATAGTGATGATTATATATTACTCTGGAAATACACATGGCTTAATCCCATGCTTTTTAAGTTTGAACAGGGATCAAGAGGCAAATCTTTGTGCAGCAATAGCAGGACTTAAATCACACCAAACCTTTGCTTCAGAAAATGACATAATGGGAATGGTGAGTCTCTCATGTCCACAGCTATTTCCTTCTCAGCCATACCTCATGTTGTGTGATCATGCTGTCAGGGCAAGTGGGATAATGTAGGTTGGTAAGCTAGGTTTGCCTACCAGGAAGGAATTAAAAGTAGGAGGATATGATTAATGCCAATCCTTGCAATGCTATAGAAACCAGATGTAGATGTGTTTCATTAGAAGTATATCACTTCTACATTTATATGTTATGTTACGTCTACATGGTTACCATTATCAAACAATCCTACTTTCTGATTGTGATTTATAATCATAAGTAGTGAGGAAAAGGGTGTCACTATCACTGTCCACAGGCATAGATTAACACCAGCTGTGTTAACTAACCTAACTAAATTTTCTAATGAGATAATGGGTTTTTTTGACAGAGGTAAGACAAAATATATTTTGGGGGTAGTTTGGCATAGACTATGGTTAAATAAACTGGTTACTGCATGTCAAATTAGGGGATGAATTGGTGACATGTAAGCCACTTTTAAGCAACTATTGAGTACTCACTTTAACCCAGAGGAAATGGCTCCACGTGCATTTTTCCCCCCTCTTCTCTCACCCTTAAATACGTGAATTCTCACTCCCAGCATACACCACACATGCACACATGTCATTCTACTCCCTCCATTGGACTAGTAGAGTTTGCTGTGCTTCACTGATCCATGCAGTGACCTGGGTTGAAGGCAGATGCAGAGCCATATCCTGTGTGCATGTATGAACTGGATGTGCAGGGTGAAAGGAATGGGGCTGCTCTTGGATGGAAACAAGCAGCCAGTGGTAGCTGACAGCAGGACTGCCCCAAACAGC
Source organism: Anabacerthia variegaticeps (assembly GCA_035583185.1). Classification (NCBI taxonomy): domain Eukaryota; kingdom Metazoa; phylum Chordata; class Aves; order Passeriformes; family Furnariidae; genus Anabacerthia; species Anabacerthia variegaticeps. Next base: position 138,617,493 of record JAWWEW010000078.1, read on the forward strand.
CTCTTCAGGAGCATTGCTGCCAGGAAACCAGGAGCAGAGCTGGTCGTTCAGTGAAACTGAGGTGGCTGGGCCCCCATGTGCTGAAGGTCTCTTATCATGCATCATCCCTAGGGTAGGGATTTGCACACACTCTTGTACTGCAGATCAGCTACTTTTCTTTCAAAAAGAAAAGAAGAAAATGCTTTGCAATGCAGTTATCTTCATAGTAAGAAAATCAGAGAAAATAAGGATCTTTGTCCTGTAACAGTGAAAGCTAAAAGTGGAAGGTAGATGTTTTCATGCTAGATGGGAGGCACACTTAATAGGAGGCTTTCTTTAAACAGTTATCTGAATGATGAAGGGGAGTGGTGGATTCCTATGTTTTGAAATCCTCTGGATGCTTTTTTCGGAAACTACGTTTTAGTTCAGTGCAATTTATTCGACCCAGTACAAGAATAACTGAATGGATTTCCGTAACAGGGATGTCAGGCAAAGTGTTCTGATCTAGCAGTTCCTTCCACCCCTAAACTCCATGAAACTGTCAACAACCAGACTGACATGTCAGGTGTGTTCCACACCTGTTTCCACATGTAGAAGATTCTGCTGAAAGTGGGAAATTTACAGAAACCGATATGGGTGTAAGTGAAAACAGAATCATGCCCTAAATTGTGATTTTATGGCAACTGAAAATCCACTTGCAGATTTTAATATACATGTCATGGGCAGTTTAAGGCTCATGAAGACTGGGTGCAGACAGACCTAACACTCTGTGGTTGTTTCCACCATATGTAGAACCATTTCAGAGGCTTTCAGTTTTCTGGGTATTTAAATCCAAGGTTATTTATATGCAAAGCTTTACAGGGTCTGGAGAAAACCACTGGTCTTTAAAATGAAATCACTCTTGCAAAATTGAAACTTTCCAACAATTTCTCTTTGATACAACAGAGAAAGCCATAACTCAAAGCAACAGTTAGAAGTTAATAACAGGCAGGTTCAGACTAGAAACAAGTTGTGCACATTTGGATGTGTCCAGAACTCTTGGCTAGAATGGACTGTGACTGTCAGCACGAATGCCTGTCAGGATGGTTTGAAGTAATGAGTTTTAATGTGCAACCAGCATGGAGCAGAAGGAAAAGCAGGTCAGTTAGAGGTTTCTTTTGTGAAGTCTAATTTAAGAGAAATGACTTAATCATATGCCTATAGTCTAAAGTGACAGTAGTGAGAGTCCAGTTTAGAATGTCTTAGCGTTAATTTTAAGTAGAAGCATTAAATTCTGTGTAGGATTCATAGATAACACCACATGAAACAAAAAGGACATGCAATTAAAGGTAGATCTATAAACAATTACTCTGCTAGTGAACTAGACTAACCAGAGTCAGGCAGCTCAAGGCTGGCACATGTTCATTCACTCTATTTCACTGCTGGCGAGCTCCTGGCAGGACTAATCCTGACCAGTCTGGAGAGACTGACTATCCCTGAAGAGAACCAGGTCCCCACCTGGAAGGATGCCTTGGCTCTCTCCTCCAATGCGCTGCTCACAGGATAGGTACATACTCATGTACATTCCCAAACACCTTCAGACTGAGAAACTAGACAGAATCATGGTTTTTACACACGCCAGCATAACGGCCTTTAGAAACCTCAACAACTGGTTGAAGGTAGTTACTTTTATTAAGCTCCCTGCTGCTTGGGCAGGGCACTGAAGTGGTGCAGCTGGTCATAGCCTGCTTGCAGCATTGCCCTGGCCTCTGACAACCTGGTAGCTGGAGTTGTCCTCCCAACAGTGATGCCAACAGAGGCAGTGCAGTCATCCTCGGCTGCCCACGGAGACAAACACACAAGGATGCTCTTAGATGCTTATTTATAATAATAATTTAAAGTATAATTGAAATGAAATACAAATTTTCATTGAATTTCAATTTTCTTTGAAACGAAATTTTCATTAACTGAAATAAAAAGACTGAGTGAAGCTTTCCTAGAGTGTATGAAATTGAGACAGAGGTTCTCTTTTGTCTGTTCCTAGTATTTACCAAATAGTTCAGCCAAAGTTACCACTTTACCTAAATAATCATACAATCTCTTGCTTGCTTCCCAAGAACACAATTCAAATTGCATCAGTGGTAGGATGGTGAATACTACTAAATTGACAGCACCTCTCTACCATCACCATCTACATGAGAGATGGGTCACCATCCTGCAGGCAGCTGAGTACAGCTGCCTCAGGAGACCTCAAGGGATGCAGCTGCACTCACACAACTTAGAGACCCATTTTCTGCCCATGTTGTGTGACAGTTTGCCAGAATCAGAGGGCACATGTATCTCTTGTTCCTTTCTCTGGAAATCCTGTATCAGAGCAGTAGCTCTGAGTTAGTGACATATTTTCCATCACAAAGAGCTAAAAATCAGGAGTGAACCTAACACTTGTGTTAGGTTGTGCACCTCCCAGCTGACTGCCAAGCAGTGTGGCTGTGTGGTAGTGTGGCTGACCTTACCAAAGAAGGGTGCATCTCAAGGTGGGACCCAGCACGTGTTTACAGCATCACCTTAGGTGACTACTCTAGTAATCAGTTCCTGCCCTAGGAGTCTGGATTTTTTTCCAGCCTATAATTTTTCTTGCCTGTTATACACTGTTAGGCTGTTGGAAGGGTACAGGTCTCACTTTGTGGAGCTCTCTGGCCTTCATGGATTTTCTTGGCATGTGGTCTGGGGTGAAAGCTGGGTTGCAGCATACAACAGCTGAGCTGTTTGTGTTATTAGATGGTCAGCCACTCACTTCGTTGCTGAAGACTTTTGCCCCGTTACACAATGCATCCAGAGTGTGTGAAAATATATCTGGCAGCGTTGCATTGTGGAGCAGGAAATGAACCTGAAGAAAGCAGGGCTGCTTACAAATAACGAATATCTGAGAGTACTAATGATCCCCAGCAGCCTGCACTCAAAGCAAGCGGGATCTCATCAGAGGCAAACACTTTTCTTGCTTTCCTCCATGGTTTATACCGGGGAAGGGGGGGCTGCCACAGACCTTTTACAAACATGCATTTGAATGTATGTGCTGATAACAAAAACAAGCAGCGACAGGCTGCAGAGCCTGCTGATTCAACTGGCTCTGCTAATCTTTCACTGAAAATGTTGGGTTTGGTTCTGGTTATGAGGGCATATTTCAAAGACACTGCTCTTTCATGCCTGTTGTCAGACTGAAGCTTTGACGATTAGAGTTTTTTTCCATGACCAGAGCCACAGGAGTAGGTGACATATCAGAGTTACCAGTGAATCAACAGAGATTTGGCAGTGACAATGTGCCCTGATGTAGAGTTCAGTTTTTCCTGCTGCTGCTCGCTGCACTCTGAAAAGACACTGACTGTCTTCCTATGGGGGAGAAAAGTCTTTCCATTGCCATGAAGGGGAAATTCTCTGCCTAGATACCGTCATGGAGACAATGGCGTGAGAAGATGTGTGAACTTCCATGTTCCTCTGTCAGGGAGAGCTGTGAGCCCACTGTCCCCACTGTGGACTACAGGCAGCCACTGTGTCTCTGACCCCCCTGAAAGGGAAACAGCTCCCCTGGGCAGGAAGGGAGGGTGTGTGAAGGCTGGATGGTTTTTCCAAGATCTTTCCAGATAGTGAGAGACAGCAGCTTCATACATTCATTCAGAGCTGTTGTGTTATGTTGTGGACTGACCCTTAAAAGAGCATCCTGGCTAAAGACATATATGCCCCCATCGCATCTTCCTGTATTTCAGTGAGTGGTTTTTCCCCACTGTGTCTGAAGGACACACAGTGATCTGCCTATGAAAGTATCTTCAGTGCTCCTGTTGTGTGCCTATTTCTAGATGTTAAACACAGCTTACACTACTGATTTTATTAACCTTTTGTAGTAATCCACTGCATCTCACACAATGGACTGTGCAGGCAAACACACAATTTAACATAATCACAGAATAGAATCAATTAGGTTGGGAAAGACCTCTAAGTCCAGCTGTTAACCCAACATTGCCAAGTCCACCACTAAACCATTATTTAAACAGTGATTTTGCAAACATTCATGTTCTCTGACCAGTGGTAAAACATGCCACCCTCCATTTGCCATCTGTCCAGAACTCAGGGCCCTGCTGGACTTGACACTTAAAAAGCCCCTTTTCTGCAAGTACTTTCCAGTGAGAGCTGTGTCCTCCTATGACTTTTAATGTCACCTGCAGAGGTCTCAGCTTTCTAAGGCCAAGCAAGAATTTTTTTTTTCCTTTTGAATATGCACATCTGACAGCAGGTCAGGCTGTGCTTGCTCTTCCAAACCAGGCAGGATGAGCTGCAGGCTCCAGAACAGTTGTGAGAACACAAATCATAACATGACCCTTCAGAACCAGTGGACAGACTCTAATTAATTCAATTTACTAGAATAAACACAGACATGTTAACATATTAGGCAAATGATTGCTGGGAATTTTGTTGCAGTAGTTTCAGATTTTGCAACCCATCACTTGACCCAGAAAATGTACTCATTCAGGCCATGCTAATCTATATTTTTGTACAAAACCCTTAGCTTTTTTTTTTTTTTTTTTGGCAATGGATTTGAGCTTAGCATATGCCATGACTCATGTCAGATGCGGAGACTGGGTATGTAGCATGATCTTGCATGCATGCAGAAAACATTGGGCAGTTTCCAGATTACAGAAGGCACAAGTCTCTTTAACATAGATGCATTAATGGTCTCAGTCTCTCTGCTAGTCCTGCAAGATTCACCAAGCCCAACAGGCTTATTTCTTTCACTCTTCACTCTCTAATCCACAGTACTGATGGATTCATCCTGTGTATTGCGAGGAATGTTAGGTACATCCATGACTTCAAGACCAAAATCAAGAGTACCGATGTATGAAGGACAGAAAAAATCTTTTCACAAAAATCCCTGGATTTTGTGGCATTCCTTGGGACTTCAGGTTCCTACCTCCTACTAATTGCCTTTTATTAAAACACCTTGACAGCTAAGTGCCATCAAAAAGATCTATGCCTCTTCCTATCAAGATATCATTGAATGGGCAGTTACATTAGAAAATGAAAGCACAGCATGATTTCTTGATATGCTCACATAGGGATATTCCCAAAGGATTTTCCTTCCCACATTATCTGGAGATTAATATGACCTGATATTTACTATTACTAATGATTAATTAACTCAATGTACACATTTTATGAAAGAAAAATGCAAGATGTTTAGCTACAGTGATGACACACAAGGCACAAAGTTCATCCCATTGGTTTGCAGATGGCTGGCTAAGCCTGTAATGCATCTTGATTTGATTTCTGATGTGAGTATATCAGAGATTGAAGCAGCGGCAACAGCATAAATCTCTAACTGCTGTCTAAGACTCCAAGTCCGTTCACTGTGAGCAGACCCATTTCATTGTCTGGCTTTTGGCCAAATCTGTCATGGGGAAGAATCATGTTGTAATGCAATAGCATCCTGACTCTGTAGGATACTGTTTGATCTTGCCTGTATAGATGGGGCTAAGTCTTGCTATGATGGCATTATGGCAATATGCTGCAGTCCTTTGAAGATCTGGGGGTTTCTTCATCTGTGTAAGTTGTACTCCTTGCTGGAAGGAGATGCATCTTGAGTGGAGACAGAGAAATCATGGGAAAATAAGAACTAAATTAGTAGAGAGCCACTCATAAATCTCTGTTCTTGAAAGAACAGGAGAAAATTTTGCCAATGTCCTTTGCATTGTGGTCCAAGGGAAGTGACAGCTAACAGACACTTCTTTCCCCATTTCCTTTCCAGACACATCTGCAGGGTCCTTTGAACCCTCAGCCTGCTTCCTCCTGGTGCTCTGGAAGAGCAGCTGGTGATTTTTCCCTGGCTTCACCCTCTGATACTACCAGTCGATGGATGTACCAAGGTTTTATCCCTTCTGGCACCCAGGACAGCAGGAATTTGTATCCATCCTTTATTTACAATTCCTCATAACAATGGGAAAAATCAGGATGTTAATTGTTTCTTATCAAGAAATGTGGGTGAAAGTGTTGAGGTGATTTGTGAAGGCAAGCAAACAGCAGTCGTTGCAAAGACTTGTAACATTTTCACTGCTTCCTTGGGAAGTACGGAACCATTCCTGGGGGCATACCATATATGAACTCAAGTCCAAGCCCCAGCTAGGGATACTTCCATAGCATCTGTGCACCAACACTCACAGTCCGTAACAACAGGGTGCCACCTCACCCCTTCCTGAGGTTTGATTGTTATTTTTAGAATGGAGCAATGGAAAAACAAAACTTCAAATCCTTCTTCTCAAAGCTGCCTTTATCTTGTATCCCGCCTTTGAGTTTGCTTAGCTGCTCCAGACCTCTCTTACAGAGGAAGAAAAGGGCCATGTGTTTCAATGAACTGCTCAGCGTTTGCTTTGCAAGACGTGAATTTATGCCCCTTTACCCAATTTCAGACAAACAGTGTAAGCTTAAAGGCAAGCTTGAAGATTCAGGAGGCAGTATCATATGTATAACTTAGGAGGTACCAAAGACATCAGAAGCCTCCACCAGCATGTTCAAAGGGATTTTACAGGTGCGCACAAGAACTGAGGAGGCTCAGAGTGATGGTAACTCATGTATGGGCGTCTGTGGCCTCTAAGAGACTTTTCAGCCCTTTGCCCCTCTGAGCATTTTGTCCATCACCAACAAAGGGGTTTCCATGTGCTGGTGCTTTGGCAGCCCTTTACAGCAGCAGCGTTGGCTCTGAACTAAAATACAAGGTGGCCTTTCAGCTGAGAGCTGCTGTAAATACCTGAGTTTGGAGTATGGGGTGTAGCCTACTGTCGTATAGTCCCTGTTAGGCAAAAGACTTTCAGATATTTCAGATATTTCAAAGTCTCATGTTGCTCAAAAAAATGGGGTGCTGTGCAAAGCAATGAAAAGCAAAGATGCTACATTAGATTTACCTGAAAAAAAGACCCTGAAGAGAAAAAGTCATGAAAAAATGAAAAAGAAAATTCTATAAATATCATTTCTTATCAAAGCAAGTGGTGCTGTGACCATCAAGTCTTGCTTCCTGTCCAGTTTTTCTTCGGTGGTATCTGCTAAGGATTGTGTCCATGTTGATCGCAGTGAGGGAATAGATTTTGGTCGTCTTTTGGACACTTCTTCACCCACTGCTTGAAATACATTAATATTTTTGAAACTGGCATGGGAGTTAAAAAACCCTGACAAATTACAAAAAAAAAAAAAAAAAAAAAAAAAGTTAAAATAGAGAAGGTAACAACAACTTGCTAGTTGTTAATTAAACAGACCAGGTAAAAAATGCTTTTGAAAAAAAGACTCTTAAAAAATGAATGAAAAATGCCCATTGCAGTTAATCCCCTTTGCATAACCCAATATCTTAGCTGTTTTTGCCTGTGTAATGGAATATCTACATTTTAAAATGCCCATGACGTTTAACAACTCTTAGTCACAGGGAGTTGCAGAGAATTAATAATGATTCTGGCATAGTGAAAACTTCCCCTTACAAGCATTTTCACTTTTTTCCCATCATTAGTCTTGAGTGATCTGCCCATGTCTCTTTCTTTATCTTTTCTCTTCCAGGAGCTGGTCTTCCCCAAAGCAGTTCAGCAACTGCGTGGGCTGCTCGAGCTGGCTGCAGCACAGAGGGCAGGGCTGCAAAGTGCTCTGAATCCTTATCGTGAGTCTGCTACCGGGAACCTTCGTCTCCTCTGGTGTCATTTGTTTCGTCATCTTCTGGGTGGCTGATCAATCCCCTCTGCTGGGCATTGTTTCCATAAATGCAAGTCAGCTGCCAAATCCCCTAAGGTGTGGAGGTGGGTAGGGCCAGTTCATGGTGATGTGTTATACTGGTTCATCTCTGTTTTTTTTTTCTCAGAAACAGAGAGGAATCTTTCATTGAAATAAAATCTAAAAGGGTTTTTTCCTTTAATTTTTTTTTTTTTTTTTTTTTTTTTTTACTTTCTGTCTTCTTTTGTTTCTACAGAAATCAGCAGCCCCACTGAATATTTCCAACTTTCCTCTCACCCTCTTCCTAGGGATAATCACTCAAGCAGCACCTTGTGTGGTGCAGAATTATGCTTATCTTGTACACACCACTAAAGGGGCTCACAGGCCACATCTACAGAGTATAAATAACCCTGGACTTTTACGTGGTAATCGAGACATCAGGCATGCGGTGATCCTTTCCTCCTGCTCCCAGGTGTCCTTGGGTGCCCCTGGGTTGGGTGGACCCAACCAAGTGCACTCTAACTTCCTGCTCTGCTGCCTTTCACTTCCACCCAAGAAAAAGGCTGAAGGAGAGCAAGTGAAGCCTTTCCCTCATGGTGGTGTATCCCATCGACACCTGGCACGGACTGGGATATTTAGTCAGAAACCACTGGAAATGGAGCAACCTGGGAGGAATCTGCTGCCTCACGCAGCTGCTATTGCCTAACGTGAGCTTTGCACAACACAGTAATTGGTTCCAACTGACTCATAGCAGAGCCCTGATGAGGGAAAGTTCACGTCAGAAAGGGAGTACCGTTCCTGCGTTGGGGACACTGCATTGCGGAGGTCCTCAGCTGTCAAAGGAGCTGGGCAGAGAACAGCAAGAGGTGATTCTCCACCAAGTATTACAGAGACAGCTTTGAGCCATTCAGATTAAGGAAACAGAGCCAGACCCCTTTCTCTGCAATGTGTGTGGAGAGCTTACTTCTCTGTCCAGAGAGGGCACTCTTATTGCAGATATTTTAAGACATCTGCAGAGACAAGTGATAGCATGGCTAATTGTAAATATTAATAATACTAATTAAGAGCATTTCTTACCTCAGCTCTAAGCTGTGAATATTATATGAGCTCAAATCAACTGTTTGAAGAGATTTGAAATCTGTTAAGAACAGACTGACACTTCTCCCTTTGGTGATACTGGCCAATAACATTGGCAGTGCTTCATATTGTATCCATTAAAAAGGAGATAAGTGACAACATAAATATAAAGGCAACATGAATCCAGTCTTTATTTACACAGAGGAACACTAGGATTTACTCATTCTTGGTCTGGATCTGTTGTAGCTCTATTTAAGCTGAGTTAGCCAGAGTGAAACCCAGTTTATACTATGGTTCCCGTACTGCTATAATGTAACACCTCTGAGCGAGTTGAGTTTTGAGACACAGGACTATTTTGCATAAGACTTGTGATTCCTGACACTACTCTCTCCAGAGTTTTATAGTGTCAGTGGGATAGTGCTTTCTTTCTTTTCTTTTGCGTCTTTTTTTTTTTTTTTTAACTGGTTTTTATATGAATGATGTACTGCCCTCTTCTTTGCTTGTCCTTTTTGCTACAGCTCACTGGCTCCTTCCCTTTTTCCCAGCCTTGTAGTATTTCTACCCTTCTCTCCCATCCCCCAGTCTGCCACAGTGTCAGTGAGAAACAAAACTGCTGAAACCTGAGCTTTCTGGCTAGAGACGATGAAGAATGAGAGGAGGAGGTGGTAATTAAACCCTCCCCCATATTATTCATGCAAAGGAATTGTCTTTGAACACAACTTCATCCTGGGAGCCTCTCCGAGTTCAAAGAGAAAGTTGAGTTGTTGTCATTCTAGGGCCATAATCTAATCACACTGTCCCCCTTTGATTTAAAAATCTTCTTAGGAATGGCAAATATTTCTCCCTGTCTACCCCTTTATATTTTACTTTTAATTTTTAGTCCTAAGAATGTGTTGCTTGTTGTTTTGGCATTTTTCTTGTCATGCAGGGTTTTATCATCCCAGTTATGCTGGTTCCTGTCACTGGCTGTGGTTCAAGGGATCCAAGACTTCAGTAGAATCAAGAACAGAAAAATATTACTCTCTGTAACTATAGACAACTCTCTGTATACATGATAAGACCAAAGGGCTCTCCAGGAGTCTCCATCTTTCAAGGTATTTCCAGATTCATGCTTTAAGAAACAGTTTTGATATAAGTGATTCTTTCTGGCATTTACACACTACTGGGATAGACCTACCATTTTTAATCCCTTGTCAACTAAGGAGCACTGAATGTGTTTCTTCATCCTCTTCTTGCCCTGGTTCCTAGGAGGAAGCCCAGAAAAACACCTTTAAACTTCAGTCCAGTTTTACAGCCCATAAATGCTACCACTCACACACAGGTAGTATGCCCATGCACATACAGTTGGACATGATGATCTTAGAGGTCCTTTCCAAGCTCATTAGTTTTATGATGCTCTGATACACACATTTAACCTGTCTTGTGTTTTTCCTTGTGAGGGCTGTTCTGCATCGTTGGCTGGAAGCAGACAAAAATCATCCATTCTTATTTTTGAGATTTTCACGTGAAAGCTCTGATGTTGCTCAAGAGGCTGGGTGAGATAGGGCGTATTCCCACTTCTACCAGCTGCCCTCCAGGTAATGTCCACCCTTGCTGTCAGGATTTATTAGGCCTGTTCAGGGCACATGTACTTGTTCAAGGATCTGCTCCTGTAGATTCTTGCAGAGTTTAGAGTCTGCAGAGAATAAAGACAAATTAAGATATGGTCATTGCAGGCTGGGGTGTTTCTGAGCACATAAAAGTGAGTTACTTGGTGAATTTTAATTCTCTAGCAGTGTAATGGGAAATTGCCTCTCCAGCTGTAAGCATGAACACTTGGGCAGGAATGCTTGACTCTGTGTCCCACAGGAGGCAAGATTTCAGGACATCTGAATCCTGGCCTTTGATTTTAATGTAAAAAAGGCAACAAAATTTGATCTTCTTGTTGTGGACCTATGTGACAATAAAAAAACCTTTAAGTAAAAATCATTAATAACAATAGTAATGGCATAAAATAGATTTCTCTGTCAGTTTAAAACTTTCAACATATTGCTTCATTTCAAAAGCAAATGTTAGTAGCTCCCCTTGAGCCCATATGGCTCTGCTCAGTAGACACACTTAAAAAAAATCCTTACTAGTTCTTTAGATACCTAAATATAAACCCGTCACACCTATTTTTAACATCCTGTCTTAGGTTTTTAGCTCTAACCTTTTAAGATGCGGATTTACAGCAGAGTGATAGCTTTTTTAAATCTATATTTGGGTGAAGCTTTTTTGTGCTACTTGTATAATTATAGTTTCAAAAGCTCCTAAGTAGTTTTGGCATATACTTCTCATGCTTTAGTTCATCTCTCCTAACTTTTTATATATCTAAATATTAAATATTGAGCCCAAGATGGTCACTTACATTCTCTCTCTCTTTTCAACAGAGAAATGTAGACACTGATTATAACTGTTCCTCTTTTCCTGAGATTATTTGGATGAATGCTTCATGAGGAATCTTGGGTGATCATTGAAAGAAAGTGCCTAATTCTTAGGCAACTGAGTGAGAAAAAGCTTATCTTTCATACCCTCAGCCTTGTCTTTCACAGTAGTCCAAATCTGCTTCATTAAGAGTGATCAGTATAGCTAAAATGTTGCATAATTATTATATAAAATCTCTGATATTCTTAAATGCCAGTGGGACTCAGCTGAGAAGTTTCTGACTTGCTCCTGCTTCCCATGTGAAAATGGCCAGGCTGACCACTGGCTGGTTTTGAGGAAGAGCAATGGGAAGGGAAGAGAAGATCAGATGAAAGATGCCTCCCTCTGTAAATATGTATTCAAATACACAAGGAGAAGATATGAAAGAGAACACACTTTGCAGCAATCTAGTAAGGGGTTAATGGCTGAATTTTTTAGATAAGCCCATTCATATACCTGAATAGCTCTTTTCACCTACAAACAGACAGAGCTTGTCTTTTTGTGTGAAATACACCATAACTTGCATAATGGGGTGAAACTTTAATGGACAATTTGAATGAAAGATCTTGCTTTTTGATAAACAGAATTCGGTTCAATTTCAGATGTCAACAATTAAAAAGAATAAAATACCTGACATCAGGGAAATAAGTACTGAACATATAAATTCATATTTTTCTGTAAATCAAGCCAGACTGTTAGAATCACAGCTTCTGAATTTAGTAAAAATACTGCAATTCCATAGAAGTTGGCTGTTCTTCTCTTACATGATATTTATCTACATAAAATACACATGGAAAGATGCCCAAGTATGGTCTTGAATCTCTGTAATTTTATGTTGATCATCTTACAGACGAATTCAGGATGCCCTGACCCAATCTGAATTATCTCAGGCTATATAAAATCATACAAATATCCACAGTAGAAAAGGCTGTGTTCTGTTCAGAATAAAAACATCAAACCACCCCACTATAACCAATACCCAAGATCTCTGGTTTTCATTCATAAAAGCCAAATGAATGAATGGGCAAGGTTATTGAGGTGGCTTTCTGAGCCACACTTTCAGCATAAAGCAACAAAGACTGAATTTATGTTTAGATTTGGCTGATTCAGTGACTCCAAATCAAAGTTGTGGGTCTGTTTCCTTAAAATGACCACCACATCTGTGATCAGCAATTGCATCAACATTATACAATTTTTTAATGTTTAATGTGGCTTACATCTGTGGCTAAAAGACAGAGAAAAGTTTTTTATTTTTATTTTTTTATAACCGATGCTTTTTTTTTTAAAGACAAAAAGCACTGTAAAGCCTTATACAAGAGACCTCAGCACAAACCACTTACCTTTCCACTTCCCTTTTTATTTTTATGTATTTGTTTCAAGAAGGAATACTTAAAAAAATGACTAAATCTTACTACAATTTTTGCTGGTATACATTGGGTATATTTTCTTTCTACTCCACAATTTGTGATTGACACCACCATAAAGAAGACAAAGCCATGATTATTACTACTGTAACTGGAGAAGAAAATATCCCCTGAATAAAATAAGGAGTAAGTTTCACAATACACCAGCAATTAATTATGTAGCTTGGAGCAAGCAGCTCTAAATTTGAGTGGTGGGTTATGGGGCTCTTAATTGAGTTATTCATCAGTATTTGTCATCTACAAAATGAGTTTACTGTCTTTGAAGTCTTTAGACACTTGTAGATTTTTGTGGTGAAAAGTATCATTATGGTATTGGTCATTTTATTAGTCAATGATGTATTGGGATGCCAATGTTATGCCACATCCCCATCTGCTTTTATTACTGGCATTTGTGATGATCCTTCCTTTCATGGTCTGAGGTCAGCCTTGGTGACTTGCATCTTCGATGTCCACCCTTCCTCTCACATTCACTGAACGCTGCTGTCACCTTCCTTCTGATGCATTTCATTTGCATTTTTCTGCTCACTTTAGTGATACGTGTCCTTCACTGGACCTTGCCTGTGCTGGTAAGAGGGTTGTGGGTATTTTAGGGTGCATCCTAATTTATACAAACAGCCTATTTTGCATTTCTGTTCATGACAGAAAAAAATCACCCCAAATTTCAGCATTTACAGGCAGCACATGTAAACTCACTTTGATGCTTTGGACACTGTGAATGTCCATACTATCTTCGTGACAAGACTTCTGTGCTTATCTCCAAGGATTCATGGACTCCTAGGCAAGATGCGCAGCTTTTAGCCGTTTCAATTCAGCAGTTTTGGTTCTCATGTAGTCAAACCCAAGGGTATTGCTTTGAATGCTTAACTAGAAATGAGAGCCAGATAAACAGAGAGCAGAAGGCCAATGAAATCCTATTGTAAATCTATCAAGTAAACACAAAGCCCTTCCTAACCATCAGCCTGGTTCCAAAAATGTGGTTAATGGAACATTCTTGTGTCAAAGGACTTCTGTTGCTGGATCATAGGGAGCTGAGATATTATGGAATCCTGTGTCTTTCTCTGTATTTCTAGCTATGTGACCAGAGCCGATGTCGTGTCCCGCACTGTCCCCAGTAGCTGTAGAAACCAATGAAAATAGAATTGAACATGTGAGATTCACTTGATTCAGTTATTCAAAGCATGTGGCTGCACTATCTTTCAAAACACCCTCCAGACAAGCAACTCTTGGCCATAGCTAAAAAATGTTCTTGAATATGCTCCTGAGGTCAGCAGCTCTGTGATACAACTGAAAGAGTTCAATAGCTGCGAGCCTCAGTAAGCACATTCCACACAATGTTGCGATGGAGGAGATGCTCACAAATGCTGCTGCCGAGAGTGCTGCTGGCTTCTGCCGCTGGGAGGAAGCCTATCCAGGCTCATTCTTAAAAGTCACAGATAGGCACTGGAAAATCCTTGATATTTATTTTTGGATACAGGGCTAAACCCTGGCTTTGTAGAGGTGAGGAGAGTTTCCACTGATTAGATTAGAGCCCAGACTTCTTTTTCCAGCTTGATTTCTAGCTAAGCCCTGTCTCAAACTGCTTCCTGAAGGAGCAGCAAGGACCATTTTGCTTTCTGTGTTCACCAAGGGCAGGGTCTGAGGCTGGGAATCAACCTTAGCCACCACTGTTGCGCTGAGTGATTAACAGGAATTGGGTAATGACACACTCTGAATGCAGACAGTATAGATTTTAGTTCAAAATAACTGCAGATTACTAATCTCTGCAGCTGCTGCTGAGAAATTTTCTGCTAATATAAAATAAATTCTGAGAGCTCAGCTTGCCCACCAGAGGTAAACACATTTGCTCAAATGGATTAAGTTTCTCTTCTTTTATTTTTAGCTTCTTGCCTTATTACTAGGAAAAAATAAGAATATCCAGCTCATCTCACCTTTTTTATTTGTAGATTTTCATCCTTCTCTAAGGAAGATCAGGCTTATTACCCCATTTGCAGATGGGGAAATTGAGTCATAGGGAGAGGTGACTGAGGTCATCACGAGGCAAATGGAAAAATCTGTGTAAACTGGTCTCTGGAGTCCCTGCCCAGTTGCTAGCTCCCTTAAATGTCAGTCCCACAGGGTTTAAGCTAAAACTAATGGGGATAAATAGGAAACTCACCACTGACTTAGATGGTCTTTGAAATCAACATATATGCCTATATATACATACATATATACACATATATAAATATACACACACATATATATATGTTCTTCCATAACCTCAAGTGATTTTATCACCATAATATCTTGACCTCGTCTACAAAGTGTTAGATTGACACAACAATTACAGTTCCTGTGGTCAGACAACAATAGCATTATCAACACTTCTGCAGGATGACTGAGGGGCTCATTAAACACAACTCAAGGAGGATTTGCCCAGTGAAAAATGCAGAGTTCCATTGCTATGGATCCAGGTGTCAGGCAGGATTGACAGACCCAGAAGTCTGTCTGCACTGGACATTGAAATGTTTCACTCTGGCTGCATAATTCTGTGTTAGTGCTCATGGCATGGGTCCAGCTTTATGGTGTGCATGAAACACACTGTGCCACCAGAGACCAGAGGAGAGAGCCCTGCCCCTCTCTGGTGCAGAGGCAACATTTTCCAGGAGGATGTAGAGCCCCCAGAGTTACCTGCTAAGCCCAGCACTGGATTTTTTGTGCGTCATGCCTCTTGAGTTGCTGCTCTCCCAGATTACAAGGTCTCCAATGAAGATGTCCTATGGGACATCAATTATATAGCCTGTGACGAGGTCAGGGCTTGGTGGCATGCAGGCAGCTCTCCCACCAAGAAGGGCTTGCCCTGGGTTCAATATGGCGCTCCCTCATATCTTGACCAAGATACACTGTGCAACTGCTCAGTGTGTCCCAGGTGGATCTAACCAGCTGGATGAGATGCAGAAGGTGCCAGGGAGGCAGATCCATATTGCTGCAAATGAGACTGTACCACTTGGAGTCTGAGCTGGTAGCCATTTGCCTCATTTTCCCCACCCTTTAAGTGAAGTATCACTTAAAACTTGTCTCCTTGAACTGTCTGGATGGCTGAGGTATCAGCAAATGTCTGGGTTTCTGTGGGTGTTGTGTTTTAGCTGGGTATTCACTATGGGAGCCACCACGGTCACCACTGAGCTTTCCAACTCTGACATCCAGGATGGTGCCTGGAGTCCCAGAAGGGCTCCAGGGGTGAGGCAAGCAGCTCCAAGGTAGCTCTTCCATGGTCTGGATGGGACCCAGAGCTGGAAATGCTTCAGGCTGCTCCCTGAGTCTGCTCTGCCCATCCTTGCTCAGTGCTCTTAGTATTTTCTAAAGAAAAGGGAGCAACAGCAACTTCAGACACCTCTACACCTTTTGTTAAACTATTTTTAAAGCTTGTATGTTCTAAATATAAGAGTTCAAACCTTCCAAGTCGCAGGAGTACTACTGATCCACATTTTCCTGCCCAGCCTGTTAAAACTTCCACTAACTCATCCTGATCCCCCATTAAAGATATGATAGCATTTGGTATCCAGTTTCCCCTATAATTAGATTGTACAAACACTGTTAGTCTTGCTGAGCATGAGACTATCAGTAAAAAAACACTCCATCAACTCTGAATGCTTTAACAAGATGCCCCTTTTTATTTTATCAATCCAATGTGAATCCCTCTGATCAGGTGTTAACAAGCCACGCTATTTTCCCTTGATAATCCTCTAGCACTATAAATATATATACACTTCTCAGACATCAAATCACATGTCCTGTAAAGGATTTTTGGTTTCCCATTCACTACTTCATTTTTACAAATTTTTGATCTTCCATGTTAATTGTCCGTAACACCAACATCAGTATTGTATCCAGGAAGGAAAAAATAGTTGTTTTTAAGGAGAGGAAAAGCCTTTATTTATATTGCTGCATATCATAAGAAATTTATTTGATTTGTTTTAGATTATCCATAAATTTTTATTAATTTTATGAGGGATCCACATCTGTGAAGTACACGCCAATTTTGCATGATGGGTGAAGTATCTTCAGTAGATCACAACTACACAACAGATGAGTGCTGAATTCTGTTCTGTTCTTGGAAAAGATACTTCACCTTTCTGCACATATTGCTCCACCGGGAATGGCTGCAGTCTTTTTGAATATATCAGCATCTCTTTTTGCCCTTCAAAATGCTTCAGATTCTCCCTTCTGGGTGATTCCCAAAACAGAAATGGGAACTGGACAGAAGACATCCAGTAACTGATGAACCCTGAGAGGAAAACAAACAAACAAAAAAAAAATGTTATAAGAAGACAAAATATTTGTCTTCTAAATTTGTATAAGAACAGAATTAACTCCTGCCTTATTATGCCGTTTCTTTCATGGTGTTAAGGATATTAATATCTCCTGTGGAGAAAAGGCAAATAATGACATTGGCAGGAATTGTGATCTGGAACTGCACAGATTTTCACTCAAAAACTCTTAGGACTGTAGTCTTAGGACTGTATATAGCAAAGTTGGTCTTTAAGGTCCCTTTCAATCCAGGCCATTCAATGGTTCTATGATAAAAAATCTTAAACCCTTTTCATACCCATTAGAGTCTTGAAATTAACAAGTACTAAAACAATTCTTTTCTTTACATATAGAAAAAAATTCACCTTTTGTGGACAGCTTATAAGTCATCTAAACATAGATCTAAAAAGTCTGAATCATATAAAAACAATGGTTCAATTTATACGAAAAATAGAACAGCTCAGGAATGAGGGAACTTTCTCCAGCAAATGAGTAATACAACATCCTTCTCTTATGACAGATGATCCTCCTGCCTTTTCTGTCAAAAACTTTGTCCCCTGACTGCAGTATTACTAGTTTCCTTTATATTAAATCATTTTTAACAAAAAGTGGTGTTGGTGTTGAGCATCCTCTGTAAAGACTAATCTGCAGATTCTGGCAAAACACTTTTTTTCACCCCTGTCACTTATAAAAGAGATTTTATATTTTTATGGTGTTTCAGTTTTATATTTAACCTAGGGAACTTCCACTTCCAGGCAAAATAAAGATAAAGCAGAGACAGGATCAATCAAATGGAATACATTAATGCCAATAAACATGTGTATTTGGTTTGTGTGGCCAGGTTTTCAGCAGAAGCAGAGGCTACAGGGGTGAATTCTATGAGAAGCTGCCAGAAGATTCCTCCATGTCCAACATAGCTGATGCCAGTCAGCTCCAGGATGGACCTACCACTGGCCAAGGCTGAGCCCATCAGAAATGTGGGTACACCTCTGGAAGAAGGGATTTAAGAAGAAATTAAAAGTTATTGTGCAGAAATAATTGCAGCCAGAGAAGACTGGAGTGAGAATATGTGAGAGAAAAAACGCTGCAGACACCAAGGTCAGTGCAGAAGGAGGGGCAGGAGGTGCTCCAAGCACCAGAGCTGAGATTTCCCTGCAGCCCGTGGTGAGGCAGCTGTGCCCTTGCAGCCCACAGAGTTCAACAGAGGTGCAGAAATCCACCTGCAGCCCCTGGAGGAGGTCCACACTGGAGCAGGTGGATGCCCAAAAGAGGGCTGTGAACCTGTGGGAAACCTGTGGTGGAGCAGAGTCCTAGTGGGGACCTGCAGATCTGCGGAGAGGAGCCCATGCTAATGAAGTTTGCTGATAGGACTTGGGACCACATGGGGAAACCATACTGCAGCAGCCTCTTCCTGAAGGACTGCACTCCATGGAAAGGGACCCACGCTGGAGCAGTTCATGAAGAACCGTAGCCCGTGGGAAGGACTCACACAGGAGATGTTCATGGAGAACTGTCTCTTGTGGGAGGGACACCTAACTGGAGTAGGGAAAGGACTCCTCCTGAACAGTGGCAGAAACAACACTTTGCTCATGATGGTATTCTGTGAATGATTTTTTCTGGTCCTTACCTCAACTCATGAACCTTTGTTATATTTTGTCTCCCCTGTTCACTTGAGGAGGGGAGGCATAGAGCCGCTTTGGTGGACACCTGACATCCAGTCAGGATCAGCCACCACAACATGATTTTGAGGAAAAAAGATTTTCTACTATTTTGGTTTTTGAGGTGATCACATACAGGTTAATAAACAAAACGGTTCATAGTTATATTCCTACAAAGCCATTTAGTTTAGCACCACAGCAGCTAAAATGTCAGTATAGCACACATTAGATGGATTAAAAGTTGGCCAGCTGGCAGATATCAAAAAGTATTTGTTGATGGGGAAATGCTACCAAATGAATGTGTTTCTTGTGTCCATGTCTAACACTGTCCAACATTTTTATTGACTCCTTATTTGAACATGTTGTAGTAAGCTTTGATTTTTCTTGATATGCCTGACAGATTAGTTAACGTTTAGTGATGTACATGTTTCTGCATGTTAACCTCTTACCAGAGAGAGTTTTGCCGTAATTCACTCTTGTCTCTTGTGGTCTGGACATAAAGTTTAGCTTTATAAGGTCTATTGTGAAATTCCATGTAGAATTTTGTCTATTTTCCTATCTCTTTCACAGATAAAAAAAGAAGGAAGTTTTGCACTTTTAATCATTAATGGTTTAGCTACACATTAGAAGCCTCTGTTTTTGAATCTGAAAATGAAGTTTAGCTCCCACTTAGAAGAATCTCTTCAACTGTTATCCAAACGAGAGACGTGTAATTCTGGTAATGTTTTGAACACATATAAAGCTCTTTATTTAAGGATGTTGCAGTGCTAAAAAATATTACATCATTAAGACAGCATAATAATATAAAAATATTAATCAAAGCTAAATCATGAAAAACAATGCTAGTAATGACACTTAGTAGGACAAATCTGCTGATTTGAAGGCTGAGGAGACACCCTCATTACTGTGAGAGGGAAGTACCCTTGGTTAGTATCTGTTCAAAAGGAATGTTAAAGGAATAAGTCTGAAAGAGGCTAATGAAATAGAATGAAGTGAAAAAATTATTTGAATTTTTTTTTTCAGTATTAGGGACCATTTCTTTCACAAACAATCAGATTTTAAAGAGGTAGAAAACATGGTATCATTCTTCACACTAGTGAAAGAAGGTGCTGGACAGCTTTTAAGTTTCAGAGGACTAAACCACATAGGGTATCCTCTGGTTTTGAAGTGAGGACTCCGGATTTCCCATGTTGGATCACTGCAGGGGTTGTTGTGAGAGCCTTTCCTGCAAACCAGGGCATCAGCCAGCAAATTAACAAGCAAAGCAGATAGGTGGTGGGAAAGATTACTTGGGAACAAACTTTGTTGGAACAAGGCTAAAAGCAATTAGCAGGGCAGCTAGCACCAGCCCTGGCCAGCGGGAAGAGCCAGCCACAAATATTGCCAGCAGAAAGCACCCACCAAGAGTGGCTGAAAGGGAAGGACTGTTTGCAAATGGGGCTGTGCCTGGCTGCGAGCACTTCGAGCAGGAGCACTGACTGGTAGCAATGACCAAGGTTGCCAGAGATGCCAGCCAGCTGCTTCAGGGGACGGGTGATGCTCAGGCATGCTTCTGCTCGAGAATAACCATCCTGCTACTGAAATTTGCCTGAGTCTGGATCAAAACTCGTGAGTGAGATGCAACAAGAAGAGGATATCTATGGCTGGCACCAAAGCACTGATCTTTCAGAGGTGTTCCTTAGCCTCTGTGGAGTGAACAGGTACATCAAAGGGGACTGGGATCACGTTTCCTCTCTTGCTCGAGTTTTCAAGGTTGGACAGGTGTGACGAGCTCAAGCATATGCTGTAGAGGCACTGCTAGCCTCATGGTTTATATTTTTGAAAGCAAACTACCAGTGGCAAATTTGCTTGCTGTTATTAGGTTCAAATCTCTCTATTTGCACATGGTTTGCCTATGGCTGGTAGTTTCCAAACTCCAGCTTCTCTTTCTTTATTCGGAAGAATCCTTAGCCATTCAAGAGTCAGATGACTCTGATGATATCTTTAATGGGCAATAAGCCCAAAACTCAAAAAAAATACTTTCACTCATGAGAGTGGGGAATATCCTTGTACCAAGTATATTACTTGCAAACAGAATTGAACACATATATATATATATATATATATATGCAGTCATATATCTACTTTATTAAGCTACATTTAGAACTACTTTCATTAAAACTTCTCCCTCCCTTCGCTTACTTGGATTTTGCATTTTGGCTTTTTATCAGTTTTACTCAGATTGCTACTCAGATCTATGGGGTGTGTTGTGAGACTTCTTGAAGAATAGGATATGGCATGACTTGAAGAAAGGAGAGGTTCTGTCACTGGCAGTTTATAAGATTTGTTGAAGAATTTCTATAGATCTAGAGATGCATGTCGTTAGGAATAATGTTCTACACTTTTCATGCAAAGATCACAAACTAATTGACAAATATTAAGCACTTTTGTTTCACAACAGCCTTCTATCTTTGAGACACACATTTGATGATCTTGAAGGATGAATGATGGAGAATTGACATGATGGGCTAGAAAGTGATGCCCTTCTGACAGGTCAGATTCACCCATTTCTGCTAAAGCCAAGAGGAACTGAAGGGGTTTCGAAAGGGAGGAATTTCCACAGCCATGCACCCAGTCTCCTACTCTGCTCACAAACCAACAGTTTCTCCTTTCTAATACTGTCTTATCTCTATACTTCATGAGAAACTTCATACAAACCTGTGTGACTCAGCCCTGCATGGCATTCTTCCTCCTGGCAATGTTTTGTCTCTTGTACTTAAGACTAGACAATTCTAGGAGCCAAGCAAACAATATTACTGAGCAAAGGCAAACATCTCAGCTTTCTTTAGACTGGTAAAATTACTGGCAAATTTGATGCCGAGCTGCAGACTGCAATTTGTTCTCTTTCAAAGTACAAGGAAAACTGCTGTGAAGCACAAGCTGTCAAGATTATGTTGTGTAAGCAATTATCTTCTATCTTGACCGGACTGATGTGGGTTGAACACAATGTTTTCCTTTGTGGTCATGTAATTTATAAATGAAATGGCAAACTGGTGGGCAAAAGTATAGAGAAAGTATCATTAATGTTTCAGTGTGGCTGCTCCTGGATGTCGCAGCATCTGCTGTACTGAACTCTGCTCTCTGATCAAAGAAGACAAAGAGAGTTCATTGATCATTTAATACTTGCCAGTGTCTTCAGGTCTTAGGGCTTCACAGGCTCCACTGGGAAGCAAGTGGATTGATTTCAAGGCTTCCGAAAAGTTTGAAATGAGTAAAAGTAAGTTATAAAATAACAAAGAGAAAACTGTATTAAAAACTCCCAATTTAGGCACAATAAAGACTATAATCAAACAACAATAAGCAGGGATGAGGTCTTTGGGATCTGTTACTCACAGCACATATGCAAAGAGCAGAGAAGGACATACAAAGCATCACCTCCTGCACCCCTGCTGTTTGAGAAAGGATCACAGTTAAAAAAAAAAAAAGGCAGACACACTAGACCAAAAAGAGCAAATACAATTTGCATTCTTTTCCTTCTGGTGGGGACTTATGTGTATGGTGAAATATTTCTCTCCTCTAGCCAAAGCACCCTACCCCAAATAGAGTTTTTTTTTGGTTCAGTGAAACCAGATAATCTGTGTTAGTACAAAATGTCTCACATAGGCAGAGCAGCTGAAGAAGTAGAATTAACCATGGCAGTGAGGAGCTCTGGACTTACAGAACTGCACAGTTTAAAAATTGAAGCACAAACTAGGCCTTGGGGTATCCCATGATTCTTGGATGAAAGTACAAAGCATCTTTATTAATATTATACAAAATTTTACCCATAGATACACCAAATCTGAAGTAAGCCTTTCTTCTGAGGCTTCCCCTGTCTGTCAGACTTCTGTTTGTTTATGAAGTTTACATGCTTCCCGGGTTTGACCAAAACCAGGGCCACTGAAATAACTTGAGAAATGTTATCACTCTGATGTTCCTGAGCCAGCTAGGATTAGAAAGGACTGGAAATGTTATGGAAGAGTCTGTTTTCATGAGATTTCCATCCAGATATCTAGACCAAAGGGTTTTTTTGCTCTGTGAACTTACAGAACACCTTTCAGTGCTCTTTGAAGTAAACTCCTTGTTTCCTGTAGCATAAAGAAAAGTGCCCCTGCATTGTATCTATGCAAATTGCAACAAATAGAATGGTATAAGCTCACCTTTTAAGACCTGACCTTTTGTTTGAACCGTTAACACCTGAAAGATGGAGATTTTTCAGTTTTCAAAGCTGGGTATTAGGGTGTGTTTGTTGAACTAGGAAAAGATTGTGTTATAATAGATCCTTTCAGGACTGTGCAATAGGCACAGGAAATACGGTATTTTTTTAAGGCAACAGAAACCAGAACACACAGAGTTAAAGTCCTAACTCCATCCTTAGGGTACCTTGTTTTCTTTGCACAATTACCTGTGGTCTCAGTCTGTTAGATGATCTCAGCAGGCATTTGCAGCAATACTGAGACCATTGACATAGGTATGAAGTTTCCAGCTTCAGTTTGAAAGATCCCTTGTGTTTGTGGATTCAAGTCAGACATTTAGTCTTACCTGAACTTAATTGCTATTTGTTTTTGCTTTGCATTATCTTCTCAAAGGCAGTCCAGTGAAAGAGGGAGGCCTGGGAAAAACAAACTGCTTGTCCAAAATGGCTTCAAAATCAGCATCAGGACCACCTCCAAGTCTAAACACAGCTCTGGCAGAAAGGTTATCTCCTTGCTCCCCAAACCTTGGCACTTCCTGCAGAAGCCTTTTTTCTTTTTTTTTCTTTTTTGACCATAACAAAACACAGGACTACTATTACCATACTCTTTTTTCCCATATCAAGTTCAGACTGCTTGTGCAGACGATGCAACACTACTCTGACTCCCTTTCCCCAGTTTTGCCTCAGAATTCTGTTTTTCAGTCCCATACAAAGAGATTCAGTGACATGGCTATTTGTGACTATCATTTAGGCCACAGTTATCTCTAGTATCCACCTATGGATGTCATCTTGATTGGCGAATATAGTCCTACCTATCCTTTCCTGAGTTAGGGCAAGCAACCCCCTTCCTGGATTTGGGCCTCCTTGAGAAGCTGGGCCAGTCTGGCAAGTGATTTTAAATGCTTCAGACACCACTGAAAGGACACCACCATTAAAATATGACCTTTGAGTTTTGTGTGCATGTTCACACCACAGCATTTCCTTTTAATATTTTAATGTAGATATGACAAGTGTTTTCTGATATGTGTTGTGGATTCAAATTGCAAACTCTATTGACTAAAAATTTTATTTGACTTTACAGCTCATAAGAAACTCTTCTGAGTTCTGTTGCTATGGTGATGATCTCTGCAATACATTTGAATGTTTACAAATGATGGTATTTATTATGAGATACTTATTTCAAGATTGGTATGTCCCATCAGAATAAGCAAATGAGCCTGAGACATCTTGTTATCCTAGTTTAATGGGTTCCTGCAGATAAACTTATTGGCAGTAAATTTTTGTGCATATGCTTGTAACTAAGACATAGTGGGCTGCCAGCACTGTGCTAATGTTAGTCATTCCCATGCACAATTAGTTCCTACTTCACCTTCCTTGCGGTGTAACTGAAACCACACACATGGGCAGTTACCATTGCTCTGATGATGCAGAGTAACATCTTAAGCTGTCATGACTGGATCATAGGTCCTCTTTCAGTTAATTTAGCTTCTGCTATAAAGGTATGATAACGTTTTTATTCTTTCACAGAGATGAACAAAATGGATTTGAAGTGACACTGCAGCTGCTAAACTCCCACCTAATTCATATGATAACGGCCATCATCATAAAAAGACATGGCTGAAATAAATGACAGTTCTACAGCCTTCCATGAAGAAAAATCTAAATCAAACAAGTGTGATTGTCTGAAGGTGTTAAATGAAACTGGGCCATTTCACAAAGTGGATTGGAGACACTGTTTGCTTAAGTGAAAAAACAATATCTGGAGAGTTCAGTAAATCTTTTAGGAGTGAGTTCTGTTTGCAAACTTTAGTTATGGTAATAAACAGACTATTCTGCCAAACCAGTATAGTAAGTGAAAACTGATCTCAGGCTTTGTGCAGGAAGGTAGAAGTTGTCACTATGCAAAGTAATGACCATGAGCTTAGCCTTCAAGCAGGTTTTTGTGCTGACAGCATTCATGGCTAGGCTTTGTGAATGAAGATTTGGGAAGGGCTCTACCCATGCTTGCTTCAAGCACACTGATGGCTGAAAAGACTGATGCGAGATAGGCAAATCTGATTGCAAAAGGCACAGCAGAAAGTCTCCAAGGACGGTATTGATGAGGCACAGTTCTTCCTGCATTGCCTTTTTTTCCTGCAGACTGATTCTGCATGTGTTCTCAAAGGAAGCAGCAGCATTATGGATGGTGTGTCTCCATTTCTCCCAATTGGAGGCCAGAGTGGACCATTGATGGTAGTCAATATGGCCAAGGCTGAAGTTTTTTTCAGGGAGTCCCTATATCAACTCTTCCGGTCAAAGACTTAAGAAAGAAGCTGTGCCAAGATGAATGCAGCAGAACAGGAACATGCAGGGCAGCAAACCACCTATGAGAAGACTGGCTGACTGCATTTTAGAACAAACTCTGCAAGTAAGTGAGAAATACATTGCTCTACAGTTTAAGACATTAGATGTAAAATGTCAGGCTACTGGCAAAACTACCCACACTTGTTTCTTAAAATAAAAAAAAGTTGTCCAAAGTTGGTAGTTAATAGTAAATGTTTTGCCAAAATGCAAGGAAACGCGTTGTCTGCATATGAATAAGGAGACAAACCACATCATGCCCATAATATATTCTGTTAACTGAGAAGTCTTGGGTCAGGGTGAGTATGGGGCAGGCTTATCTCTCTGTTTTGTTAGGCCATGTCTGTCCAGACCACTTTCACGTGCATAAAGAGGCTCTGCAAGCAGCACCTACACGATATTGAGTAATGTGTGACAAGTAATTAAAAGCAGCAAGCATCGATAAATGTGCTCATTACCACTTAGAAGACAGCTGATGGTGGTCTGGCAGTCACCACCCAGGGGAACAGCAAGATCAGTGATGCTATTGGGTTGTCATCTTTCGAATTTCAGTTTTTCCCCTGGGCCATATTCCTCTCATGCCAATATTTTTCCTCTTGAAACCTGCTCCCAAGTCAGTAAAAAGGAATTGAAGTATTGGATTTCCAAGTAAATCTACATTTATAAAGAGCTTTGCTTCCTCAGTGTCATGCTATATTGATAACTAAAAGTGTATATAATAAGATTTATTAATACTTATTTAATACCAGCACTTATTTTTATAATAAATACATAAATCTGTAATTACAGACTTAGTAAATAGTGTTGAAGAGAAATAGACATCACATATTAGCATCTCTACAACCACAATAGTAAACCACTGATAGTGAACAACAAAGTGCCTGTTAATCATAATGCTGGGACGTAGAAACAGTTTTACTATAGCATCGCTCATACAGTGTCTTAGTGACAGCTGAGATATGGCGCTCAGCAGTTTTATTAACTACAGTGTCATGGCTTAATGATGGGTTAAATTTTATGACCTGCTTAAACTAGTCATGAATGGTTAAACCTTTCCGTCAAACTTGCTTTCTCTTTTGAGCCATAAAACTCATTGTGGTCTAGTTTGTCAACTCTTTTAAAGGTTGAGGGATGTCTTTAACCAATTTTCTATGAGACTTTTATACTCTTTCAATTATAAATTCCCATGCTATCATTGTTGACTGTTACTGTTCTTAAAAACACTGTGATTCCAACAAGATATGGCCACACAAGAAAGTAATACTTAAATCACCAAATACAAAAAAGCAATCAAACAGACCACTTTTACCAGTGAGTAAGTATATGAGTATGTATGTGAGTATAACTATAAAGTTATATTAATTCCTACAGAAAGCCTTTTATTCTGTGGAGTTTGTTAATAAATATCTATCGTGTTCCCTTGAGTCAGTCTAAATGCAAACATCAACACAGAGTGTCTTATAGTCTGTAGTGTGTAAAACAATTTTTCCTCAGTAGGTGGGCTGTTCTTGATTGTTACTATTTTCATGTATCATTCTTTTACTCCAAAGAAATACAACTCGCCACTTTGATGTGATTAACTTAAGGAAATATTTATTACAGGAACTGACTAAGTTTTCGTTCCAAGACACGTATAAGCATCCTCTAATCTATACAATTTTCCTTAAAGATAAACTGTTCTCCAGATCAATAGTAGTATCCACTATGCTCTTCCTAAACATTATTCAACCCCAAAGTATTTCAAACCTAACCTGCTCAAATATTAGCAGCATTTAATTGTTCCACCTCTTTCAAACACTTCTGGTTCCGAGAATGTGAATAGGTTCTGGGGTTTTTTTGCTACTGAAATTGTGGCAAAAAGCTGTTCTCCAGCATGGGCTCAGTTTACAGTGAGATAGTCTTCACAACAGTCTTAGAGTGTCATGAAAATCCTCAAATTACACTTACATGTTTCAAAATCATTACCAAAGCATTTAATAGATTTATAATGCTTAGTGGATAAACCAAGCAATTTTTTCCTTTCCTTCACTCTGAAAGGGTGGGGTGGCATATCCTTTTTGGGTATGTAGAGTTGCACTGCTTGCAATGGGGCCACTCTTCTTCTGCCCCATGGTAAGAAGTGTGGATCTGTCTGTATTGGGATGGATTAATTCTGTTTTTGTAATTAACAGGATAAATGAAAACAGAATTTGGCCATGTAACTGTTAAAAACTCAATGTATACAGATGTCATCTGAGCCCCAGTTTCAGAAACATTTAAACTTCCAGTGGGAGTCAAGGAGTTGGATCAGATCCTTTATTCTCTGAGCTGTTACATGTTATCTCCTTTCCACTTCCCAGGCTCCAGTTTATATGTGACAGCTCTTGACTTGTGGCTAGTGAGAGTTCCATTGTTTTCCACCTCTCACAATCTTTTTCTCAACACAGTCCATTTCCCTAGCAGAATTAATTCCAGCTTTGTTCTATAAATGCCAGTCTCTTTCCTTAGTCACTCTAGGCATTGTGCCAATGAATTCAGACTAAACAGAGGATATTAATTTTACTTTAACATGTATGTATTGCACAAAAGCTGTGATGCATAAGGGTTTACTTCCAAGAGCTACAGTGAAACAGTTGTGTAAGCTTTTAAATTTGCACGTCAGAGATAATTTGCTTTAGGAATTGGGGATACTTAAGAGGAAATCCTCTAAGATTTTCTGCTTTCAATGATTAAATACCATAAGAAGGTGGGCTATGAAGTATGACTCTGCCTAAAGAACTGTATGTGATCAAATTAACCGGCTACCACCTTTTGATATTCTGCATACTGGTGGTTTCCAGGAGTGGATTACAGGAAGGTTTTGAACTCTGCCCTGAGTACTTGAGACTTTTTGTAACAGA
Source organism: Anabacerthia variegaticeps (assembly GCA_035583185.1). NCBI lineage: Eukaryota > Metazoa > Chordata > Aves > Passeriformes > Furnariidae > Anabacerthia > Anabacerthia variegaticeps. The sequence continues at coordinate 138,645,505 of JAWWEW010000078.1, forward strand.
GAGGGGGAAGACAGGAACTGCTAGAATCTGAACTCTACCAAGGCTTTTTTCTTTTTTAAATATAATTATGATATTGGGAAAAGTGAAGCTCATCTTTCTGAGGTCGTGGAAATAGCCTTGTAACCAGTGCAGTCAGCCGGTTGATGGTGGTTGAGAAACCTGAATGTTACTTAACACTTGCTAGGAACTGCCAGTCCAATCCATAGATATAATTTACTAAATTAGGCTATATGTTATGAACTCTCTTTTACTTTAGGAGAGAATAGTAGGGGTGTTACCCAGGTAGAACTTCAATCATTTTAGCTCAAACAGTAAACATTTTCTTAAGGCAGACAGATTCACCATTTGACCACTGTATTCTCCTGAATAATGACATGAAATACTATCGGGACTCCTGGACAAAAGGAGGTCTTGCACCTTTTATTTGTGGAACTGATTGGATTTCCCTAATTGCTCGGAGGCTTTATTGTTTCGCCTCCTCAGAGCTGTGCAGACTTTATCTCTCACAAACATAGGAGAAACGCAGTCAACACTCACAACTCCTTGCCACTGTTATCAGCTGATTAACAGCACAAACAATAACAAACCTTAGCCCAAAAGGCATCACAGAAGTGAACAAGTTAACTGCTTACAGAGCTGATGAGGCTTCCTGCTAGAGAAAAAAAAAAACTTAATCCAGTTAAAAATCTTTTTTATCTAAGCTAAAACTGTTAAAAAAGGATTTGCTTCCTTGAAGACAAAATGGAGATGTCCAAGATGTTACTTTGTATGCCTGCAAGGACACATCTGTAAATACATTCGGGGAACTGTTCTGGCTTACTGACCAGCTGTGCAGGAAATATACTTGGGGATCTTCCTTGAGAAAATCTGTGCCATGTGTAAGGCTGATTAATAATGAGGAAAAACCCAAAGAGTTTTTCAGCTCCAAGCTTTCACTCAGTGTTCAGGGAAGTCCGTCTGCTGGAAGTTGGGTGAGCCTGAACTTGGGGGTGAGAGAGGAAAATCAGTGAGCACATCCAGTTGTCCACATGCATTTTTAAGAAGGAGTGAGCTACTTTTTCTCCAACCAGGTACAGCTGGAATGAACCAAGCATCCCAGCTGCCCCTGAAAATTGCAGTGTTGCTTGCAGGTTTCCCCTCACCAGGCACACTCAGCTGAACTGCTGAGCAGCAGCATGCACAGTCCCCATCTACCTGGAAGTGTTAGTGCTGCTGTCAGGGGCTCTTCAAATTGGCATTGGGAACAAAAGAGATGCCTTCATCCTTTGGTGACAAGACAAAGCATGAGTTAACTGGTGAGATTTTCCTGTTGTAATGTTAGCTGGAGATTTCAATGCCAAATATCAGAAACGTAGAAAGCGGGATGAAGTGGAGAAGGAAAGCCCTCTCCTCTTTGCCCTCTTCCCCTTCCAGGAGCCCCTCTCCTTCCTTTGTCTGTCTGTAACAGGATCTCATCTCCTGCCTTGCTACCCAGACATTTCTCCTTTACCCATCATCTCCTGCCCCTTCACCCTCCATTTGTTGCTGGTCTCCACCCATATTCAATGCCCTCATGAGCCCAGGACCACGTAGGCACATCGCACTAGTTTCAGGAATTGCTTCATTAGTTCATGTCTGAACATTTTGCCCTCTTTGAAAAGGCATAACACCATGTGAGTCAGTCTTGTGGAAATAAGTCTTACTTGTCAGATCTTTGCTTAACTCTTATGGTGAGGGATTGGTGGGTTTATTAAAAATATATGATTAGAACATGGAGAATCTTGCTTGTCTGTGGATAATGATGTAATATATGCAGCTGTCTGGCTTAATCCAGGGAAAAGCTAAGGGAGAGCTGTTATGGACAGTACAACCCATATTCTGGAAATGGAAAGCCAGAGTGAAATGAGGGTTTTTACTTGTCTCAGTCTGACACAGCTGATTTCCTCTTCATGCTTACCATGCAGACAGAAACAGGGTTCATGAACCTGCTGTGGCGTCTTTTCAGCTCTGTCCTTGCCACAAACCTTTGAATGCTTTCATCTTTTGATGAGCTTCATTTAAAATCCACAGAGATCACAGAGAAGGGTTATAGGGTTCAACCACCAATTGTGAACCTGTGCTAAAGAGCCAGCAGGATGACACAAGCTGCTTTTGCAGTCTTTCCTCACGGGCTCTCTGTTTCAGTGAACTGAATGAACTCAGTGAACTGGATATCTTTCCTGTCATGATATATTCCCATCTGTTTTTGTAGAAGCAGCCTGGGAAGTATTTCCCATAGCTACAGTAAATAACTAGTCATATATTCACCACTACTTGTTTTCAGTACTGTTCTCCAGTGTCTTTGTGAGAACAGCTTGATGCTGCATCTATATCAGCCTTTTTCAACCTCTGGCTTCCCATCCCTGCCAGTAGCATGCAATGGAGTAGACCATGCCTCACCTGACCCAGGTAAATCTTGACAACACAATGGTACACTTACAGTGGCTGCCACTGGTGGTCCACACTGCTATCCCACTAGTTTGTTCTGGTGTAGGGTTCTGGATACTGCATTCAAGGAGTCTGGTTCACAGGTGCCTTGCTGCAGCACCTATGCCATGCCAGATAACAGCAATGGGAGTGTTACACTGCTGGGACAGAAGCTGAAGCAGAACAACTTCTAGATTTGAAGCTCCCCTAGTAGTTACAAAAGTATTTACAAAGTTGAATGACAAGACTTCTATGTGATATTCTCTATTAAACATCATGATAGTTTTTAAGGACTGACTTGTACCTCTGTACAGATTCTTGCCAGAGTATGTGGGACTCTGTGAAATTAGGAGCTTGTGGGCAACCAGTCCAGGTGTTGTGCAGGTGTCATGAGGAAATACCAGCCTTAGTGCTAAGGTTGTCCAAAAATATTCAGCTGTCATCCAGGCATATACCATATGTGTGATTCCTGGATCTGACTGATAAAGCAAAGGGTCACTGAAGGGGAAGAACAACCAAACAAAGACCTCCCATCTTCTTGTAGAAGTATTTGGAGGTTGTGGATGAGGATTTCAGAATTCAGGTTTGGTCTAACTGGTACTAATTAGCTGCTAAACCCCAGTGGCTTTTTTGAAAACCAAATGCCTATAGAAATCAGTTCAGTTCATTGCACTGGGAGGAGGGTTAGAGGTGGGGAGTATATGAATGTTTCTGCAAACAACAGCTTCATGGTAGTTAAGTAGGTGGAAGCTGATGCAATGGATATGTGGAGGTGTGCCTTAATTTAGAGGGATTTTGGAAGGGATTTTTCAAAACCAGGAAAATGTCCATTCTTTAAGAGTACTGTTTGAAAAGAAGAAAGGGTATAGAAAAGTACAAAAACTTTTGTTGTCAGTGCTGACATTTGTGATCATTTTCCTAAGTCAAAGTCAGTTTTCTGGCATGCTGATTTAATACAAGTGTTTTGAGCAGCTTTCATTCTTATTCCTTAAGCAAACATGAAGGAATATGTCCCAATTTGAGTTCAGCTCCGTTATGTTTTTCAGTTGTGTCAAAATACAATAGTTATAGTACACCTGGCAATATTTTGCGAACTGTCATGGTTATGCTCTGCTTTGGGCAAAGGATCAGAGTTTTTCCTACTCAACTAGGCCTGTAACTAACATTTCAGTGTTCTCCTACTGCCATCACACTCATTTTGCCCCACATATTCTGCAAAGATAGGTGGAGGTGTAATACCTTGGAATTGGTCTTGGAAAACATTTGCCATTTAGTCTGTTAGCTGCCTGGCAGCATTGGTGCAGGCCAGGAGTAAAAGTTTTACTGAGCAAAGATAACATTAACGATGTATGCAGAAAGAGTGTTGTGCGTTCAGCCAGGTCCTTGTCATTTATTCAAAGCCCTCTAAACTGATGGAAGTGTGATCTGTCTACAAAAAAAAAAAAAAAAAGTCATTATTTTACAGGAGTTAATTGTTATGACTACTTTTTCTTTTGAGGAAGGAGGAAAAGATGAAGGAAAAAGTTCTTCAAGGACTTGTGACACTAACCAAGATGGGTAGAGTCACATGTTGACCTTGGGCAAACAAAAGTAGCAAAGAAACCCCAGTGCAAATAACCACATGGCCATGTCAAGTTCCTTATTGCCCTATGTGCCACTTCTGTCATCACAACCTCTAGGCTGAAAATAAATCCCATAGCTGCTTCAGGCAGAGGAAAGTGATACCTTGCACCATAAGGTATGAGATGTTGAAGTGCAAAAGGAAGTAACGTCTACTCTTCTAGTAGTGTGAGCAGTGCTATGCATGGAATAGGACAAGGCCATCTAAAACACATTGAAAAAAGTGAAAATAACTTCTAGGGACAAGAGGCTAAATTTATCTGTTGTGATGGGAATGGTGGGAAAGGTAGAAGTGCCTGTGAGGAGAAGTGCTCAATATGAACACAATGTGACTTGTAACGGAGTGTAGGGTGCTCTGCCTTGATGTGGTCTTGCATTGAATTGTGTTGGCTCATTAGTCAGGCAGCAAATGCCTTAGTGCCAGTCTGCAGTGAAACTGATGCAGAGGCCTGACTCATCTGATAAAAATGTGTCAGAACTTTCCAGAAAGGATGAGGGTTTTAAATTATGTATTTTTTTGAGAGAGGTTAAAGAAAAGAAAAGAGTGGTTAGGTAAAGAAGCTGATAATGGATAGAGGACATTTCACTAACTCTTTTGTAATATCGTTATGACAGCTTTTCTACAGGTTGCATTTCACAAAGATCAAGGTTTTTTATGGGGAGAAAAAATTCAATTCTCTATCTCTTTGAAACTCCTTCAACAGTCATAAGTATGATCATGGCTTTAAATGAATCCTGAGAAACATACACTTATCTAACCACTGAGATAAAGAAGTAAGAGCATCTTCAGAGGTCTGGACTCTTATTACTGCTATGACACGTCTGTGCCAGCAGCAGGCCAATGTGAGTGAACTTGACTCTGGTCTGTTGTTTACTCTGGACTTCAGTTCTGGATTTCAAGTTTCTGGTGGCCTTTGTTCAGATTCCTAAGAACAGAATTATTGCAGAATAAAGAGGAGGCCAAATTGGACTTGGAAGAGGAATATCTGGCACTGTTTGAAACATATATAAAAGCATGAGGTTTGGCTAACCCTGCTGAGATGCTGTTGCACAATTGTGTATGTCAGAGATCAGTAATTATCCCTCATACAGATCCTGCTGTCTTGGTGGTCTTGTGAAAAACATATATTTTTAAGTCACAGTAGTTTTTAATGCCAAAGAATAAGTGTCTGATTATTCAGATAATGCTACTGCAATTCACTTTCAACTTGAATGAACATTGGCAGGCACAGTCAAGCTTCTTGCAGATCCTGACTATGTCTGTCAGCTGTGGAGTCATAATATCACAGTCACAATGCAATGAGTGATTCCTTGCCTTAAATATTGCTGCCCTTTCTCCTTAGAAATGGAACAACTTCAAACACCCTTCTCATGCAGAGAAGTGTTGTTACTTACACTTTACACAAAAGTAGCTGAAGCACAATAGATTCAAGTCAAAGTCTTCAATAGTGGTTAGTTATCTACATGCTTCAAAGACTGAGCATATTAAGCATAAATGGTCACACAAGAGTTTTCCTGGTACACTGGGGAACAGAACCCTGGCACACTAAGCTCTAGCTTGCTGGATGAAAGCACTCTTTCCATGAGTATCATGGTGTGCCCAGTAGGCTATATCTTTTTAGTAGGTGTTCTCCCATTCTTTCATGGATAATATTCTCAAAGGTGCAGTGTTAACGTCTGTTTAGAAGTAATTAATGCAAGAAGTCTCATTGAGAAAGCCCTGAAAATCCCTGAAAAAAAACAACCCCAAACTTCTAAAACTCTTCCAAATATTTGTTTTGATAATATCCATTATCAAACCTGCAGTAAATGGAATACATATATATCAAAATGACTTTATTGTCCTCACTGCTACACAAAAAGAAGAGAATGTATCAGAAAAAGGAACTATTTAATGTCTTGTAACTGCAAGTCTGTGATGGCATAGTTTCCAGGACAGGCCACTGTGGGCACCACAGTGTTCAACTAAGAAATATAAGCATCTCCAGTGGGTGATTCAGATTTTAGATGGCCAAAGTGCTACCTGGAGACATGGGTTCTTTTTCTCTGTAGAATTCTCAAATTCCTATTTTAATTGTCAACGGGCAAATGGGATGAAATCTCCACTTAAAACTGTGGTTTAGAATGTGCTTTATGTTACTGAGTATAGAGTAAAATTTGTCCCTGGTGTGTCTGATAACAGTATTCTCCATCACACATAGACAGTGCATGTGTTCTCACTAACCTGGTTAAAATTTTGTGTCATCAAATGTTACAGGCATGTGGAATGCAGAATTATTCTGATTTAGCCCCAAATCTTCTTTGAAGAGAATTCAAGTCCCCCGAGTATCTACATTTCTCATATAATTGTTGTCCTTACATGCTGAATATTATTAAAATACTGAATGTTTTTAAAAATCAGACTTGCAATTATGTTATTAGAAGACTCAGAGTTATTCAGACACAAATATGTGCCTAAGGAGTATAGTGAAAAAAATTAAGTGCTATAATTAGATAAAAATATTTTCAAGAAAAGCAAAATATTAAAAATTAGCACAAAACAACACTGAGAAAATGCCAGGGATAATTATGACTCCATAAAACTTGCTTAAATAAAAGCTGTTTGAAAGATTTTTAAAGGAATGACAACTGAAGACAGTGTGACAAAGAGAAATGGAGAGTGGAAAAAGGAGGAAAGATGCAGTGGAGCCCCAGAACAGCAATGACTACATTAGCATGGAGTAGAGTCTGCTAGGAACAGAAATGGTTGGAACCAAGTGAGACAATTGGTTTTGAGAGTCTGATACCTACACTGGTTGCGTTTTGGAGAGCTTTCTTTACGTTGGGTCTAGTTTGTCCCCATAGCACACAGATTGACCAGAGCAGATTATTCCAGGACAGTCTCTGCCAGCCCAGCCCTAAGTGAACAAAATTTGGGTCACTCCACATGAGGCTGCTGCACAGTGGGAATGAAAGTGAATTACGAGGAAATGATGGGATTTGCTTCAAATGTATAAATCTGCTACAACATGAAATACTAATGTATCTGCACCATGTCACATGTAGGCCTGCACCAGAGAATGAGCTTATGAGAAGGTAACTTCTGTCTTTTATTTCAGTGAACTGACATCAGCTTTATGAGGAAATTCTAGTAGAAGAATGAGTCTGTTCTATTTCAAAGCTATCCAGCAATGGTAAAGCTGTACTCTTGCTAAACCATTACCACTAAGAGCACTTATACCAGCGTACTTTGAAAATCTCCCAGCAGATTTTCATTAATGCCAAATTCATTACTGAAGACAAACATGGATTTTGCTCAGACCACACAGTTTTCTGAGAAATTTGCAAATGAAAACATCAGATGAGGATAAAAATGGGAACATTTTGTATGGAAATATCTTATTTTGGGTCCCCTTCCCCAAGACAAAACAATATATGACAGATGAGAAAGAGTTGCCCTTGGGATCCACCTCACCTGAGAGAGTACCTCTTGAAAAAACAAAACCCAAACCTCAAGGTAAGGTTTTGGGTTGAACCTTCAATGTTTAAAGCTTTCTGTGACCTCTAATGTTGGGATACAGCTGGGACATGAGAACCACAGTACTGCTGTCAGTACTATGTGAGCTGTTACAGAGAAGGGAACAGAGGTTGCTCAGACTCTGCCAGTAAATATAGCACAAGGCTTATTCTTGTGTGTGCCAGCGTTTACTTCCCACAGTGGAGAATCCTTGTGAGCAGGATTGGAAGGGACCCTGAAAGGCTATCTAGTCCATACACCTCCCTTTCTTTCCCATACCAAACTTGATGTTTTCTTGCTTCAGCTGTGTTTCAAGCACCAGGTTATGGCAAGCAATGCAATCTTTGCCACAGGGAAGCAGGCTGCAGCTCTGTGTTAATTTAAGCCTGGCTCCTAATCCTGCCAATAAAAGATCACTCTTTTTTGTATGCAGCTGAGGAGCCCTTACTAATCTGCAGCTGCAGCACACATCTGGGGTGATTGCACAGGTTCGGTGTACCAAACAAGAACTGATGGACTGTGCAGTTTGCTAACATGGTGAATTCAGCTCCCAGGCTGACTAATAAGATTTGCCTTGAAGGTGCTGCAGTGGGGAAGAGAGGAATGCGTGCGAGGACGGGAGATGTGAGCAGGAGGTGGGAGCTGAATGGGACAGTCTCCAACACATGCCTGTGACTTCACCTAAGTTAAGCCACATTCTTTCATTAAATCTTCTCCAAACTTTGCGCTATACTTCCACTGACTTCCAAAAATTTGTGCTGATGAGAAATTTTAAATGGATATCCACATTAGGTATCTCAAATACCTTCAAAGGATGTTTGTATTTTACTTCAGAATACTGTCAGTTGTAAGGAGTAGAAAGGTAAATTACTTTTACCAAAGCATTAGCAGAGCATAATCTGCTGTTGAAATTAACGCTCTTAACAGAGGTACAGAGGTAGTCAGGTGGGTAATAACACACACTTAATGAAAACTGATGGCACTTTGGCCACCTAGGCTGATTCAGCAGTTTTGCAGACTTCACTTGCTGCATGTCCCTATTTGGGACCCTGACTGCCCCTGTACAGCTGCCCCACACTGGCTGGCAGTCTATGAACTAATATCATTGTCGTTTATTGACTGGAAGCCTTTGAATATTTTGTTTGTGTGGAGTTTATTTCAGCAATACAAATTCCTATTTGGCAGGCAGTTTGAGTTCCCTCTAAAGAGGCTTGTGTGTATTTGATAGTTTTGCCACTTTAACTACAGTGGTATAATTGAAACAGCAACACAAAAAATACTCAAGAGAACAGGCAATTATAGTGGTAGCAAATTGTTTATCTTGGCCTAGCATATTACAGAACAAAATTAACTGTACTGAATTAATGCAGTTTTCTATCAATTTCTATCAATATACTACTCTAAGCAAAGGTCTTATCTATGCATATTCCCTGGCCTCAAGTCCTCTTCCTAATTGATTTAGGTATGCTGGTACAATATAAATACCTTCAAATATAAATACAGTTCCAAAGTGTTTTCCTCTCCTCCTGCAAAATCTCCATATCTGTCAAGACTAAACACTGTTTATACCTTCTTAGGGTAGAGATCATTTTTCATAGGTCTCTTTGACTCCACAGACTGTAAGCAATCCTATGAGTTCACTGTGGTGTATATTAAGGTAGACAGTGGCTCTTACTTCTTATCTCAGTTGCTTTGATGGCGCAGGGAAGATAAAGAACATGCTGTTGCTTTTGATGCTCCAAGTGAGGAAAATAAAGAATTAGCAACAACAACTATATTACCCAAACCTTCCTCTGCAAACTACTTTGATCAGGTCTTTGAGTTACTTTGATTATTTTTTTGTTTGTTTTCATCTGCTTTGACCATAGACTGATCAAATGTCTGGAATAGCTAGAAGATGTCAAAGAAAAAATGGAAAGCAGAACAGGCATCTTAAACAGAAGATTTTGGCTGCCTGGATTTCTGATGTGCAGTGAATGAGCCTGTATCTGTGCTCCTGTCACCTTCCAAAGACTTGAGGTCTTGCTAAGAGGCTGGAGGAGTCAAGCTGGCAGCAAGGGGAGGCATGGCTGTGGCATGCACAGGTTTATAGACATCAGAATACAAATACAGTGCAAGAGCAAGGGCTGGCAGCTGCAGCTCTGACCAAGGCTGCCTGAGCAGTGTGTTGGGCTGGGTGTAAAATGAGGCCCTTGGGTCACCATGTTCAGCTTGTGACTGGACCATTAGCACCCAGCACAGTTGGCCAGGCCCCAGAAGATCCCTCTACAGGTATTTAACTCTCCCCATGCACTCCCCAGAGAGCCAGATAGAGTGGAGCCAGGGCTCACGGCGCTAGGCATTAGCTCATAGGGTTTATACGTTATTGTATTCCACCAGGTGATATCTAAATCTGTTGAAAAGGCAGTCTTGCCTTCTCCTTGATGCCTAGATCCTTTCTTCAAAAGGGCTGTGGCTCCCAAACCACTTATGGTCTTCAGTGATGCCCATCCATCATCCCTTGCTATGCTGAAGACTCCACGTCTGTTTACAAAATGTTCAAAGAAGGAGGAATTTGGGAGATGGCCTGAAATTCCTCCTGTTTACTTTTAGCTGGCACTTCTCTCTGTAGATTGCAAAATGTTTTATAGCTCCTTTTCTCCTTTTTTCCTCTACTTCCATTCATTCTTTCTACAGCTCCTTGCTCTCTCCCCTGAGATAACTGTGGTCACATACCAGATTAAACATAAAATGGCAAGTTTGAGGATTTTCTTGTCTTTATCTTCTGTGTACCACAAATATGCACCAAGCAATAAATTCTCCTTGAAGTTTTCCCTGACTGTAGCATAAGATGCTTTCCGTTCCACCAGTTGTATTTTACCCTCGAGCCTGTAGTTGAGGTGTCACATGATTTCAAAGAAAACAAAAGCTGTATGAATTGTGATGTTATTTTTTAGGAGAGGAGAAATGCTCCTAAATGTTTTCCAAGCATAATTTTTAAATCCTTTTGTAATGCAGGGAGAGTCTGAAAAGCAATATCTTCCAAACTGAATTGGATACCAGGCCATGATCAGACAGACTTTTGTGAAATATCACAAAGGGAGGATTAGATTAGAATTGGATTTGACAATATGGGCAAAGCTGTGCAGGCAAATCTGCAAATTAGGGAAACATAAATGTGTTCTCTAATAGTATCCAAAAGGGAGCTAAGATTTGCCACTTAAAGAGCACTGTGAAGGTGTTTTGCTGCTGACAGTGATGCCAGAGCTATGACAACATGTAGAGTCATCAAATAAAACTTGTATCAAGAGCTTCTTTTTTTCTTTTTTTTTTTTTTTTTTCTTTTTAACTACCAGGGATATTTCCTACAGTATGTCACTATTACATTACCACATGAAAGTTTCTGCTGCTATGAAATATAAGGGTTCTGCTGCTTTAGAGTGAAGAATTTGCATTATTTCTTTCTTGGTTTTGAGAGAGAGAAACTCATCCTGCACAACTGATGCAAAAGAAATAGCAGTTTCTCATTGCTCCTGTCATTCCTTTTACCTCAGCGACCAGTGTGTATGAGGACAGCACAGCTTATTCTGGAGCCACCAAATAAAGTTTTTGCAAATATCCACAATGACATATCGCCATCAGAGCAAGATATGGAGCCTGACTCTTCAGTTGGCATGGTTTTATGGTTCACAGTAAATGGAGCTTTGTGGGTGGCCTGGACCCAGCTCTGTGCTGCTATGTGGAGGAGTCAGTGACAAAGTCCACTGTCATTACTCCACCAGCAAGTATGATAAACTTTGGACTTTAGGGAACCCAGCTCATTCAGGGAGGCAAGAGCAGAGGATCTATCTCTTTTTTGGGAATTGCTCCTCAGCTGAGATTCAGCCCTTCATGGAGACTGGAGGATGGGAAACTTCCCTGCAATCCTGGTACTGAGCTCTCCTTTATTCTTGACACCTTGACTCTTTCCAATGATTAGTTGCTATCTATCCACTTAAATCCTTCTCTTCCTCCTCCCTGATTACCCTTCTCACCTCATCCCCAGCCTCTCCCCAGCTGACCTTCCCTTTCCCCAGGGTCCCTGGCTCTTCCTGACACCCCACTCCCCATCTCCACAGTGGCTGATGTCCTCAACACTGAGTGGAGACAGACAGCAACTATTTGATATCCCTGTTGCCACATAACTACATTTCCATATTGTGAGGAAGCTTGCCAAAGTCCTGTTCCTCCCATAGCAAATTGAGAGCTATCACCAGCTGGTAACAGCTTGCAGACACAACTTGCTGACTCGGAAATATTCCTGACAGCAGCAAGAAAGCTCAGATTATCAATCCTTGATATCATGAAAACTTTAAATCAAATCCGTTCCAACATCTGGTTAATGATCAAAGCAAATCCTTTTTTTTTTTTTTTTTTAAAGACAAAAAAAAAAAAGAAAAAAATACTTATTTCCTGATAGGCTTAATAACTTGAAATTAAGGAGATTGTTTATATCAAGTTAGTAGACTGACTCATGGCCACCAGTGAAGTGTGAATCAAAGATCCTTCTTAAACAATCTACAGTGACTGCCCTACAAAGGATCCCACCAAGCCAGACACAGCACACCAGCATTCCCTGTACGTTCCTCAGCAAGCAGAAGGTCATTGAATTCATCATTTTCTGGTTTAGCACAGAAGAAGAGACAAATGCTCAAGGTTTGTGTATAACTTCCTAGCCTGATGCTGGCTTTTTTCTTCTCATTCATGATGACACGTGGATAAGAATATTCAGCTGGTTTTGACTGGTTCTCTAGAAGGAAACTGGGCAGTGGTTGAACTGGGATTATTCAGACAGGAAAAGGAAAAATCTCTGGGGCATCATATGGCCATTTTACTGTTTCATTTAGGAACTTTGCCACAGACTGCAGTCTTCTTTTGCTAGGTACACACAAGCATGGACAAGTGGGTACGTATACTGCCAAGTTTGCCATCTAAGAGGCTGAATTTAAGGTAGAATTTCAGACAGTGGTAGCTGGTATGTTTCTAGTGTCTACAAGAAATTCTTGATTGAGCCCAGTAGAAAATTTCTGACTAGAGGATGCTGGAGGGGCAACAGAGTGGGATATATTGGAGGATTGTGAAGGTCCTGCAGTGAATGAGGAAGGCAAGTAATAATGACTGTGGACTTCAGGTAATTAGACATTGGCTTATCCAGGAAGCTGATACTTTGCATACATTTTGCTGCCCTCTCAGCCAAGTACAAGAAAGAAACCCCAGAGGAGTGAGTTCAGGGCAGGCCACTAAGCTGGTCAAAGGCTGGAGTGCTTGCCCTGTGAGGAGAACTGAAGGACCAAGGTTTGTTCAGCCCAGAGGAGAAACTGCTTCAGAGTCACGTGACAGCATCCTGACCCCTATGGAAAGGGTCATCCAGAAGAAGAAGCCAGTCTATTGAGACAGGTGCATAGTGGGAGCAGCGGTTTGGATTAGAAACCTCCTGAGATCCCTTCCAACTGGAATCATTCTAGTAATCCTATGAGAGCATGTGAGCACTCACAAATGAACTTTCCTAAAACATTGAGATCCTCAGATCTCTCACAGTCACCTCATAGCAGCTTCATCTCCTTCCCATTAATCAGATTTTCAATTTTATGTCCTGTCCATGTCCTCTCCATTTCTCCTGCTTTGGCAAAGCCCTTTATCAACACTGTTCATATCAAGCCTTTTTTCTTCATGTCTGTTGCTTAGGAGTGTTTTCTGTATTTTCCTGAATCTTCCCTTTCCATCATCACTGCCATCACCTGTGATCTTCTGGCTGGCTACCCACGCAAATTGTGCTAAGTTGCATTTACAGAATACCAGCTTCCTTTCTCAGCATTCATGACCACATCATATATTTTTCTTGTAGTTCTTTATTAGCATCCTATTTTCCCACTGGCAAGATCAGATTCTTTTTGCCTATATGGTTACATATAATTCTGTAACTTCATTTATTGCTGTCATGTGTCTTTACAACCAAGCTATTTTCTTTTCTTACAGAAGTTTGTTCAAAATGCACTGTTTTACAGACTTCCAATAATATTACTAAGGCAAAGGCTAATTTTCCATCTTGTGTTTCCACTATTTATATATATATAATTTAATTGTGCCTTAAGGCCTATAAATATCTTTTAAAATGAAAAGGAGCTTCAGTCTGAATGTGAGGGTCCATGCGATAATTGGTGCTGCATAGTGTAACCTGTAGCACATTCCCTGCAGTGAGTGGTGCTGGTGTCCTGAGTCTTCTCAGTAAATCTCTGCCTGGATAGTGACTGTGCTTTGCCAAGTGCTGCTCGAGTCCAGAGCACATAAAGAGCACTATATAGACCAGAGTAACAGCTGCAGGAAACAACTACAAAAGGAGGTTATTGACTGTTACCAAGACTTACTTCTGACAGTAGTCAGAGAACAGAAATAATATTTTGCTTCTTTATGAGGAAGTCTTTAAATATATGTGTGTGGGGTGGAGGGGGGTGTTTGTGTAGAAGATTACTGGCAGTAGCAGTGAGTTTAAAAATGGCCAGTTGATGATTTTCATTGAATCCTAATATGTATGCATATATATATGACTGTGTGTAAATGAAGACACAGTCAAAGTGTTTGTTGTTCTACAGATGCCAAATTTAACATCCATGCACAGCATCAGTGGTTTTCAATATCTGTAAATTAACACCTTTTTTATGCTATAACAGAATTTTTGTATTTCTAACTTAAACCAATACAGTTCCTGGAAGGTAGAAAGAATTATAATAATGCAAATTCATAAAACTCTTAATTCATGACAATTAAGTACTGGCCTTTCCTGCAAAACATTGTAATGTTTTGTAAGACAAAATCTTTTGTTGCACTATGTTGTTTGCATGATGATACTTGACAGATAGTTGGAAAGATACTTTGGAACAACAACATGTGATTGCGTCTGCTGAGGCCAGAACAGCCAAGATAATTAACTTGGTAAAGTTACAACTGGTTGTATATGAGCATCCATAATGACCATGAAACCTATTGGGAAGACACTTAGTGACTTCAGTAGGGCTTGGATTATGACTTTATTTCAAGAAAAAAGTATGGTGTCAGCCTTTGTAATGTTTGTGCCTTAAACAGGTATAAAACAGTGAGAAACTGAATCTCTCCGGCATAAGAAGGTATGCAGGATGCTTGAGAGGATCCTATCCCACCCTATCTGTGTCCCACCACCTACTCAGATGTACAATGGCTGGTAGGGTGCATTTTCTGAAGCTTTCCAACTGAAGTCAAGCCATGATCAGAATGGGGTCTTTGTTCCAGTGTTCAGTACAGAGCAAATCTGGAGGAGTGTGCACATCTCAAGTGAAAAAATATCAATAAACTTACACCAACAGCAACAGTAGCACAGATAGAAAATCTTCATAGACTCATAGAATAATATTCAGATGGACTTCTGCATGTCTTTGATATGACCTCATTCATGTTAGGTCCAGTTAGAGCAGGTCCACTCAAGTTTCCTTTATCTCAGTGGATGAAGAGTCGACTCCATCTCTATGTTCCTTCTCCAAATTTGACCATTTCCTGTGAAATTCATTCTCCTTGTAACTTAGTCATATGTTGTGATTTATGTCTGTTGCCTCTTATCCCATTGTTGTGCAACTCCGAGAAGAGTCTGATTTTATCTTCTCAACATCCTCCCATTAGACTGTTGCCTGTGAATAAGCCCAGCTTTCTCAATATCTCCACGTAGGTGGGGAGCTCCAGCCCCCTGATTATCCTGGTGGCCTCACTTTAGTGTGTCAGTATCTTTCCCTGACCATAACAATTTAGGAAAAAACCAAACCAAACCAAAGAAAACCAAAACAAACAAAAAAACCCCAACCAAATAAACAAAAAAAAGAAAATACCGTTTTACTCTTATCTGATGTTTTATTTCCTGGTCATATTAAGATGTATTAAAAAATGCTTTAAAAGCTGTTAAGGAATAAGTGTCAATATTTCTTCTGAATAAAAATAATCCTGCCAAAATTTTCCTTATGATCGTCAACAGTGTGGAGCTCAAGTTATTCTCTGCCTTTGGAACAAAGCGCATTCATCAGAATTCAAACATCCTAAGAAAAAAAGGATTCTGGGGAAGGAAAAATCATAGTGCATGGCTGCTCAGTTTTGCCTTTCAGGAGCTGGCAATAGCTGCTGACCATTATCTGCTCATATGCCCTGTGCATTCTGTAAATTTTCCTTCCTTACCCTCTTCCAACATCACCTTCCCTCTCCACTCACTCCTGTATTCCAGTCACCAAGGCCTCAAACTTTCTCCCTTTCCCATAATCCCAGACCTGTAGGTATTCACATGCGAAGTTTATTTTCCTTTTGGAAATTCTCTGATTCCTTTCCAACTTTCAGGCGGTTTTCAAATTACTTTCCCCCTCCAATTAAAAGTGCTGTGACAGAGGCAGACTTTAGCAAAATGTTTTGCTCCCTTCATGTCTGCACTGCTTGGAACTGAAAGGATGTTGGCTGAATATTGGATATCCTCAGAAATAGTCCAATTACAGTGAGAGCTGCCAATCTACAGACCCTTGTGCATTCTCACTGTTCACACACAATATGATTTTTTTGGGTTGTGAATCAGGTTCACAGCTACTTACAATTGCCAGCTCTTTGTTTGTTAATACTGTGCTTGCTTTGCTTCCCTGTGAAGCAGTGGGAGCCACAAACAGCCTGGAACAAATGGCTGGTCAACTTTGAGGAAAATCTGAGAGAGCAATTGATTCCCAGATCTGGCAAGTGGTAAAGAGAGAGGAGAAAGAGGAGATGAAAGAAGCTATGCCACATGAATCCCATGTCCAAATGACTCCTGGTAGGCTAGCATTGCTCTCTATTGATGAAATAGCATGCAGTTTCAAGCAAATGAGAAGCTGGTGAATTTTAGAGCATTTAAAAAAATTGGCCTTATATGGAAAAGGATTTTACTTTACAAACTGCAGAGCTTCTGGTCTTTTACACTTTAGTCAAAAAGCCTAATGAATTGCTGATACTTTCATAGAATCATCAAGGCTGGAAGAGAGCTTTAAGATCATCCAGTTCAACCGTCAACCCACCACTAACACTGTAAGCCCATAACCCCTAAACCATGTCACCCAGTGTCAAATCCAGATGCCTCTTAAAACACTTCCAGAGGTGGTGACTCTGCCATCAATAAACAGGTTATACTTTAGTCATGCATGGTAAAATGACCATTCCTTTTCTTTGTTTTTAAAAATGCATATTTGAAGTACCTAGCTGATAGCACTCAGAAGAAAAAACATTACCTTCATTTTAGAACTGTTCATGCAACACAGCACAGTTCCAGCTGACTCCTCAGCTGTGTCCACATACAGAGCTTACCTATGTGCACACGTGTGCAAATTTTATTTGTGGTAAGACTGCCCTTTTTTCGCACCACTCTTTTGAAGATGGAGCATAATGTAGCCACGAAATCATTGTGGTACATCTATGATGAAGGTGAACTACAGTTCAAGAAACATGGGTAAGGAAAGAAGCAGAGGTTTCTGCAAGTGACATTCACTGATCTTCATTGCTTTCAGGCTTGAGTAACCCCACATTTAGTGAGATACTCTGTCTCCTCAGAATAGTTTCTGTTCCCCTAGTTCCCTGAGCCAAACGATATTCACTATCCTTCCTGTGCCTATGGAGATGGTCTTGTGATTGCCCTCAAGTCTTTGGAATAAGCTGCAAAATATTAATTTATGTTGTCAATTAACTGATTGACTAATCATTGACCATCACGAACTTGAAGTTATGAAGTTGTACTCATGCCTTGGATGTCATTTTGATGGACAAGATTCACAAGAGTCATTCAGCAAATCTGTCTCCACAATGTCCACAGGCCCATTCATCTCAAGGAAAGCAGTGAAAAAGTTGCCTGTGTTAATCAGATAGATTAAATAAAAAATAAGTTCAATTTATGTTCATTGAGTATGTGGGGAGCAAGAGTATGGCTAGTCAACACTGGAAGACTGGACCTCTGCTCCTTCTCCCAAGTTCAATAGTCATCTGTTACAGAGCTTGTCTTAGGTATCTGCTGCAAGATCCCAAAGAAATGAAGGACTATTGGCCACATGTGTAAATTTCCCCACAGAAAAGTTTCACTTAAACGATAGTCTGCCTCTTATTTGTCTTCAGATAACAGAGAAACACAGTGGAAAATCCTGTATAGGATAGATTCTCAGTCCTGACATTGCTTTATTAAGTCAGATCACTAATGACTGATGCCTAGCCAGTGAAACAAAGCAGTTGCCTGCCCAAGTTATTGGATGAACTCAACAAATAAGTGTGGAAAAACCAGGGGGTTTTATCAATCATTAGGGGAAAGGAAAAAAAAGCTAATATTGCCAGGTAGCTCATTTATAATAAATAATTTGATTAACTCCACATCTGAGTGACCTGGCTTTCTTTCAGGATAAGATAGCTGGCTTGTCTTGAAAGAGTGTTTTAATGCAGAGTTCTGTAGTTATATTATGTTTCATTTAGGTGTTGCATGTTAATACTTCAAACATGCATTTCTGGCAGTATGAGCATGGCCTAGTTTTTTGATGCAAAAGATCACATTTCCAAGCATTTTTTAAAAGCCTGCAATACCACAGTTTCTGTTGGGAAAAAAAGAAAGGAGGAGGGAATTAAATAAACAAAAACACCTGGCAACCCTCATTGTTGGTGTAGAAAAGGCAAGTCATGCAAAACCACTTAATCTGAGAGGGTTTTTTCCAAATTCAATCAGAAGAATTGCAACAAATATCAACAGTAACACTCCTGATAAAAAGCCAGAATAAGCAAGACTCTAAATGTCTAGAGACTGCAGGAAACAAAATAAGGAGTAAATAAACTGGTCTTCACTCTTCACATCATCTAAAGATTCTTGAAGTGGCTACTTTAAACCTAATACAAAGTTATAGAATAGGAACATATATATATTTTGATTTGCCAGGTTTGGTCTGACAAAATGGTGTGCTTAGAGCAAAGCAGCCACTGGGAAAATGTATGGAACCAGCCACCACTAGAGAAGTAAATCACAAATAGCCCACAAAAGGAAAATAAAACCAAACACAATAAGAGTCAGAAGAATTCACAAAGTTATGACGAGATGGTAGTCTCAGAATCTGGAAAGGTCTGGGACAATTTGCCCAGTGACTTACCTGGTATATGTCTCCTCAGTGCTTATGGCTAAATGTTGCATAGCGTGTTTTGAGGAAGAATGTGTGTATAAGCCAGTTTTTGAGGAGTAATCACAAAGTTTGGTAGATGAATGAATCCAGGTGCTGCAGCAGCACATGTCAAAGTACAAGACAACAGTTCAAGGAGAACAGATAGATCAGACGTGAAGTCCAGAGGGGCCAGTAGCTTCAGGTGTCAACCAAAACACAGGAAAAGCATGGTGGGCACAGGAGAAAACACTGCAGGGTTCCTCTTGTGAATGCTGCCAGTAGTGAAGTCTGAGCTCGGTGGCAAACAGCAGGGGCCAAATATGCATTCAGGCAGTCTCGAGCAGTTCAAATAGATTGCTGATAGAAAGGCATGAATAAACCACCATTTGGCTCAGTGCCATGATTTTCACTTTGTTGAAGGTTTGAGCTGAATAAGTCCTCCAAAACAGGCTGCTGGACTTAGACAGTGTTTCCTTGTATTTAAGATACTTAGTTGAAAGGGTATTGAAATGGTATGGGAAAATATGCCAGAGATGGACTGAATCCACAAGTTTTGATTTGGTATCCAGCTTCAGTGTGTTCAAAACCAGACAATGGCCTTCTACAGAAAGTGTTTTTTCTGTCTGCCATCTCTCAAACACAGGATCTGCAAAGTGTGACACGAACACCAACAATTCTACTGATGCGTCACTCAAGAAAACAGCTAGCACTTACTGGTGACATTTTTAAAAAAATCTGAGTTTGGAATATGAAAATGTAATCTATTTGCCTGTTGACACCTACTTATGAGTTACCAGAGCTTTGTATGTATTTCTGCTCTACAGCAGCAGAAATTTTGCCATTGGTTTCACTAGATCAGAATTTTACCCTGTAAAACCAAAAATCATCA
The DNA here is from genome assembly GCA_035583185.1 of Anabacerthia variegaticeps. Lineage (NCBI taxonomy): Eukaryota > Metazoa > Chordata > Aves > Passeriformes > Furnariidae > Anabacerthia > Anabacerthia variegaticeps. The sequence continues at coordinate 138,665,120 of JAWWEW010000078.1, forward strand.
ATAGTATTGCTAACTAGGAGCACACAGAAATATTTGCCTTGATTTTGTCTCTATGCAAATGTGACCCACGCTAACAGAGTAGCTAGACTATTTGTTTCCAGAAAGAACCAGAAAAATCACAGAAATAGCTGGTAACCTTCCCTAAACTAGAGACCACATGGTTAAAAAGCCTTAAAACCTCAAATCTGAAATTAACACTAGTTTGAAATGTTCTTCACTCATAGATTTTTTTAAAATATTTTTTTTTACTTTTCACTTTTATATAAACCCCAGAGAATTTCCTGGAACCCCCGACCTACAGCCCTGAGGTGCAAATTCTGTTCTTCTGTTTCATGCCATAAAAAAAATGTGCACAGTTTGAGTGTGTAATGTTTGAAAGTAATTTTATTTGCTATAGGCAACTGCAGGCAACATTTTTGGGGCTCAGCTGCCTTCATAACTTCTAGTATCTACTGAGCCAGTTTCTGATTTTCACGGTTCTTAACTTTTCACACAGAAATACAGAAGAGTGTTTTGTCTTTTCAAAGGACAGAGAGTTAAGAGAAGGAAAATCTTGCTCAGAATAAGCAGGACTATAACAAGCTCAGACCTGTAGTGGCAATGCCATATACTTTTTGTCGATCTTCATTTTTGTTAAGGACTTTCTTTAAAGCTATGAGGTGTTAGCTTTGCTTGAAATCTTGCAATAACTAAATAAAATAAACAAGAATAAGGATTCTTGGGCTTCATTTCTGTTGAAGCATGTTTTCAATGTATTATTTGGTTTCTAAACCATATCCAAAGAGACAAAATGCCAAAACAATAAAACATTCCTCCTTGTTTGCAGAACAATTTGCCTCTCATGGCAAAATGTTGGATGCAGCTGAATCCTATCCTCAACATGTAGTAGAGACCTGTGGAGAAGAAAATACTCAAAATAGAAACATTCCTGAACAGACAAACACTACTAAGGCAGGAAAAGCTGGTAAGAAGGAGAAACCAGAACATCAGTCCTGTACTTCTCAAGTCAGCAGGAAGACTTGAGAACTTCATTCCATAGAAGTGAATTTCTACGTTGAAAAGTATTACTCAAGGCAGAGGAAATATGAAAGTCCTCCAAATGCAGAGAGAATAAAAGTGGAAACAAACCCTTCCTGCATTGTACTGTTCTTTTTTTCCATTCTTCAGTTTCATCTGTCTGACATTTAATACTGTTTATTATTAGCAGAGACCCTTTGCAGTAGCTCTCACAGTTTTAGGTTGTGAGCAGGCGCAATGCAGAGCATACACATTTGTCATTAGACGCAACTGTAGAAATTCAATGAAAAATACGACATTTGATCAGCATTAGCGACAGAAATGCACTGACATCCCACAAAAAGCCCTGCAAGACTTTGGCTGCGGAATACTGTCCCAGCCTCAACAATGTTAGAGACCACAACTGCTCCAGCGTGACCCTACTTGCAGCATCAGCTGCAACCCAGGAGAGACTGATTGAAACAAAAAACGCTCATATCTAGTGCCAAGCAAAGACTGTCCTGCATACTTTGAATTCCAAGCTCATAGTAAATAGCATCTGCAGAAACTCAGGAATAAGCACTGTAAGAATGAAAGAGTCAGACCACAGGTCCAACTGGGTAAGTACCTCGGCTCCAACAGTGACTATCAGCAATTGTTTAAAATAAAGGATAAACCCTTATACGCACTGTGGTTTAAACAGCTCAGACTCCAGTGGCTGCCTTTCTGTTTCAGTGTACTGAACACTGGGTTGACCTGTGCACAGATACCCTTTACTACATAGTAGAGGTAAAAGCCCTGGGAGATTCCCAAACCTTTTGCAGCTGGTTTGGTGTTTTGGTGGGTATTTTTTTTTCTGGAATTATTTTGGTGTTTTTTTTCTTTTTGGTGGTGGTTTTATTTTTTTTGTTGTTGTTGTTGTTATTTCGTGGGTTTTTTTGTTTTTACCCCAAGAAACAGAAACATGGAGGGGAGGAACAATAAAGCTAAATTACTTGAGACATGGGTAAGAAGTTTACTGTTAGAAGAATGACTGGAACTCAGGAAATGGCTAGTCATTCCAGTTCTCCTTGAGAACTAGAAAACTGGAGTACTGACGGCAGCAGGAGTCTAGACAAATTATACAAGGTTCAGCAAAAATTTCTCCAACATCCTTATATGTGGTTTGGTGCGGTTTTTTTCCCTCTGTAGATTTTTAACCAATTTTGGAAGAACAGGATATTCTCCTGTGTATTATAATACTTTCGTGTTTGATTGGTTGATATGTAGGTCTTAAAAAAATCCCAAGTTTATCTTCACAATTGGTGCTGAAGACCCCCAAAGGTTTCATATAATTAAAGACTGTATGATCTGAGGTTAGTTTCTAGAGACCATCCAATGTCTAAGCCAACAAGACTGTGCATGAAGGACCTCACAGGAGCTGGTCAGGTCTACACACAACATTTTTAATGTAATATTGTCAGCATGTGTTTTTCTGTCAAAGTAAAACATTTTATTTAGGCTACTGAATTACAGTGATGTTTCTGTTTAGAATAAGGCTTCTAGACACTAGTCAGCTACATGCAGAAAAAAGTCCAGATCTATTTCTTTAAATAATGTTTTCAATCAAAAGCCAGTTGTATCAACATAATTTCCCTCCACAGAACAACCCTGAGACTTAGTTCTCCTTCCAATCTAGAACAAGTTTTATCCCTGAAAGCTATAGCGCAATTGTCCTTCGCTGGTTACTCCTTGACCTGCTGTCAAACATAAAATCAAACACCTGTGGCTAATACATAAGGCTATGTGTCTACCACTGTTGATTCATCTGCAATATATTACATCCTAATTTATTACTATGGGTGTTTTTCAAAGGGGATTCATTAGACAGACAGAGTCCATTGCACAGTTAAGAAACTGTTTTTCTTCCCACTGTTCTAATTTTCCCTTCTTCTCAGGTTTCTGTTTCCTTTCATGCTATGGCAGGGATATTAAGTGCTTGTGATACAGTATTTGGTCCAAAACCAGCCATTCTGTTCTGGGCAATTAATGTGGGTGGTGAGCAATACCTGATCCAAATTTTGTGGGTTGGATAAACCATAAGAAGTGGTTAATTATCTTCTACAGACCATACCTGTTTAATGAGGGGTGGAATTTCTCATTTATACAGAATAAATCGAGTTCTGGCATTGTCCTAAAAGAAACAAAAGAATAACTCTCTTAAAGGAACAAGATTTTTCACACAGCTGTCTGTGTCTCAGAATATGAATTGATGTAGGATGCCAAATGATGGGCCTGGTAAAAGCTGCTAATACAAATTACTGTGTCACAGGAATAAATTCAGGGAGAGATATACCTTGCTAAGGTGCAGTTCCTGATACAGGTTTTCCTTTGTGATTGCATTCATCTCCTTTTGAGAACACAAGTAAAAAATCAGCTACAGTTTTCCATGACAGCAGTTTTTAGCTTTGTGGTTTTGTTGTCCCATGCAGTATATATAAAACTTCACCAAGAAAGTAACCTTTTACTAAATCTCTCCTCTGCTCAAAGTAAAGCAATCTCACCTGGTCCACCCTGTCTGCAGATATAAAATAATAGATGGGTCTCTACCTCAGCTGGAATTGCTGAAAATTTCCTTCCTGAATAATATCTGAGTTGAATCACATGTTTACTATTCACTATTATAGCATAATATATGGAGCACTTCTGCTTTTCTCTAGGGAAACCCACAAATGCTGCCTCTTCATACCACAGACTGACAGTTTATGGAGAAATCCAACAGCTAAATTATGAAGTCGAGAGTCCTTAGAGCCTGTTGTGACATGATTTTAGAAATACTTTCCTTTCTCTTTCCTTCTGCCACCCTGGGCTCTGCTACACCAAATAAAAATTCCTGTCATTTAAACTACAGTCAAAAAGCTCATGATGCTTAGCCCCAAGTTGTCACTTGAGAGTGTGATGATGAACACTTCTTGACATCGGGTGAGAGGTTGCAGCTCCTGCCTGGAGAAGTCCCTCTGAAGTTAAAGGCTGATGATATCAAAAGTTAGGATGTCTGGTTTGTTGTCAGACTGTTTGGTTTAGATCAATCTCTTTGGTGTAAGTGAACCTGCCTCATTTGGCAAAGGAAATGACTTAAAAGTGATGTAGCAATTCTGAAAGGGAGTCAGACAGTGGGAGATGCACACAACTGTCATGTCTTGTGCTGCATTTAACTGGGCTTGCTATTAACTCGTCAGACGGTGAAAGGAAAAACAGCATTTCATAACAGCTTTTATTACGCTGTTTTCTAGAGATGAGGAAATAAAGTGGGTGTGCAGAAAGCAATAATGCGAACAGAGGGATTTTCACTTTATCATTATAGCCATCACTTTCTCCAACAGCAGAACTTCCCTGACTCAGACATGCGTTAGGGAAATCAGGACAAATACCAATGAGCTGTGAGTCCCCACCCTGCTCATGACACAGTGAACATCTCCCTCCTGCCTCTGTCTGGGAAGAGGCTTATTTCAAAAATAAAAAAAAAAGGCCCTGCATCTAAGGGATGACTGATTCCTCCAGATAAAAATGTTTTTGAGTTCCTTGCGTTAAGAAAGGCACTCCCTAAGTGGCTGCCCCTTACACTCTTCCTGCAACCAGTTGTGTGCCCCTGTGTAATTAGAGGGAAGTGTCTCCACCAGGGAGACCTGTGGATGGACCTTCAGATAACCAGTGCAATTTTCTGACTGATGTGTGTCTTGAACACAGTCTCCATCGACTGAGTGTGCTGGGGAGCCCCGGAGAGGCAGTGCTGCAGGGTGTCTCCTGAACCTACTGAAAGGTAACACACTTCCCTGCTGTTGCTGAGCCCTGGGGCATCCTGCTGCCCGACATGGTCTCACCTGCTTGGTCCAGTTCCACACTGCCTCCAGCCCTTATGACTAAGTTGCTTGAGGAGTCTTGAACCATAGGACATGTACCTGAGGCTTGGATACAGTTTAAACAAGGCCTGTTCAAAATCTTCATATTCAAAATTTATGGTATGTCTTCATAACACCACAAAATAAAGATGGAAGTCATCTAAGGTTTCCAGACATCTTTTCTAGGATAGCTTTTACTCCAGAAAATAAGTTTTGGAGCCTGCTTCAATGGCTTGAATATAGGCAGTAGGTGCCATTTTAGTGAATTCGTGGTTTTTTTCCAACCAACTGCTGGCCTGTGAGTGTGCAAGTTTCCCACTGGTTTTTGTCACAGCTGCCCTTTGCAGTTATCTGCCTTTCAGAGATATCTGCCTCAATATCCAAAGCACCTTGGATGACACTGTATCTATGTCATATTTATTTAGTCAACTAAATTCCTTCATTCTAGATTCAAAACTAAGCAAACACCCTTTTGAAAGAAAAAATATTTTGGAATAATTCCTCCACTTCCATGGAGGCCCAAGGCACTGCAGATATGCAGGTGCAGTAAGTTATAGGTGACTACAGGCAGCTTGGGGGAAAGAAGTTATCTGTGAAACTGGAGACTACAGTGATGCCTAAAATCCTGGAAGATAGGCACTCAGAGCAACATGAGTGGAGATAGAGAGGTGCTTTTATTTAGAAGCTTCTAGGTGCACACCAGATGTGGTTCAGTGATGTTATAGTTTTTATAACTTCCAGTGATTATCATATATGATATCTAAAACCAACCTGTAGTACCCATTTCCCCAGGTGCCCACTCTCAGAAAGCTCAGAACTGCCCCTTGGAGCCTCTCCAAGGGCTCTGGGCTTTCTCTTCTCTTTTGTCTTCGAGCTATCTTGCAAGTGCTTCTTCAAAACCCTGTGTCCTTGGCAAAACTCAGAAATGTGTGAGAAAGTGTCCAGTGGTCTCTAAAGACCATCTAATATGTGAGCAATCCAGGGAAACTTACATAATTCTAAAAATTCTAGAAAATCTCCAAAATATGCTAAAATCTTTAGGCATCAACACAATGAAGTGGACATTTTTTTTCTGCTTCAGTTCCAGCCATGGCTTAGTTCAGCAACTGCCCAGTAATCATATCCACCTATGAACTGTAGAATTACTGGCATTTTTGTATGATTAGAGTGCAAACCACCTAGCAGCCACTGCAGTTCCATCGTGCTAGGTGCTCAAAGATCATATGGTGATGGCTAGCTTCTACCTCAGCATTTTCACAATCTGTAGTGGGACAGAGATGAGCCAAGGGAGGAAGGCTTATAAGAAGAAATATTTAGGTACCTCAGTTCCACTGAAATCAGCAAGGAACCAGTTTCAGTACTTTACTGACTTGGATCTCCTAATTTTTATTATAGATTTCACTCACAGCCATGAACTGTAGATATATGGCAGGCATCTGAGTTTTAACTGCATTTAACCAAGCTGGATCAGAATTCAATTCATGCCAGAATTCAATGCGACATAGAAAAGCGGTAAGGATGTGAATGGCCAAAAAAAAACACCCTAAAGGTTTTCCACCTAAAGGTGGAAAACCAAAGTGCTAATATATATCCTACTGTAATTAGGAGTAAGTGGTCTTTCTTAAAAGAGCTGCTTCCTGTAAGTAGCTGGAGAAGCTCTCTAGTGATGTACTGCAGGCATCTCCTGCTTCAGCTGCGCTCCTGTATTTCTGCTAGATGCATGTTATGGAGGATATGATGTTGTAAACTATACATTACCAACAAAACCCAAGGAAAATATGTGAACTTTTTTAACTCTCAACTACTGGCTGGAGAGGGATCCAGAGGCCCCATGGGGCTGGCACAGTGTCCTTAATTAATACTCCTGTTCACTTCCCCTGTTTGTCCATCCCTTTCCTCAGCACCATCAAGGGACCACCATGGATGATGTTTGTCATAAGGCTTCTGAAGATCATCACCATGTTTTCTGGACATGATAATAACAAATCAAACACTAAGGATTGTAGGTCATTTCTTTGCAAGCTCCTGGGCAACTTTCTCATCCTTGCTGCACATTAAAAGTGCCCCCACCAGCAGCATCAACTCACTAGGAGCATCACATGTGGGTAGTTCCATGTTCCAGCTTGTGTAACAGGTTGTGGTTCTTCGCTGCAAACATAGATACCAACAGGCAGAAAGTTAATTGTGTTGTCTATGAATCCTGCATGCTCTGAGGAGCAGTTATATGTCACATGGGCCCCTCTGGCAGAGAAGCCCACACCAAGTATTCTCTGAATGCTGCAAGGAAACCGTAAACTCCTGCTGCAGGAAATCCCATGCTCCTTTGGCTTGAATGCTTAGCAGCTATTCAGGGTTTTTCTGTGTCATGTTTCTGTTGGGAGGAGGAGCTGATATAGTCATGCAGAGTCTTTGTGCAATCTGATTTATTTGCCAGAAGTGTGTGCCAGGTCTCCTTGCTCCACAAAATAAATAAAAACCAAAAGCAAGCAGGAGGTGGTTTCCTTGCTGAGAAATCCAAATGTGCCAGAAACTTTTTGCCTGATTTTTTCCAAATTCAGTATTTTGCATCCCTGGCCTTCTCTCCCACAGATTTCTGCTCCCAGAGTTGTGGCTGGTCCAACAGAAATCCTTTCATCCTGTGTAGCTTAGCTGCTCTCATCACTGCTGTAATAATTGGTGCCTCTGGCAGGGGCTTCAGTTGTCTCAGCTCCTCCAAGGACTGTTTTGTGTTCCATTAAATCTCATAACATTTTCCAGGAGATACACTTTTGTCGCTACAAGAGTGACTGCAGGTTAGTTTTATGGTATATGTTAGAAAAGAATCAAGTTAGATCACTACAACATTTAGGTTCTGTAATCCATGAATACATCCCTCAGGCTGATAGATTGATGGGAGCTTTAAGATCTTCCAGACAACCACTGAAATCAAGGAAGTAAATTCAGTTTCAAGCTTCAAGTTTTTTGTTTTGGTTTGTTTTGGTTTGGTTTTTGTTGTTGTTGTTGTTGGTTGGTTGGTTGGGGTTTTTTTGTGTGTGTGGGGTTTTTTGTTTGGTTGGTTTGGGTTTTTTTGTTTTGTTTTTTTGTTTGTTTGTTTTCCTGAAAAGATTCTTCTTCTGCAGTATGAACCCATGTCAGTCTGGGCTTAGCTGTAAGTATTCAGAATTCTCACTGGCCACAGAGATCGTACTACGGATTAGGACTCTTAAGAATATGACTTCCATATTGTGACTTCCATAGATAATTTTTTTCTCTCTCAGTGCTCCTGACCCTTCACTATTTCTTTCTCCTGTGTATCTGGTATTACAGTACATGCACACAATCAGACAAAAATTCAGATTGAAAGAGCTCTTCAGAGATCCAGCCCCTGACTGACCAACTCTGTTAAAAGCACGGCCAACTCAGTCAGCTTCCTCAGGGTCCTTTTCAGCTTGTGCAAACTCAGAAGCCTGAATTTGAAACTTCTCTGTTTCCCAGTAACATGTCATTTGAGGAAATCAAATGAGACCCCAGTCGTCCTTTTGAGTCCTCAGCCATTAATGTGGGTGTCATTGTTTCGGCTGGAACAAAGTTCATTTTTTTGTAGTCACTGGTTTAGTGCTGTGCTTTGGATTCATGTGAGGGTAATGTTGATAACACTAATGTTTTGGTTGTTGCTAAGCAGTGCTTACCCTGACTCAAGGACTTTTCAGTGTCTTGTGCTCTGCCTTTGAGGAAGTGCACAAGAAGATGGGAGGGAGCATGACTGGGACAGCTGACCTGAACTGTCTAAAGGGATATTCCACAGAATATCACACCCAGTGTACAAACTGGGGAGAGCTGGCCAAGAGGAGCCGATCACTGCTGGGAACAGTGGTGAGCGATTGTATTGTGCATCACTTGTTTCTCTTGATTTTTATTCCCCTCTCTCTCTCTTCTTTTCATTACAATATCATTATTATTAATGTTATAATAATAATAAGTACCATCATCATCATCATCATCATCATCATCTTTTCATTATTAAACTGTTCTTACTTCAGCTAATGGGTTTTTCCTGTTTTTTCTGATTCTCCTTCTCATCCCACCAGGATGGGGCAAAGGCGAACAAGGGCTCTGTGGTACTTAGTTTCTGGCTGGGGTTAAACCACAACACTGGCAGACATCATGTTCTTGCAGATGGACAGGCAGAAGACAACCATGTTCATGGTTTAATAAGCAACCCCATGCAGCACTACAGGCTGGGGGAAGAGTGGCTCAAAAGCTCTTCAGCAGAAAGGGTCTTGGGGGTGTTGGTTGACAGCCAGCTCAATACGAGCCAACAGTGTGCCCAGGTGGCCAAAAAGGCCAATGGCATCTTGGCCCGTATCAAGAACAGTGTAGCCAGCAGGACTAGGGCAGGGATCATCTCCCTGTACTCGGCATTGGTGAGGCCACACCTTGAGTGTTGGGTTCAGTTCTGGGCCCATCACTTTTAAAAGGACATTGAGGGGCTGGAGAGTGTCCAGAGAAGGGCAACAAGGCTCATGAAAAGTCTACAGAAAGTGTCTTATGAGGAACAGCTGAGGGAGCTGGGTTTGTTTAGTCTTGAGAAGGGGAGGCTCATGGGGGAACCTCATCACTCTCTACAACTACCAGGAAGAAGTTTGTAGTGAGGAGGCAACCAGTCTCTTCTGCCACACCTGCAGTGAGAGGACCAGAGGAAATGGCCTTAAGATGATATGAAAGATTCAGATTAGATATCAGAAAAATGTTTTTTGCTGTTAGGGTGGTCAGGCATTGGAATAGGTGGTCCAGCAAGGTGGCAGGGTCACGGTCCTGGAGGTGTTTAAGAGGCATCTGGATCTAGCAATGGATGATACAGTTTTGTGGCTTAGGGGTTATAGTGGTAGTGCTGGGTTGATGGTTGGACCTGGTGATCTTAAAGGTCTCTTCCAACCTTGACAATTCTATAATTCTATGTCCTGCTCTGGGTAGCCTGGACTGAGCTGTCCCCCCAGGCAGCTGGAGAGCAGCAGTAGCAGCCTGGCAAAGCCAGTGAGGCACTTGAAAACCAGACACATATGTTATTAGAATGAGCTGCAGAGCCCCACCAACAGCTCTGAATTTGAGCCACAACACCATAAATGCGGAATATACAGTAGTAATAAGCCAGATGGAGTGAACAACTGGAGGCCTCTCTGGGAGGCCATGTCCCCAGGCATGTTAAGGTGAACCACTTGGCCTGTCTGGTATGTGGGAAAGAGCCACTTTTTGGAGGTTTTTTCGGTGGTGCAGGTTGGAGGTGCAGCTGTAGCCTGGAAACTGTATTTCTCTCTAGAGCAGCTGGTAAGCTGTGCTCCTGGTTCTTTGTCCAAGCTGAGTGTGCTTCCCCTACATGGGTGGCTGTTTTGGGTTATGTGATGCAGAATCAGGGAGAGAAGCACAGTCTGTGCCAATAGAATGTGGAAGTCAGAGGAATGGATGTGATTTGCAAGTCTGCGATGAAAGATACAGACAGGTGGGGACAATTCCTCCATCCCAGGGAATTTTGTGAGATTTCTGACAACTTTTCTCATCCTGTGTCGTAACACAAAAAAAATTCTGACTACTTTTTTGCAAAGGGACAAACAAAATAAAAGTTTGTGACAACAGCCACACCTGGCTTAAATGTCTTCAGGATTTGTTTTGAATTATATCTGACTGCTGTTTGTCTAATTATCTTCCATTACAAGTTTTGCAAAAAACATTTGAAGCTGAAAACTGGGGTTAAAATTTGATTGTGGAAATGAAAATCAGATTTTTATTTAATAAATAAAAAATTCAAGTAATTCAACCATCTTAATGGCCTCCTCCCCAAAAGGTTTTAACTCTACAATTTGTCAAATTTTAGTGCAAAAATGTTTCATATAAAAAGTTCCAGATAGATTGGATACCCTTTTATTTAACCTTAGTCCCCTTAGGACCTCATCCACAATGCAGAAATGATTATGCCTATATTAAAATACCTACAGAGGTCCTTTGGAAAAGAGAAATGACCTATGTACCATTTGTGAGCTGGAAAATAAAGCTGATAACAAATAATACAAAATTGACTTGTAGAAAACACATAAAAAGACCTGTGCCTTTTAAGGACAGAAAAATTATTTCCTGTTTCAAAATTAGGGGGACTCAAATAAAAGACAAGCAAAATATAAAGATTTGCAACTCTTTTTGCTTGTCTAAAATTATTTATTTTAAAATCAAAAGCTAGCCAAGGTGTTTTTGAGACACAACACAAAAATACTGCAGCAGTCCAAGATTTAGTGAAAGTAGAAAACCTCATTTTTTTCACCATCTTGTTTGGCTGATGCCCTACCTAATAAATCTCTTCTGAAATTTAGTTAAATAGACAATTTATTTAACAGAGAACTGAACATGCATAAATTCAGGAGGCTTAACACCGATTCTGGCCAGCTTATGTGCTCAGGGGACTCAAGCTCCAGCATGTGGTGGAAAACTCATCCCTGCCTGAGTGTCACAGATCCTACTGCTACTGCAGAAAATAGATGATTCATTTCAGGTCCTGGGGCAAGGCTAGGAAAATTCTGAGTACTCCAACCAGGGCAAGACCTTTCAAAGAATTCAGCTACCTGGAGCTCTTACTGGGAGAAACTGACCAAATTACAAACAAACAACAAAACATGCTGGGTAAGTCCAGATTCTCAGAAATTTATTGAGCTTCCTAAATGCAAGCAAAGTGCACTGACAGGCAGCTGCCAGTGAGTGAGCAAAGCTCTGCTCCTGGAAGGGTGTGCTTGCTCCTGGCTGTGCTGGAGGGCCACAGTGCTGGCCGCCAGCCTGTCTAGTCCTGTCTTGTGATCACCAGGCAAAGTGTGAGGCTGCAGAGAGTCTCTCTGTCTCAGCCAATGAACCACCTGAAGAGAGCCTGGGTATTTCAAGTCACTTGTGATAATTTCTCCATTCCCAGGGAAATTGTTTTGGAAAACTCAGACACGATCCTAAAAGTTGAGGTATGCTGAAAATCCTGGCCACAGGGAGGAAGAAAGCCTATTTTTCTATTCATTGCTTCTTTTGAAAGGACTTGGTCCAAAACACAAAGAAAACCAAAGAGTGATTCCCATTGACTTAGAAGGCTTTGAGTGAAACCCAAAGCGCTTAATATTAAACTCCTCAGGAGCACGTGCCAGTGAAGCTGGTGAAGAGTTCTCAGGCAACAGGCTCCTTATTCCACAGCTATCCCATATCCGAATGTCTGTTTGCTACTTTGGTTCTCCCACCCTTCCTCTGAATGTTGCATGGCTGTGGATGGTTCAAGCAGGTGAGAGTCAGACCATCCCTTTCTGGATCCTTGCAGATAGATCTATTCCTTTTTTATTCCACTTTTTCCACTGGGAGATTCCCACACTGAGGTTTAAACACTACCCTGGAGACCCTTCCTGAGAGACACATACTGTTTTTCGGCAGGACTCTTCTCTGATACTCTTTTCTAGACCCATCCTGTCCCCATAGCAACTCTGGGTAACAGCTGAGATGCATTACACTCATTTTCCATTCTTCTGGCGCTTGATTATAAATGTAGCTGCCAGCAGGTAAATTTAAAATGAATAAAAGGCAGGCCTTCACACAGCTGGTAACCAGCCTGCATAGTTTGCTACCGCAGGAGGCCACAGAATTGAAGAAATAAAGTCTGAAATGGATTGAATTTGGAGTTGCCTGTGGGAACCTTATCCCACTTTTCACATGGGTTTGGTGGGCAAACAAAGAGATCCGAGGACTTCAGTTCTCTCTCTGCATAGGGCTCAGCTGTGGTGTTGTCACATTTCCTAACACAAATTTTGTTTAAAAAATTATTCTTAGCTTCAATGAGTGGATTTGTGCAAACTGTTTCCACCCTATGTAAGGGGCTTGTTTGCCTTAAGCCTTTGAATGGGGCAAAATTTTGAATACAAACAGCTGATGTCAGTGTTGGTAGTAATGTATGTTCCTTATTTCTGTTTAAGGAGTGCTTGGGAATTCAAATAGACCATACTCCCCCTCATCTTGGTGATCTCCAAGTGCTGGTCCATGACTTTATGATGCTGCAACCAAAGTGCCTTCTGGACTTTCGAAGTTCCTTCTCTGAGGAAAGGGGAACTAGCTGATGCCAATGAAAATATTCATTTCATCTTTCTTGCCATTTCAAAGATTCATGAAGTTGTTTTTTCTTCCTATTCATTTAAATCCCTCAATACAGGGGTATGATCATTTGAGCAGAGTAGTTTACTGCCAGCAGAGAAAGCAATATGGACCTTAAGTGTTCATCCTGAAAGAGATATCTGTGCAGGGGTCTCCCTTTCAGATACTCTGTGTAGCAGTGGTATCTTCTTGCTGTCTGAGTAAAACCACGAAAATGAGGTCTGGCCATTTTTACATAAATTTTCCTTAGAAAACTCTTTTACTTCCCAGGCACCTATTTATGCCTGACACCATTAATAATTTTCAAAATTTTGTAAAGCTCTTAAAAATCAACCAAAAGTTAAAAGAAACTTTCCCTAGGTATGTTTTATTGCCTTCTCAGAAGTGGCTGACCTTGCACTTACTGCAAGTGATAATTTGGTACAAGGTTTCTTTTCTCAGAGTGAAATACAATAGGAGCTCCTCCTACTTCCACAGAAATACATGTATCAGCACTTAACAGTCCAACAGACCTCAAAGACCTGGACTCCCTCACTCACCACATGTTCTCTGCCTCCTTCCTCCCTTTCCACCCTGTTCTGCTCCATGAGACACCTGCATCTGGTCACAGTCTCACTGTGAGAAATGGTGGTGCCATATGTAATATTATCATACCACTACTTACAACTATGAGTATATATCTTTTTCTATGTGACTTATCTTTTTTCCTCTGCCTCTCTTTCTGCATATTTCTACTGTATTGCATAATACTTGAAAAGAACCAGAACTCCCTGCAACACTGCCACCTCTTTTTTAATATAAAATAAATTTTCTCCAGAAATGTTGCTTGACAACAATCCTGGATTTTTCCTGTCATAGGCTGTCATGATAAACCCATTGTTTTCACCAAGAGCTGTTCCCTTCCTGGTGCTGCAGACCAGTTCTAGTCAGCACTTGCTACCTGTTGTAACACAAGGATGCAAAACACAATCATCAACCCCTCCCAGACGAGCAAATAACTCTAACTTGGATGATGATGGATTGCTGGAAGCTAGATCTGCTTTGAGGGCCTGCCTCTGTTAGTCTCAGACCTAAGCGAGATTTTTTTTGTCAGGGTAGCAAGCCTGGGTGGGAGTTAGGCTGATTACTTGTGCAACTCAGCGAACCCACTCTCACCTCTGCATCAGAGTGACTTTGCAAGCACAATGTGGCAGAGACTTTACTTTCAAACTCTCCATGATCATGAAGTCAGGCCCAAATTCACTGCACATACTGAAATTTGCTAGGTCCTGTCCTTTAAATGATGAATATCACAATCCTCCTCCTTCAGTTCCTGGTGAGGTGGCCTGACTGGGAAATTAAAAGCTCACTCAGGGTGACTTTGAATCCAACAATGCTTGTGTTTCACTGGCCATGAGAGGACCCTAAAATGGCTGGGTTTACATAGGTGTTTCAGTGAGGCATTTACAGTTAGGAAGAGGAACACAGGTCTTGGGCACTATATTTCCCTACCTGTCAAGATGGCTATGAAGTTAAATATATTAGAGGATTCAAAACATTCAGCTGTCACTTTGTAAGGGGTCTTACAAGTAATTTTAGATATGATCTGTATGTATCATAACAGAAGAAAGCTAATCAATATATATACAATGTATAATATTTTATTACTTATCAAAACTACCATGGCTGGTTCTGCCCTTAAACACATATCCCTATATCAAAGTTTTAAAAGGAGTTACTTTTTGATAGGCAAAAAAGAGGTAATGAAATTCGGCAAAGAAACAGTTATTTAACAGAAAATTGTGTCACATTAATGACCTACATTTTGAAATTAGTAATGACTTTGCAGAGTTGAGTAGCCCATTAGGGACATTTCTATAAAGGTTATCTCATAATAAAATGGGGTGTGTCACATTTGGAGTAGTTTCCTCATGAAAATTTAAGTTAGAGCCAGATTTTTTCGTTTGAGACAGAGATGGAGTTGGAGAGAGATTATTTACCTAGACTTCAATTTTCATATTTTCAGGTCCAGGATATATATGTTCCTGCAAATCAGGAAAGGATTGGGACACAAACTTTTTTTCTGGCTCCTTATTTTCTGTTTTATGTAGTGGCTGCTTTGCCACACCTGGGCAACCAGGGAACAAAACCCCACAGAACTCTGGCAGAAAGATAGAGATGTGATCATATCCTGAACAGTGAGCTGAACGACTCAGCCTGTGAAAAGTTTGCTAAAGTATCCTCAGCCATCATCAATTTCACTAAGAGATACAGTTTTGGAGTTCCTGAAATTATTCATGTATTCAGCAAGAGAACACAGGGAAAAAAGTGTAGTGTTTTCTAATAGTATTTTCTTAGTGAAATGCTGCAACTTTCAGCACTTTTATGGAGATACTTGAATGCTCAAAGAAAAATTTTTGTCTTCCAACACATATATCTTAAAAAAAAAATAAAATTGGTGAGCAAGGAAGAGAAGTACCTAATGGAAGGGATCTTAAAGATCACCTATGTTCAAACCCCCTGCCATAGTCAGGGACACCTTCCACTAGATCAGGTTGTTCAGAGCCTGACCCAGACAGTCCTTGAGCACCTCCAGGAGTGTTACAGCTAACAGCATTTAATGCTTGTGGTGGTAAATGTGTGACCCCAGGTTCACTGAGAACTTAGCATTTTGCACAAGTCCTTTCCCATAACAATGTGTTGTATACCAAGGACACCGGAAGGCATGAAATGTAGGAAACAATAAATTTCTATTGTTGACACAATTCTCTCCCATAAATTAAACCAGACATTTGCTGACAAGCCTGCCACAAACAATATTCAGCAATCGTGACACCTATTATTTAGGTTAGAAATATGTCTAGCTAATATCAGTTGCACCCACTAAGGCAAGAAAGTCTGTCTAGCTAAGATCAATTGATTTTATTAAGATGAAGAAGCCTGTCTAGCTCACAAGTCCTCAGGCAATCAACCAGGAAACATAAACTTTTTGTAAATGTCTCTTGACTGCTGAGCATCTGAGTTAAAGCATCAGGACATTACCTATCTAACGAATGTTACTCAGACAAACTACTTTTATAAGTGATGCTACTTCCAAGTTCACAGCATCATCAGTGATCCTCCATGTTTATGGGAATAAGAAACAATGTCATGCACTGATAAATTTGGACACGCATGTGTGAAGTATACATCTGATACTGGACTTATTACCCTCTATCTTTTATATCAGCAAGCAAGTCAGGGTCCCTTCGCCTTGAAAAGAGTGTCCAGAACTCTCACTCAAGCGTATGCATTATACCAGGTAGTTGATGCACATGGTCCCACTGATGGCTCTCCGGAGAAGGTGGTGGAAGGTGCTTTTACTCTGTCCTTTGGCATCTTTTTATCTACAGTGGGATATGTGCAATGACACTTGCCTTTCCTCCTCTCTTAACCCCTGTATGGCTTTAATCAGGACAGGGAGTTTCCCTTAACTTTTAGAAGAAAATGAAGTTATTGGTCTTTCTTCTTGGCACCTTTCATGAAAAACAACATCATGTTAGTCCTCTGGAGTATAATAGCAATAAAAGCTCCAGTCATCTCAGACCTCAGGAACCAGTGGTTGTAGTTATCATACTTAGCTATATCAACTGCAAATGTTTTTATCTATAAGAAATCCAAATTTTGTGCTTAGGAAAATAATCCAGTGTTGTATACAATATGGTGTTATTCTTTCTTGTCTCCAGTTTCGATACCTTCTTCTTTTTACTGAGATCCTCTTTCCTGAGGATAGTCTTTGGTTCAGCTCACTCCTCCAGCTGACTTGTCTTGGAATAGTGTTATCTTGGTTTTTTTGCCCCTCAATTCTCTTGTCTATTGCAAAACAGTCTGTAAAGGAAGGTTAATAGAGAAAGAGAAATAGTGAATTTCAGAAGTTATACTATCTTTTGTGTTTGATCTCAGACCCCTAAATGTCCTCCTTTACTTCTGGGTGAAAACCAGTAATGGCACGCCCAAGATGCCCATGTCCCATCAATGACAACTCTCAGGCTGGTCTGTTCAACAGACTGTACAAGCTGAAGTACCTGGGATATGTGAAAGCAGAGGTCAAACAGTGAATCCTTTCACAAGTCTTTCAGCTGTGATAAAAACACAAAATACTTAAACCCCACAGGTTTCATAGACTGTAGAATCTCCTCCACTACCTGTGCAAGTCCGGTTCTCCTGCTTTTATTCCTACAAGTCTGCATGTTGCAAGTGATGTTTTTGTCAGAGTGTCTGGCTGAGGGAAGTACCAGGAATATCTGAAGTAATATATATTTATTTTTTAAAAAGTATGCAGGAAAAGCAGAAAATAGAAATAGAATATTAAAATATTATTCTATTAGAAATAGAATAATAGCAGGAAACACAAGGTTTAGGGACTGTTGACAGTTCTTGTTACTGGCTACAGACTGTTAAAACCAGAGAAGCCCAGGCCAGACTGCTATCATACAAGTGGCACAGAAAACAAATGGCACAAGTGAACCCACCATCTTTCAGGGTAGTCAGGGATTCTCACTCTTTAGTTCTCAAGAGAGAAGCTAATGAAGAGTCCCTGTAGTCTGTATCACTCAGAACCTTTCCTCTCAGGAAATGTGCCTCTGGTCCTCTCTGATTCCTTGGAGCTGGGACCTTATTTAAATCGTTCAGCTGGTACTCTTGCCCTTTGGCTCATTCCCAGCTCCTGTGTGCTGTTGTCATATAGCAGGCCAGCTGCTTCCACAAGTGCTTTTGGGGACCATATGTGGTTGTATTTAGCAGTGAGGGTACTGAAATGCCAGTCAGGCTTGCAGAGACACCAGTGGGAACCAGTCTCAGCTCCTGATGCACAGGAAAACAAAGCAACTAGAAGATTGCTTCAAGGACACTGGGCTGGTGTTCAAAAAGAAACAAGGTCAGAAGTGAAAAAGGAGGAGAGGGAGCAGTAAATACTTTTGCCTGGTGTTGATGTCAGGCTCACCAGACTATTCTTGTCACACCACTCCCTTTTTTCCATGCAAGCACAATATTATCTGTCTTCCCTGGTATTTCCCTGGTATTCCAAAATGTGTTAAAAATTAACATCTGCATGGCAGAAACCACTTTAGTTGGCTATCATGGTACCCTGGGGTGATTGTTACTTGAGCTTTTGCTTTAAAATATTTATCTCTAGAAAATATTGCCTAATGTTGTCTTCAGCTACTAATGGCCTGGAAAATATGACATCTTCCTCCTCATCTTGTGCTTTCTAAGTACGGCACAAATATTTACTGAAAGTGTCTTGTCTGCAGCAGTATTGATAACGTTACCACCTTCATATAGTACTAGGCTTATGCCATCTTAAAGATTTATTACCAATACATTTAGCATTGTTATTGCACTAATTCTATCGAGCATACTTTTCTCTGTAATTGCTTTACTTTTCTGTAGGAGTGTATCTGCAAATGTATAACTTATCTTTTCCTTTCTACTTGCTGTACATTACTTTATAACATGTATGTTCATTTCCCACCAGATTTTCCTTAATACCCTTCTTTTCCTTGATTGTGGAACTGTACCACTTTGGTAGTTCACAAAGTCCTCCCATCAAAACATTTCAGTTCGTTTTTGACTGGCTATATCTTCCTTCCCCATCCACTGCTCTCACAAGCTTCATCTCTTCAGCCTTTATAAATCTGTCTATTATATGTAGAGACTATTTTTTGTCTGCCTGCGCTGATTATACTCTTCTTGGTAAACACTGGTCCCCTAGCAACCATGAACTACTTGATCCTTTATCAATTATCATGAGAACTAGTTGTGAGAGACTTTCCACATTTTGGGCATTTATTACAAATAATTAATGATAAAATATTAATTGAACCATTAAACCACTTTTTATGGCTTTATTTGCTTTAGAAGACATATTTCCTGCAAGGGAATAAATTTGTCTTCTGGGTATATAAAAAGAAAAGCCAGAGTTAATCCATCTGATCAGTTATTCACAAATGAATTTTAAAGGTGCTATTCAGAATCACAGCTGGCTGTGACAGAGGCCCTTTCCTGCAGTGTTTTTGCTGAGCTCTTGGTACTAAAGCTTTTAAAAATTGGGCTCCTAGCCCAGGCCTACATGTATTGGAGATGCAGACGGCAGCAAGTGACCTTATTGTGAGCCAAAGAGCTACAGAACACACTGGTGAATATTTAATGGAGAAACACAATTGAAATGTTTTTACAACAAAAAGCAGAGCTACTGGTTGGGAATTCCCCCTTTGTACAAGTACGGTGTTTTATTTCCCACCATGTTTGTATCTTTAAGATGCTTTTGCCATTAGACCTTCTGCTTTTAAGATTACAGTAGCAATGATAGATAGACGCAGTTTCAGGCCTGCAAAAAGACTCCTAAGCCTACTTCAGGGACTAATGCAGATAAATGGCATCCTTTCTAGGCAGACTTTATGGTCCAAAACCAGACGCACAGGACATTCCCAGGTCACTTACATTTTATTGCTTCAGTTGAGATAATTCACATGATCTTTTATTCATCCTCCCATCCTAGAAACCACCTGTGTTCTTCATCTTCTGTTTCAAAGGCACTTACAATACAGCTAGTAGTAAGGTTTATTTAGAGAGAAGTCAGATAAGGGACAGATGTACATTTAATCCAAAATAAAAAGGCCTGTTTGTTAGTAATAAATCAGTAAATAATGCAGCCATATGCACTTAACTCTGCTCCACCTACTCAATTGTTATAATAATAACTTATCATTTTCATAGCCCTTCCAATTGTTCCATCTTCATGCTGAATGAGCTCCTCAAGTTGTTTCACAGAGAAGTGGGAGATACACAATGTTTAATTGCCCAAGCCCAAGGAAGCAGCACAGTCCACAATAAAACTGCACAGCACTTATGCAGTAGGCTTCATTCAGCACAAAATATAGTTGGCTGTCACTATGAGACAGTTAAATCTTGTTCCCTTGCCCTGACTTGTGAGAGTCTCTGTAGGAGCAAGTTGCTGCCTCTAGCAACTCAGGCTCTTGGTATTGGATGATTCCAAAGGATGCTGCTGGGCTGGATACCAGTGGGATGTCTTGGGAGGTGACAAAACAAACAGCTGAGAAGGATATGGGCTTGAAACTGAAGGTGGGGGTGGCAAAGGTAAAATTTAGGTAATATTAAATATGAGAGGGAAGTTTTGCAGGAGACAGAAGCGTGGGAGAGGAAAAGGGTACTGTATGAGGAGGGGATGTAAGACTGAAGTGTATGAAGTATGGGAGGAGATTGGAAATACAATGTATGTTCTGTGATGGAAGGCAAGTAGAAGCTATAAGGTATGAGAAGTGCGTAAGCCTATGTGAGATTATCCACTTCCCATACATCTAAACTAAATTAAGTATGTGGTCTTATTCACAGTGGCTGCAACATCAACCCAGCAGCTGCTGAGACAAAGCTGCTGGCTGTTGCTGGACTGGACATGAAGGTTTGATGTCTCCCACCATTAGCAAAATAGTCAATTTCCACCCATCTGTGGTAAGTGCTTTAATTCCTCAGAGCCCTCAATGTCCTACCTGCGCCATCTTTTCAGGGGTGCTTATGAGACAAGGGTCATGGGGGTGCAGAAACACGGCATAGGGTAGGAAAGGGGAGTATGGGCACTGTATAGTCAGAGAAGATTATTTTATTCTGCAGCAAATCAGTATATTCATACTGATAAGTTGGAGAGAATCCAAATGTCATTCTCAGACATTCTGGTAGGACTGTGTGCAAACAATCTAGCATGTCTGGTCCAGGCTTAGTGAAGAACATAAGCCAGAATTGTTACTAAGTATATAGCAATGGGAAAAACATAAAATATTACACATATACTTCAAGATATGTAAGGAAAAGTATTTTTAGGAGAAATTGTTATAAATATTTTCCATGGATGCAGAACATCTAGGAAAGACTCTATTTGAAATTTTCATGACTGGAAACAGCCTTCAGTCCAAGGCCCAAACTTTCATTCTTTTCAGCTTAAAGCAAAAGTGTCCAACTCAGAAAAGCTTTTGCAATATGTCTTAGTTTTTCTTTTGGCTGCTTGATGGAAAGGAGGCTCCTTGATCACTGAAAAGCTCCTGTTCTTCAGGGAGATGTTGTCCTTCCAAAATGCTGTAGTATGCTCTGAAACTCTCTGGCAGCTAAAGCCTTTGGGGAACTCAGACCAGGAAGAGTAATGAGCAAAGAGCACAGAGGAAGCTGGCAGGAATCAATCACAGGGTGAGTTGAAATTAAATAATTGTGTTTAATATAAAAAAAGTAAACAAGACCAATGAAAACAAGCAAAAACTCTCAACAAAACAAGCAAACACAAAAAAACCCAAATAAAAATTTAAAAATCCCTAATCCAACCAAAGAAACCCACAAGACATTTTTTTTCCTAAAAATCCATTTTGATGAAAAGATCTCTGTCAAAGTCCAAGATGTTACCTCTTCAAACCATCCTCAAAGCAAGTTTTGGAGTGCATATATTTCTGCCTCCTTACAATGACTTGGCAAGCAGTGAAATGTGGCCACTGCTACCAGTTCACTAATGCCTTGTTTGGGGACAAAAGGGGCATTCCCATTGCTTGTAAAGTGGCACCTATTTTGTATGAATAGGCAGAGGCCCTCAGCCAGCTTATACCAGTATAAATAAGGTGGTTCAAACCCTTATCCCTGACTTTACCCAGAGAGAGAAGAGTAATTCCAATTTAATTTATTCTTGTAAATTCTGATAAACAAACTCTACAAGACAAAAGTTTCCTTTTATATGTTCATTTGTTTCTATACTAGTTGGAGGAGGGGGAGGGGGGTTGTTGTTGTTGTGCTTGTTTTGGGGTTTTTTTGTTTAACTATTTGGGCTAAAAAAATTGTGCATTCCCCAACTCCAGTTGCTATACTTTTTACAAAAGCGTAAACCAAAGGTGTGTAAAAGTCTCGCCACCTCTGTTCATAACCTGCTTTTATCTTGATTAAATTTTCTCTTTGAGTCCAGGCCCTGTATTATATATTCTTACAGTAACCAGCACAGTACTAGACATGGATTTCAAACCTCATGATAATATATATGTTAGATTAAAATAATGGGGTTCATGGCTTACACTCACTGAGTCACTGCCTTTTGCTGCAGAGATTGTGATTGTTTCACCTCTGCTGTTCTGCATGGGCACTTGAAGCTTCACACAACCACGCTTTGAAGTTCTCCTTCCAAGTTCACAATTTACTGTTTGAAATATCTGATGTAATGCTATCTAATCCTTTCCAGGGCTTCGGGGAAGACAGGCTTTCAATTTGGCAAAAAATGTATTTCTGTAAGGTTATTAGAATAAAATGAAAGAGAAACTACTTGTAGAGTTATCGTAGCAAGGCAGCTTGATAAGAGTTTCTTTTTGAATGAAGCTGGGGCCAGCTCCTGCCCTGCTAAAAGCAATAGCAGGTTTGCTGTCACCCTCCATAAGCTCCAGATCAAACTACAGCTTCCATTCAGGACATTTTTTATTTGTTTTTAATAAGGTTGATGTTCAGGAAGAGGTCAAATGTAAAACATAGGACCTGTTTTATAGGATACTTGAATCCTTCTTTTTTTAGGTGGCCATGTAGATTAGAAACCATACATGGAAGACCTGAGTAATCTCACACCTGGTAGCAATCACTACTACTCTGCATTATACGCTCTCTTCGTAATATCATATGTGAGCAGATGGGGTCTTTTCTCCAATGGTGCCCCTTTTTCATGTTCTTGAATTGAAGTTATCACTGTGATCTTAAACCATTTTTATTAGAGAATCTGTTTTCAATCAAGAGAGAAGGAGGATTTGCAATGAAGAAAAAACACTGGTGGGTAAAATGAACCACCAAGAGACAAAAATAAACAAAGAGGAATTTCCTCAATGCCCTATTTCATCTTCCTTTTTCCTTTTTATTAAGTAAAACATATTAAATAATTTAACATAATATTGTTTTTATAAGCACTATCATTAAAGTAGCTGCTTGTTTCAAACTGAAGGACACAGCTTAGTGTCTTTCTTTCACTCTTTTTTTTTTGTCTTGCATGTATTCAATTCATATTCAGAAAGGAAATAAGAGGAGAAAATTTAGTCTCAGGATTCCAATTGTCCTAACAAATTAAGGCAAAGTGGTGTTTTACTTCTTCATTTTCTTGGTCCTCCTGTACATGATTGCAAAACAGTACCAGTAGACCTAAGAGGAAACTCCATGCTAATTTTAAGTGTCCCATCTTTGAAAAATAAAGGCTGATGAAATCTTCAAACAATAGCAATGCTAATAACGTTCTCTGACAGTGGTAGTTCATGAATAATCCAGCTGAGAGCTGAACATGAAAAATCCACAGCTCGGGTTTTGCCTAGATTAAGAGAAGTGTCTGAAACTTGATTACAAGCTCTGCATAAATTCAGTGGGGTGCTAGGAGATATTTTGCCATTGCAGCCACCTTCTCTGTTCTTCTGCCCACAATTATCAGGCAGAAGGACAGGAAGGGTGCCCACCTTCACCCTGCCCAGAGCTGGGAACACTAATACATGCTCGAGGGCTGACTATGCTAATGTACCCAAATATGGTGGCCCCCTGGCCATGTTGTTGGCTCAGCTGCAGAAGCCACTTCTCTTGCAAACCCCTGAAATCTGCCCAGCAGGGTTCATTAGGAGTAGCTAGGCAGAGCTGGAAGTTTATATTAGACTGCTCCAACTCGAGCTGGCTGAGCCCAGATTAGGTTTCAGGTGCTGAAATGCAGACACAGCAGATGAAACACCAGCAGCAGAGGCGGGTGAGGTCTCCAGCTGCCTCCCTGAGTGCCTGGCTCTTGTCTGTGGCAAGAATGGGCAAATCACAGGTAGAAGTGAATGCCTGTAAGTTCACCGAACTAGGAAGTCAAATTGAAAATTTGCCAATGTGCTGGGTCAGCACACCGTGCTCACAGCTTTTAGGAGCAACTTGATGTACAGTTCAGGCTTGCAGGCTGCAGTGGCAGTGGGAGAAGTGGGGAAGCTACCACAGCTGGGGGCGAGAGCTGTTGATGCAGGCTGGGTTGTATCCTACTGCGCTAGTAAGTCAATATCCTCAGCCACTTTCTTTAGGATAAATGTACCATGAACCCAGAAGTTGTATTTTTAGCAAGCTGAGAGTTACAGAAAGGGCAGAATATAAACACAGCCTTTTTTCCAAGCTCACCCCACACCAGCTTGACTTGATCCTACCCTTAAATTCTTACAGTCTTGACAGATCTTACAACTGGATGCAAATATACTTTACTGAGCTCAAGTGAAATGTTGG
This sequence comes from Anabacerthia variegaticeps, assembly GCA_035583185.1. Taxonomy (NCBI): domain Eukaryota; kingdom Metazoa; phylum Chordata; class Aves; order Passeriformes; family Furnariidae; genus Anabacerthia; species Anabacerthia variegaticeps. The sequence continues at coordinate 138,689,392 of JAWWEW010000078.1, forward strand.
AGCCAGCTGGAGTGGACAAAATCAATATAATCTTTTAAAAAACAGCCTAAACCACATCACATCCTTTCCAGGGAAAATGCACAAACATGGTAGCAGCAATGATTAAAAAAATCATACTGAAAAACTCTTTGCTAGCACTCTGGGAACCACAGAGGGGGGTGAGCTCTCAAGAGATTTGGGTATTTGGGTGGCCTGTCTACAGTACATATATCTTATGCTTCAAAGAACCATTCCCCCTACACTTAAATTACAGCCTTTCCTACTTTCATGAGCTCAAAAGGCCAGAAGAATCAGTTCTGATTTAGCTCAGCTTTTCCAGGGAAAAAGGTCACCCTAGTGCAGTAACTCCACATCTTCCAGCTTCAGGCTGGGAAGTTGCAGATTTTGGGACTGTGAATAGAAAGCCATGTAAATAATTTCACCACTCACCTTTGAAAGGAGAGTGAACAGGTGAACTGTTCCCCAAACAAAATTGTATCAAATTTTCCAGTCTTTGAAGTTATTTTGATAGCTTACCTGTACTTTTAAAAAGCTTCATTTAGAGTTGTGACTGTAAGTAGTAACCTCTTCTCCACTAACTTGCAAAGCTTGACTTTTCAGGAACTTCAATTCATTTACAAAATCCAGGAAATTTTTGATTAAATCTTCCCTCACGTAATTAGTCAGAGTAGTTTAATAAAAGATTGACTATTTCACTTGCATGAACTACATCCCAGGTAGGCCAAGTCTATAATGTTGAATATATTTCTAGATAAATAGAGCTCAACACTTTATTTTTTTCTAAAGAATCATAGGGTTTCATTATTATTGTTTGAATAGCTGGAGTAAAATTAATAACTTGAATTCTCATCCCCCACAATGCAACAACCATTCTGAGTTTAAAAAAAAGGGTCACATTTAAAAATAATTTGTGTGCTTCTTTTAACATTCATATTTCAGCTGGAAGTCAAACTCAAAGATAGAAGCAGAAATGCCGTGAGAAAAAAAATAAACCCATAGTATTTCAAGGCGAGTGCACTACAAGAGGTAAGGGAATTGACTTTGAAAAGACTAACAGCTAGGCCTGTGTGCCAAAATACTAAAGGTCTCCCATCGTTATCTTACAGTCTCCCTTACGCAGATTCCTGGACCAGATCCTCAGATGGTATCAGCTGGTGGGTGCAGCCACATTCATGTGAGTAGCTTTACAGTGATTTAAGCCAGATGATAATCAGCCTCACTGGTTTCGGTGAGTTTTATTATTCATTTGATTGAAAGGTATTTTCCAATTGTTGTGAAGTGGGAAATGTGTTTCGAATTCATCATTTTCTAAGCCTCACACACATTGTTTGGCAAACAAAGATTGTTTAGGTTGTCTGGGATTCCTTCATTGCATCCTCTCAAATGTGAGATTTCCCTCTGTTCTCCAGTGTACCATTCTGGTCCAGTTAAACACAGCGGCCAGCTTTGCAAAGCAGTAAGCCTTCTTTAGAATGAGGCCTTTTGCTTTCATCTGTAATCTTTATGGAAAAAGTGGACATTACAGTAGAAGGATTATGCTAAATTGCTTTCTGCCACTGAAGAGATGGACAAAGCAGTAGCTCAAGGCATGGAATGAGCATTCTGAAATAAGCACTTAGTCACTGAATTCAGTACCAAGAAATTAACCTAAACTATTTCAATTTACATATGTTTGTAATTTGCATCCCAGCTTTACACCTTACAGAGACTCCCTTGTTTGCTGTTACTGTAGTAAATGTTTGTTCACAGGCTGCTTAATATCAAGCAGGGAGGTCAAGCTGGGACCAAATCCAAGACTGACTGCCTTGCCCTGTCTGCCTCCCTTGTCTGAATATCCTCCCAGGGCTCAGCCCTGTTTGGTGCTTGAATGGTGAAAGTCTGAGTCCAAAGTCTGTTACTGCAATACAGGGGTTCCCCAGTTATGCTGGGATCTATGAATCAAACCAAAGACTTTTATGTGAATGCTTTCTCCTGCTACCACTCCTTTTCTGTGCTGAATTGCTCTCTGGAGGAGACTCTGGCTTGCTCTCTCACTATTACTCTATAAATATTTTGCAGAGGATGTGTCATCTTTCCTTAAATACATACATTCATATCACCTTCAGATGACCACACACAATAAAAAAATTTGAGGGTGTATGAGTAGAAGAGGTAAGCTTCATATGTGTGGCTTTTGGACTCCTGCCCCTTTCTTCACTCATTCTTCTCCATCAGATGACTTTGCAGATTGATACTACTTTCTCATGAATTTCTACTTTTCAGTTTTCCATTTGGCACAGAATAATCTCCTGTGCAGGATGAGAAGCACCAGGATTGTTCCCATCAACAGCACTACCCAGTTCTGTCCCAGGTAAAGGAAAGAGGTAACAAAGCCAGAGGTAACAAAAATCTTACAGACCTTTAAAATCAACAAGTCACTGCCAAGTCCACTCCTAAACCATGTCCTTAGGCAACACATCTATAAGTCTTTAAGTACTTCCAGGGATGATGAATCTATCGCTTCTCTGGGCAGCCTTTTCCAAAGCTTGACAACCATTTGGGTCAAGAAGTTTTTCCTAATATCCAACCTAAATCTCTCCTGGTGCAACTTGAGGGCATTTCCTCTTGTTCTGTTAATTGCTACCTGGGAGAAGAGACTGGCCTGCTCCTGGATACAGCCTCCTTCCAAGTAATTGAAGAGAACAATAAGGTCCACCCTGAGCCTACTTTTCTCCAGGCTGAACAAGTTCCCTCAGCTGCCCCTCATAAGACTTGTGCTCCAGACACAGCTTTGTTACCCTTCTCTGGACATCAGTGTCTTGTAGAGAGGAGCCCAGAACTGAATCCAGGATTTGAGGTGTGACCTCACCAGTGCCAAGTGCAGGAGGACAGTCAGTGCTCTGGTCTTGTTGGCCACACTGTTTCTGATACAAACCAGGATGCCATTGGCCTTCTTGGCTACCTGGGCACAGTGCTGGCTCATGTTAAGCTGCTGTTTACCAGCACCACCAGGTCCTTTTCAAACAGGCAGCTTCCAAGCCACTCTTCCCCCAGCCTTTGCTATTGAATGGGGTTGTTGTGACCCAAGTGTGGGACTTGGCAGCTTGCCTCGTTGAACCTTATTCTATTGGCCTCATCCCATCAATCCATCCTGTCCAGATGCCTCTGTAAAGCTTTCCTACTCCCCAGCAGATCAACAGTCCCAGTTAACTTGGTGTCATATGCAAACTGACTGAGGGTGCCCTTGCTCCCCTTGTCCAAAACATTGACAGAGATATTAGATGGGACTGGTGCCAGTACTGAGCCCTGTGGAACACCACTCATGACTGGCTGCCAACAGTCATGTTTCGTTCAATACAGTGAATGGATTTAACTCCATTCACTACCACTCTCTGGGCCTGGCCATCCAGCCAATTTCTTACTTGGTTGAGTGCACCCATCCAAGCCATGGGCTGACAACTTCTCCAGGAAAATGTTGTGGAAAATGGTATTAAAGGCTTTACTAAAGTCCTGGTAGGCAACATGCACAGTTTTTCCCTCATCCACCAAGTGGGTCACCTTGCCACAGAAGGAGATGACGTTGGTAAAACAGGACCTGATTTTCATAAACCCATGGTGGCTGGGCCTGACCCCCTGGTTGTTCTGCAAGTGCCACATGTGGTCACTCAAGATGATCTGCTCCAAAACCTTCTGGGCCAACTATGTCAGGTTAACAGGCCTTTAGCTCCCTGGATCCTCCTTCCTGCCATTCTTGTAGATGGGTGTTACATTTGTTCATCTCCAGTCAATTGGGACCTTTCCAGTTAGCCAGGACTTCTGGTAAATGATTGAAAGTGGGTTGGCAAGATATTTCACTTCCCTCAGCACCCTTAAGTGTACCCAGCTGGTATACTCATTGGGGCCCATAGACTTCAGGGGGGGTGCAGAGCTTAGCGAGTCCACAGCTTTCTGTGGGTGGACACCATTTCTCTCTAGATGAGTGGTCAGGTCTTCAGCACCCTTCCTGCATACCTTCTGTGCCAACTGCCATGCAAATTGTTGCCCTATTGGCATTACTCCAGGCCACCAGCACTGCCTAATAGATTCTTTCATAGGTATGAGGGCACTTGGCCACCTTTTCTTTCGACCTCACCCAGGTCCCATCATCTGCTGTCATGTGAGCTGCAGGCTTCTGGAGGCTCTCTTAGCTACCCCCTGACGTTCTCCCAGTTCAGGAAACCTCCCTGAACACCAGTCTAGAGCACCACGCTGTGGATTGTGCCAGCCCTGGAGCCACTTGCCTCGCAACAGAGTGCTGGTTTCAGTTACACCATGATTGAATCTCCTGCTACTCCTGGAACCACCCAGCTCCACTGTGTGCAGGTGTCCGTAGGGTCCAGAGCCCTCACTGTAGCTTTCCAGATGACACAAGATGACGTTGTCTGTGCACTTGCACATCTTGTGCTGTGGTCACAGAATATGACTCTTCTTCGTTCTCCTTTCAGTCTGGGGCTCCCTCTGCCCTTTGGACTGGCAGGATGTTACACAGCATCTGCAACAAGCACCTACAGAGATGATACACGATGTTCTCTGGGTTGCTAGGGTCATGCAAGTCTATCCCCAGTGTCTGACAGCTGCAGGAGCCCACTGCAAGCTGTTAGTGCACTTCAGAACACAGGAATATTTACCCATGAAAAAATAATAGTGTTTTACAGAAATGGCCCAATGTTTCTCAGTCAGGGTCATGAACCCCTTGAAGGTCACGAGAGCATTCAAAAGGGTCATGAAACTTTAGACAGCAGAAAGCAGCAGCAGCTTAGTTCCTCCAGAGAGTCAAAGCGAGAATCGGCTCTAAGTATTGGCTGTCAGTGCTTGCAATAGCAAGGGAATTGCTAATTACACACCTTTAATTGCTATCAGCACTCAGTTCTATCAGGAACAGTGAGGAGAGAACAAGAATATAACCCTCTTATTCTCTCACCCTGAAAGAATGAAGTTGCAATGGGCTTGGGAAAGAGACAGTCACGTGGAGAAAGATGAACCGAAAGGGAAACGTGCTTTGTAAATGTTTGAGAAAGTCTAGTAGAGTATAATGTTTCTGCATTAGAGGAGGATAAGGGCAACAGTGTCCCTTCTGCAGAGTAGATTCTGCCTCAGGGCTTGGTGTTTGGTAACACCACCTTGTCCATAGTCTTCAACAACCTCTGCCATTTTGTTTATTGCTTTTCTGCTTCCTGCAGTGTTTCATTTCATCAGCTTAAGGGTCACTGCAGCCTTTTCACTTAATCACCATACAAATGATTTAGCTGGCTCACTTATTTCCTTTTTTTCTTTACTCACATACTCTGTGGACCCTGCAGAGCTAAATTCCAGCGGGAAAGGTTTAAGAGTCCAGACAGTTGTGAAACTACTTTGGCAATTTAGCATCTTTGGTTGAGATTAGTCTTAAAGTTGTTATGTGACATCTGAAGACAAAAACCTGTAAATCTTTCTAAAATGCTAGGCCAATAGCTTCGATATGTAATAAATACTGAAATTCTGTAAAACATTGCAATCCATTTTATCATCTTTTATAAACAGAAAGAGCAAAGTCAGGAAATTCATTGCTGGGGAGTTATACTTTTCTTTGAACCTACTTGATATTAAACATTTGGGGAGTTAAAGCAGCCAGGTTTCAACGTAAACAGGCAAATGACTGAATTAAATGTACAAAGTGAAGTATTTATTTTTCCTTATGTGTTGAGTGAGCTTCTAGGATGAGATAATAATGCTTTGTAATCATTTACTGCTTTCCATCTAGAGAAGTACAGTAAAACCTTAGTAATTTTAGTGCCACTACTTAAATGTTATCTGTCTTACCTGGTTACCCTCTTGTAGGCTATAAATGCTATATCTCTACCTGTCTGTCCTCACTTAGGTCATAAACCCATGCTCTCTAAGTATACAAGCAAAAGGGTTACAAACTCCAGATATGCACAACTGCCTCATCATCAAAAAATATCACTTTCTCAAAAATGCCAGTTAAATGGCTCTTTTTTCATGCACTATTCCATTTTATTTAAATCAATTAGTCTATTTAGACTAGGTTTGAAATAACATACATTTAATATGCAAAACTGCTTTGACTAGGATAATTGAAGGAGGCACTGCAAGAGGTATCCAGTCCCCACATCTGAGGCAGCAATGCCCTAGATTATGTGGGAAGTGACGAGTAGAGAGGATGCTTGGGGATGCAATCGTTTCAGCCATTACATTTGGAACTTGAAAAGATTATATGCCAACGGCATTATTAGCACGCTGCTGTTAATTCCCCTGACTGTTTTTCCACTTTTTATTACCTGCTACTGTAATTTTCTCTAAAAATGTTTGGATTGTATCCCCTGCTGCATTCTGTGCACAAGAAGGGCTCTTCAACTCCCCAGTCCCAAATGTTGTCTCTTCAAAACTCACCTCTGCTGTAATGTTCAATAGTGGATGGTGATCTGTGCTCTCTGCTGGCTGCTCTGATGCAAAGTAGTATCTATATCCTTCTGCTATGTCCATCGTTTTTTCTTCCTTCTCATGCAGATTGAGTGATAATTTCATATCCTTTCATGCCTGATGACACAACAAATTATATGCCTGTAAACAGGCAGGCATCCCTAGATACATTGCGAAATAGCAGCCTCAGCAGAAGATAGCATTGGCTGCCCCTAAGTCATGCAAGAGGACTGCTGCACAGAGGGGGAAAGAGTTTGGATCTTTTGCCTTGGTTATTGCTGTAATCACATACTTCTCCTTCCTAGCATCCCTCTCCAAAGCATACTGGCATCAATTATCCTTTTCATTGCTTTGAGCCTCTGTTTTTGTCTTTATGGCAATGGAAACCTCTGTAATACCAACAGTCCTCGAGGAATGTCCAAGGGATAGCAAAGCTGTTTATTTTAAGGGTTAAAATTTGAGAAGACCAAATGAAATAAGTCATAAGGACAAATTCACATGCCAGAAACTGTACCTTGTGTGTAGAGAGTGGAAGAGTATTACTGAGTATCTGCAACTGAGGACAGGAACCATCCAAGTGTCTACCTGTTACTTAGGCTGGGATGTGCAGTCACTGACTGACTTGGAAGTCAAGATTTGCTACCAGAGGCTTCTGTCAAGGTTGCCCCTTTCCCCAAAGTACCACCCTGTGTCGATCACCTGGACACAGTCACTTTGGGTTCTGTCATGATCCCGCTCCATGTATTCAGTGTGTTTAGCTGTGGCAACAGTTGCAACCAGCACATCATACAGCAGAAAGGAAAGAGCAGTTTGTTCTTTCAGACTAAGGTGTCTTGGGGTTTATTGGTGTGGACTCCAAGAAGAGCAGTAGCTAAGGTTCCTACGTCACCTCAGCTGTAAAGAGAGCTCCCTCTCACACCCCTCCCTGCCACACACCCTTCTGCTGTGTTGCACAAAGACGTGGCTTTCTGGAGGAGGCCAAGTTCCACTTACCAATTACGTCAGCTCCCCTCGGTAAACACATATGCTTCCACTTCAGAGCCTTGTTTCACTTGCTTCTCATCTCTGTAAAAAGGGGTTTCCTTGAAATCCATGCTTCCAAGTGTGCTGCCTAGACTTTTCTCATTACAAAAAATATTTTTCTATTCTTTCTCAAAGGAATGCTTTCACTGTTCCCTACTGTTCTTACTCTGTACCATTTGGTAATAAAAATAATTGCTAACTATTCATAGTAGCTAAACTGTGCAGAATTTCTCCCTGTCATGTTCCTGCCTTTTTCCCTCCTTATCACAAAAGTGGTATCTCATTCCCACTGAAACAAGATTTAAAGATGACAGCTGTCTTCCTTGTGGTGACAGTCAATATAAAGAAGGATGGACTAATTTCTTTCACCTGATCCTGTACATGCTCATTATTGTAGTAATCCGAACATTCCCTACTTGCTGAATAAGGAAATATCAGGGGAATTTCTAATTTGACAAAGAGTTATTTGGCTGGACACAGGTTTGCTGGATCAAGCTCTCAATAGGGTCTGCACAAAATCTTTGTTTATTTTGCTCTGCTGAAATTGTTCAAATGGCTTCTCATTATCATTGGGTGGGACTGAAGAGAAACACTGATGTCAGTTTTGTGACATGTCCTGTTATTTAAGTAATTCACAGTTTAGGCTGGGACACATTTGACCTTCTTAAATAATTGGCTTTTCTTTCCTTTTTTTTTTCCTTAACATCATTAAATGAAGAAAGAACAAACTAACTACCCTTGGCAAGGAAAGAACTTCTAGTAAACAAAAACTTCTTACAAGTTTTTTTTGTAAATATCACTCTGTGTTTGTCCCTTCTAAATCGTATAACACCCTATATCAAATCTATTTGCAAAGCTGTTGAAAATTTTCCCTAGGAAGGATCTTTCTAAATTCAAAGGACTTCAGACTCTTTTAGGAATCTGTCCTTCAAGGCTTTGAAAAAGCCCAGTCCTCAGATGAGTTTCACCTCCACAAAAAGCCATGTTGAAGTTAGTGGGTTTACTTATGAATTTAAGTGTTAAGCACATGTTTAAGCTCTCTGGGAGAGAGCCTGGATGTTGACCTTGTGCTTGCAAGAAAGGAGCTATCTGGGCTGCAGTGCCATTGTCCCTCTTTGTGACAGCTGCTCCTGAGGTCCTTAAAGATGAATGAGGCAGTCATGGTGCCTCATGGTTCTCTTGGGGGGTGTTCGAAGAAGTCAGCCATGAGAGAGCATTCATCCTTCCCTCACAATTATGCTAACCCTGGTGACTTTGGGGCTCAGGCTGTAATCAGGGAAATTTTAGTTTCCCAGTTCTTGCATAGCTGCTCACACAGACAGGGGTGTGATTTTCACATCCACACATTGGTCTAATACACTTTTCACATTAATGTGTTTGCTAAAACATAGTGGTGGATTTGGCTTGCACTCTGTGAAAGAGCTTTTAGAAGGTTACTGCTGCGTCCAAACATGTTTCACAGCTGACATTTGTCAATGAAAAAGCAGAGCTCAATGAAAAGGCTAAATGTTCACAAGGAAACTCTTTACTGTGGGGTTAATGAGGACTTGAAAGGACTTGCACTCTGGCCTTAGCTGTGTATGTTTGTCTTTTCTTTTACTTTCATCTCTCCTCCCTGAGCCCTGATCTCTTTTCATTCTCTTTTTGCTGCTTTTAATTTGTGCCTCCATATTAAGCCAACCAGCCTTCCTTCCTTCCTTCTTTCTCTCCTTCCTTTCTTTCTCTCTCTCTTTCTGTCTCTTTCTATTTCTTCCTTTACACAGTTTTGGAAGCCTGACTTTGACAGATTGTTAACAACAGAAACCACAAAAGTGTCTCTTGCCTGAACCTACTCAGGGCCTCTCTTGCTGACATGCAATCTTTATTAGTGATAATATTACATGGCAAAAGATGTAATAGCCCCAGAAGGAAAATTCTATTTTTGTTTGAACATGTAAAGATTTAACTTTGTGGTGTTTAACTCAGTCTTTTTTGATCTTCAACAATGGCCAGATGAAATTCAGTATTTGCCTGATTTAGTGCTTTTTCCTTTTGCCTTTAAATATAGTAAGCTCATTAAGAATTTTTACATCTCCTAGTTAAGAGAATAAGGTGCATATTGTCATGCAAAGAGTAGTGTGTATCCTAGTGGAACAAATGGTTTGATGCTATTGCACCCCCACTGCCTGCTATGCTCGAAAATGCCTATTTTAAATAAAAATATGAACCTGTCAGCATGCTAGTTATTCTGTATCTTCCCCCACAAAGAGCAGTTAAAAATTTATGCAGACAAAGTAAGGGTGCTACAACTTGCAGGAAAGAGCTTTGTTAAAAGGCTTTAAACTAAAAACTAGACTTTCAAACATGGTTTAGATGTGTAAATAGAAGAATGTCTCAGCTGACTGAACCCAACATCTCTAATTGCATCTGGCTTCAGTGAAGCTAATCCCTGGTCCCAATGCTCTGATACATTTGTGTGTTATCTGCTAATCCCTGTTTTATAAAGACTGCATTTCTTGAGCCTAATGAATTTGTACTTTAACTGTGGAATAAGACGAAATAATAAATTAATGCTTCATCACATAAAATGTTTTCTAAGGCAACATACTTAATCAGACATAGACTTAATGTAGGGTTGCAGATAACTGGGTGAATTGAGTCACTGTATTGAGTGGTCTGTATTCCCAGAAACCCTAGTTTCCATGGGTTCTTACAGAGCCTTCATCTCTACATGCTACACTTACACTATAAATTTAGTAGTGTGAAGGGATATTCCCAGGCAATGCAAGTCAATTTTCTAAAGTTTTAAATTACTAGAGAAGTTTCTGGCATATTTTTGGCCCACTTCAGCAGTTTCTCAAATTGTTCCCAGGCATGGTTCTGAGATTAGCACATGGCAGGAGCCATTCCCAATAGGCAGTTGCCCTGTTTTGCAGAACAAGAGACTTTAATATACTGATGTAGTATTTAATAACATTTAGTAGTATTGATTTTGGCAGTGCTCCATACCAGGTGGCCTCAGTGCCAGACAGGAGTCCTGGCGACACTTAATTTTTATTAGAGATTTAGCCTTAGTACCTAAGCACCCAATAGTTGTATTTCAAGTGGCACAACTGATATTATGATAAATAACTACATTAATTCTTCAGGAGAACATTTAGGGAAATACATAGACTTTGCCTTTGGCTTCAGCAGACCTAGCAGAATTGCTCTTCTGGTATGTATTGTTTCTACCCAGGGTGCAGGTTGAGGTAATATGGTAAGCTCTATGAAGACCTTTCCTTCTTTAAGGAGTTTATTTCTGACTCTTAGACAAAAGTGTAGCTTAGGCCGAAGTGTAATGCATTGTTCTACAGAGCGAAAGGCCCTTTGTGTTGAAGGAAAAGGGTCATCAACTATCTGCCTTTGAAATTTTTGTAGATTTTTAGGGTATGCTAATATGTAATCCAGGCACTTCTTTTATCCAGGCCTACATTCCCACAGAAATGGCCTCCAACATTCAGGGAGACCTGAGATCAGTTTTATGCATGAAATAATGCCCTATTTGTCTTTACTGACTGTAATTAATGATCAGATTCCCATCTCAGATGAAGCTGTCCATATCATGGATATCCAAAGACATTATGAATTCTATACCTACTAAAACGTTTCCAACCCTATTAGTAATTTTGAAGAATGGATCTAGAGAAACCACATTATTAAAATGTACATAGGTTCAAAATGTCAATATGGCAAATACATGCCTATTCATTTATATATTTAGTCATCTTTATAGGCTTTAGAAATCTTTAATAAATGAGAAACTACAACAGGGTTCTGTGCATTCAGAGATGAAAACTAAGCTTAGCACAAAAACCTGCAGTATGTACATAGCCATGTGTTCATTAGCAAAAGTTTGGAAAGCAAAGACATTCATAGCATGAGCTCTTTCAAGCCATGGGACTAGAGATTCTAGTTACACCAAAGAAAATTAATTTCTCTCAAGTAAACAAGAAATGTCAACAGCACTAAAAAAAAAAAAAAAAAAAGATACTTGATAGAGGAACAAGACAGGGAATGACTTAAGAGGAAAATGTTTCAATCAGCTCAACACTTGCTATCACTGACTATATATTACAGGAAAATCAGAATTTTCTATCATTTTTTCTGACAATCTGTGAGTCTGGGTCTTGTAAATAACACTTAAAATGTGCATTGAAAGTGATTTTTTTTTATCCTAATATTGATTCTGAAGAGGATATCTGTATTTTTGGGATCAATTTTCCTCATTTGGTTGGGTTTTTTTGCTAAATTAAGGCCTGCTCCTCAGAGAACCACAAAGAAAAATGAAGTCATTGTTTGCTGATTTCATACCTATGAAGTCCTGCTTGGAAGTCCTGCCACCAACGATGTGTGCCATACAAACAAAATCTGGGATTAATTAAGTGAGAGTGAACTCCTAACCCATTTGAACTGTCATGCCGAAGGTCTGGCACAAAGGATCTGGGAGTATACAAAGACTAATCACCATTGCAGTCCTGTGGGCTACTCGTCACACAAGTGCCCTTGTAGTAAAATGAGTCTTCAAAGTGACTGTCACACACTGAGAACAACAAAGACAGCCACAAGGAGATGTTCATTGGACTGTTTTTGTTCAAAGATAATTCTTTTCTCTCTCTAAAGAAAAAAAAAACTAATTATCTCAACCTTAAAGTCATCTATCTAATCATAGCTCCATATGCCCTGACATCCAGTGAAAATATAAGCGAGAGGACAAGTTTACTTTGGTAAATCTTTGGTAAGAATTGGTAGCTTATTCCATGTAGTCTATTTGTTGCATTCTGAATACTATAATGGCAGAATTGACAAAAGTTTCTCAGTTAAATCACCTGAAAATCTCAGCTGTGAAGTTAGCTAAATATAAGAGCCGAGAAAAATTTTCTTGTAATACCCAAGACCAAGGAGCTGAATCATGAAGTTGGGCATAGACACCAAATAATGAATCAGGGTCCACACTGCGAGATCTCCTTCAGCTTACAGGGTCTTTTCGTGGTCTGTTAGTGCTATCCATTTTTGGGGCACTGTTTTGAGCTGTGATGTAACAGTTCCAGCTTCCTTGATGTCCTGCCCATGTGACATATGATGTCACACAATATGGTTTCTGAGTTGTTTAGTTTTGTTTTGTGCGTTGGGCATTTGAAAAATCTTGGATAGTTATAAAAATAAAATAAAGTGATATTGATAATAACATTACTGAACTGATGAAGTCAAATGCTCCACTTTTAAAATCACAATTAATCAGTGTTCAAAATGGTGAGATACTTACAGCATCCTAAAGGAATTTAATTGAAATATTTCTGAATTTTTCTGCCACATAGTTTGATAATCCTGCAAGTTCTGAACAAAGCCATCACACTTTAATCCCCTCTTTCTACACAGGTCGTTGCTTTATTGGTTGGGGTTTTTTATTAGTTCTGTTACAGCTCCATGTAGTCTCCTCATCTAGGTCTGAACTCCCTTTTCTTTATTTGCTGTATCAGTGTATGAAGATGGTCAATATACGAATGAGTTCACTGCAAGAAATCTTGACAGAGGTTGTCATTGATCCTTCCAACTGTTGACTCATACCTAGTGGTAAAGAGAAAGGAACACAAGCATTGGAACCACCTAGAATATCTTCAGCAGTAAGAGTTCATCAAAATATGGCATTGCATCAATTTGAAAACACTCTAAGTTTTTATATTGGTTTCAGATGCATTTTGTTCAGTAGATATGGTGTGTCTGTAGAAGATGTGGGGCAGAGGGACGTGACACAGGATACTACCCAGTTTGTAGCAAAACCATGTTAATAACCCGAGAAGCAATGTTCTGATGGTGCTGTGTTTCATGAAAGCATATTTAATGTTTTATTTTATTTCTGAAATAAAAACAAATTTTAAAAGTAAACTCTGAAAAAGAATTTTAGCCAATTTTTTTGATGTTTCTGCTTTTATATATGAGGAATATGAACCAGAGTATCCAAGTGTCTTCTTTAGATTTAGTCAGTTCATGATATACTTCCCTTTCTTTACTCTTTTCATATGCATTTCTTATGGGTTGCTGTCAGGCACAGTGAGTATCAGCTTGATAAACCCTGAGAGTCTAGACCAGTGTTTATGATCCCGTGTTGTAGCAAATAAAGATGCCAGACCTATACTGAAAATTTTTCAGCAATCCAGGATGTTGAAAAACTTCAATTGAAAGGGTGGGAATGAAGTTTCAGTTCTACAGAATTCAGACAAAAAAACTCTTAAACCAGTTCATCCTGTTTTCAAAGATGCAAGCAAACCCAGATGCCTAGGAGTAAGCAGAGCAGGAAAGATCAAAGGGACAACAAAAAAAAGATCTGAAAAAAAGTGGACTTTGCTTTAACATCCTACACTTGGGTCTGAAAAATATGGCTGTGACTACACATCCTTGGCCAACCCTGGCAGTGACAGCTGAGGACATGCCATTGGCAGCCCACTCCTTGCATCTTGTAACCATGCCCTTGAGGGAGGCTGCTGCTTCCTCAGATCCTCCGTCTGAGACAGACAACAGGCTAAAACCAGACCTTTTTTGGCAGAATAAGTTCTGTAATAAAGGGCTTACTGTTGATATTCCTTAGATTTGTCTGGCTTTGTGACCACAGTGGATGAGGAAACACAATGCTGAGCTCTGGAGCCAAGACACTGGAGATGTGATGACCACTGGTCGTGGGGCAGAGACAGCACCAGTGGCTAGAATGTGGGAAAACGGGCTTGATCCCCCCATGCCACAAAGTTAGCAGGTGGTGCATTAGCAGCTCGCTGACTTTTTGGACAAGCCTGGCCAAGGGGGTGTGAAGCAACAACCAACTCCCATGATCCTGGATGGGCACAGTCCTCAGCAAGACAAGAGAAGAAACCTGAGGAGGTTGCTTCCTCATCTGGCAAAGGTGTGTGCAGGGTGGGTGCCTACACACAGCTTTAGGTTAACAAGAGTTTTCTAGGAGGCAAAATTCACAATGACTGCAAAGACATGCTTGCTGCTCCCCACATAATACATAGTCTTCTGCTTTGTATTTTTAATAAGTATCTTCCTCTATTCTCCCTTCGTTGTGTGGTTTATCAGAGGTGATAGAGATTATCGGTTTTGGATCTCAGACCAAGTGCATTTCTGTCTTTTGTGTTTACTTGTAAATTCGGTTTTGTTCTTTTTTGTTTGTTTGTTTGTTTGTTTGTTTTTATATTTTAGCTTCAGAGAGTAAATGCTGGAAACAGAAAAAAACTGGCCTGAGGTGGTTGTGAAGCTCTGGGGTAACACACGGCGATCCTCTGTGTAAAGGCTGACAGCAGTATTTATTTTCATTTGAGGAACAGTGAGAGCAGGGCCTGCCCCAGACATCTCTCACTCCATTCAGAAAGTGATGTTTACAGACAGCTGCAGGGAGTTACTCACAAGAGGCTTAAACAGGGAGGGGAAAAAAGGGCCATTCCTCTGGGCCCACCCAGCCACTGCGTTTTTCAGCTGAAGGGCAGGCTCAGTTTCATCCCAACCAGCCGGTGGAAACTGAGCCCAAACAACTGTCAGGATTACAAAAGTCCAAGAGATGGAAAAGACTGGTGATAAATGTGGTGTCAAGTCGTTCCCCCAGAGCCACCTGACGTGCCTCTTGTTTGGACACTGTCATGGAGTTAACAGTGGTTTGTCGGATAACAGGAGGGAACAAGAAAGGGTCATTCACAGACATCAGAAAGATGTTTGGAAGAATGTTTAAAGTGCTTATTAGTTCAGAGACCCTTTCAACACCAACAGCTCCACGTATTTCACCGGAGATGCAGCTGAGTTGCATGAGTAATTTTACTCTTAGTTCAAGCATCATAAATCCATTTTGGGCAGCATTTTGTAGCTCCCATGGCATTATCTGTCTGTCTAGGTCACTGCCTATTCATCTCTCCATGATGTTTTTCACTGTTACCCATCACCATGTCATATGAATATATTGTACATCACAGTGTCTGTAGCATTTCCCCTGTCTTAGTGTGGGTGTAGGTGTGAAAACTCCTCTTGGCAGAGGGATTTCTGTCTTATAAGATTTAATGACCTATTTTAATGCCTTACTAGTACACAGCTTTTGTATTTCTTAGATATGTTTCAAAGATTTTACTGCCGTAGTGCTGGTGTAATCAGGAGAAGTTAAAAGAAAAGGAGGGATTTTTCTCATCACCGTGGCCGAAAGGAAGCTAAATCCCTGTCCTTTCCCACCCTTCTGCAGACATAAAGTATCAGCTCTCCTGGTACAGAAATGGGGAACAACCCCTCCCTCTACTTCAGTTACGTTGGTGTGTGCTGAGATGACGACATGGGGTCAGTATATTTAAGGAACTCTCACTTGACATTTATCTAAGATTCTAGCAACAATCCTGGCCTTTTATACCACCTGTTTACAGAGTTATACGCCATAAAACTTCTGTGACTTACAAAAAACATCTGATATGTAGTAAAAAAGTTTCTCTTGCATTCAAAGTAAATCCAAATATTCTGTTTGTGAGTTATGAGAACATATAGTGACATGACAAAGGGGTTTCAGACTGAAAGACAGTAGGTTTAGTTCAGGTATTAGGAAAAGATTCTTAACTGTGAGGATGATGAGGCAGTGGAACAGGTTGCTCAGAGAAGCTGTGGATGCCTCATCCCTGGAAGTGTTCAAGGCCAGGCTGGACGGGGCTCTGAGCAGCCTGGTCTAGTGAAAGGTGTCTCTGACCATGGCAGGGGAGTTGTAATGAGATGCTCTTTAAGGTCCCTTTAAGGCCATTCTATGATTCCAAGTACCTTGAATTTGAAAGCAAGATTGAATCTAAGTTGCCTTCATCTAGACTTTGGTTATGGCTTCATATTAAATGCAGGTAGACATCTGCTTGACCAGACTTTTACCTAAGTTTTCATCTTGATCAAATCTACTAAACAAGCTTGGAAATGTTTTACATTTCACATTTAATTCTTTGAGAATTAAAATGTATCTTGCAACTATGGAAAATATTATTGGTTTGTACTCTTCCCCACGGGGAGTCTCCATGCACATAGACAATATACTTTTCAAATGTACTTGTCAGTTGTCTGACTAAAATCTTTGCATGTCAGTGTAAAAAGAGCTACTATTAATTTGCCCCAGAATGTAAAAATAATAGTATTGGCAATTACATATAATATATTTCACCACAGGAGTCCAGTCAAAAATTAATAAGATTTATAACTTTTACAAAAACATTACTTTAAATCTGTTTATCTGTTCTCATAAAGTCAGAACTCCAGTGGGTCTGTAGGTATTCTGTTCTGCTGCTGCCAAAATGGAGTTATGCACACTGTTATGTGTCAAAATCAGAAAGAGAGTAAAAACCTGTAAAAACTATTCATAGCCACACATTGATGTGAAAAGAGTATATTAGATCCACCTTGTCACTGCTGGCCCAATGCCATGGCCTACCAGGGAAGGTAGTGAATTCTAAGGGTAAACATGTTCTTATACCCGTATTTGATGATCACTTTGACTCAAATCAAGGGAGAACACACAACAAAACCTCTCAAAAAGAACTTTCTGTAGTGTTTCTGCTGCTGATTTACCCCATCTGGTACTCTGTCTCCAGGGATGGTAAGTGTCTGAGTCTTCACAAGCCTTGAAGCACAAACATGAAAAATATTGTTGAGAACAGAAAACTGCCATTTTCACCAAAATGGAACAGAAATGGGAGAAACAGACTCACAGAACCCAACATAGAAACACACTGAACCAAATAAATAGAAGACTGCATGTGATGTTTATTTAGAGTAGCTTCTTTATCAAACCATATCAATATCAAGCCATTGGTAAGAATAAAACACTGAGATTATCTCTCTGCAGTAAAGTGTAGCCAACAAAGTTCTTAAATCCCATAACATTAAGCATGTCCATAAATGTTTTGCCAGTGTAGGCTCATAAAGAAATATATGGCAGCACCACGTCAGTATTACTTGCTACCCTTCTGTCTGGAATGTCACCACTTCTCAAGTCAATACTTCCAGTAAAAAAAAGAAAGAATCTTTTAAAACTACGAAAAATTAACCTCTGAGTAGATCCAAGATTAAGTTTCCAAAGAAAGCCTTAACTCTAAGCCTTTACATAACTCTCCCCTTGACATTTAAGGTCACAATTTTCTTATGTTAAAGACTTTATGTTTGGACTGTGATATTAGATAATTTTTTAAGTCTGCTGATGGTAAGACTGTTTTCAAGAAGAGCTAGTGCCATGTTCTCTTTCTCTCTAAGGCAGCATGCTCCAGAAATAGGATGAACATTAACAGAGGTAAAAACAAATTGCAAATAAGCTTTTCCCTGTGGATCTAGATGCTACAATGAGTCCAGAGTGCTGGAAATGAGAGTGGCTGCAAAAAGTAGAGTTGGATTCAGCTCCAAGACATACAGAACAGGGAAGACAGCTTGCATGTTTCCTTACACACTGTCCTGTAAATGAGTTTTTGGGTTTATTAGGAAGGATTGTCTGGAGGGGCAGATAGCCTCCTTATCCTATCTGCCATCCCATTTTGACTATAATTTCCTATTTTGTCATCCAAAGTAGTGGTAAGTGCAGTGTGGATTGTCCCCATCTGCCTTCAGTACTCCTGACTGATTTAATGATAACCCAGTGGAAGCTGCTGGACAGTGTGTGTGGGCACAAATTCTGTGCTAACCAGCCAGGTGTGCTTAGCCTCATGGCTCTGGGTGCTCTGGACATATGCTTTAGCTACTGAACTTGCCACAGGACTATCTACATGGAAGGGCAGGCTGGCCTTGAGGCAGTTTGGATACATCCAATGGTACCAAATACCATGGTACTGTTAAGGGTGAACCTTGGTAAACAGAAGGCCTATGTAAAATGATGGACCTTGGCTACGTGCCTCCACCACCCTGTGAGCCCTGCAGGGAAATGACCTAAGTGCACTCCAGCCCTCCACCCTTTCGGCTTGGTTTTCGCAAGGAGCAACGCAAGAGTTCAAGCAAGAAGGAAACAAGTGGACACTGGCCAAGGCCTTACTAAGATGGTCAAAGGCAAGAGGTTGGAGACAGCCTGGTGTCAGTAGAGGTAGAGCCAGCTTTTACTTATTTCTGATGTGAAGAAAGGCCAGTTTTGCCTTTCTTACTGTCTGACCCAAAACACGAAACCAGTAGGTTAGGTCCCTTTTAACATGTCCATTTTCTTCACCAACAGCTATCTGCACTGTGAAGTGAGGTGTGACTACTTGTACCCAAGGCAGCTATAATCCCACAGATTCAGGTAACTGGGTCAGCATGGTTATGGCAGCTCTAGGCTTGGTGTAGGTTGCACAAATCCACATGGGGCTGTATGAACAACTACAACAGCTTCTTAAAAAGCAGATACTGAATAGCAGTGTCTCACAGACCGTGTGCCTGGTTTTATGACCTTTCTGATGCAACAAAAATGCTCCCACTAAAATAACACATGATTAAGGTACCCAAAAGTGCTCTGCATGTGGGACGTCCATACTGTCAGTTCCTGCAGGTCAGATAGATACAAGCACATCTTTTTTTCTGCTAACTTTACTGGGCACGTAGACACTTTAGCTCTAGGTCCAAGAAGTACTCAGCAGATTTCCAGAGATAATTCAACCTGTATAAATTTCTGCTGCTGTGAAACAAGGTAGGACAGTACCCTGATCTCCATGCAATGTGGGAAAACTACTTAGCTAAACTGAGTAGCTGTGTCTATCATGCAGAGCACAGCAGAGAGGAAAATGTGGGGAAAGGATGATCTCTTAGTCAGCAGATGAGACTCACAGGATCTGGTAGCAATATAAGGTGTTTTAACGTCTACAAGTTTTATATGTTTATGTTACATGTTCTGACTGAGATTTCCAAAGTTGTGCAAAGATGTTGGACCATTGTCTCTGTTAAAGCTTAGGAGCTTAATAACCAAATCTCCTAGGCAGATGTGAAAACTTCAGCCAAAGTGTATCATCTGTAATTCAACTTGTTTTACTGTATTTTCCAATATGTGGATGAGAACTCAAAATGAAACTTCCTGTGTTTTTTGGCTTTGTTTTTTGGGTTTTTTTTTTTGCCTGCAGGCCAGATCAAGGCAGCTGTTTGTCCTGCCATTGCTGTGGGCTCACACGTGTTTTCCGGTTTAGATGTTGGCATATGCAGTATGACCAAAAAGGCAAGTGCTTGCTCTGAAGAACCAACTTGTTTGAATCTGATCTCATAATGTCCTGTTTTCTTTCAAAATATACCCTCTGAGAATGTTATTATGCTTGTTATAAAGTAAATGAATTTCACTTCCTCAGCACTGTCATTGGGCTGACAAGAACAGCAGGCCAATGTAATCAGCAAGTGCAGTCAACAACAGACGGAAGCAAAACCAACTTTTCATTCAATAGCCCTTTCCTAGTGACAATAAGGAACATTCAGCACCTCAGATACTTATTTCCAGTTCACTACAAGAGGAAGCATATCTGAGATAGCATCAGATGAATCCAAGAAAATCTGCTGTACTTGACACTCCATCTATAACTTATGATGTTGTGGAAGATGAAAATGGAACCACAGTATTTTACCAAGATAGACAATCGCATATCAAATTTCCTAATGTTTATAGGAGACTGAAGGTTAAGAGGTCATGGGGAAGATGATCAGGATAGATATTAATTGTCCACATATTTTTTAATGTATTTTAGTATAGTACTTTTAAACTACATTCACAAAAATTGTCCACTGGAAAAAAGTTATAAACTGCTGAATACCCACAGTTTCAGCAATTAAGCTACTTTTCAGTCTCTCAGGATATCAAGTCTTACTCAAAATTGTGCAACTTGCTGAAAAGTTTTGTAACAATCTAAAATCTTTGACCAAATCTGAATAAGTCACCGATTTGCGATAATAATAGTCCCTCGAATACCTTACTATGGAGTCTCATGAATGTACTGCATCATTTCCCATGTTGTGGTCCTTCTTAAGTATCTTTGTGGTTGAATATGTAGGTAAAAAATCCAGGTCATGTCTATCAGGCACACTAACCTACCTTTCATGGAGTAATTTTGCTGAAGTATCCCAGAGTAGTAGACCTTGGAGTTCAGAGATTTGATCAGATGTAGGAAACACATCTCTTAAAGTAATTTTTATGCCTTTTATCTTTCATGGCTAGAAACATTCATTAAAACTTCAGAACACAATCAAAAGACTCTAGGAGCTGATGTCTCTTTTATAAATGAAATTGCTATTTTAATTGGATTTACTGCATATTATGTCACCTAATAATCCCTGCTTCAGATCTATAACTTGTATTTGAGGTCAGAATAACTTCCAGGAAAGCCCAGACTCTTAGGCCTAGAAGTCCATGAACAGCAGAGAAGGTTTATCAGACAAAGTGAAAGACTGGAGGAGTCACTACCGTGAAACTTGTCATGTTCCCATGTAATGTGCAATGCTGGGAAGCCTAGAGGTAGAGGCTTAATTATTGTGAACCATATTTTCAGATGGTGGAGATAGGCAAATATCACTGAAGTCAAGGAAAATGTTCAAATATAAAAGGGCTGAAAATACAGCCTGAAATTCCTCTTCTGAGTTTTTTTCTCTTTGTTTTTGATCAACTGTTCTCAAAGGCATTATTCTGGAATGCATCCTGCTAAGGCTAGTGTTAAAGGGGAAAAGGAAAAATCCTCAAGCTGGGTTTCAGAGTTGCCTAAGAGCCAAAGACACAGTTCATTGATTTGTACACTGTGAAAACATTGAATTAACATAATTAATTAATTAAGATTGGTGTTTCAGCTGAATTTAAATCCCAACACTATATTTGTTTTCATCAACTCACATCCCTTAGTTAAATTTTGCCTTCCTATCTGTTGAAGATAACAGGTTGGATGTCTGAAGCAGAGGGCTCTCACTGACATAATGTGTGACATAATCAGTTTTCATCATGTGTTGACCTGGCCAAAGCATTTTATCCCTGAGGCAAAATGGTTGAGTATTTCCCCAGTATATTTTCAAGAACTAATGTGTTTTCTCAGGCACACTGTAGTGTACTTCAAGACACTTTCTTGTGCCAAATTACTTCTGGGGTGTAACATCTTTCAGTTAAAAAAGCACTTCCCAAATGAATTGGTCCTATCTGTGAGCTTTAAAATCAGATTGTTTGTATTATTTATACATTTTCACTAACGTCAGAACAGCAGTTGATGCATCAGAACATCTGTAATGTTTGGGAGTGCCCTGAATGCATCAAAAAATGTCAACACTAGCCCTTCATAGCTCCAGACTGAAGATTTCCACATGTACTGGAAAAAAATATGGTCAACAACTTAATAGTTAAATCAAAGCTTGGGAGGTTACCAAATTGAACAGATGTATCTGTCTTGTCGCTGGAATCCCTTGTTGCTTTGCATGAATGCAGGGTTTCCTTCTAGAAGTGATTACAAGTATTTGTGTTCAGAAATGTCAGGAGGAAATAGGAAAATAATGATAGAAAAAACTCATGGCAGTCAGCCTGTCATTCCAGCCTTCTAACACATGGCACAAGGAGACACTTCTTCATGACTGCATCAAGTGTCTTACGTGACAGCAGGTGCACATAATTTCAGCACTAGCAATAGCTGAAAAATATATTCTTACTTTCCTTTGGTTGCTTATTCTGTGAACAACACAAATGTCCATGAACAATCAGGATAAGTAAATAAATGCTTTCCACAGTGTATAAGGTAGCTGTTTCCTTTTTTCTCTGCCTTTTGATATCGCTGTTCTGTATTGCTCTTTAATGTACCCTTCTTTGAAGCATTATTCTGAATTAGTTTTAAAATTAGCTATTAATTGGACTGCAGAAGGGGACACCGTTGTGGACCAGAATGCCGGTGTGCTGCATGATCAAAGACAACAAAATCCTTGAGGCAAAAAGTTTGCAGATTAAAACCTGAGAAATAACAGATAAAGACACAGCCAAAGAGAGAAAATCAGTGAACATAATATGACAGCATTTGCAGTGGTAAATTATAGCTGTCCAGGACCAGCTGGTGGCTCTAGTGTCACCAGGCCCACCTCAGAAACAAGGGGTCCATACTGTCTCCATCAGAAAGAAATGTCCTTGGCCTGTACTAGTCTCTAAACACTGCCTGGGGATTGTATGGGAGTTGAACCCAACCAACAGAGTGCCATGGACCATCCTAATAGACTGCCAGTGGAGACCATGATGCTCATCTTTCCAGAGCATTGTTTATTACTGCTGTATTTGCTCATAGAGATGGAGTCAATGACCATCCTGATGGAGCTCAGTCTAAGCAAACCAGCTGTCTTTCCAATGCCGTAAAATACCAGAAACAATATAATATCAGCAAATAGGCTCACTATTAGGGTAAACCATATAAACAAAATTGAATTTTTTTTTTATCCTTCATCAGAACCATTTGTAAAACAAACATATCCAAGAGTTTTGGAAAGGTTAGAAACCCTCAGGCTTTTGTGCATAAATCAGCCTCTAATGAATAGTGGGTTAGCAGGTGATTTTCTTCTAGGGCGAGTTATTGCCGTGACAGCTTCTTTTTCTCCCACCAGAGCAGATGGTAGTGTTCAGTGTCTAACACAGATTACTGAAAGAGATGGACAGCTTATTCAACGTTTCATTTGTACATGCTTTTTTTTTTTATTTGCTATGTTAGACAAATCTGTTTTAAGACATACACACATACACACACATTAAGCTTATGACACCCAGGGTTTGTGCATATGTGATGTATATAAAACAAAGCCATTTAAAAAAATCAAATACACCTTTAAACCATCTATTAGTGTATAGCAGTGTAAACCATTTATGCCTTTGTCTAAAGGAAAATGTTTTCCCAATCCTACAACTGCTATATTTCATGACAGTGCATCATAACACTGTCTATCCTGTAGTAGTGGTGATGGATTATACAGCAAGGTTGCCACTGTAATCCTACAAATAGGAATTGAGGGGGGAAAAGGTTTTTGCAAAAAAATTAGATTTCTTCATGGAAGGGTGTGCATTAGACTGAACAATTGTAAGAGTTAAAGAAATATAGTCTGTTATGTGCCTTGAGGTGAATTCCTTCGTCTTGATAACTGGGTCTTAATAATCCAAGTAGATCATTAGCTGTACTTGCACTGTCATACTGCCCTGTGAATGTCCAGGCAGACATACTCAAACCACTTCCCTGTTAAATTATTTATTGACCCTTCTCACTCTCCTTCATGTCTCCACAGCTTTTTCTCTTATTCATAACATTTCTGTTTTATTTCATTTTGTTTTTTTCTTTAGAGAAGGAAAAGATCCCTCTGGCTTTGCAGTAACGAGGTAAGAAATGGAGTTTCTGTTTTCATAGCTGTGGTAGTAGTAATGTTTCTTAGGGAGTGATAGCTGTGTTCTTTGTTAGTTTTCATTGTGGTTATTTAGCAGTGGCTCCAAACCCTCTTAGACCTCAGATAATTTGCTGTACATTTGTATCACTTCAATTGGATGTAATGATAGCACCTACAGAGAAGAATGTGCTGCACACAGTATAAACAACTGGCAGATCCTTTCTGGTCACTTTGAACCCTTTGGGTCCTTTTTCTTCTCAAGACAAAATTATTCTGCTGGGCCACCCAGAGACATAACAGTGATATTTGAGTATGGCAGGAGTTTTTTACAGCTGAAAATTCTGTGATTTAGTATCAAGCTAAGCAATTTGTATTTTAGGGAGCCAAGGCACTTCAGATTACATAATTGTCTTTGTTAGTGAAGCAAGACTGAAGTGTTTTGTCTCCAGATCTGGTGACCAGTGGTGGTGGTCGAAGGTGTGCTCTTGTTGCCCACTCACTGGCAAAGCCAAGTGTTGGCTCCCTGTCCCCAGGTGCTGAATCTCATCTCCTCCCCACCCAGCCCCCACCCCATTGTCCCCTTCTGCTGGAATATGGCATGTAGGGGAAACCATTTCAGTTAAATTATTCGGACGTAATTAAAAAAACTAAACTATTTTTACCCAGATAATTTCATTAATTCAAAGCCCAGTGTGGGCCCACAGGCAGTGGGACCAGTATTTAGAAGGTGAGAGCTTTGAAGGACGGAGCAAAAGGGGAAGAGAGTGGAAAACAAGGATCCAGCCATATAGATGGCTTGAGACGGCATCATCATGGAGAAAGAAAGTGGAATCCATTTTTCTTTATCACGGAAAATTAATGAACAAGGTACCATTTCAGAAACTGGAGTTGAGGAGAATCCGGTTAGACCTCAATTGATGTGAAGGGGAGAGAAGTAGTTTCTAATGAGCAGCAGGCTTTAAATTATGATTTAAAACATAAACCTTCCATTTCAGTGGCATTTAAACTAATTAATGGCAAAGCAATGAAAATGAGCTATACCTTTTTTTTAAGGCCAAAATGGAAAGAAGTTTAGCCATTGTGCCTTTTTAAGTAAAAAATTCCACATCTCAAACATGAGTTGCAGTGTTTCTATTTTTCAGTAAGAAACATTTTAGACTTAAAAAATGTACAGAAAACCAGACTCTCTTATTTTTTAAATATACAAAATTAGCCACCTTCTATTATACTTTCTACATGTCTTATTTCTAGATTATTGGAAATATTTCCCAAAAAATATTTTGGGATACTTTTTATTAATGTCTGAATGCCAACAAATTTACTCCTAACCTAGTCAGTCTGATATTTGTGACATAAAAAAAGGAGCTTGAGGAAAACCAGAGCCAGCCTTGAACATGAAGAAAATTTTTCTCCAATTAAAATCATTAGATGTGTACGATCCCCTGTAACTAAGGCTTTTGTATATGCCTCGATGAGAGAATAGTTTTAATGACTTTGATATTATGATCATGTAAGACTCTGCCAGAACACATAGTAGTATGTTTTTTCCAGATAATGTCTTATTTTTCCAAAACCAACATGATGATGATGGGCAGAACCCTTTTACTTATCCACCTGAAATTAAATCACATACACCAAAGACACATAAATTGTTCAGGAAAAAAAAAATCCAGAAAAATTTTGCCAGCTCCCCTGTCCTAGTGCCACACATAATTTAGAAGGGACATTAAATATCAAAGCATGTCTGTGAGCTTTGTACAAAGCAAAGACCATACTTAGATGGTGGAAAAATTAGGATGGCCTTTGGAAGGGGTCCTAGACATGTGCAAGGGCTTATGCTTGCATAGGAGAAGAGCCAGACAAGGTACAGGTATGAGTGATGACTGCTGTCCTCCTTTGCAGCCAAGGCATCTGGGGAGATTCTGTATGTGGCGTAGCCCTCCTCAAACAATTTAATCCTTTAGCTATGACATCCTTCTTATCATTCCCTTGTGCCATCACCTCATACATCACAGAAGTGTTATTCATTCATTCACTATTAGAACTGGGCATTGACAAGTATATTTTAATAACATGTATTCCTTACAAAGGCTGTTTATTAAGTTAGTATTTCTAGGCCTCTTTGTAATTAATCATAAGGTGTCCAAGACATATAGTTTCATTTTCTCTCTGGGTTTTTGATTGGATGAAAGCCCTAAAAGCTTGTATCCTAAAATGAAAGCATGCTGGCACAACTGTGTGTGTTTGATATCACATTGCCACAAGAACAATAACCAATATGGCAACTTCGCTGATTTATTGTCTTGGCAAAGTAAAAATGTACCTTTTCACTCCTTAGAGGAAAAAAAATTTCTAGTTAAAACATAATTTAAAAAAAAAAGTTAAATGTTATTTGTTTAAGACCATAATGTGGAAACAATCTTGATGTTAACAGCATTTTCACTGGAAGGGCTTTTCTGGTCCTAGCTGCATGTTTTTGATCAATCTGAGAGAGAGAGACAAAGGGAGAAGAGCCAAATTGCTAATAACTTTTTTCCAATATGACATTATGGCTGCAGTTTCATGTCTGATCAGAATTTCTTCAGTTGAAACTTTTCCTAGTAAAAAAAGAAATGATTCACACAAATCTAACTATTGCCACATATGGACCAGTTTTGAACATATTTTTATTAAGAAAAACCTCTCCCAATGGACTAGCCAGTAAGTACACCAGTGCCCACATTGGCAGTAACACTGGACACTAAGCCGGATGTGGGAAACCAGCTGTACCTCTTCTCCTTTTCCTGGTTAAGGAACTGTAATTTCTGAAAGAAATAATAATTAAAACCAAATAAGTAAAAAATATAGATCTTGTACTCCTTTTCAGATGTAATTTGCTGACAATATAAATTATTACTTCTGCAAACACAATAACAGAAAGCAGATGTTAGGGACGAAGTAAAGATCATGGAATGGCAAATTATCAGTGGTTTTAAAACTAACGCCTTTTCTACAACTGCATCTTCCTAGAGTAGTTAAACCTGTGCAAAGTCCAGCTGAGAACACTGGGGCACCACAACTCATCTCGGCAACTGTCTTGAGGGAGCGGACTTTTAAAGCAGATATTGCTCCGTTTCTTTTCCATAATGTAAAATTCATTGAATTCACTTGGTGAAAAATGCTAAATCAAATGTCATGTTTTGGACTATTGCACAATTCTTACAACAAGAAATTCTCACCTATCAGCAATTCCGAGCAACACATATTCAAGGTCAAGATCCCTTTTTTTCTGATGTGTCTGAATAGCTCCTACAGTAGTAAAAAGGGTGAACATCTAAACAAAAAATATCTAAACTATATGCAATATATTGTTAAGATTTCCTAGATTAGTTGTTTTACACAAAACATCTCAAATGAAGTAATAAATGAACCTGGTTGGCTCATTTTTGAAATGCAGTAAATTCTTCAGAAATTGTCAATCAACAGATTTCTCAATGTTTCTGCAGAAATCTATCAACAAACGTATTATCTGAGTCTGATTAAACGGAGCAAAGCCACTAAGCAGGACCAAATCCTTTTAGTTTGTGCCAAAAAGCCTATTCAGAATTAAAAAATCTAATGTTCCTTGTTTCCACTCAGCATTGTATTTGCGTAAAAAATCCAGGAAAAAGATGAGATAGGCAACATTAACATGCTGGGGCTTTCTCATCTTTCAAGGTTCCTGGAAAAAACTCCATATATGTGACCCTTACAAAAAGAGGAGAATTAAGAGTTTTTCGGGATCTTTTCTTAGTCAGTCACTTCCCTTTTCCCCATAGTTTTAAAAACTCATGCGGGCTGGGTTTCCAGTTCTTTGTGTGAAGCCGGGGATACATTAAGGAAGGGAAATGCACAAGGGAGCAGGTAAATGGTTACTGAAGAAACGTTTGTGTCATAACCTATTGCCACCCAGAAGTAGCTGTCAAAGAACCAGTGAGCCATAAAATGGCAGGGGTCAGCTATCCACCTGCACTAGATTTCCAAAGTGAATATAGTAATAAATCCAGAGCTATGCTCAGAAAGAATTTGGATTCCTCAGCTGCTGGAAACAGATGCTTTCTAGGTTTTCACAACATGATCTTCAAAGACACTATGCATGGAAGTTTCTCAATTGAGAGAAGTCAGTCCATCGATTCTACTTCCCAGTCAATGCACCAAAACTGATGCCTAAAAATTCTGCAAAAAACTTTCAAAACAACATTAGTGGAGACGATAGATAGATAGATAGATAGATGGATAGATAGATAGATAGATAGATAGATAGA
>JAWWEW010000078.1:138717549-138869193 GCA_035583185.1 Anabacerthia variegaticeps
GATAGATAGATAGATAGATAGATAGATAGAGAGAGTTCCTTTATTATAAGCTTCTAAGGTGCACACCAAAGTATGTGCATGCACACCAACCAGATGTTATAGTTTTTATGACTTTCAGTAATTAACATATTTGATATCTATAGCCAACCTGTGATGTCATTTTCACCTGGTGCCCACCCTCAGAACTCCTCAGAACTGTCCCTTGGAGCCCCTTCAAGGGCTCTGAACTGACTCTCCTGTTTTAACTACAAGCTATCTTATTGTCTCAGTTGGAGCTCTTGTAGGTGTTCTTCAAAATAGCATGGCCTTGATAACGTGTATCTAACAGAAGTTCAGGAGTGTGTGAGAAAGTGCTCAGCAGCTTCTAAAAACCACCTAAAATGTGAGAAACTTAGGAAAACTTATTCAACTTGTATAACTCTATGAAAACCTACAAAATACACATTAAAATCCTTAGGCATCAGGTTAAAATAATTTTTTTCCCTTTATCACTTTATTTATTGCAATCTTTTTAGTAAATTGGAACTCCGACTTGTAAGCTTTCTTGAGTTGGGCTCATTCCTCTCACCAGTTTTTCCTTTAAACCAGCGCACTGGGATACGGAAGAGCTCGAGTGGACACAGGGATATTAGTTTCCCTCACTTCCTTAAAATAGTGAAATTTGTTTTGTTACCTTCCCTTGCCACAAGTCTTTCTTTCCAGTTTGTTTATGATGCAGTGTTTTGAGAACAGGAGAAAAATTAAAATGCACAATGACATAATTTGATGGTGCTTTTTTGTAATTAGATAACACTATTGGCCTTGTTAATGAATGTGAATTTGTCTCATAGTGTTTAAAATCCTTGTTCACTTTTCTTGAAAATCCCTTTCCCATCTCTGGCTCACAAGTTCTTGTCACCTCTTTTTCTCAAATGATTTAGTTAAGTCAAGCCCCGACTAGTTATTACTAGCTTGTTATTAGGTTTGGAAGATCACTGTTCTCACTTCAGACCTGAGAACAGTGAAAACCTGTCTACTATTTTGCAGCTATACTTACTGGTTTAATACATGTTATGACCTCTGTCTATACATCTTGCTTCTCTGACTGCAGTCATCTGATCCTCAAAGGGATCATCTCAACATCTTCCTACTTTGATCAAAAATATGGGAGTTCCTCATAATGAAAAATGGAAAAAATATTTGAGATTTTTTCTTAGGAGCTTGGAAAATGTTAAACTTTTGCTTAGATTTTCTGATAATAATAGTAATCAACATCATCACCTCAGTGCAGCACTGGAGTGCAAACAGCAAGTGTCAGATTATAATTAAATAAATGAGAAGTTGTAAAAATTAACTGGGAGCTGAAGTCTGCGTGAGTAATTACTATTCCTGTTTCTTTGAATCTTTCCAAACCAACCTTCTCTAACTCATCCACCATACTGTTATCTGAGCTTTCATGGACCTTCATTATCAACTGTTTTTTTGTCATCTGTTGCTCACTATAGGAAGATCCCTTTCCAACTCTGAACAACCCAACTTTTGCTTGTAAAATTTCAAGCAGAACCTTTTCCCCCAGGCTTCCTTCTAGTGTTAGGAAGAGGTTCTGTATGCTCCTGTAAGTTAAACTCATCAATCCCTTTCACACTATTTTTGCTGCTAGACTGCTAAGATCATGGATGTTCTGACTATCTCTCTATCAGTGTTGTCTCACTCTTTCTTTCTGGTTATTTATACCTATTTATTGCCTCTGATCTTATATTTAGTTTGTAGGTTCTTAGGGAGGAATTCCTGTCTGATCATTGTTTGTCCAAGGCTTAGGTCAGTGGATCTTGGCTCTCAGTTGAGACACTCAGGCATAAAATTATTGCCATCAATAGGTGAGGATGGCATCAATAGGGATGGCTAACTGATGCCAAAAATTTTATCTGCATAAGAGCTAAAAATTGCTTCAACATGCAGAAAGGTGTTCAGATTCATACAAGCTTTGAGAGCCAGCTGGGGCCTGTGGGACCCTGATAAGCTCATCCTTACACCAGCATACTCAGAAGAAAGCTGGAAGACTTCTTTCCTGTGCCTGCTGGGAATGGGTAAATAGCACAAAAAGAAAAGGAAAGGACAAAACTCCCACACGATTAGGATGAGACAATCAGAGAATCATTTGAATTGGAAGGTACCTCAGTAGGTCTTCTAGATCAACACAAAATTTTAACTTTTTCAGGGAAAAACATCTCATAAATTTAGAAACAATCTTTTTTTTTTTTTTTTCTTTTTGGAGAGGAGTAGCTGATTTTTGGTACTCACACTCTCCAGACTGGCAAGAGGATGGTGACAGGAGCAAAAGCACAGCTTCTGGCAGTCCATTTGGTAGCTGTACACATGATGGGAAGTTAATTGGATAAGTGGGCACAAATAGCCCATATAATGCCAAGATTTTCAAATATATGTGTTTGAATGTCTCCTGGGTTTTGGCCAAAATTATTAATACATCTCATTTTCTGAAAGCACTGAACATTTGGACCTTTGAAAATCAGGCACTGGAAAACTGATGCAAGTCACGCACCAAAAAAGTATGTTTTCAGAACCGCTAACAATTTTTTAAAATCTTGCTGTGATTTATGTATTCCCTTTGTTGATAACCGTTAAAATATGGTAATTGTTACCAGGCCTCTGCTAAATTTTAAAAGAAAACTGATACTTTAAAGTAACAAGAATGTTGCTTATTTTCAGTTTTAAAAAACAAGCACATCCCTATCTAGTGATCCTTCTTAATGAAGCATGTCTTGCGTCTCCAGCTGCCAGGCAAACAGCAAGATAAGCTGTCCAAATTGCTGTGCAGCCAGATACTTGCTCACTCCAGGAGAGCTGCCAGATCACTTTTATTTGTAAAGAGTCTTCTTCAGTGTGGAGGTGACTTTTGTTTCTCCTAGCTGTGATGGAGGATTTAGCAGTGTATACCCTGCAGTAGGGCTTTATATATGTAAGGCTTTCTTGTGCTGTTGTAGGCTCTCTCTTGCTCATTCTCTCCCTATCATGTCTGCTTTAATACTGGTGCAGATGCATTTCTTAACTAATCCACAGTTCAGCAAAAATAATTGATTTCCCCATTCTGAGTTGTTGCCTCACATGAGATGCTTCAGAAACAGATATTTTGTGTTTTTATCTGGAAACTACTGTACAAGTTGCTGTGGGAGGCTTCCCCCATGAAGGGGAAGAGAGAAAGTCTGCCTGATTGCAAAGAGATGATATGGAAAATAGTTTGAAAAATACTTTTAGTAGTAGATAAAGGCTTCCAGGTCACAGCAACAAATAAAATGTCATAGTGGTGGCTCATCTAACTGTGGTTCCTGCCTTTAGAGTCATCTTAGACGTATCAGGCTGATCTCACAGACTTCCAGTTTGGTCATAGGCATGAATTAGACAATGACAGCTACTTGAGTGAAAGGACATTCCTCCCCATCACAGTATTAGTGTCTGCTATGACTCAGTTATGGAGCAGATGTGCTCCAAGGAGTCTGATCTGCCACCCAGGTGGAGATGTGCACATAGCTTGCTAAAGGCACCCTGAAGAAGAGTGATACTCCTAGGGGCCTTGGGCACATGGTAAACTGCTGCAGATTAAATAAATAGGTATTACAGAAATATAGGTGGGATGCATAAGGTAGAGGCACGGGTCCTTTTAAAACAGAAGCTAATCTCTTTTTATGGGAGAAAAGTAGAAAAAAGTATTTAATTGCTACATAGCAGGGGCATTACATCATCTTTACCTAGAAAGGATCTATAAAAAAGCCATTATTATCATAATATGCACATTCCATACTCAGTGAAGATATTCAGTGACTAGGGTTGCTTGTGAAAAGTCTCATCTCACCTGAGTGTGCACTAGGGCTGTGACTATGTGTGTGCAGTTCATGCAGATGTGAAAAAAACCCTATACTTCAAACCAAAAAGTTGTTGCCTGCTTCTGACAGATGGTGCTGGAGAGTCTGAAGCTCTGGGCTCCCATGACACACCTCTGTCACAGCCCAGGATGGCATCGTTGCACAGGTAGAGATTTTAACACTTTTCAATGTAGACTGCATCCTGAAAAATAAATGACAATTAAAACAACCCCTCAACTCTTGCAGAAAAAAAAAAATCCTTTATGGAAACTATAATTTCCTTCTGTTTATCTTCATATTAAAAAGAAAATTGAACTGGCAGATCAGCAGCTCCTGTTATTAGCCTTATAGGTTTCCAATAATCTCTGTCACCGACAGGTTTACTGGCTAGTTTGATTGGTAAGGATCTGGAGACAATTGATCACGCTCTTTGTAGAATTCTAGTCACCAAACATGCATTTATGAATTGTACACTTGTTGCTAAACAGGAATAATCCAGAGTGTCCACTCTCGTCATCAGCCCCAGTTGCCATGGAGATGAGTCACAACATCTCTCTCTCAGGACGCTTCCAGCTTGAGGAGCTCTTTGACAGTTTTCCTGCTGTCCTTACACAATAAAAAGCAGCTTTGTGAAGCAAAATCAGTGATTTAGTTCTGCTGTGCAATCAGAGATATAATTTCTCCAATGATGCTTAATCAATAAAATCAGCTTCTGTGGCCATTCAAAAACTCACAACATATCTTTTCATGAAAACAGTTTAGATTTTAATTCTAAACCTTCTCATTCTCTAAAAAAAAATCCCTTTAAAAACAGTTTAGAATGAACTTTCCACCCTTTTTCTGTGCTCTGTGTGAAATAGTGTTGGTCTCAGGCCATAAGTTGGACTCAATGATCTCAAAGGTCTTTTCCAACCTAATTGATTCTGTGATTGTCTGGAAGTAGGACTTGGCAAGGTCAGTGGGGAGGCACCCACTTGTGTGTCAGACAGTTGTCATGAATGAGGTCCAAAGCAGAATTTAGATAAAAATTTACTGGCATTTGTGACTTCCCCATCATACCACAGGACTTGCACAGCTCAAGCACTCCCCAGCTTCATGACTCCAGGTCTGTCTCAGCATGTGATCACACATAGAGAATTTCAAAGATTTTCTGCTGAATTTTCTGCCAGCAGCAGGAGAACAGGTCAGTATTAGAATCATAAAATGGTTTGGGTTGGAAAAGCCCTTTAGAGGCCTTCTAGTTCTAACCCTCCTGCCAAGGTCAGGGACACCTTACTCTAGAGCAGGTTGCTCAGGGGTCCATGCAGTCTGGCCTTAAACACTTCCAGTGATGGGACATCCACTGCTTCTCTGGGCAAGCTGTTCCAGTGCCTCACCACCCTCACAGTCAAGAATTTCTTCCTATTATCCATTCTAAAACTACCCTCTTTCAGTTTAAAGACATTACCCCTTGTTTTATCAGTACATGCTCCTATAAAAAGTCTCTCTCCAGCTCTCTCGTAGCCCCTGTCAGGTACTGAAAGGCCACAATAAGGTCTCCTTCCCTTCTCCAGGCTAAACAGTCCAATTCTCTCATCCTTTCCGCATAGCAGGGGCACTCCAGCCCTCTGACTACCTTTGTGGCTCTCCTCTGGCCTCTCTCTAAATGGTTCATGTCGTTCCTGTGCTGAGAACCACAGAGCTGGGAGCCACACTCCAGGTGGGGTTTCATGAGTAGGGTAGAGGGGCAGAATCCCCTCCTGCCCTGCTGCCCATGCTGTTGGTGGTGCAGTCCAGGACACGGTTGGCTTTCTGGGCTGCACATTGCTGGTTCATGTCCAATCATAAAATCAGAGCAATAAGAACAGAAAATAAAACTGTAAAAATGCAACCTTGCTGCTCACATTGTACTTTGTGAAAGATGGGATATAGTTTCCTTCCTTCTCAGCAGAGTATGAATCCTCCAAGGAAGATAACATCACCTAGTGGGGAAAGTAACTATCCAGGCTACTGCAGAGTGCACAGGGACTTAAGGAATTCCGTTATCCTCTGATGTTTCTAATGGATTTATTTCCTCAAAGCGCTGCTTTTGAACAGCACTCTTTCATTGATACTTGTCAGCTCCATCCTCCTCACTCAGGCCATGAACATGTATCTCAGGCTAGTGGATATATGGTCAGGGCCTGAAAATTCAGTGACATAATGCTAAGAATCACAAAGCACTAAGTCCTGAGATCAGCACTGATAGAGAAGGAATGTAAAGCAAATGCTGCAGGTGATGAGACACAAATTCCTGGGCTGGTCAGATGGTTGCAGCCACAGTTAGACAATCACAGGTGGTTTTCTACAAGTGGAGCTTTAAAAAATGGGCATTTCCCAAGCACTCTCCTCACTCTGGTATATGGTCATAACACACACTTTTTATCTCTGTAATAGAATTTTTTGTCAATTCAGAACAAAAACACCAAGTTTTGAAACTCCACTTAAAAGAAACTGGATATGAATCTTGTTGGATTGAAAAATGTGTTTCATTTTGATTTGGGATTTTTTGGTAGAAATATATAACATATTGAGCAAAAAAATGCCATAAACTCAAGGTTATTTTGAATGCAGTACTCAAGAGAGTCATCATAAAAAATGCTGAAATGGGACAGAGATTTCAGCTGTGTCAGACCATTTATTCCTGGTCCACTTTCAAGAGGACATTCAAACATAACTGCAATGGTTTCACAAACAGTATTTTGATTTTAAAAGAACTGTGCTTTCAAATTAAAAAAATCTAAAAAATTATCATGAAAGATTTTCTCAACAGCCGCAGTGAATGAGAAAACTTCAGCAGTTCGATACATGTGAAGCCCGGGAAGGGGAATGAAAAACCTCTGAAATGTAAACACTGGGATTTTTTATTTTTAATTTTTATATTTAAAAAAAAAAAAAAAAAGGAAGAAAAAGAAAAGGGGTTTGACATCATGCAATGTTGGAGTGTGAGAGACTCCACCCTGCATCTGGCAGGCAGGGAGGTAACCGAAAGCTGCCCCAGCCTCCCGCAGACCACCTCCTCACAGGTGGAAAGCCTGGGGGAGGGCATTTCTGGGCAAAAGCAGTCCGGAACACCCTAGGGAGCCCTATGAAAATGACTCACTTGCAAGGGGTGGGGGCGTTTCTTCAGAGGAAGGTTAGTGGAGAGCTGGCTGCTTGACTGGCCCTTGGGGACTGGGGCTGTGAAAAGACTGGGAATTTTTACAGCCTGAGAAGGCTGCTGCTTCTTTTTTAACGTAGGAGGGGAGGGGAGGAGGATGGAGGGAGGAATTTGTTTTGGTTTTTGTTTGGGTAACAAAATCAGGAGAGACCATTAGGTAGAGTTATCTAGCAAGAATTTTTTTTCTTGCATGCTTTGTTGACATAAAGCTGTGGGTGATTTGCCGTAAGCAAGGCTTAGGCTGAGGGGTTTTTTAAGTGCCCAACACACAGTCAGTTGAATAAGAGCCCCTGCATTTCTGCTGGGAAAAATCGTGCTCTTACTGACAGCTTATTTCACTCAGTCAAAGTGAATGTTAGGGGAGAAAGATTATCATAAGTATGCTACTAAAAGATGAGTGGACTTGGTGGTGTCAGGTTTACAGTTGGACTCAGTGATCCTTAAGGTTTTTTCCAGATTTTGTAACCACACTGCGTTTCCATGGTTTTGAGTGTACTGATGGTACCTTTAGACTTATCTTGAGTATGTCTCTACTATACTGTCATCGCTGTCATGGCACTGACTTATTGCTACTTGAAATGTCAAACTTCCAGAGGAAATCTGGTAGTTACAAATGTCTGCAATTTCCTTCTTTTCTGTCCTTCTCCCATTCCTGCTTTCCACCCCCACCCCCATTCATGCTTTACTTCAGACTCACAGCCTACAGCAATGTGTGGAGGACATAACATTATAGTAGAATACCAAACATAAAATGAGATGTGTGGCAAATTGTAATGACAAGGTTGATCTGGATCTGTGTGCGAAGGGAGTGTTTGCAGCACACGACTTGGAGAAGCAGAGCTGGGTTAACATGATGAATGCATTTAAACCATGGCATCTGAAGGATCCTGGCAAAATACTTCAATGTTTTGTCCCCTAAATGAGGCCTTTTCAGTACTCAGCTCTATAACTGTGGAAAGCTGAGTTCAACATATGTGGGTGTTTGCAGTTTTGGAACTGACTTAGCTTTCTAATGACAAGCAAAATGATGTGTTACTTTTCTGGGCATCCCAAGCCCCTGTGCTCCCCAGCTGGTGTTCATGAGTACTGCCAGGCACTCTGCCACTGTTCCTGTCCTTGAGGCTTATAGGTTTGTTTCTAGCTGGGCATGGGTTAGTAGCTGGCTATGAAAGATGGCATTTGCACTTACAGAGGTCTAGGCCTTGCTCCTTCACAATCTTGTGTACTGCACTGTGTGGTACTTCCTACATTTCTAGCTGATTGTAGGCATAGCTCAGGCTTCCTGTAAAGCAGCATGACTTTTCCGCTTTCCCTCTTTGTGCTACACATGGCAAGTGTCCCTTCCCTGAGCTGGCTGCTCTGGGATGCTGAGTCTCAGGGCACCAGAGAAACTGTGGAGCTGTGCAGACAGGAAGACATGTGAAGTCCCAGATGTAGCACCCTACCACAGCCTCTCTCCTTTGCAGACCCAGAGCAGAAGCAGAGTGAGAAGCAGATCACCCAATATGTGGAGCCCTAAGCTTTGACCGGTTGCAGCTGGAGGGCTTTCACTTCCAAACTCCTGTGCCTATGGGAGCATGGAGCCCGTACGTAAGATGACGTCAAGCTGAAACCTTACTTTGAGTTTTGAGTTTCCAGTGTTTGGGCTGACCTTCAATTACATATTGGAACTAAATTCCTTCAGCCAACACATGAATACTTATAGACAAGACTGAACTTCAAACACATGCTTTCTCCCTTACATTCACTTTAAGTGGCAGCATCACAGAAAAGTTCTGGAATGGTGAACTCTGCAAAGGCATTCCTGGCAAGTAATTTGTTCCCTTTCCCAAGCTTCAAAAATGCGGGAGATAAATCTTTATCTCTATAGCTGCTATTTGTTGCAACAGGGTGAATAGATAGAGCTGCATCACAGAAATCATGACTCAAAAAAATTATCTTAACAGATGGAAACAAAAATATTTTCACTAAGTGTCATCTAATTAGACTACTCAGCCTTTTTATTGCTTCTAGGACCAGATTAAGATAGATAGTTGTACGCAAAAAGATTTAATACCTTTCTTTTATTTTCTGTTTTGCTCTACTAATTATAATTGTTGAAATTACAAAAATACACAGAAATTCAAGCAAGTGTGCTGCCACACTTATAATGCCATTACCTTCTACACATGGGAGTAGATCCCAAGCTTGCAGAGTGCTCTGATCTTTTCACTGCCAGAAGGTACCAAATTTTGTAACGCAGTCCTGGCTCTGGAGGGTCGTGTTTCACCAGTGAGTATATGAAATAGACACCAAGTCAGGCTTGGTGTGCTGCAGCAGCACAGTTCCCTTCCTGTCAAGGGACTGAACAGCAGATAAACACCCTACAGGGTGCCTGTTGGATTGGAACACAATGGCAAAAGGCATTCATAGATGGGTCTGCAAGAGATTAGAACATGTTTTTAATTCACCCAAGGGTGAATTGCCTCTGGTTTCTGGGAGTATTATCTCCCCTGTGGTAGCTCATGAACTTTCTCCTTTCATCTGACAGAATTTGTGTCCCAGTAGAAAGTATTTTTTGAGATGGTTGTGGCCCTGGTTGGACTCAATGACCTTAGAGGTCTTTTCCAAACTAAATGATTCCATGATTCTATGATTCAGGTCCCTTACCTTCTTTGTAGAGTCACTCAGAAGAAAAACTTCAGCAGGTCAGATTTGTTTATTACAACATCTGTAACATCTTGAAGAGTGATGGTGTTCTTACCTAATCGGAGAGCGAGTGAGAATCAGAGATCCATCCCCAGGATGAACTCGACTCCAGAAGGCTGCAGTGCTAGGGAAGCCTTGGCCTGGTTGCTGGCCACCTGGACGGGTTTCACATCAGGGAGAAAGTGGGGGCAGTAATGATTATACAGTACACACAGGAGAGTCAATAATAGCGCCAAAAAGCAACAAACAAAGGACTATTGAGACAGGGCTTGTTTTGGTAAGATTATACACAATTCAGTCATTCTGCGACTCTGTATATTCTTCTGTTTATTTATGTAATAAACTGCCCTTGTAAGGCTCTAGCAGATAAAAAAATGGAGTCTTTCCAGATGTGTGAAAAAGGCAATACTTGGAGAGGATTTTATATGCTGTGTTGCTACAAGAGATTTTAACTCACAAATCATCATCAAGAATACTTGGACTTTCCTTGCTAAACCACAAAAACCTTAATGGGAAAAATCATTAAACATATAAAGTTATAGCAATATAAATATTTGACTAAAACCATTATTGAGATGGCTCTTGGGAAGCCGTGTTTCTGTAAACTTTAAGGCCTATAATGAATATACACATACCCTCCTTCCTCTCTGTTTTCTCTCCTTCCATGAAAGGTCAAAATTGCTTCAAGTTACAGCTGTGAGGCTAGGCAGTTTTTATGAAGTTTTACTTCATTGTCTTGTGCTAGGAACCCAATTTTCTTCACAGTGTATGCCAGAGCAAAAGGTATGTTAATGTCTGACAAACTAATGTAAATGTTTAAAAATTAACTGAGTAAGCTATATAATAGCAGAGCCAGGGAGGCCACCTTGTAGTGCTTGTGTTTTATGATTTGTGCTTTTAACAGCACAAGTGTGAGTATATTATAGTTCTTATTTGAAAGGAGAATAAAATCGTCTACTTGTCTTTCCTAAAATGTGCAGTCACAGCAAACCTTTGCAAATTAACCTCAATTAAGCCAGTCATATGAAGGGTCTCATTAAAAAGAAAAGTTGTATGGCTTACAGAATCACTGATCTTTTGTTTTGGAGCATTCTTTCTTACTGCTGGTATCACATGAATAATGCAGTTTCTGTATTAATTATGAGTCTTTACCTTTCTTTTTTTTTCTGGAGAAGGAGAGAGTATTAGAAATGTACCTTTCCCCTACACAGACAAGGAAGCTCACAAGAAAAGGTGTTAACTTGAATTCTATCTTGAATTCTATCTTTTGTCAAATTATAAAAATCTACACAAGTTTAAAATAAGGACCTGAGTCATGATTCACTGAGTACTCTCTGTGAATTACAATCTGAAGTCTGAAGGAATAAGGCAAGAAGAAGTAATCGTGCACTGCTTCCTGAATCCAGAATGCCTTGCTGGCTCCTCCAAGAGTCATAGGACTGGGAGATCCTACTGGACTGTCTTTAAGGAGTTCGTCTGTCATAGCTCTCCCCCTTCAGCTTTGAAACAGATCATAATAATCTCCAGAACAAAACTTCACAGCTTTCTCTTGCATGACAGCACTACTTTGCATTTACGTGTTTAAACACAGTGTATTCATGTACCAGGATATTGTGGATTTAGTGAAATCTCGCAACAAATCAAAGCTAAGTATGAAGCTGTATGTTTTATGTCTTTATTCACAAGTTTAATAAAATTTTAAATTTAATTACTTGTATCATCAAACAAAGGCTCCATAGTCTCTCAGTATATTGCACAGTTTTAGGGCCCACAAATATTGCAGAAGGGGCATGACTTTTCAATAAGCCTTTAAAGGATTTAGTTACAATCACATTTCAAAAGTCATTTCAACTGGAAATGTAAATGGAAGTGTAACTGGAAGTCATCAAACAAGTTTGCCTTAAGATAAAGTACCTGGCTATAGTGTACTTATGTGGGAATAATGAAGAATACATTCTTCACACACTCACCACACAGTCTGTGTTGCCTTCCTTACAGCATATCATGAGAAAACAAAGTGCTGTTACTGGCTAAGCACCACCAAATCACATTATAGCATCCAGCCCTTCCCCTGTAAATTGCTATTCAGTAGAGGCAACAGCCTTAACATATGTGACCTTTTTGCTGCTCTCTTTGCAGCCTCTGCTGTGCAGGTACTACCTTTACTAAAAACTACTTCTGTGTTCTTCTGAAGACATCCCCACATTCAGAATGTCCTGATTTGCCATCACGTAGCACATAAGTTTTAGAAGTATACCTTGACTCCATTTGAGTTATGTAGGGAAAAGTACAGCTTTTATCATTGCAACTTATTAGTCATCTGTAATAGTACCAAAGCTTCTTTGTAGGAGACTGATTGGTAGAAGAGAGTTAAAATATAGTAAAAATAATGCCATTTCTAAGCAAAACTGTCAAGATGGGGAGTAGTATCAGTAATGACACTTTTCACTGGAGTAGAAAAGGTCT
The DNA here is from genome assembly GCA_035583185.1 of Anabacerthia variegaticeps. Taxonomy (NCBI): domain Eukaryota; kingdom Metazoa; phylum Chordata; class Aves; order Passeriformes; family Furnariidae; genus Anabacerthia; species Anabacerthia variegaticeps. The sequence continues at coordinate 138,729,739 of JAWWEW010000078.1, forward strand.
GCCTACAGTGTAATACCAGCCCATAATAACAGTACTTTGTTTCTTGGCACAGTGGTCAATAAGAATGGAAATGAAAGGCTAAGGACATCCTTGTCATGCAACAGGAACAGTGTCTGATGTGCCATCCAGAAGTGAGAGCAACATAATACTCAGTCAAGGATAAATTCATGCCCCTTGTCTGCAGTTTCCACCCCTGGCAAACAACATGTGTCCAACCCAAAAGAAATGTTTCCTGAGAGACTTCGTCTTTCTCCTGTTGGTGAGGATGGCAGATATGGAGGGATTTAGCAGAGCCTTGGCCATCAACCCAAGCAGTGACACCCTTGCATTGGCTAAATGAGGTATTCATAGAGCTGCTATGTGTGCATGTGAGAATGTAGATGATCACAACAGCTTACCCCTCACCTCTCCTTGGTCCACTGCTCCCAGTCCCCAATACTGTACCTGGCTTGCAGTGTGGAACAGCACCAACAACTGGAGGTGATCTGACAAAGAGAATCAGTTTATGTGTAATAAAGAGTTACTCTCTGTGTGAATGTTTTCAGCTTGCTTAGTGGACAGCTGTTGAAAAAACAGTCTGGGAAGTAATATAATGGATCAAGATGAGAAACTTCTTGACATGGAATCAGAGAGTCATTTCAGAACATCTGCATGTTTCCTGACCAGGGGCTGAAACAGTGGAGTTGTTTTGTCCATACACTTCCCTGTAATAAAGAGATCAGAAGAGAATTAAAGAACTAAAAACCCTTTCTCAGGAAGGAAGAACCATGCAGTCAGTCCAAGGGTGCTCTTTGCAAGCCCAAGTTCAAAAAAGATAAGCTGGAGGATAGGGCGCTTATGTTGTATACTTTATTGTTTTATAGTTTTGGTTGCTTTTATATGCTTTGATTCTGAAATGTTCTTGTGGGGTTTTCCCTCAAGGCTTTGTTCAGTGCTTCAGTCATTGTTTACTGTGCTGGGATTAAATCCAAGGCTTAGTCTAGTTTATTAAGCAAATCACAATAAAGAAATTGAGACAACTGCCCAATCTGAGCTATTATGGCTGCAGAGCAGAGAAGGTGTCCTTGAGGAGACCCAAGGAGTTAGAGGCTCTGTGTATCCTACAACTGTGAAGAACAAGGGTGACATTTTCTTCTCATTCAAGTCAAGGGAGGTAGAAGCAGAGCACTTGCACTGTAAAGCAACTATGATAAAGCAATTTGTCTTTGGTTTTATGAAAGCCATTGCAAATGACCAGTTTCTGTAGTCAAAGATCAGTGTCTGGCATGTCCTCTGTTAGTGTCCATCCTAGACCTTCTGTCTAGGAGGTGGTGGGAGCTGAGAGATGAAACTCCTCTAGTGAAATTCAGTCCACCAGCTCAGACCATCAATAAGACATTTCATCTATAGATACTCTGTGAACTTTTAAGACAAAGTTGGAGTCATAGTCTGCCAAAGAAGTCCTTCAGCTTGGAATCCCTGGGTAACAGGCAGTTTGCATCACTGTCTTGGAGCCGAGCAGTTAATTCTGCCTTAACTGGTTTGGTTTTCAAAGTAGGTGGTCTGAGCAGGAACTGCTGCTCCTGAGGAGAAATACAGGTGGCTGGCGGCTGAGCTCGGTCTGCAGCCCTGCACATGGCAATGGGGTGCAGTCTTGCTGGGAGCCTCAGAAACAATTCTCCCCTCTGAGCACACATTTCCACTGCTGCCTGTCCCCCAGCATAGTGTGCGGCCATAAATCCTGCCCCCAAGATCCCTTACTCTGCCCAGCTGTTAACTTTCACACATGATTTTTTTTTTTTCTTCTGGATTTTGCAGTGATGAAATTTCACCAAGGCTGCAGTAATTTCAAATTTTGGCCCATTTATTATCAGGACAACTGCCCAAGTCCATTTATTACAAACATATGTTATGAATTCAGTTAAAACAAAACAAACAGTCTCTTATTTTCTCAAGTCACAATAATCACACTCAGACTTACTTAAAGCAAACATCATTTAAAAGCAGTACTTTGTTTATAGCAAATCTGTTCTAGTAGTGGGTCTGAGATTGAAATGATAGGTAGAGCCCTAGTTTAGGCTAAATGGAACAACAAACCTACCAGAAAAGGTGAAATCGTAGTATTTGCAAGGTTGTCTCAGCCTCTGTCTTCACCCTCCCACTTATTTTCTTAGTTTTTGTACTTGAGACAAAACAAAATGAAACAAAAATAAATAAAGGATAGCAAAATTGTGCAATGCCCAGAAGACAGGATGTGTCTCACAGAGAGTTTGGAGCTTTTCAGCACCCTTCGCAGTCTTGGTCCATGGGGATAGTGGCTGGAACCAGTGCCTTTATGCAAGCACAGTTAGGATTCACTGTTCTGCCCTTGATTTGTTTCAGAAGAAATGATTCCACAGCTTTAGAGTGGTCTAGAAACAAGGACAGGCATCCTGAAGTGAGTACCTCAGGGTGAGTGATGCCACGTGTCTGGTTTACAAGTGCCACATTCAGATGTGATCCCAGCAGTGAGATTCCACCATCAGAGCAGCTGAGCTTTTCATAATGAGACAGAGCACTGTCATTTGATATCACAATCTTTAAGAGAGCCAAAGTTGAAGCCTGACTCTCCTTTATTAGAGGGATTGTTTGGTGCAGCAGAAAGTTTTTATATCTCTTTTATTAAGTGGAGTCAATAAGCTTAATGAGTTCAGGCATATGAGAGATGACTTGTAAAAATGAAAGAGATTTTTGTGATGCTCTCTCCTCAGGTCAGCACAGGACAACGCTGCTGGTAAGGTTTGGCACAGTGGCCAGTGCTGATCTGTGCTTTTATTGGTCAAACAAATCTCAGAAATACCAAGTACCAGTGGTGTTCCCCTGCTGAATGGAGAAGTTCTTTTGGTGTCATTGAGTGCTTTCGTGCACTACAAAGTCAGAGGGACAGTGTCACAGGCACCTGCCTCGAGGTGCAACACCCTCACAGCTTGTGTAACTGACCAGCATGAAAGTCCTGTTCACGACACCCACCTTCATTTCAGCCATTCATCAGGAAAGGTGAACCAGAAAGTTCGAACACTGTCCTTGATGACTATGGCGTTTTCTACCTTTATCTACAGATTTCTGTAGGTATCTGTATATATTATCAAGATTTCCTCCCATCATGTTCTTTGCTATGGTCACCATCATGACAGGTGTGACTGTCTTTGAGCACGACACAGCAAAATGGTGACCCAGGCTCAGCAGAGCTGCAGACTCCAGTCCCCACTCTTACATTTTGTCTGCAGAAGCTCATGGTAGGGAGTGTTTCCTTTTGGTGGGGGTTGAGAAAGAGGGAAGGATAAAGCAGACTAGTTGGTGATAACAATCCATGAGGTCATCAACAAAGTATCTAACTGGCCTGGGCTCCCAATATTTCCCATGACTCAGTCAACAACTTTTGTACATAGTTCTTGCTTTCTTTTGTGATCACACCTGAAATGTCAAAGAAGGTCTTCCCTACGTGCTCTTGACAAATTTGATCAGAATTACCCTTTCACAAGGAGCATGAGCTTCCAGCACAAGGCCACAACAGAGGAGTTATTGAATGTTTCTACACCTCCAGAGCTCTTTGGTGCAGGGGGCAGGTTCCCAGAGGATGTTAATTGGCGTTGTTCACCAAAGCCTGCAGAACGATGTCATTCTACCCAGGCTGTGCATATAATCCAAATTTTTCATTACTGTATACTACTGTGTGAAACATCAGATGAATATGATGCTACTTAGCATGTTGAAAGGCATCTTCTGCACAGAGTGGAAGGCAGCTCCCAGTAATTCTCTGCTTGACAGTTATTTGATACATTTCAGCTCTGGTTTCAGTTCTACATTTAGGTTTACAAAAAAAGGATTCCTGACATTTTGTCAGTTTTTTCATCTATGCCTGTATTCCCACTTCATCTCACATTTCCTCAGTTCATTACAGCAACCCCTGCTATGACAGCATAAAGCCACACACAAAAAGTCCTTTCATGGCTACTTCATATTGATATCTATTTTTGAGAGAGAAGCTGAACTGAAGCAGCATGACTCTCTAAATCACTTTTTCTCCTTGTCAGCAACTGGATTGACAAGGCTGGGGTACAGACAGACACACTGTCACCTCCAGTTTAAATGCCCCACTGGGACGTAAATTCAGAATGAAGGGAGTGAAAAAATTCCAGTCCAGACAAAATTTAAAACATATTTAATGTATATGCCAGATGAGGACAGCTATCATCTTTTGTGAAGAGAAGCTTCTTTAAAGGCAGCCTCTGTACTGAAGAAAAAGGGAGTTGTGGGATGCTTAGATCTGTAAAGGCTTGACTTGCAGTTGTTGCCTGCATGTCAAATTTTCTTTGGGCTTTTACCTAGCAGGTATCTTTCTCCCAGCATAGCCTGTCTGTTAATGACCATTCTCACATTTGTTTGCTATAACGGCTTAGAAGACGGCAACTTTCTTCTCCTACATCACTTTTACCCGAGGTCAGACAGGTCAGAGGGCTTTTCTGCTTGTTTTGTTGATTCTTCTGGATTGTAGCACAGTAAAGAGGAGAAAGTCAATGAAATTCAAAGATAGAAAGTCCAAAATGGAAGCAAGAAATTATTTCTTTGCATTTTGGCACTTATAGCATCAGGAAAATTAAGACTAGGGAATGTCTTAAAACAAGACTAGATTTGGAAATATATTAGGAGAAAGAGGTGAATATGCAGATGTTGAAAATGAATACCAGAAGTACTTTGGAAAGGAGAGAAACCCTGTGCCTCAAGATTTTATCTAATCTTTCTTCAGGATTAGGATGAGATTTTTTAGATTTTAGATGATACTTCAACTGTTTTACAGGGAATTGTTTATAACTTGTCAAATATAATTGGTCTTTATCGTTCTCAGAAAGAATTTTGGACTAGCCATGTTTTCCAGAACTTTAAATTGCTATTAAGTACACCTCCTATAAATCTTTCTGAAAGTGGATTCTGTTAGCCTAGATTCACCTCCCAGAAAACTGAGATTCCTCTGATTGCATTTGGTTTCTGACAATTCCAGCTTTTGCCAAACCCAGGCCTGGACATACTCCCTTGCCCCAAAGAATGCCGCTCAGTGGATGGCTGCCTCCTTTGTTTTCCTGCTATGTACAAGTTATACCATTTGGAACACACTGCTGCCAATAGGAACAAAACGGGTGCTGAGAACTACATAGTAACGCTACGCAATAGTTTGGTTGGGTATTTAATTGCTAGAATTATTTTATTTTTTTTTACTAATTAAAGTAGCAGGATAGAAGTGAATTTTGGTCCTACAGAAGTTCATGTAAACACAGCCACACCATCGAGTAGGGCAGTCCTTCTGCCATGGATCCACTCCCTTCTCCCCCATGAACTCAATGCATCAGCAGAAAGAGCCTCCATCAGTGTCCTGGCACATTCAAGTCATTGCATCTGATGAAGTGGGTAACGCTCTTCCTTACTTCAAGGAGAAACTTTCACCTTCAGAAAGGTGTGAGATTGGGTACACAGGAAATCAAAAAAACAGCCCATAGCTACAAATTAATAGGCAACCTATACACACTAAGCAGCTTGATCAACTTCCCTGAGGGTGGAAAAGCATATCCTTGCACAATCACACCTCAGACATGCATCCACTACTGTCAGTTGATCTGTACAGTAATATCAAACTTGTTCCACAGCCAGCGCCAAATTCCACAGCCAGCTACTCCCATAAGGCTAGGATATAAATTTCAGACAACATATTTTCTGACAGCCCAGACTGGCACACCCACTGACCTCATGGGGAGGTCTGAACATACTTCAAGGGTAGAATATGACTTTTAAGTAGTAAAATTGTTGTTTATCTGCTTAATGTCTTCTTACAGTCAGTGTTGCTGAGTAAGATGTGCTCCCCTTCTAGGTATTTGTGCTTTCCCCCAATCTTCTCCACCCCCTGTTTTTTCTCTCCTTCCCACCCATCTCTCCCTTCTGCTGTATTTCCTTCCACATAATAGCTATCAGCTCCCACCATGAAGCAAAGAAATACTTCATTTCCTCATCCTTGAGATAAGAGCTGTCATTATATTAAAGTTATTCATTCAAGATTAACGTATTAAATCAGATTTCAACTAGTTATAGTTTCCACACGTGCCAAGCTCACCCTTCTCTAACCCTGTGGTTTAACTAGGTTGGTATTACACCATGTTGAAGTCCCATAATTTTAGATGATGTTCAGGTGTTAAATTGGTTGTCTAATTAAGTTAAATTAATCCCAAACTAGCCTTTTGGACTGTCTGAGGCTCTGGGAAGCAGCCCTCTCCTAGTTACATTAACAAAAGGATTTGCAAAGCTCTTTTGTTTTCGACAGGGTTGCAGAAAGTGTATTGACATTTACTTTCTGTGAGTTTCAAAGCCTCATGGTTATACATCTGTGCTTTCAGATCATTCTTTTCAGTGAAAATATTTCTCATATTGCTTATTTTTTAAGTAGCTGTGATTTATTTTTTGTTAAAGAATAATTCTTTGTTAAACAATAATTCTTTTCTCCACTTTTTACTTTGTTGAGCAATGAAGAGGATGAGAAGCCCCATTTAAATGAAGGGGTTTGACCCTGGAGCAGTGTGGAAGAGGAAATGGAAGCAGATTAGTAGGGATAATTTTGACACAAAATGCACAAAAACTCTGGGTATTTTAACAAAATAGAAAGCATAACAGGAACAGTAAGGTAAAGTCCTGTAATATTTTACCAGAAGAGGAACCAAAGAGGAAAATAACACAGGCTTGGACCCTTCCTTTCCTCTACAGTCCCACCCATGGTAAAACAGAGCCTGAGGGAACATTAAATCAACCACACAGTGCAAACGTCCGCTGAAAACTCAGGGGTGATTCAAGGGGAAGATTTTGAGAGAAACAGAAGGAAGAGAGAGGTAGTCAGCACACACTCACCATCTCTCTTTAGTTCATGTGTCTGTGAAATTGGCTACTGCGGTTAGACCTCTTGATATTTTCACAGTGCCCCATGCAGTAACCACATATACCACCAGGTGAATTTTGGCTCACACCAGATGTGTCATTCCTGCAAAAATGTCTCTCTTCCATGTGGACGAACAAAAGCAGTCCCAGGACCTGACCCAACTCCACGAAGAACAATACACTGGACTTGATAGTTGGAAAGTATACTTTGCCAGTATGGGTAGTCTACCACTAAAAAAATTTAAATAAATAAATTGCCCAATATCTCGCCAGTCCTGGCAGCTGCCATGAAATTGCTCCCTCAGAAGTGAGGTGGTGCAGTCAGGGCTCCCAGTGCCCCACAAGCCAACCACAGGACTTGGTGAGAACGAGGGCTCACCTGCATGCCCCATTTCTGGAGAGGGCTCTTGCATATCACCCTAAATCCTCACCTTTGGGAACCCCAGAATGTTGATCATACTCACCTCCTTAAGTTCACAGCGTGAACAGCTTGCCTTTATTAAGGAACTACTTTAAAAAGCACAGTCAGGCCTAAATTAAGATAAGAAACCTCAATGCAGTGAAAATTATAACTGCAGACAGAGGTCTAACAGGGGTGGGGTGGTTCAGGGTAGACCCTACATACTTTTGGCACGCTTCAGTCGATTTGGTAAGAATCTGGGAATAAATGTGTAGCAATGAAGTTGAGGTGTATCATCCTCCTGGCTGTTGGTCTGTCATGAATTGGCCCACACCCCACTCTGTTGAGCTCAGAGAGCTGACACAAGAGAACTAAAAGGAGGATCTGGACCTAATTTACCCAAGAAAACAAGAAATAGCTTTAGGAAAAACAGACTTATTGATTCTTAAATTGAATGTGTTTGTTTTCATAGCAGCAGGTGAATAATGTCAGAGGAGGAACTTTAATCCCAACCAGAGCAAGTACACTACTGTGGCTTTAATTGAGGAATAATTAATTTGGAAGTAATGCAACTTACATCTTCTCAGGTTGCTCATTATATGGCATTTGTATGTAATCACTCACATACACACAGAACATCCTGGGACACATTAAGCACTTAATTTTCCTGTGTTTAAAAGAAGCTTCTTGCTGTTAAATTGTTCACAACCCTTCCAGTGTTCACCAGTATTTATATAGCTTTTGCCAATATTTATATTAACAGCAGAGGTGCTAACAGATCAGTAAGATGATTTTCCCTCAGGTCTGTGCAGGAATTTTCTGTACTTTCCCAAAGGAATCTAGAAGATAATCCACAATATTTAACAAAAATGGATTCATTGTCAAAAAAGTTCTTTTTGTGCCAGTTCTGTGGCTTCTGAGGTTATGATTGTTGTGGTGGTTGTGTCTTTCTGTCTCATACACGGGGCTGTGTGCACACATGCACACACAGCACATCAGACACTCTTGTGACATAACTACTTTTTAGGACTATAATTAGTCCAGATTGTGCCAGGTCAATATAGCTCCTGAAGCAAAAAGCCTTAAAGGCTTTTTCTTCTCTTTCTAACCTGAAGCTTGCCTGGATAAACCCTTTAGATGCCCTGCCACCAAGGGGTGATTGCTTTCTTCCATGTGCAAATGCAAAATCCATCAGACACCCTGGCTGCACGGCAGCTGGCAGACCTGGTGCTCTCCTTACACCAGGCACTGTGCAAAGCTGATGTCTAGTCCATCCTGCAACTTCTATATAGTTGCAAGAAGTGCAATAGGTAAGAAAACTTTGAGTGACAGCCTGAAAGGACACTGTGCACACTGTCTCCATCAGAGACCGGTGCAAAACTGCCCAGACTCCCTTACCCAGCGATTTTCAGTTTAAGAAGTGCCTTTCTTAGGACCCAAGAGCATGACCTGCCATCTTGCCCAGGGTGTAACTCTCAGGATCCCTTGGGTTTTCACCAGGAGAGAGAGTCATAAGAACACAAACAGACATGTAATGGGTACCAAAGCAAGTCTGCATCTCAAGCTACACCCAGGCTGGTCAGCAGTGAGAATTACACATATTGGCTAAAACTGAACAAGCCATAAACATATGACTATTGGATTCAGAAAACATAAGGGCACTCAGAAAGTCGTAAGACTTTCTGAATGTTTGTCAGGGACATGCAGCAGTGACAGTGTAATTATACCCATCCTAGAACCAGGGGAATGTTTACAAGAACATCTGTCAAGCTAATGGATGCAGAGATTCTGAATATTGCATTTTTATGACTTCAAAATCACTGTTCAGCAGCAACTGTTCTGCCTTCAGACAGGTGAAATTTGCACTTCTGAATGTTTTCTTCATGATTCATTGTCTTAAAGAAAAACCATGCTATTAACCTGTACTGACTTAACTTACTGAAGAAAAATTTCAGGTGTTGTGATTATGGATGCAACATAAGAATTTATTATATTGCATTTCCTAATTCCAAATTTTTCCTACTATTACAACAAGAGAAGTTTCTTTGAATTCAAGTTATTAGTATGAGTTCCTCCCAAAATTTGCTTATGTCCATTATTTGGTTTCTGAGGCAGCATTCCAGATTACAGGAAAAGCTAAAAATGAAGTCTGGAATCCAGAGAGGATTTTATAGCTGCTTTAGATGGTTTCATCTAGCTTTGCAAAGGCTCGTTACTTCAGCAGCTCTATCCATTAAAGAGATAAATCAGACTATTATATTAAATCAGTGTGCTGAAAGACATGTGGTTAAGCAAATCACTTAAAAGATGAACTTCTTTACCTGAATATTGTAGCCAGTCATTTTCAGGTTCAATGCAGTTCTCAGCATATGGCATATAGGATATGATCATTCTGTACCTTCATCCACATTTTTAAAAGTCGAACATTCATATAAAGATGTCTGGTCCAAGGTAAACTGAGAAAACGGAGCATGCTTGATATCAGAATACTTTTTCAATACCTGAAAACACAAAGTTTCACATACCATCTTGATTAATTTCTTTTTACACCCTTCTGACTTTGATAGTCCTGTTTGCTGTCCTGATAACATGCTTCATTGTCATCCTAGAATCTCTAATTGCTTCTATCCACCAGATTCAACTTGCCCCTTCTTGTGAGCATCATGCATGGTATTTTTGAGGAACAGGCTTTTTTCCTGACAGGAAATGCATTTCATATTAGAACCCTCCACTTTGGTTGTCTTGACTGTGTATCTCCAAGTGTACTTCTAGTTTGCTCTCTCTCCTTTTTCTTGTTTCCCTTAAAATTTGCCCTTTCTGTGAGCAGCAATCTCACCTATGGTTGCTTCACTATTTACTTTGAATGGTACAGCCTCTAGTCATCCCTTCAAAAATGTTGGCTGCCTTCACCTCTGTGATTATTTCTTCCCCAATGTTTAAGAGGAAATACCATGCATGATTTGTACTTTTGATGCCTCCTCCTGCAGAAAGCTACCTGAATATTTCAACTTGCAAACAGACTGATGAGATTGCGGGGGTATTTGTGAACACACAGATTATTGTGGTGAAATTCTTTAGTCATGGGCCTGAAACAGAGGGTTGCTTTGTCTCCCTACCAGAGTGCTGTTCTTAGCATGTCTGTGCTAGGGGTCTTCCTATTCCCAGCCTTGTCTTTCCACTCGTGCTGCTGGCATCCTTCTGCCAGTTGAGGAATCTCTTTGCCAACTGCTTTTGGTATTCATTGAAAATGAAAGACAACGCCAACATTCACTGGATGTATTTTACTTCTGGGAAAAAACTAAGCAATGCGAACTCTCTAAGCAGGTTAAGCAGTCTCAGGAGCTAAGACAAAAGCATGCAAAGTGTCCAATCTAACTTGCACATGGCCTTAAACAACCCATGTCTTCCAGCCCTTTGTTCATAGAAATTTCCCATGTAGCAATTTTGGGGCAGGGAAAAGCTGTCCAATATTTTGTATACATAGGAGCTGTGAAGCTCTCTGTTCAGACAGAAACATTTGAGGAACAAGTGACCCTTGTAACAGGATATGTGTGATCCCAAAAGGCAGTGCATCTACTTAACCAGATGACATCGCAGTCCTGCATATATTATCATAAAGATTGGTACAGGAAGGGATTTAACCAAGAATGCAAGCTATCCTGCAGAACAAAGGTGAGCTGAAGGTAATGGCACTTGAGCTATCGCAGCGGCATTCTAATGATGGGATATCAAAGTGAACCCCAGAGTCTAATGAACACAGGAGAAGCCTGCTGCATCTCATATATTGGTCATGCCAAATTCACTGCTGAAACAAGTCAGCAGAGAGACAGCAGAAAGGTTTTAACCACTTACGTTAGAAACAAATTTCTCTTTTCTGAAGCCTTAAGTGCCTTAATTTTACACATTAGGTAGCACAGAATAAACAGAGTTCATACTGTTAAAATAAATATCAATTAATTACAAATACTAGAAGGCATTTATATCAAAGTTTGCCAACTGTTTGTAGCTGTATTCTGAGTCATTTTAGTATTCTTGTCTTGGTGTAAAGAGAAAAGCAAATCTTTCAAAAAATGAAATGGTTATTGTGATCACCCCTAGGAGACTGGATAAAGACAATTCCCCCTGTCTGCTGCACTTTGAGCAAAGGGAGAAGTTTCCCTTTGTACCTTGGGTCTCCAACACGATGTCAGCATCCTCAGAAAGGTCCAGTACTTGACCTCTGCCACACCAGGCTCATATTTGAGAAGTAGAGTGTGGGTAATTTCAGTGTAGTTGCTTTTATACAGAGATTGGCAGATGAAGTTAATATGTTAACATGTTAAAGCATAGACGTTTGCTGCTGCTCTTCACTGGATACCTTCTGATTCTGAAACAGACTTCTGCTGAGATTTTCAAATGTAATTTGAAATGATGCCTGCAACTCACTAAAGCAGTCCAAACTGGGAGAGGGTAGAGCATCTGCCTTCTGCAAATTGGGCATTTACAAGGTATTTCAGTTCTCAGTACTTGAAATGAGCAGTTGCATGTGAACAACTTGACCTCTCTTCTGTTAGAACTAAGGTGTCCATTTCATAGTGGTTTATTTTTGACTCATGTGGCAGAATAAAAACAGACCATAATCTGGTTAATTACTCAGGGATAGTTTAGGTAAAAAATGCCAGTGTGACTGCTGTCTCTATACACATTGCAAATGGACGGAAAAGGAAATTTTCTCTTTTAACTTATAAAGAGTCTTATCAGGTGTCAAAAATAAAAGACGTTTTGACGCTAGGGCTCAGTGCTGCACTGACAAATGAGAATGTTGGTTCCATGGCGACGGGATAGAATAAAAAGTACAGAGCAAAAGACCCATTACAGACTGTACCCATTTCATTCATTTACCCATCCAGGGCTCAGAACAAAGAGAAAAAAACACCATTCTTGTTCTACTAATAAAGCACATCACTGATTTTCCTAATGCTGGTCAGAGATCATGCTAATCATGAAGTCTTGCTATTCCTATTATCTATTTATTTATATGAAAAGAACATTTTCTTCAGCAAGATGAATGTTCTAAAAGCTGTTTCTGTACCCAGCCATAACAATTCTCAAATGGATTAATTATTCGGTTTAGAGTGGGATAAAACATTTTAGTCTAAGTAATTTGCAGCTTCCTTTATTGTTTGGTAATCTCAGATGCCTTGTCATCCTCGGCAACATATGTAGACTCTGACTCATGTGAGGTCATGTGAGCCATGTGGTCCCACATGAATCGGAAGCAGGGATGAACTAGCCAGTAGACGTGCCTTATGACATTTAGTTTCTGGGAACTCCATAAAAACTCCCACCCATATCTTCATTGAGTAGCAATGTGATTTAAACTCTGCCTATTTAACACAGATGTAATCATGCTAAGAAGGACATTATGACTATTTTCCAATTGTATTTTTAATGAGAAATTACTAGTTACCGTGGACTCAAATTGCAGGCTTAACTGTGCTGTTTCTGTTTAAAGATAAAAAGAAAGCACATGCATTAGTATTTCTAGTGAGTTCATTGCTCCTTGGGCTTCCTTGTACAGGAAACAGATGCAAACCAAGATGTTCCAGCTATCAGAGAAATATGACAGGCTGCCTTTCTTCTTTCTCCCCTTTTGGAAGACTTAACTTCCCAGATTCTTTCTAGAAAGCCTAAATTTGGGAAGAAGGGTAAGAAGGTGGAGGGGAGGGGGGATGGGAAGGAGGAAGGGAGGCAGGAAGGAAGGCAGGAAGGAAGGAAGAAAGGAAGGCAGAAGGAAAGGAAGGCAGGAAGGAAGGAGGGAGGGAGGGAGGGAAGGAAGGGAGGAAGAAAGGAGATATTCTTCCCCTTGAATGATGTTTTTCAGTGATTCATTGTTTAGACTCTCCAAGCCAAAAAGAAGAGGGAAATATTCACAAAACTCTTCCTTGAGATCTTTGCTTTCAGAGTGCATCTTTTCTTCATTTTTTTTTCAGGCAGAAGAGGAATGGTTTTGCACAGGAGAAGCACAAGGAAAAGGCAAAGAGCCAGTGAGGGATTAATCAAATTACTTTTTCATCCATGCACAAGGTGCTGGGTTCAGTAGATCCACTTGCACTCCTGCTTTGGACACAATTCTGTGGACAGCTGTGCTGGTGTTTGGCACTGTCCAGGGAAAACGGTCTGCTGAGAGCAGTGGGCAGGTTCAGGAGTGTAAAGTGAAGTTGGTTGTGGTTTACAAGCTTGAAGTTTCAGCCTCAAAGAACAAACTCCAGGGAAACCTCAGAAATAACTAATGAATCAGCCAGGATAGTTATAGCCAGGTTGCAGCACAGTGCATCACATCAGTTTTCAATTTGTATTTTCTGTTTACACTTTGGTATTGCCCAAAGGTCCCAGTTTGAGTCTCAAAAAGAGTACCAGATGCACTTGGGTGTGCATTCTACACAGATGGGCCTCCCTGTTCTTCTGCTGTCATCAGAGCTTACTGCCCAAGTTACCGTAGCTACCAAAAACAAGCTGTGAGAAGAGAGAGCATGTCATCATACCACACAGCTGGACCCCAGAGGCAAAGTACTCCTGAACCCCATGGTTAAATGTAGACATAGTGGCTAGCATTGTATAAGCACAGAGCACTAGAAAGTTTAGAGCTCAAGCAACTTCTGGTCAAAAAGACAAATGGGGTAACTACATATAACCACAAAAGCCACTTTATGAATATTGAGTTTGATACCGTATCTGTTTGTGTTTTCCCAGTTTCCTAATCTTAAACAATTCATTTCCCATAACATCACCCACAGCATCCATTTGTCAGTCAAATGCCTTCACAGTCCCCACACTGCTCAATTACCCTGTTTCTCTCCTCTCATATAAACCACAGGGTAGCTGTGGTCATTTTGTGAAAGCATATTCTTTTGATACCAGATGACTTCTATAATTTTGGGTAAGTTTGTCTTAGCAGTATGCCAGAAATACAAGTGAAAGGTCCTTTGCCTGGAATCTTCCCACAGACTGAAGTCTTGGCACCCACAAGATGCAAACCTGCAAATTGGGGTCACAGATGTGACAGAAAGGATCTTTATCTCAACATGGACTAAGCATAAGTTAAAGGTTGATGGATTGCCCGTCTGCTTTGTGGTGGACATTGGGCATATCAATTCATTTGTGATACAGCTGGCGCATAGTTCTCGAGGAACACTGGAGCTGTGCTCATCTTGCTTCCTCTGTGCTCTGCTGTTCAGGGTTCTCTGTTCTGAAATCAAGACATCAGACCAGACTTTTGCTTCTGTAACTCCTGCAGTTGACAGGAGTAGTGCTGTATTGCCTCAGCACTGGAGAGGCTCCAAGCAAATTCCTAAGCAGCTATTAGAAATCCTGACAGCATACCTTAGGCACAAAAATTTGGAAAAATGCTGTAACGTGACCATACATTTGGGCCTTCAGAGGAGCTCTATGATTCCCACCCCCAACAATTATAGCAGTTGACTTTAGGAAAAATATTTTATCCTTCTGTATGTAAGAATGGAGTTGCCAGTACTAAGGTATACATTTTGCAAACTACAGATGTGGGAAAGCAACTCCAACTGCAATTGCCTGAATATGAGCCAATGAGATTTGGCACCAGCCAGCTGGCTTGGTGTAAAGGTCTTGTTATCAGCTTCTGCATGCTTCAGTTCACACAGTTGCTGCATGATTGTCCTTCCTGCCTTGTACCTTAATGATAAAAATCATACCATACTGGGTCTCCATTCAAAATGTCAAGTCTTACAAAATGTCTTCCTTAAAATATTAATTTGAGACTCTTGAGAGACATTGAAAATGTTTGTTTGTTCATTCAGGTTTTTGCAGGACTGGCAGGAAAACTGGTACAAATTATTGACATGTGAATTGCATAACTACTGAAATGTAAATCTACTGATCATGATGATTTTCTTGCATTGTAGCAAGTTCTTTACAGATATGGGATGATTTTTATTTTTTTTTTTTTTTTTCTTTTTGGCCAGTGCAGTTACACAGTTCCTGGTTAATTTCACTTCTAATTCTTCTTAGTTCCTTTACCTGTACTTCTCAAATCGAAGGATAAGACCTTCACTGTGAGGATGATGGAGCATTGGAGCAGGTTGCCCAGAGAGGTTATGGAGTGTCCATTCCTCAAAATATTCAGAAGCTGTCTGGACATGGTCCTGGAGAATTGGTTCTAGGTGGATCTGTTGAGTAGGGATGCTGGACCAGAAGACCTCCAGAGGTCCTTTCCAACTTCAAGCGTTCTGTGGCTCTGTGATTCTAGCTACTGATAGCACAGCCTTTCACACTACAATATTGCTCCACACTTGCCATAGTCATGCAAGAATATGATTTTATTTCTGTCTTAACCAGGAGTCCCTTAATACTTTCGCTGTACCTCAGAAAGGGAGAATAGCTAGTCAGAAAGAAAAGGAGTAAGTTTACTCTACTGAATATATTAAATATTCATTTTTGCAGTGCACTATCCCTTTTTACTTTTATTATTTGAACAATTTTTCTCTTCTATCATACTGTGATTGTGAATTTTTAACCTTTACTGGCTACACCAAACGTCTTTGGATTGGGTTGTGACTCAAATGAGAAGCATTACTACTGAAGTTTGTTGACACAGTGACACGTCCATGAGTCAGACTTCCTTCTTTTTTTATTCATCTAGTGGGTGGAATACAAATTATTGCTAGCCTATACTGTGTCAGATTGTTATAGTAGGGTGGATCAAGACATATCACTCCCTACTCCTTAATTCTGTCCAAGGGAATAAACAAGATCACAGTTTTTATTTCTTCTTTAATGTTGAATTCTGGTAACCTGTGGGAAACAGATAGCCTTACTCACTGCAACTCAGCTGTAACACTCCTGGCCTTGGTGTCTGTTTACAGCTCATCTGCATTCAAAATTATGCCTCCCTTATCTGTCTGGCACTGATTTAGGGTGGTAGATACATGTATGAAACACACATCACTTCAAATGATTTGGCAACTCTATTAGTCTGAAACTTGTTTTGTGTCAAACATGACATTTCCTGTGTGGGGTACCATATCTCGCTTTAACACTACTGAGACCAGTAACTTGCTGTTGCTTTTCCATTTGGTCCTTTAACAGTCATTTAATGCCAAAGTGAGGTAGGGGAAGGCAATGCCTCATGCTAAATATTGTGAGTATTTAAATCCCTCCATTGATAAGTAGGAAGGGGTGCTTGCTGTTCTCTACCAATAAATAGGTTTTAAACAAAGGGTTTCATTGAGCTGGATGCCAGACTCTCATCCATGATCAAGCACCGCTTAGCTCCATCTCAGGAAGTGCCTGAACATATGGAGATAGTTAGCTTCCCAGTGACGGGAGAGTCAGGATCTGAAAGCAAGGCTGCCACTAAAATCAAACTGCTGCAACCCAAGAGATGTGAAAGCTGTTGAATCTGTATAGGAGCATCTGCAAGGACACCACTACATCCCAGTCTCCGTGTGCTTATTTTCCCTGGTGCATATGTGATATTTGCATACTGCAAAGGTCAGGAGGAAACAAAAAAGAGGTGGAAATGAGAAAAAGAAATTATCAGATGCCAGAGAAATACCCTGCCCACATAGACTGCACCAACTCTAATGCTCTCAAATCTAGGGAACAACATACACCCTGGCATTTGCAAGGTAAATTAAAAGGTTCTTGAAGAAGTCAAAGTTGTCCACTTTGAAGTATTATCCCAAATTACTGAGCCTCAAAGGAACATTTGACATCTGTAGATTATAACCAAGATGGGAGACAGGACAGAACATACTAGCCACAGGTAAAAATATAATACATATTGCAGAATGTTCAGCAAGTAAATAAAGCATTGCTATAAGGATCACAAGATATTTAGAGGGAGGTCAGACAAGTTCAGGGGCAGGTTTTGTTTCAAAACTAATTGCTCCCCAAAGTTCAGATGTACATTTTCCCTGGTTCTGAAATTGGTACCAGCTGCACTTTTATTTAATGTTTTTTCTTACTTTCCTTTTTATTTTTCTCATTTCGATATTCTAATCAAAACCAATAGAGCTCCTTTTGATTATGCAGGAATAAAATGATTGACACTCACCAAGCACTTTTGTACTGATAATATAGAGTGAATACTGATCCCCTTCTTTAACTATATGATGAATTTTAATGATTTTGACACATTTGCAGCAAGTGTTTTAGAAATTAGCAGAATAAAGCCATTTTCCTCCTTTCTTAACCAAATTCTATAGCACATAGGACAAAGCTGATACAGTAACATGATCTAAAAATGTCAACATTCACTCATTCATACTGGTTTTATCAAGAAGAAAAAGCAGCCATTGTGCAGGAAGAACTTTACCCTGTACCTGCTTTTACACATATGCATAACCTTTATATACATATGTGAGTCAGTGTCACAGAGGAGCTGTCCTGTGCATGAACTTAAAAATAAAGGTCCAGCTTCTCAGACATGCATAGAACAGTATCCAAGTACATCATGTTTAATTATTCTGATCTCAATAATAACTAAGTTTCTAGACAGGAATTAGAAATGGGAACCATATTACTCAATTTTGGGTGTCTACTCCTGAACTAGCTGTCATGACTCACTCTCCAGACAATGCAGGTCCACCCAGTACGATCACAGAATCAGAATCATGGAAGCATTTAGGTTAGAAAAGACCTCCAAGATCAAAGTCTAACCTTTGACCAATCGCCACTTTGTCAACTAGACTATAGGACTGAATCCCATGTCCAGTCATTTGTTGAACACCTCCAGAGACGGTGATTCCACCACCTCCCTGAACAGTCCCATCCAATGTCTGATAACCCTTTCCATTAGGAAATTCTTCCTGATGTCCAATCTGAACCTCTCCTCTCACAGCTTGAAGGTATGTCCTCTTGTCCTGTGGCTACTTGCCTGGGAGAAGAGGCTGATCCACACTTGGCTGCAGCCTCCTTTCAGGTACTTGTATACAGCAATAAGGTCTCCTCTGAGCTTCCTCTTCTCCAGGCTAAACATCGCCAGCTCCCTCAGCTGCTTCTCATACGACTTGTGCTGCAGAGACTTCACCAGCTTCTGTGCCCTTCTCTGAACACGCTTCAGCCCCTCAATGTCTTTCCTTCAGTGAGGGGCCCAAAACTGGACACAGCACTCAAGGTGTGGCCACACCAGTGCCAAGTATAGAGGGAGAGTCACTGCCCTAGTCCTGCTGGCTACACTATTTCTCATACAGGTCAGAATTCTGTTGGCTTTCTTGGCCACCTGGATACACTGCTGGCTCATGTTCACCTCTGTCAAGCAGATCCAGGTCCTTTTTTGCCAGGCAGATTTTCAGGCTCTCTGTCTCAGCCTGTAGCACTGCATGGGGTTGTTGCAACCCAAGTGCAGGACCTGGCACTTGGCCTCGTTGAACCCCATATTATTGACCTTGGCCCACTGATCCAACCTGAAGTAGTTTGCAAACGCTGATGGTCATTTCAAGATCAGATGAATCTACTGAGCACAAATTGTGGTGACTGTATTGATGATCTTCCCCTGTTACAAAGGGAATCTGAGGTGACTAAACCAGAAATTGAGACCTTCACTAACAGTATCCATAACTTAGATGACTTACCCCTCTTTTTTCTCCTCAGGAAACAAGGTCCTCTGGGCAGGAACAAGCCAGTGTCTGGAATACTCATTGCTTTTTATGACCTGGGAAACTAGGTTGATGTCTGTGGTAAACAAATACTTTTCTATAAGTTATGAACCAAGATATTGTAAATACTTTCATAGATGAGTGCTACATAACATATGGGCAAAACTACAAAGCTGTGGAAAGATTTGTGCCCAGTTAGTGGCAGAACACTGTTTCTGCTTGACCCAACAGACCACTAATACAAAGTCTGAAGCCAATGAAGAGTAGCTTTGATGAGATATTTTAATATCAAATATGCCAGATACTAGTAGGAAAGAGCTGATAGGTATCATCTGCATAGGTCTCAGCTGAGTACCCCATTTATATGTGGTTATATTTTGCAGCGTGCCTGCATATCTGAGCTCACTGAGGTACTTGCCTGGAAGACTGACTGGCCTTTAAATGTCACTCACTCTGCAAATTTGATAACTGTAAGTGTAAGTCTCCTCATTGGGCAGATCTTGCACCAGCAGAAATCCACTTCTCTTCAGAGTCCAGGATATAGAGATGGATTGTGGGATAGAGAGTGCCACAGATCACTGTGTTTCAAAGCAGATAGCCTCTCCATCTCCCTTTATTCCAAGCATCATCCACAAATTGGTTGCAGAGGGTTGACAAAAATGGGAATGATGAAAAGCTTCTGATGACAGAGACACTGAATGAATGAATGAGAGACAGACGCAAGCAGCGGTTTGTGCAAGACAGCTCTTCTGCCCTCCACCGGCTGCCGTGGAGCATCCCGGGAACACCCCACCATCCCAAGGGAACACCAGAGGAAGTGGAGTCATGGCCTGTTCACCCACCGGCTGCCCAGCACTGGCTGACAGAGTTCCTGGAGGCACAGTAGGAAGTGATTATGAATACAAAAAGCCCCCAGGATGACCTCAGAGGGGGCCCAGCTATGCCCACCACACTCTTGCATCCAAGCATTTTGTACAGCTCCCTGAGCTCTTCCCTTGTTGGTTTTCTTTTTTTTTTTTTTCTAAAAAATATAAGTTAAAAAATTGTAAGGTATCCAAGATGCTTATGGTGATTGTATAATAATAGGCAGGTTTAAAAGATGCTTCTACATGATACACAATTTGCACAGTTTAGATAAACAGAGGTTTCAGCTCTGCTTCATGGATACTAAAACAAGCTTGGGACCATTTTTGTTCAGAGAACACTACTGTGAAAATTAAACTATTTCTGTAGTGGGGAGATAAGATTTATAAATAACTGTGCATGTTAAAATGCTGCCACATCTTCTTTTAATTAAGTATTACTAGGCTGCAGTCCTTTTCATGGCCTGTAAGTCAGCCACAGCTGAATTTGTCAGATTTCTACATGCTCTGCAGTGGCCAGGGGTTAACACAGGCATGTAAAACAGGAAACACCCCAAACTTTCCAACAAATTTCATACCTGTTTGGTACCCTGAAAACAGGTTTTTGTTCAATCTGTGTCCAAATTTCCATTTTTGTCCAGGACCATTCCATCAGTTACCAGTATCATTCCAGCTGACAGATCCTGAACCTCAAATGAAAGCACTGTTTTTCTCTCTCTTGCACATTTTCCAGTGTGAATTCAGTGGACCAATTATAGAAACTTTGTTCACTACTGAATGAGTTGTAGACTGGCAGGGAGACGAACTTTCAACTTCAGAGATGAAAAACCATTTCTAGGTGGCCAAAAATAGAGCTTCCCAAAAACAGGTACAGAGAGAGTCATCTCTTCTGTAGGGACTGTTATTGTTACTGAGAGAACCAACACTGTAAATACTTAGTTAGGGAAGGAAATAGAAATTTAAAACTAGTATAATAGAAGAAACATCTGTGTGACCTAACCATGTTATTCAATATAAAATTCCTGTTCAAGAGCTCCCCTAACATATTACTTTTTATCTGCTTGTGGGTGGTCTCATGGCACCTTGGATTATATAATAAACACAGGTGGATTGGTTCCAAATGTCCTGCAGGACCCTCTTCTCACTTCACCATTATCTACTATCACTTGAGAACTGACCAGAAAATATATATGATTTGGCTCTTCTGTTAAAAGGAAACTAGTGTGATTAGTTGAGGGCAGTAAGTAATGGATTTTAGAGAGGAAAGAAATTTGGTTTGGGACAAAGCAAATTTTATAAGGAAATGTACAAAGTGAAAAAATGTGTTTTGGCTCAAGCTTTAATGTTTCCTGTAATCTGGAATGAAAAGTTTTCTCTTTTTGTCAGACTGTTTAACTCTTTTGCTTAATTTACATTGGGGCTTTTTGTCAGTTTGTTTTTGGTTTTTTTTAAAGAGTGGTCTCATGTTACTTAGATGAAGTATCAAATTGGGTTAGTTTTGCTGAGATGAAGTGTCAAATACAACAATTGAGCACTTCTGACACAAAGGGGTTTACTATTACTTAGTCCTTTCCTCTTTACTGCTCCTCTTTGTTTTCAAATGAGACCCATTGGACAATTTAGGCTGAATTTTCCAATAAAAGACTGTCTTTTAAAACAACATGCTTTAAGGAGTTTGCTACTGATAAATGCTTCAGTTGTAGCGATTCCTTGTATGAGTGAGAGGGTTGATCCTATGCTGAAGGCAGAGCTCTTCCATCTTTCTTATCAAAGGGCCTCACAGTTTTGGTCACACAATATAAGAAAGATATTAAGCTATTAGAGAGTGTCCAAAGGAGGGCAACAAAGATGGTGAAGGACCTTGAGGGTCCTCAGATGCAGCTGAGGGCAGTTGGTCTGTTGAGCTTGGAGAAGAGG
The DNA here is from genome assembly GCA_035583185.1 of Anabacerthia variegaticeps. NCBI lineage: Eukaryota > Metazoa > Chordata > Aves > Passeriformes > Furnariidae > Anabacerthia > Anabacerthia variegaticeps. Next base: position 138,751,464 of record JAWWEW010000078.1, read on the forward strand.
AGGCTGAGGTGAGACCGCATTGCAGTTCCTTGTGAGAAGAAGAGGAGGGACAGGCACTGATCTCTTCTCTGTGATGAGCAGTGACAGGACCAGAGGGAATGGCCTGAAGTTGTGTCAGGGAAGGTTTAGGTTGGATATTAGAAGGAGGTTCTTCACTCAGAGGGTGGCTGAACACTGAAACAGGCTCCCCAGCCCAGTGGTCAGAGCACCAAGACTGCCAGAGTTCAAGAAGTGTTTGGAGGATACTCTCAGGCACATGGTGAGACTCTTGGGGATGGTGCTGTGCAGGGCCAGGAGCTGGGCTCAATGACCCTTGTGAGTCCCTTCCAACAAAGCATATTCTGTGATTCTGTGAATTTATAGCAGAAGAACATGAGAATCAGGTCCCAAAAAAGATATTACTGGATAACTGCATCCACTCCATTTTTTTCCATTCCTATTGCCATTTCAGTGTTTCTGTTTAAAGAAGGATGGTAATGACTCCTTCAGCTGGAACTCACACTTTAATGGCACCTCAGGGATGTTTTGGGCTAAGAAGCAGCAGGGAGCGAAGCAGGTTATGATACTTAACACTGTAGTTAAGGATTTAACACCAGTGAAAGTGAAAGAAGAAATAGGCATAGACAACTTAGTTTGCCATCTTAAAAACAGGGAAAGGCAGCCATACCAGATATCTAGAGTGTTATTGTCCAATTGACCTACTTACTGGAAAGAGAAATATTACTCTAATTTGCCCTAAAGAACATATCTGACAGCACTGACAATGCCAACTTTTTGTATGTGCTCCAGCAGTGGCTACATTTTCTGATGTTTCCCAATCTTTAACAAACACAGTCTGCTGAGGAAGGTAACTTCCAAGTACTAGAAATATAGAACACTGTCAAAGACTTGTATTAATTACCATGTTCAGTGTGTGGCTTTCAACTTGTGCTGGATGTTGATGTCTGTTTTATTTGCTCTCTGGTTTAGTTTCATGGTGTTCCGTTACAGCAATGATGGGGACATATACTATATTTTCAGGGCTTTCCCTGGTGGATACTCGGACATGTTGCACGGTCACTAGTATTCAGAATACACTGTGCACTCACTTTCAGAAAGCACAGCCCTTTGACAGTGTGCCAGGCAGGACTGCAAAAATACCTGTCTGCTTTTCAAGAACAAGTCCATGCCTCTGTGTTTGAAGGAGAAAGTTGCCTGTTTCCTTGTTAATCAGGTGCTGTAACTGGAAAACTTTACTCTTTACTACAGTTTTTCTTGAAACATATTTTAATAGCTGCAGGGAAGCAATGAAATTAAATGAAAGAAGGATGTTAGGAACCACAGGGGAGAAAAATTCCCTCAATTTTGAGCTGTAGAGTTTGCTGTGCAATGGTGTTCAGATGTTCAAACAAGCCACAGATGTGGAAAACACGACCACAGGTGAAGACATGAGGGAGAATAGTGCATTGATGCTTCTGCACACAGAAAATATCCACATCCAGCATCTATTCCACCATAAACATTTGCCATTTTGGTTGGTCATCACCAGCAATACCTTAGCTGGCCTCCCTCTGTACCTTGAAAATCCCAGCATGCAGGGGGATTACCAGGGCAGCAGAGCCAGGGGTTTGGGATTTGTATGTCATCACTGGGGGTGGGGGTATTGTAGAAGCACAGATTGTGACCTGAGCAGTTCAGGTTCTCTATCCTTAGAGGTTCTCATTGAATCAGATTTTGTGTACAATAACCCACAATATCTTTGGCCTAAGTAAGGTCTTCCAGATCACACCAACTACCTCAGGAGGTTTGGTTCTGGATACAAAAGCTATGGTTCATGCTTAAGTTGAAAGCCAGATATCCAGATATGAGCACCTAATGACCCTTTGAGTATGAAGGGGCCCAGAACATTTGCTTGCGAACTGGCCACTGTGACACAGTATCTCCAGGGGGCCTGTATCCTTTGGGACTAGACCATCTAAAATACCTCTAGAAAACTGTGACTGAGCACTGGATTTGCATACCTACTGTCCATGTCATGTGTTGAAACTCTGCGTGTTGAAAAGTAGGGGAGACTAAGACCAGCCAAACTTCTCTGCTGAGTCTTTTCTTTCCTTACTGGGGAAAAAACGATCTTTCCTACTGTGGCATTCAATCCTTTTCCCCTTCCCCATTTCCTTGTCCTACTGGGTACATGTAGCTGATTTACTGAAATGTTTTGTCAGTAGGAAATGAGGTAGAGTGTATGATTTTATGCTGAAGAAAATTCTTTTAATCCACAGACCTTCATATGGAAGGGAGATGAGAATGGATTTTATCACCTGTCTCTGCCCCTGATATATGCTGGGGGCGTCTGCCTTACAGACGGGTGACAGTCAATAGCATATGCTCTAGATGTCCTGTCTAACGTTGTCTTCCAGATTTCAAAACTAGGCACCCACGAGAAACTGATTTTGCCATGCCATCCATTTTGATGTACATCAATGCTTCACTTTAGGGAATAAGAGCCACTACAAATACCACAGGACCATTATCTCCTACCTGGCAGCAAGCATGGGCTGACACAGAGTGGGGGATGACCAAGAAGTTATAATGTCAGATGCATCGTCTGACCAGAAGTCACTATGAGGTACCCAGAGAAGCTGTTGAAGATAGAGCACAAGCTCCAGGTGAACTCAGTGAAATACTTCCTCACCCTTCTGGTTTGTAGGTGTAGTATGGTCAGGGTTTTTCTGTCAAGCAAATGCACAATGTTTTTGATGTGGCCATATCCTTGCTCAGACCCACCAATTTTTTTTTTTTTCTTACCTCAGTGATTCATTTCCTTTATGACTAAATGTCCTTGCTTGCAATTTTCTTCCCATGTTAAACTCAATCACCCCTTATGCTTGCCTGGTGTTAGGGAGTTCCAGCCCCTCACAGAAGCTGCAGCTAAACTATGGGGTGGAGGTTGTAGCTGTGTTCACACACCCCATTAGCAGGTGTTGAACCACGTCTGTGGGAAAGGGAATTGCTTCATCTGTTCCTGTTCAGCTGTCGGCACAAACTTTGTGTTTTTACTTTCATCATCACAAGGAATTTTTTTTCATTTTTATATTTGAGTGGTCATATGTTAACAGATCCAACTGACCTCAAGATCTTCTCTTTCTGTTAGCAAATGCATGTGCTATATAAAAGTGCTAGTGTTTCTAGCTGATTATTGAGCCAATCAGAGAACTGGTCACAATAAATAGAGGATTAAGGACAATTCTTACTTCCACTGGCAATAGGACCAAAAAAACCTGGCGTAAAGGAATGGAAAAAATAATATAGAACAGTGATCATTCTTCTCTGAAGAGGAATCTGTCACTCTCAATTGGCTATTTCTAACGCAGGCAGCATTTCCTAGAGTGTTTTCTTCCCTTAAAATTCTTTAACTTAAATTTTACATTAAATTACAAGACACATACATATACATAGCCACTCAAGGACAGCATTTTTCACCACCCTTGTTAACTCTTTTTGCCTCCAAAACTTTCAAGAGTTCATACACAGAGGCAAAGAACACACAAAACGCATTAGCATGTTATTCTGGGTTGGTCAGAAATATAAACTGGCACTGTTTCACATCAGTGGGAAGGTCCTTTTTGTTGAATACTGAGTGCAAAGCTGCTGCTGTTCCCGCGGGCTGCCAGCAGAGAGCAAAAGGTGCCCAGACCGAAACCCTAAGTCAGCTCTCCTTGTGCACTGGATATAGACAGCTCAAGGAGAAGGAAAAAGCAGTTCCTTATGCCGTACAGGGTGCACTGGGTTTTCTCACGTATCACAGAGAGCAGGTACAGTTCAGCTACTTCACTGAAAAGAATACGGTTCGTTTAACCCTTTCAAACAGCTACTGCAAAGGAACTGGCACGTGAGCTGTGATACTGTGGGGAAGGAACTGCTATGATTTATCTAGTTGAAGCTTGTGATAGCACTTGGATTTCATCCATCCTCAGGCACGACCTCTGTTTGTAAGGTGACTGTATGATCCCACCACCAGATCAACCTTCAGTTTCATAGTGTGTTCGCTAAAAGTGTCCGCCAGCTGGGCTCTGCGTTTGCATCGGTCTGTAGACTGGAGCCTTAACTATTGACCCAGTCTTACAAATGTATAAAATTGCAGCTACAGTCAATAGCCTGTGACTGTTGGTTGTGGCCAGAAAGGATCGAGAAGGGGGGCTGCATTTCTCCCTCTGCAGCAATGGCACTGTTCATCCTATCCTACTCAGAAACACTTCCACTTGCTACCATGTGAAACTTTTTGGCACTTCATGTTATTAAAAGATGCAAGAGAAAGGATTTGGGCTGACAATTGCAAGCAGTAATCAAATAGCTGTTAGTGTGTGATGAGTATGTTTCAGTATCTCAGATCTTCATTGCAAATTGTCCAAAGCTGAGAAATAACTAATACAGGTGGGACATGTCAGAATGGTACCATAGGTTGAGGGCAATGACTAAAGGAGGGTTATTTTCCCCATTTCTCTTTTATAACAATGCGTAAGAGCAGATCTGGTATAGATTAATGTTTATGAACCAGACGGTAGTGAGCCTTTAGAAAAAGGATTTGGCCAGGGTCTTATGAAGTGGCTCGTTAGTCTAAGCTCTTCTCACATAAAGACAGAAAACAAAGCAAGGTCTCTGCAGAGGTTTATGGGGTGAGCTGCCAACACCTGCTCTCCACAGCAGGCAGACAGAAGGGCCACCAGGCTTGCCTTGCAGAGCTGTGTTGATGGGTGAGACATGGACCCCAAAAAAAGATTTCTAATGAACTGACCCTGAGCAGGAGCCCGGGATTAGTGAGAGGGCACATCCACAATATGGACCCGGAGTCAGAAAGGGAAGGTTTCTTCTTCAGCAGCACTTCATAACCATGAGATTGTTTTAACTGGGTTCAGTATGTGAATTATTACATGGTACTTCTGACAACCCTGATGTCTGAAAGGACAGAAGAATGAATTATTTCCAAGAACAGTTACCTCAAAGACAAACTAAAATATGTCAAATGTGAGTTAATAAGGAAAGGAACAGCCATTTTCAGTTTTGTTGCCTTTGACAGTGAAATGTAAATTACTCTGGGCTGAATCATTCAACCTTGGGGCCAGAACCAAGGGAAAAATGTTTTTAAAGTGATTCATAACATTAGTACATGTAAACTCATAGAAGAAAATTTAAGATGAAGGTCTTGTTCTTAAGTGCTTTGGAGGGGATATTTAGTTGTTATTTTCCTCCAGATATTTATTATGACTGCAGTCTACTCTCTCCATAGATATTTCCATCTGAAATTATTTCTAGTGTCTCATACTGGTATGAAAACAGAACTCAGTTAATTGAGAATTGGAGAGTGAATGAGAAAAAGATAGTGGGGATTACATTCTGACCATAATATAAAAATTTGGTTGATATAGTCTTGGCCTGAAATGAATTGATCTCTCATGAGTTTTTTAAATGTTCTGTATCTCTGCAAATAATGTCATTTGGAGGCTTACATGTGGATTAAAATTAAAACTTTGTGTATCCATTTAAAACAAACAAACAAAAAAAACAACAACAAAAAACCCACAACATGAATCCAAAAACTTGTATATGTTTATTCCTTTTAGTTGCAATATTGGTCTAAAATACCATGGTGTGAACTATAATATAAGGAGGAAATTCTGGAGAACTTTGGAAATATTTCTTCTCTGTTTGAAGGTGAATTCATTTTGCTCATTTCACGCTTGTTTCTTAAGAGGAATATGGGTCTTGAAAGTACTGAACAAATAGTTGAAAACCTTTCCATTCATTAATGGGATACTCATTTTGCATGTTGTGTAATTTTTCACGTGGTAATCATAATGATATTTCTGGTTTGCCACTTGAAGTTTTCCTCTATGAACTTCCATTACAATCACTCACAGTAAAATTCAAGAAGAGCTTATACCTATGAATGCCTCCAAGGTGTTCTTATTGACAGTCGGAAGGGTTAGAGCATCAAATCCCTAGCCTATTTACAAATTCTTTCTTAAGCCATTTGGCCATCTTTAATAGAGAAGAAATAAACACTTAAAAATTGGGCAGGTGCCTTTTACTGAGATTTCTGATAATGTGAACAGGATGAGAAATGGTGAGAAATGTACCTGAAGTGTACTAGTTCGGTGGTCAGAAATATATCATCTGTCCTATCTCCTGCTGGTCTCACGCACAGACATTGTACACAGCTGCTTTCTGGCACTGCCTCCTTTATTTTTCATTACATTTTGAGCTGAACTCTAAGGTTCATCTGAACAACATTCTTCAAGGAAACTGTAACAACACCACAAACTGAAGTTGGGAGTGCAATTATACATCATCAAAAGTAGCACAGGGTCTTGGGGTTCTGCATTCCTGTTAAACGGTGTTTGAACCCTTTCTCCACAGATCTGACTTTACACCTCCCTATTGCCACTGCTTGGCATTTCTGACACTTTTCCTGGAGTTTTTTGGCTGAGGTTCTGAGATCACAAAAATTGCAGCTTGGAGCTAAGGCTGCTGTTAAATATCCATTTTATCCCAGCCATGTCATAAGCCCATTCTGTAATAAAAATATTAAGGGAAACAATGCGTCAGAGCTGTAATGTACATCTGATCAGTAAATCTTTCTAATGATGACTCCCTCATATCCAGATAAGGTATGGTGAAAGAAAACATTTAGATTCTTAATAGTGGATTTGAAGTTGCAGTCCAGGAAACTGTTTTCCAACACGAAGACAATCAGTGTCACATAACTCAGGGAAACTCCAGAAAACTCCAGACAACTCCAGACAACTCTGGAAAACTGGATTACCTGATGGTTTCAGAGGTGTTGGAGTCTAAGAAGACCTGTGAATTTTAAGTTATGAAGACTATAATTATCCATAGTTATGGTCATGAAATCAGTTTTATTATATAACATGAAGCTGCAGGGAGTGTCTTGTAGACAGGATATACACATTTATTTGTACGTATTGTAGATATTGTTAGCCCTCCTCCCCCAGCATGTTCTGGCAGCTCTCCTACACTCATCTATCTTTGTCAAGGGGCTTACAAGATGGTCTATTGCCTCGTTTCCACTTCTTCACTGTGGTAATTAACAGGAGAAGACTCCTCTTGCTGTTGCTGGGATGTTCCTCACTGTGAGGCTGTGTGATATTCTACAATGAAGTCTGACTTCAGAGGAGTCATACAGAGATGTCTGATTTGGAAATAAGTGGGAAAAGGATGATAAAAAATAATGAAATAATATGCAGACATGCAGAATGTTGTGGAGACAGCAGTCTACAATTTCCGATTACATGTTTTCAAGCTATTTCCTTAATTATACTGTAAAAAAGTTGTATTGGGCATTAGAAATAAGCTTTATAGGAAGCCTCAAAGCTCCATTTAAGCCCAAACAAGCTAGTGGTTTTGCACAGCAAGAAGTGATTGTCCATCTGCAGAAGAACAGATGACCTGGGAGGTCACTTACACCTTTGTTTTGTGATCCAGGACAAGTAAAATAGTGGTCACAGAATTAAGTCCATGGTAAGGAAAGAAGATGAAGGGGATTACCTTCTCCTATAAAGCATTCTTGGACTTCGAGCCTCAATTACAGGGCCAATGGGCACCTTCATTTGTTTTCCATTACCTGGAGAAATGTAGGTAAAAAATCCTGCCTTCACCTGAACCACAAAATGAAGCAGCACTCCAAGCACTAAAAAGTTACTGAACATGTCCTGTTTCTTGAAGTAAATAAGTCAGGAACAAAAGATAAACTAGATGAATGTGTTTTTCTAATTCTCTATTAATTTCAATTAGGTACATCAGAACACGACTATTTTTTAGTATTTTCCCATTAAATTGAGATTGGTGACCCGAAAGCAGACAGAGACAGACACCTGATTATCTGAGCCAAACACACAGAGAAATATTTTTTGAAGACAATGAATAAGTCCACACAGGTATGAACACAGAGCCTAGAGAATTTTTCTGAACTAATATTTGATGTTTTTCTGCTAAATATACTACTCAGTTTTCATTAAGATAATCATTAAGGAAAACCACAGGCAAGAAATTACAATACATATTAACAACATGTATTGTTACATTCAGAGGAAACATTTACGAGCATAGGGACGTGATGTTTTCTTTTTTATTATTTTCTTAGTGCATGAAGCATATCTATTCTATTCTGTTAACTCTCACTGAATTGCAAAAAAGGAACAGGAACATGCTACTAAATATATATATTTTTTTCAGTCAAAAGAGTTTTATGCTCTAAAGGAAGCTTATCTTGTAAATTTTAAGTTTTATATTCTTCTTCCTTCATATATTATGATATGCCTACCATTAGAGAGTGAATGTTCAATGGCTATATCTGCAGTTACAATGAAACAGTATTGAGAAACTTTGATTCAAAGAATGGTAATGTACAAGGTAAGGTGTGTCTTGCAATGTTTACTCGTAAACAAAAGTAATCTCTTTGAAGAAAAGCTTACTAATCTTAGAAAAACCAGTAAATTGTCATTAAAGGGTAAAATGCTTAATTACCATGGAGGTTTCTGAAGACTTGAATATGCTTCCTCTAAAAAATGTTCTGCAGTTTACACAAAATAGCCAGTGCATTATTTTTCTTATGAGATGAGCAGCTGAGAGAAATGGTGGGAGGAGATATGACACTGCTTGCTACAATTAAATAATGATCAGTATTGATAAATAAAAAGCCAAGTAGTTTAATTAGATTCATGGATGTGTGTGTTACTCATTTTTCTGAATTACTTCTGAATATCTGAAAGACTGTTCCTATGGTCAACACGTGGGTTGGCATCACATCTCAGTTAGACATATTGCAAAACAGTGTCCCAGTCCCTATGCATAAGACAGAGATAACACTTCTTCCCTGATGTCACAGCTGTGAGAAAAATCACACTCATTAATGGCTGTGAAATAATGGGATACTCAGAAGAAATCAGGGTAGTGGTAGGTGTACAGAGCAGGAATTTACCCATGGGACTATCCTTTGCCATTGCCCTTGTCCATGCGGAATTGCAAACCAGCTCTCTCCCTGTGGACTGGACCAGCTGACAGGACTCCAAAAGAATCTTACTTGAGATTTGCCATGCATTTATAAAATACGGAAGTGTTCTTTTGCTCGGATCTGTGGTTCCTTCAAGCCATCTTTGTGCCCAGAGCACAGAAAAGCTGAGACAATTGCTGAGATGTGCTCCTGACAGTGGCACAGTCTGTGTGCCACATTCAGAAAGTCAGACCACAAAGATTAGCTACAACTGAACTAGGGTTACAGGAGGAGAGAGAGTTTGGACATAGCCCCACGGATATGTTAGACTGCTGGATTTTATATGAACAGCTCATAGTAGCTCTCTTCCTGCCAGCAAAATTATATGGAAATCTTCTTGCAACATCACTGTGACGCTGTAATATGTCTCTGTAACATTTTCAAACTTTATGGCACACTGCCTGCTGGAAACAGGCAATAGGCTGTAGACTAGAGTACTGCTGCAGCCTTTAATCTACAGTTTTATTAAACACAAAGCCTTTAGATATCCAAGCTTGTTTCAAATTTCTGTGTAGATGTGAATGATGAATGCCGGACAAATTGTCAGAATTGTTTAGAACAGCTTTGATTATTATTTCCAGTAGGGTCCATTCCTTATCTGGGATATCAAGCAGTGGGGTACAGTGTAAAAAGTGACAAATGACAACTTCAAGAAACTTCTTCCTTTGAGCAAGGATACAACGCAGGAGACTTAAAATTGTTATCCTAGACTTTACTCCTTCAGCATTTGTCTGAAGAGTCCTTTCCTCTAATCAGTTTCATATGCCTTTACAGAAGAGCAACAACTTAATATTGGTGTACAATTTAAAGAATTACAAGAAACACTCATTTCCTCATGTTTTGATTATTTTTTTTTCCATTCTAATTGGGTTTTTTGGGGTTTTTTTCAGCATATGTGATTCAAGAAACACACGTATCAGACTAAGGGTCTGACTATTGGTTACTTTTTGTCTCTAGACACAAAGATCAAGCAATGGAACATAATAACAGCAATGCAGAGTATTTGGGTTGATAACGTAGAAAAGATTTCTGCATCTAGATAAGTTCTTACACAATTATTATTGAAAAAACATTTTAACAAGAGATTCATTCTTTTGGCAGTTATGAACTGACCATTCAGCTTACATATATGACCAAATGCATCACATTATTGCGATCAGCTTACATAAACTTACAAGTTTTCCGACAGCTGGAAAACACTGCAGTGCCTCTCCCAGTTTCAAATACAGTATTTAGAGTCTATTGCCCTCTGTGACTTATGACAATGAGGGCTGTGGTCCGTTTTACCAGCTAGGGAATTACTGTCTGTACCGCAAGCCTTCAGTGGAATGAGAACATTTCTGGGCCACAGGATTGTGTCTGAACTGTAACATCACCTGGTCTTCTTGAATAAATCTAAACTATTGTCTTTTTTATCAGTGTTTTCACAGTGACAAAGTGAATGCAGAGACTGACTTAAAACAAAACAAACAGTTCAGGCTGTGTGATGTGCCTGAGTACCCTGGAAACAAAGAAAGAAAACAATATTTATTGCTATAATGACTTAAAATATTACATCTGTTAATGTATCAAAAAAGAGACAAGCATATAGAAATGTGGGAATATGTTGTTTATATAAGTTTGGATAAGTATAAAACAAAGAACTAGCTACAGTGTAGTGGTAGTGTTTTCTTTTCTTTTAGAGTGAAAGAGATAGATACACATTCAGGAATCATTTCAACATTAGGAATCATTCCCTTCAGCTTCATCATACTGTCTTCTTTCCAACTACGTATTAAGGTGTCTGTTGAGAGCTCCCGTATTTATGGTTTGGATCCTGCAACAAGATATTTTTTCCCATCTCATTCATAACCTTTACCAACCATCTGGTTAGCAATAGATTTACAAGTAATTTCATATTTTCTGAGGCTGCCTCCAGTCAAATCAATGTAGAAATAATAGCAACTATTTGGGATAAAACATATAATGTCAACTTCACCCAATATGACTGATAAAAGATACAATATGGAAAGCTGTTCCTATAATTTTATGGCATACCTGTTTCAATTTTTAGATGACCTACTGTTTCTCAGGTCCACTTTTCTAATTTATGGGGAATAAATTCATATTATTTCCTCATACAAAATGAGGACAAAATGATTTATTGTCTAAGTCATCATAGATATGCAAGGCATATATAGAATATACAATGGCATTGTATTTTTCTGCAAATTATTATCAGAACATTCCTGTGGACTGACTATATTATTAATTTTATTTAAATATGAATATATTTTCCCAGGTTGTGGCCACACCAAAAATTATGAAGGAAATGTTTGTGTCTTTGCATTTCCTTCTCTAACTAAGAGATATACCACATCATCTTGATCCTTCTGAGAGCCTCATAAAGCGGTGTTGAAAGTACTGGAGTCTGCTACCGAACTGGCCTTTGCTGTGGTAATCACATGTTCTAACAGAATTGCTAGTTTTTCAATCATTCTGTGACCAGAGGCTTTCAGGTTCAGGATTTCCACCGTTCGTGATGTGTCAGGCAGACCTCCAAGGGGCATGAAAGCACTCCTACCCTCTTCAGTCGGATGTGAGGATGCCAGTGACCAACCCTGCCTCACAGAAATTCTTCAGATAATGATGTTTCTGTAGCTGTGTACTCCCAGCAGACACATTCAGATAGTATCCAACAGCTAAAGGTTAAATGATAGATATGTTCCTGATCTATGAGGTTGCATCAGTGTTGAAGGAATACAAAACAACATTTCTTTCATTAAAAGAAAGGGCAAAATCCTCTTCTAGGCTTGAAAGGAAAGGTACTCCTTTCAAGAAATATCTAATGGCTAGAAAGGGAGGCATTTCCCCATTCACCTCATGAAAGAAAAACTGTAAATCCTGTCTTCTTCTCCTTACTAGTTCCTAATGAGATATTTATGTTGCTCACTTTCAGTCAACCAAGTCTCCTCATGAACTGGATCACCACAAACTCTGCCAGTCACAAGTTGTCACATATGGCATTGCAAGAGGAACACTGACATTTGCATTCTTCTTGACAGTCTTTCCTCCTTTGGGGTCTTACAGAATCTATTAAAAAATATTTTGGCTCTATAAGTAGCTGAAAACTCCTTTAGTGTTCAGAATTCTAGCTACCACTTGGAAAGTGTAAAACTACTCTGTTGTATTATCTTGGTTTTCTTCAGACTTGTGATTTTTGTCATGTGTGCCATTGGAAAAGAGAAGAGCCACTTTTGTATCTGAGTTGAGGGGCTTTGTCCAGCAGTGTCTGAAGAAACGAGCACTAGAGCATAAGCAGAAGAGGAGAAGGGGCTTTGTTATGAAAGTGGTGTCTGTTGCCCACAGCAGTATAGAAAGCCAAATGAAGTCACTACAGTGCAGTCTAAATTCTTTGATCTGGGCAAACAATGCATCAAATATTTTAAAGAAAAAAATCATGTCAAAAAGGGACTAGTAAGTTTTGGCAATGGTAATTGTGTGGCACCACAAGGCTACTCATAGGTTGTCACCTCCAACAAGAAGGTAATTCAGAGCTTTCTGAGAAAGCTAGTTTAAAGCTAGCATTGCTACCTTCACCCAGCTCTGCAGCACTTCTCCTCATGCTGTGCAAATTTAAGGCTATTGACTGGTATTTTTTGTTGTAAGTGTTCTATGCCTTGCTTCTTCTTAAAGTGCTTCCCACTTTCAAAGGCACTACTAAAGGGTGAGTGCAGTTTCCATCAATCTTCATGGCATGTACATTACTTTCTGTTGTATATCCCAAAGGACACAGCTTCAAGTACCATTGTACAGGAAAGCAGAACAACAATATAGGCCACATAGGTTTTCTGCTCGTATTCCAGGTGTGCCTGAAAGTCCCTGGACTGCTACTGTTAAGCCTGTGAAATGCAATTATGGGTATACATCTGTTTGTTGCCAGGCATAAGTTCACTGCACTTGAGTAATCATCTTCACTGGAAAACACTCAGAAATTACTGAAAATCCCTGATACAGGATAACACCCTGGTCACTTGACATGATCATTTCAATTGACATCTGCAAGGCTGCAGTCTTTGATAGGGTTTAACTGTTTACTTTAAAGCAAATATTTTAAGAACTGAAATATGCTTCCCCTACTTTGTTCTGAAAGTCAAACAGGACCACTGAGTGCTACGACATAAAAGTTCACTTGGCACGCCACTGCTCAGTCAAGCATCTTCATGCACACAGAAACTGTATTACCTCTCCTCCTTGCCCCATACAAAGTCTGTCTGTGTTCCAGCCTGGTCATCTGCACCTACATTTTGTGTTTACTGTCAGACACCGAGTGACTCCTGACAGACAGAAGGCAGTTTAGAAAAAGACATTTAAGAACAATTAAGGTTTTAAAGTGAACTGATTTTCTAAAGAAGCAGTTTGCCTAAAAAACAAATGCAAATAGTAAAATGGAAACTTTTTATCTGGGTACTGAAATTGTGGATCTGAATATGAAATAAAAACTGTAGACCTTAAAGCCAGGAAAATTCCCATCTGAATGGAGCAGACTCCCAAGGGAAAGTGGTAAAAACACCATTTGCGGAAGTGAAATGTTTAAAAACAATGTTGGGCTGCTTCCTATTTCTGTACTCAAGGGAACAATTTTTCATGAACAAGGGCATAGACAACATGACCTGATAGACCTTTTCTACCAACAGACTCCAAGACTGAAATCCAAGACCTATATCCTGAACTGCTGAAAACATGACTAAGGACAACAGTGTTATGCTGATTTCTATCACTTGAAGATCTGGCTTCACCTCAATTTTTTAAAGAATAAAACTAGGAAACTAACTTCCTGCATCAATAAACCTGAGTGTGATAAGTGTTGCATGCAAGGAAGTATCGCATATACTGAACCTGTTCTGCAAAAACATTTTTCTGTTTGGAGGTACCACAACAGAGCCAAAAAAAATCAAGCCTAATCAGACTTGTTGGTGTTTAAAGATTTATAGTTCATTCTTAGCCAAAAGCTGTGGCAATTAGTACCACACCAGGGCCTGGATGAAAGCCATTTCTTTAAGGCATAACTAGTAAAGTGGCACATGGAGTGGTTTTTGCTGGGGTCAGGTCTGGGACATTGTCTTCTACTTGGAAAAAAGCAATTCTCTGTCATTCCTTCTTCCCTTTATGGAGACTGCTTTATCTGTCACCAGATAGGAAATTGGGAGTGAAATAGCAAAGAGCAGGGAGACTGGACCCAAGGCAGCCAGCGACCCACCAGCCAAACCTCCCTACTACAGGAACAACCAAGGGTGATGGAAGCTGCATAAGTGAAATTCATACGTGAAATTTGTAAGTGCAAGCAAATTAATCCCAAAGAAGGCAAAAGAATGTGACAGAATTTATGTCACTTTAATTAAATATATTTTTGCTCAGGCCTCAAGAAGTTGAGATGTTTGGAAACCAAGCTGACCTGGCCTTGATACAACTCCCAAATGATACTGCTGCAAAAGCTGAGAAACACATGATCTTCCCTGAAAGGGGCTGCAAATTACAACTAAGAAGTTAAAAAACATTAAAAGGAAGCTTAATATAGCCATACAGTGAAATCCAGTAAGCCAAATGTAAGTTGAAAGGATACATTTTGAGTTTATGCCAAAAGCCATCTCCACACTCCTTCCTCAAAAGATATCCCTCACAGATGGCTGGAATGTATTTTTGAACCTGTGGTGGGGCCGTAGATTCCCCACCTGATTTAGTGACTGAGTCAGTCTTTGTGTAACTAATACATCCATAGATCAGGTAGAAAGTGAGACGCATCATTATGTTGCCTGCAGTTAGTGTGAAACATGAGGCAATGCAATTATTTACAGCTGAAGTCCAGTATTCAAACTGGAATATAATATAAGACTGAAACACAAAAACAATAGTGATAATGTCACCACAATTTCTGAAGCTGCTTCCTCACTCCTGCAGTTCCTGGGCAAAATTCTCCTGCCATGTGGTAGTGGGAGATGCCTGATTGACACTCATCCATTGCTGGTCTAGGAGAGAAAATATTGTGGGTCAGGCAATCGGGGCACAAGTTTATTGAGGACCTTCATGTGAGACAGCTTACCACCTTTATCAGCTAACTGGCTGGCTGAGGAGGAACACACAGACTCCAAGGCTGTGTTTCCATCTGCTGTAGACCTTTCATTGAATGACGTTTTTATGTGCATAAAAGGCTTGAAGATGTCTGAGTCTTCTGAAAAATGTTAAGGTTTCTGCAACTCTGCTCATGTTGTCAACTTCTCTCTGTTTTGTGTAGCATTTTGGAAGAGGTTCTACTTTTACAGTTCGTGTCATCACCATGGCTAGGCTTAGATTTGGGAAGGGCTCTACCCACGCTTGCTACAAGCACGCTGGTGGCTAAAAAGGCCAGTGTGAGATAGGCAAGTCTGATTGCAAAAGGCACAGTGGAAAGTCTCCATCAGCACTACTGGTGAGGCACGGTTCCTCTTGCGTTGCCTTTTTTTCTCAATACTGATTCTGTGGCAGTTCATGTACTTTTCTTATAAAAGGAGGACTTACTATATTAATTTTCCTTTATCATGCAACATAGCTATAGGAGAACTTATTTTACAAAAAGGGATGCCAAGTTATTTTCTAGAAAAAGAGATTTGAAATTCTATGAAAAAGTATGAAATAAAGGAAAAATATTATTTAAATGATGGAAGACAGCTTGATTTCTGGCCCCTTCTTCAGTTTCAATTAGAAATAAACGTTCAAGAGACAGGAAAAAGAACATTATCTCCAAAAGCTTATCTACATACGACAAATTCTGGGAAGTCTGCACCACGTACTTGGGATGTATCTCTGATGAGTATATATGGATTCTCTGAGGATCAGAAGCTCTGAGCCTCCCGATGAGCAATACAAAGGCAGTTCCGGAACGATTTCTGTTTGCTGGGTCATTAAAGGATAGACACTACGATTGCATAAAAAGTTTTGCATGACTCTGCTGCCTTTCTGTGGTTTCCTGGCAGCACTGAGCAGCTGTGATCTGTAAGTGGGGAGGAAGGCTTTCACAGAATCCAGAACAGTCTTCTAGGGAGGGAAAGGAAAATCCCCTCCTTGATTCATCACCTTCTAACGCCAGTTCTTTTGGTGACAGCAGCGAGTGATGACTCTTAGATGAGGCAGCATGACAAGAATTTAATGTGTAAAAGGTTTATTTCACAGTTACGTGCTTTAGCCAATGACTACCTGGGGTAGCCTGCAGAATACAGACCTAAATCCTATACAGTAGAGCTAACAATAAACTGTTCTCCCAACTACTGCTGTTTAAATCAGTCAACGCAAAAGCAAGGAATTTAGCCTGAAATACTTCACACATTAGTAAGTTGACAGCAGTTTGTTCGTATTACTTATGGCTAGGGCTGGAGGCCAATGAAGAGTTCCTTTAGTTCTTGAAACCAGTCTTTAATAGCACGTGACAAAGATAAATTGTATGCAGCCTCTGTTTCCCCTCCCCCCCCCAGTTGTGAAAGTGGCATCTCTTACCTACTCTCTAAAAGCAATTTGAAGATGATTTAATATCTGTAAAATTCTTTGAAAAAAAATAAAGCACTGTATTTGTGCAATTTTTTCCCACAAGAACAAGAATTCACCTCACCAATTTCAGCAAACTGTTCAAACAAATAGAAGTAATTTCAAAAGTTGTCTATTACTTTCTAATAAGATTTGACAGGATTCTCCTGAAACTGAAAAGTCTCATGCTTCAGATCTTGTGAAACCCATCCTGAAACCATTCCAGTTTGGAAGGAAAGACTGACCCATTCCAGAAGGAGTCTGAATTGCAGCGCTCCTTCTTTCTTCACTGACCTATGCAGTTTGATGATGTGGGGCACTGTGTACAGCCATGTACACATGCATCAGCCATAGATTTTGTATAATGGAGGAATGACACCACTTTTGGTGTTGAAAAGAAATACTCCTCTCTCAGCTGTTCACAACACTGTCTAGGAATGGGAGAGGGGGAAGCAGCTCTGCCCGAATCCCCTCTTTTCCCAGAGATTGTCAACTGCTGCTACAAAGCTGAGGTTCCTCGTGCCTGCACAGGCCAGGAAAACCTCGTGTGTCTGTTGGCACCACTGTCCTTGACAATTGCCCAGCCCCTCCTGTGTCAGGAGAGAAATGAAAAAAGGAATAATTTTTATTCTAAATAAAAGATGAACTCTAGGAAGTTGAAAACTTCAGAGTGTATTTTTCACCTTCCAGGATATCACAGCAGTGGAAGTCCACATGCGTTCAGCGGTGTTGCTGTTTATCCATACAGTGTTAGACCCTGGCATTGGGTCTGGTGACTGCAGACCACAACGTTAAAACATCAATACTCCTTTGATTTGGAACAGAGCAATTCAGCTCTGTTCTTGTTGAATCCAGCCTGTTGAATCCAGCTCACCAAGAGGTTGTGCTCTCTGCTCCAGTGTGGGAAACTGTGTCCCTGCCTCAGTAAAGCTGAGAGATTGTTCATACTGTACACAGTACAATACACAGTGAGTTTAACACATAAGCCCTTGAAACAATTTTTCTTGTTGGTGTTTCATGAACGACTCTGTTGAGACAGGCTGCAACAGCAGCTCCCCTTGAAACCATATATGAATATGGGCATGAACTCCAAAGGTATACTCCTTGAAAACTCCACTGGTGCCATTTTCATATAACCTCAGGGTTATATGGGGAAGTAAAAATTTATATGAATGAATCTCCAACCTAACAATACTATTCAAAGTGGAAGAAAAAAAAAATATCTGCATGAAACATGCTCATATTTGGGAGTGTAAAAAAAGAAAGATCTACTTACTGGCCATCTCTAATAAGGGAACAAAATATACTTGGAAAGCAAGATCTGACCTTCCATGCCTGTCATCCTAATCTTTCTTTACTACTTTTCTTTTTAATTTCTCAGTCCCTCCCTTAACTAGGAATTCTTGGCTTCACTTTTACTTTACCTCCTACGATTGAGTGTCAGGTTCGGAGATAAGGGGTGTCTTCCACCCTTGGTATCAAATCTCTTCTTGAAGCTAAGTTCTGTCACCAAAGGACCATGGAATGATTAAATCTGGCATTAATTTAACAAGTAACATTCTTCAGCTGCACCATATGCCTGTCCACCTGCCCTAACAGGAAAATAAATGTGTTAGCTTAAACCAGCACATTTTAACTTACATCTAGGTGTGCTGAACACACGTGTAGCCAGTTATAGTGGTTTGGCTGCCTGGCCAAACCAGCACATTAAATTGCAGCTGATTACATCCCCATCCTATAAAGTGAAAACTAATTTCTTAAATCAGCAAGATTTCCCCTTCCTTCCTAATCACATAGAATTAACAGTTTAGCACCAGTGCTTTACCTGCAGAAACAGATGCAGACTGAGTGGAAGTTTGTATTTGAGACTCATACATGTATACTCAGTACAATTTTAAACTTGCATCAAATCTTTGTTCAATCAAAAGAATGTGTCTCACATTTATTTGCTCTCTAAAATTCCTTGACAACATTTTGGTGAAACTATGGTACTTTATGTGGATGAGTGTGGAATGAAATGGGTTACCCTAAACTATCCAAAAGTCATTCCTATAGTATTTTATTTTTACTATGATAATTTCATTGAGCTCTACTGGGTACATAGTATGGCAGAATTTTTCCTGGATTTACAAAAAATATATCATTCAATCTCAAGATCTCTGAATATATGTGAGACTACAAATATTGATGTGACATAAAATTTCTTACCAACAAAGAGAGAAGAATATTTCATACAAGTAAATATTTAAAACAATAGTATGCTAGATCACCCTGTGGAGCATGGAGAGACCTGAGATAGCTCTAAATAAATTAACCCAGGCTCCAGGAACTTTTTACTCAATGGTTTCATGCTGACTCTCCTATCCAGGTTTGTATTTAGTGCTAGCTCAGGTAACACAGAACTCTGCAGCCTGAACATGGCCTTTAAGAACATCACAATATTTATAGATCTTCATTCAAACTAAGACTTCATTGTAATCCAGCTTCAAAAGACTCTTTTCTTATAAACCTCCTAAGAACTCCATGACAAAAAATTAAATTTCTCGAAAAGGCAAATTGTCTCAATTTCACATTAGATACCATCTTTTGTGAACATGCCCCCACCTAGCAGCAGATAGTTTGAGATGTCATTGCCATTAAAATAGATTCTGATAAATAGTCTTGTTAGTGACAGTTATAATGACATGGAAAAGTGAAAAATACTGTCTGATATTTGAACAGAATTTTCAGTTTGTGAATGTAAATTGAGTTTACTGGTTTACTTGAGTTTGAGCACTCAGCCTATAGCTTGATTTAGTATCTAAAGCAGACTCATAAAATATTTGAAGGGAATTAACTATTCCTTCTTTACTGAAGTTAGTACACTTTCAAACAATGTCCTCCTCCATTTCTCATGGAAGCTCCAGTGCTTCCACTTTATCAAAAAAGTATTTCAAAGTGTTATAGTCCTACCCAATTCTGGTAGGATCAATTATATTTATTTTGGCCATCTTTCTTGTTCACCTATTCACATGACTGAAAAGCAATAAACCAATTTCAAGTTAGGCAGCTCAAAGCTAAACTGAGATAGGTGGTTAAGCATAACTGAGCTGCTTTCAGAGATGCTGGTGATTGACTAAGATTAGATTTGTTTAAATGAGGGGGAGATATTTTTGAAAGAATATTTCACAAACACCATTTTATGGTTTAGCTGAAAACTTTAATTAATAGTTTTAACCAGGTTTATATGTTTGTACCACCAATTTTCTGGGAACTTTAGTTATCCCAGTTGACATATGAAATTAATTCAATAAATGAAGTATTTTGAAAGTAATGGGAAGTGGTACAGGGCATAAATTTTAGCTCTACAGTTTGAAACACAAGCCATTCTGTTATGTATTTTTTTAATTACATCAATTTTCTGCAAAGAACATTGCATCTTTTCCAGGCAAATATCAATAGTGCTTGATATATTATAATTTCCACAAACTTATAAGGAAGATCAAAATGTAGAACAGATGAAAGGGAAAAGTTCTTTTTGACTGGTACTTTCAATGTAGTGCATCTTGGATTTGACCTCATTCTGTCACTCCAAAGAACATAAATATTACTGTGGAAAACAGACTAGTGATATTCTTCAAAATTGTATAAATATATTCCATATTACCTTATGTATATGTGACTCTTGATCTTCCTCTACTGCTACACTGATGTTATTGTTACCATATGGTTGGCCATGTGCCTTCATTTACCGTGGTTCAGTGGTCCAACAAACAAGGGAGAAAAAGATTGGAATCACATTCAGTGCATGTAACTGATGAAATAAGGATATGTAAGAGAAAAAGCAGTAAGCCAAAGGAGAAAAACCTTCTCCAATGAACATGAGAACATGCCAAAAAATAAGGAACTTCACTTTTTACGACAATTCTAATTTGTGAGCAAAATCCAGTGGCTATAAGGACAGTATGTTCTTAATGCCTTCCCTTTAGCCCTTATGTTCAAGGTTTTTGGCTTTGCTTTAAAAGAACTGCTTGATGAAGGAACCACTTAAGGTGATGAAATATACAGTATACCAATGCCCATCCAGTGATACATAACAAGGCTTGCCTGCCTTACATTATTCTTTGGTCTATGGATTAATTCTGGCAGTTGTTTTCTAGCAAATATCAACCCTTGGTGTATCATGTTGAATCACTTACCTTGAAATACGGGTTTCATTGTCATTCAACTAAACAATAATACTTTGTTTACTTAGCTGGATTCAGGCAGCGTAAGTTACCCCGGGTATCTGCAGAGTGAATTTTAGAGTATTATCTCTGTGAAACAAATCTGACAAATGCATGAAGTGCATGTCTGTATTCCTTTAAGACTTTGGGGTGAAATAATCTCAGTTTACCACATCTAAACATTATTTTGCAACTATACCCACTTCCTCTCATCATCTCCCTCTAGTTAGCCCTCAAGCCAACCAAATGTCCTCATCTGAAGCTAACAGAAGATTCTAATAAAAACCATCAATGTGCCTGTGCTATACTAGAGCAAGACTGAGCCAGAGGATGTTCACTATAACATCCTTTATTGCCTGGGTTTAACAGTCTGAATGTTTTTTATATGGTTATTTCCAATGCATCAGTTTGGCACTAGGACTTATTGCCATGTATCCCAGAAGACTATCCCACATATAAATGAGCCCTTCTAAATGCTGACTTAAAATATGTACAGGGCAAACATTTCTGTTGCAGAACAAATGTTTGAGGAAATGCTTTTTGGGGAGGAGCGAATGCTGAACTTGGATGATATGTACATATGTACTGCATAGATACAGTTGATGATGTGGTTGTTATACAGAAATAAATGGATGGGAATAACTCAAAAATATAACAGCTAGCACAGGAAAACAGGCTTGGATAACTCCAAAAATGTCCATGGCCAACTTGAGGTCCAGATATTCTGTGCAAGACAGTCCATAAGAATTAAAGGAACATCAGGACGCCAAAATATAATGGCAGTCTAGAGTTCAAATGTGTGGACAACCTACTACCTTCTCCTCTTCTAATATGATTGTCAATAACAAGGAATCAATTGCATTTGTCTGACTCTCACTGCTCTCTACAGTTTCCTGAAGAGGGGCAGTAGAGAGAGAAGTGCTGATCTCTTCCTCCTGGTATCCAGTGATAGGAAGCATGGGTCTGATTCAAAACTACACTGCAGGAGATTCAGACTGGACACTGGGAAGCAATTATTTACCAGGATGGTGGTCAAATAGTGGAACAGACTTTCTAGAGAGATGGTTGGTGCCCAAGCCTGTCATTATTTAAGAGACATTTGGACAATGCATTGACAACATGCTTCAACTTGGCTAGTCCTGAATTGGTCAGGTGGTTGGACTAGACGATACCTGTGGGTCCCTTCTAATCAAAATACTCTGTTCGATTCTATCTCCTTATCCCTACATAGTTCTAAGTCATTTCAAGACCATTCTGGGCATGGAAAACAACTCAAAGACCTTAGTACTTACAAAATTTTATTACAGTGAACGTTTGGTAGGATGAAGACAAAGGGATATCATGGTGGAAATTCTCTACAGTGCTTCCCATTGTTTGCTGAACTACATCTGAAGAACTAGAAGTAAATGCTGGTATGAGACTGTGTCTGGATAGCAGGGAGTTGCTGAGTGGGGCTGTACAAGCTAGAAATGAACCTGTTGCCACTGAAGCAAATTCAAAGAACGTATGATATATAATGACTACTGAAGGCCTTGACTTCCTCACCGAACATGATAATGTTTGTAATTAATGAGTGAAAAGGCCTGTGTTACTTTCTGAATGTCATTTGTCCGTGGGATCTGTGTGTCTTGAACGCCTTCTGCATAAAATGGGGATAACAAAAGTAAAGGCTGCTGTAATTTTTAGGTAGCTGACCACTCCTGGTGAGTTTGAGTTGCCCAATATTTTTTCTCCCTACTTTTCTGTATGTTTACTATTGCTACTCAACAATTTTTTTAGGCTCTTAGTCTCCAAGAGATTAATATTATCCAACACTTTAACGTCATGTTTCTTCCTTATGTATATTTAATTCTTTGCTTTTACTTTGAAAATAAACATTGCTATGGAGATCAACACATGTTTCTAAAGATAATGAGAAATGAGAACTGAAGCAGTATGGAAGGTGAAACAGCTGTGTATGACAATTTGGGGATGCTAATGTCTAGGGCCATAGAAGAGGGGTGCTCAAGAGTTAGACTATGAAGATGAAGAACACAGAGGAACTGCTGGCTTTTGGCTAATGAAGAGCTCTGTTTCATTTTCTGAGCCTGGGCCAAAAATGCCAGAGACCCCCCTATATTTCACGGTAAATACTGAGAAGAAGCAAAACACAAACTTGCTAAATTGAGACACCACAAGGAAAGTAAAACAAAGAAGGGAGCCGCACAGGAGTCCCGTAGTCCTGATCTCATGCTCTGTTTTACTGTGAAAGTAGCAAGTTCAGTTTTTGGAGGTTCCTACTTAAAATTCAAGTTACTCAGCCTTGTGCTCCCACCTGGCAACACAGAACACCAAATTATACTACTAGGATGCATGAGAATAAACAATATTTCCCTGCTTCATGGACATAACTCTGATATTCCTGGCTGCATGTGTACTGTCTGAAGTAGGAGGTGAATTGCCTCCTAATGTTAATTACAGCCTAGGAAATAAAGGCACTTCACTGGCAAATGAGAGCTCTGAGATTGAATGGTCTTACTCTGAGAGATAAAGAAACTCATTTAACTTACTTTGTGTAGTTCCAGGGTAGAAGATGGCTGCTTCCTCCTCAGCTTGGTTGAGTCAAAGTATTTTTCAGGAGCAGCTCTCATGACCTGTCACACTGTAAACTATAAGCACACACTTTTAAAATGAAAAAAAATAAAGTGAATTTGTATCTCTCTTACACAGGATTAGTATTTACAATATTTCATGATGCTTCCACTGCGTTGTTGGTGAAAGTCTCAAACACTTTCTTTGCTTCCATTGGAACATTTGCATAATAAAACAGGTTTTATTTTCAGGCAGCCATTATTTTTGTGTAATATTTAGTGCAGAGTTATTTTAATTTCCCATTTGAATGATGCTTCCAGCATCTGCATCTACAGTAAGCTTCTCTCATTAAATAAACTTTTATTTCTGTTGTTATTGTTTCTGTTTCAGGGACGGGTGAAGCAGTAGTTGTTCAGGTCTCCATTTTCCAAATTGGTTTCCCTCAAAGAAAACTAGAAGGGAACTGAGGTGGAAATTCAGTTTCTGTAACTGGCAGTACTACTGGGTGGATCCTGCCTGCAATTCCCTGTTTCCTAGACGTAGTTCACACCCACATTAGAACAACCTCACTCATGCAAGCATGAAGTGAGTATTTTCCCTGCCAAGAACGCTGTGTGACCATGGAGGAATGGGAGGAATGAGTCCTCTTTCACACTCGATTTGGTAATCTGCTACCAAGAAGCAGCATTTGCCACTGAAAAAAAAACGCCTTACAGTAAAAAATCATTCAGATTCCTGGGACACTAGTGGGAAAATCTGCTATCGAAGAATAAAGTGTATCATATACTGTCATATGAGTACTAACCCTTTTATTCCATGATATTGTGTAAGCATGGCAAACAAGTAGCCATTGTGTAACATTGCAGATATAGTGTCATGTTTTGAAACCCACTCAAGATCCTTTCTATTTACTGGATTTCATCCCACAGTTTTACTGTATTATTACTAGAAAAACACTCTGAATTTTATATGAAAAAAATTTAACATTCTATTCTTATTCTCTGCCAAATTCTTTATGCGTCTCCAGATTGTACAAGTAGATGTATGTTGAATTCTTTATTAAATACTTTTAGTTCTTTTGGGAAAAGAATTCAACAGCATACATTATTCTACAGGCTTCCAACACAAAAAAAAAAAAAAAAAAAAAAATAGTTCCTCAGACATCCTGAACCACAGGAAGACTGGCTATACTGTCTAGTGAAAGGTCTCGCTTGCACCTGAATAACTCATAATAAAGTTTTTCAGCCACGAGAAATAGTGGGATGTGGAATCATCCCTCACTACAAGCCAGAAGCCATATTTGGACTTACGTCTTTCCAAGCAGAATACCAACATGTTCAGGGAGAGAAGAAACTTTTCCAGTTTTAATTCTGACATGAGAGTGTTACTGAGATATAAACACCTTTTCAACTTGTGATACACAGAGATGCTTAGTGGCATAGAAAACTACAGAGCCTAAAATGAAAATGCACAGAAGTGAAAAAAAAAAAAACCCCAAAAAAAAATCACCCGAAAACCAAACAAACCTACTGTGGGTCCTAAATGTTTAAGTTAAATTACATTAGCTTCACCAGATGCTGAATCAAGATCTGCTTCTTCACTGTTTTTTTGAGGTGGACTCACCAACTGGCAGTGAGACAAATGGGGCAGTCAAAGCCTTTCAAGAATATCTGTACTCAGCTGATAATTACTTTGACAGTTAACATCTGGCCTGACATATAAGAGGACAGGTTAGTAAGTTGGATTGTGCCAAAAGAGGCTATGAGTACAAATGATGCTTTGTGAGTCTTGGGAAAAGACTGAGTTGATGTTTTATTCAACCACAGGAGGTAATTGTGTGCGAAGTGTACATTTTATCATTTCAGCCGAGCAGGTCGCTGCCTTGTTTTTCACTGACGAACATGAGGATATCAGTAATTTTCACAACTGGCACAAGAGGGAAAATAGTGGTAAACACATAGTTGTATTCTGCTTTAATTTCGATTGTTAGATACCTACAAGGGTGTTGCTAAAAAGAGTAATGTTTCAGATTTCATGCACAAAAATAAAAACAAGGTGATAAAATTGTAACATTTGAACACATATCTATCTGTCTCTGAATTACAATGTAAATCAGACTAGCAGTCTTCAGGAAAAGGCTATTTCATCACAAGAAAACTAAATTCATTGATACATTTTACTAAAAAATCTTTTCTCTTTTGGTTTTTTTTTTAAGAAAACTTTTAAGTAGATTAAATCCAACTCTGAGGGTAACAATGATGAGCATATTAATTTTCCTGGATGTGTACACTTTGGATAACGAGGGCTTCTTTGTTTAGAAGAGTGCTTAGAGTGGTTGTGTTTGTTATTAAACTTGGTACTGGTTTTGGTTATAGTTTATTTACGTTAATTTTTTATTCATAAGTGGCAGATCGAAGGCAGAGATTTCAACAGTTCTTGCTAGTTATAATGTCTCGCATTTCATTCCAATTCCTTTGGCAGACTTATTGCCAGAGAGATGGATGAAGCAAAACTCATGCATAAAAACCTTTCTGCCCGTCAAACTGTATTTCTGTTTCCAGGCACAAAAATAAAAGAAATTAGCAGTTCCTCAGCCATTGAACATGAAGAGGAGTAATTCAGTAGGACTATTCAGTAGGAAAGACCAAGGCCTGCATTTTCCCTTGACTATTTCTTAGTAGAAGATTGAACTAACAACCTCAGATGTCATCCATTTAACATGACTAGCCAAATTTAAATGATTTTTGCAACATTTATTTTTTAATCTTTTTTATTATGCTGCTATCATTTATCTGTGTTTTCATTAAAAATATTGATCTGCACTCATCTGACTCCTGGAAATGAGTTGACAAGTCATTGTAAAGAAGTGAATTGTAATGAAGAAGAGTTACAAAACTCATTGGCTGACCGTAATTGAGTGTGGTTATTTGACGGAAAAACAAGTCAGGAAACTCTATTGATCTGGAAAAATTTGTAACATTTACGAATGCACTGGACAGCCCTCATTAGATATTCTTCCCTCGTCACTTTGTATCCCTCATACGACCAGAATTACCAGGTTTTACCTCACCTACTCACTTGATGGAACAGAACACCATGAAGCAGATATTCTGTTATGTGATATTAGGGGCTGCAGGACCCTTCAAGAAAGAAGACAGGAGAAAGTGAGGAGCTAGCACAGTTAGTCTTGCAACTTATTCTCTGAATATGCCTAGGAGGTTCCTGGAGAAGAACAGCAGCAACAATTGAGCCACAAGTTCATTTCATAATTATGATGAGCTCCTGGGCTGGTGTTCCCTACTCTTTTGAGGTAAGTGCTCCACAAATACATGATGACAGTCCTGTACTCAAAAGGGAAGATGTCGGTTTTTTATACGTGAATACAGACAGACAACAAGTAAAGATGAAACAGAAGCACATGAGATAGATGACTTGTCTAGAATCACTTGGAAACTGCAAAAAAATCCCAAGTTTCATTGTAAAATCTGTGTCCATCTGATCATACAATGGTGGGTTGACCTTGGGTGGCTACCAGGAGCTCACCAAGCCACTCTCTCACTCCTCCTTCATAGCAGGACAGGGGAAGAAAATAAGATGAAAAAATTGTGGGTTGAAATAAATTCAGTTTAAGAAAGAAAAGCAAAGGCTGTGCACAGAAGCAAGGCAGAAGAAAAGAGGAAAAGTTTTGTTTTCCGTTTCCCTCAGCAGGAAATGGGCTTCAGTAATTATGGTGGTTGCCTTGGAAGACAATTGCCTTAACAATGAATGCCCTCCCTGCTCTTCCTTTCTCTTTGCTTTTTTTTTCTTTTTTTTTTTTTTTACTAGGCATGACACCGTATGGTACAGAACAACCCTTTGGTCAGTTTGGATCTGCTGTCCTGGCTGTGTCCCCTTCCAGCCTCTTGCCATCCTCCATCCTCCTAGCTTGTGGGAGCAGGGTGGGGATGGAGAGAGCCTGGATGCTGTGGGAACAATGTTCAGCAGTAGCCAAAACACTGGTGTGTTCTCAACACCATTCTAGCCACAGCTACAAACAGAGCATTATATGGCCTGCTGAAGGGAAGGTTAACTCCATCTCTGCCAATTCTCTTACACATACCAAACAAAATGTACAACTTGAGCCATACTGGAGCCAACAAAATATATTAATAAGGAGTCAAAAAAACCAACAGATAACTGGCGTGGGGAAAGATGGAGAAGTTGACTTGATTTTCTTTGATACTGTCCAGAAAATAATTGCAACAAGCAAACAAAAGCTACAGCTTGCATATGATTTTGGACAACAGTTTTCCACCTTATTTTTTTCATTATGCTGAGACTTTCTCTGTTGTTAAGTGCATCTGCCCTCATTTGTAGGACACATTTCAAAATCTGTTTCTGGACTGGGCGCAACAGAATGACACCAAATTTAAGAATAGAGAAGTAGCAAATCTAAGAATGATGTCGTTGTCATGAAAGAAGACAAATACTCAGATACACAAAAGACTCTGCAAACAGGGCCTGTGTAAATAAGTTCCCACGTTCATTTTGCAGCTGATCAGAACTGAAGCCCTTATAATCTTGTTTGTACCTTCTTATCTTGAACAGTTTAGGAGGACTGAGTCTGCTTCTTCTGCAGTCTTGATGTTTTGCATGCTCTGAGTCTGTCTATGTCTACATTCTGCTGCTCTGACTATGCAAGAGTATCTGGATCCCCACCCTTCCAGGGTCCACAGCTCAGGGTTAGCCCACAAACTAATCACCCTGGGCAATTCATATCTAGAAACAAAGACTATATGGTTGCCAGACTTTCTTCTTCAGTGATAATTTAGTTTCTTAAACAGAGATGTTCAAAATACTTATAGCACTATCATTTTAACCAGTTTTCCTAAAACTGCTTTAGTGTAAGGATAGCTGGCAGCATAGAGCAATTATTCTAGCAGCTCAGTAGTTTGATCTCTCTCAAGAAACTGAATAAAAAGCTTCTCAGACACAAAAGGAGTGTGTCTGCATTGTCATTGCAACCTGGTAAGTCCAGGATGCAGAAGCTTCCTGCTGGGGCCACAGTTGTGTGCTCATCACTTAGCCCAGAGTTCTCTGTTCTCCGGCAGCCCAAGGCAGCCAGCCCAGATCCAGACACGCCCCAGGAGCACAGCCTTTGCTTGGGACTCCCAGGGCTCCTGTCACCCCAGCCATCTCTGTTATAATGATTTAGCTCATTGTGTTTGTACGGGCAACATATAAGCTCATTGTTCTTGTATGTTTGTATAGTCCTTTTCCAAACTCATGAACTTCCTGTAATCAATTAATTAAATTTTTGTTTCACTTAATTTGTGTTTTTCTGCTGTGACTCTAAGAAGTTCAACATGGAGTTTGAAACCTCAGAGGAGTTGAAACTAAAAACAACATTGAGTTACATTTCTTCCTTCCCAGTCCTAGATTGTTCCATCATGTGTGGAGCCACCTGATATGGCCCAGTCTTGATGGCTGCAGCTCTAAGGAGTGCTCCAGACAGACTTGATGGGGAGGAAGGAGATTTCTTCAAACACAGCTCCAGCAGAGCTGAACTGGTGGGATCCTGCCAGAGGCAAAACTATTCCAAATACTTTAGCATGCATAAGAGAGCAAACTTTACAGATCTTCACTTTTTAAAGCAGTGTGTATGTAAAATAACCAAGTGGAAAGACCAGAAATACATTTCAGGTATTTATATATTTAGACAAGAAAATCATGAAGATTATGATTCTCTGAAACCAATGTCCTGAGATCATGCCAAGCAACATGCATCATTTGCTTATGGAAAAAGAGCTCTGTCCAATGGATAAACTGAGACTAAAATTTCAGATCTAGGATCAGACAAATATGCTTCTGGATAATTGTATAGCAAGTGGCTTGGTGCCTTTGAGGAGGTCAAATGTCTTGTACCTCTGCAAGAGAGATAAGAGCTCAGAAATCTTTATTTTTGGTGTAGCTATGATGCTCAAAATGTATAGATTCTCAGGCAGACAAGGAGTCAAGAAAATGAAATCCTGAAGGTCCATTCCAAAGTACTCACAGGACAATGTGTCCTGCTGTCAGCCTGTTACCTTTTCAGTTGTTCCAGGCTGTGAGAGCAGAATTGAGCAGCTAAATCTGAGGGTCTGAACATTCAGGATTCAAATATACCACCCCATTGCCTCATGTCATCATTGTGAATTGAAGCTTATTTTTTGGAGATGATGCACCTATGCAGAAGCCATTGTCTCCAATGAAAATTCATACTGAGACAATATTTAATGTCTCACATTTGGCATCCAAAATAAGTCACAGTGAATTTGAGAATTAGTAGGCACTTCTCCAAACTTTTTGCCTAAAGGTCAGTATTTCTAGGTTTTCAAAATCCTAACCTACTTCAGTAAGTATGTTACAGCTCCTGGTAGAATAGAACTTTAAAACCAAATAGTGTAAATTTTTAAGTAGCCAAAGAAAAAAAAATGTTTCACTCAAATATAAAAGAGCGTAAGACAAGGAAAAGCTTTAAGGAAGTATTTGCGTATGTTTACCTGTAAGCACATGAATTCAAGTATATAAGTTAGTAAACTCTAGTAGTGTGATAAAACAGAGGAACATATACTTTAAATGAACTTACACAAAACAAAGCTGAGGGAGATTTGTTTGCATTTTTCAGGCAGTTCACAGAAAAGAAATAAATACACATCCTACAAGAATTTTTAGAATATCCCAGGTAACAGTTCACCTTTTTGTATGGTTGTCACTCAGAAATATGTACAGGACAAACAATAGTTGCAGGATACACTAACAGCACATCCCGGCACAGAGAAAACTGAGGCATTACCATGAATTTATATCGGAATAAAGAAACTCTTTTCATACTCACTGCTTCAGAACAGATGGAAGTTATTGACTCACCTAAATTGCTTCTCCACTTGCACTGTGTGTTGCAAAGAAGACTGTACTGCTGTTTTTCTGGGGAAGGAACATGTTGCAATATGGAATAGCAGACTAAGTGCATCGATGGGGTCATTTGCGATTCAGGCATTTGTAGTTAACTGTTGTGCTCTTTATGAAAGTTTCCAAGCAAATGGAAAAGGGTAACTATTTTTCACGAGGGTTATTTTTTTTTTTTCAGTGAGGAGTTTTCAATTCAAATTGAATTTTAAAGGACTTTTGCCACAAAGATTTATAGAGGGTCAGTTCAGAAGAGTCCTAATTGTAATGAATTAATACATGATCTGACCGATGTTGTGGGCCTCGTTTATAACAGCACTGTAGAAGAACATGGGTGTTTCAGTGAGTCATGAGCTCAGAAGCAGATTTTCGCATAGTGTATCATAACAACAGAGAGTGAGAATTGGAGACTGTCTGTATTTAGAGTTGAAAAATTGTGGAAACTGGTATGTAGGAGCTGCTGGTTATGCCTAATCAAAGTGCAGTTTGACCTGAATGTTTCTACTTGTTGAAACACTTGAAATGGGAAGAAAGGCAATTGGAAAGGAGCTCTTTCTCTTACCCACCTGCAATTATAGGGTTTGCAGGGAGCAGAAATTGCTTATGCGGGAGGAACAGACTAAAGCAGCTTGAGAGACAGAATGCACCAAAAGTGGCAAGGAACAGAAAAGCAATGCTAGAGGACCAGACCCTAACCAAAGGTTTCAGAGTATTGAAGAAACAAGTTCAGGAAAATAGATACCCTCAGTCCTGTGTGTTTTTCTCAAACTACTCAGGACAGACATCTATGTGTGTTTTATATTGCAAATGTACTGTAATCAGGAAGGCTGACACCTTAAGGATAAAACTAACCTTATGGGCAAGTTCCAAAGGTGGAAATTTAAGTTGCAGGCAAGTTTTGGAAAACGGAATAGGTTTCAGGACCAAGGATGACTGTGTTCTGTGTGTTCTGTTCAGGAAGGCAAAACCTACCTTGGGTGCTGAACTGTAGTCTTCTGAGATCCAGGAGCAACTTGGACAAATAGATATGTGGACTAAGACCCTACAAAACCAAGTGGGGGGACACAGTCAGCTAGACCTTCGCAGTAAGGATGGACAGAAGACACCATCAGGTCTTTCTCTATCCATTTAAGTGTCTGAAGGCTTCTAGTCCTTCACCTATGGCCTTGTGAATAACTGTGTAAAATGCTTCTGAGAAACCTGGCAGTGATCCTAGCACTGCAGACTGACTGCTGGCCACCATCACAGGGAAGATCAACCATGAGTGCTGCTGCTGCAGCCGTCTCTATGCCATGCTTGGGCCTGAATTTTGCTTATGTGTTCCACACTCTGACTCAGTTTTACAGCACTTTCTTAAGAGGGAACTTTACTCTTGGTACCTGTCCCATGGTTACTAGAAATAGATGTGTTCATTATGAAAGTTTTCAGATTCCATGTATTTTTAAGTTTGTCCTGGTTCGTTTACCTTTTCCTCCTCCTTTATTCAGTGCTGCCAAGTACCTTTGGTTCTCACTGGATAAGTAAGCAGAACCAGATGCCAAATGAGGCTCAAAGGGACCAGGGAAGCTCAGCTGCCTCCCTCTAACCCTGAACAAGGCAGTTGATAAGCACATTCCCTTACAGAAGAAAACTGAGGGTTTGTTACATTTTGGAAACCAATAGCAAAATCTGTTCAGCTACAGCTTTACCCCAGGCCACCTCCAAACATTGCATGGCTATTTGAGTGATCAAAACAAAAGCAAAATAAATTAAGAGCAAGAATCATCTCTGCCCTATTGAGAATTTCTATTAAAAATTGGAAGCCCTTTCCTTCGCTAATGCTTCAGGCATGCCTGCAACAATAGAGTTGGAAGCACTTTCTGATCTAAACCTAAAGGCATAATTGTCCTGTTGAAGTCAAACAGAGGAGCCATTTCTGTTTGGTTTTAGTTAAAAAAACTATTGTCTATATATATATTGCAGTTAGTAATATGATATACTTTTTCTTAACTCTGTTATTCCATACTTACATAGCAAGGAGGCATTTTAGAAAACCGTCATTTAGCTGAAAGAGAAAAGCAGGCTCATTTCCTTTTCTGCTAAAGGGGACTGATGAGTGCTTATGCTGAAAACACCAATAAATCTTCAGTTCTTTCTTTCCAGTTCCTTATGTTCTGTTTCCCAAAGGTTCTGGTTTTACAGTACAAGAGGAGTGCATGGGGTCCTTAAACAACTTTAAACGCTTTTGCAGTTTGAAGCTGGGGGTAATGTTTTTTTCGCTTTCTTCCCTCAATGAATTTCTTTCAAACATAACAAAAAGGTTGCATGCTGCTGCTTCCTTCAGTGAGACCATTTACAGGGTCTGCTGTTAATTCATAGTGGCAAAATATTTCCCTTTTGTTCTTCCGCAACTCTAAACTCAAGGGATCATTGAACGTGCTGCAGAAACAGTGGTTTCATCCACCCAAATGTGCAACACAGCTAAGCTATCTCAGCTTGAGGAACTTCCTCATGTTTCTTCACCAAAGTCTCCTGAATGCATTCCTACCAAAGCCTTCCAAAAGTTGAGTGAAACATCTAAACATCAGCCATGGGGATATCTGGTTCCTGCTGTAATATGAAAAGAAAAAATGCTGTACTCAAACAGTGATCTATCAGCAATGTGTATTAAACAAGGCCTTGGCTGGCAGGTTTGAACAAAGAACATTCCCTTTGATAGACAGAGGATCTCTGCAACCTCTTGTTCACTTCTGTCCTTCTAAGACAAAGATCAGGCACTGGCTTGGACCAGACCTGGAAATGGTTGATTAGTGCATGCAGGGATCATTTGCATGTCTTGGTGTCTGCTGAATACCTCAACCTGCCTTCATGCTCACTCTGCTATGAAAGGCACAATATATACGAGGTATACAGGATTTTAGGAAGATGAAGAATCACTGCATCTAGCCTAGACCCATTTGCATGGCCATTGAGGACAAAAGCATGCAATGTCAGCCATGCAGCAGATAGAAATAGAGGGAGTTTCACTCCTGGCATGAGTTTGGCTACCTTTGTGTTAGTTTCTGCAGGTTTCAGAAACCTCAACTACCACATCTTTCCCCCAGGAACACACGCACACCAAGCATCATCTTGTGTCTCAAATCCCTTTTTACTTTGATTACACTTGAAAATGGGCAGGCTGGCACAGGGTATGCCTTGAGGGGTAGTGCTTCATGGCTGCTTTTGTACTGCAATATTTAGTCACACAACATGTTTTTGTTTATAGTTACAAAGTTTACAATTGAACCATATGGAGCAGATTTTGTTTTACTTCAGTTTATCATCAGAAATCAGCTTCTCGGCACTGAGCCCAGCTGATTTCATATTCTGTTGGTTTAAGGAAAGCAATGTAGGATTCAGTGTCTGTATAGCCAGGCTCTTTAACTGACATAAACAAACAGAAAAACATTGTCTAGCATGAGTGGATGTTTACTCAGCCCTGTAGAATGGCGAAGCATATCGCTATAAAAACCACACTATAAAAATAATCTGAGTTGTGATTGTTCTGAGAAATCTTGCAGCACTTACACAGTATGAGATAGAGTTATCTTTATTTAACCAGCACTCAAAACATGACTGAAAAATATCAGATAAATTGTTATGGTAGCTGTGTAAATGCAAAACCCAGCAGAGTCAACAGCAATTTCAGGGCTTGTAAAGGAAGCTTTTCATTCCAGAGGCAAAATGAATTTGTCTTCCCTCTCTGAGGGATTAAATGCAGATTACCTGCAAATGACCTTAATGCTTCAGAAGAACTAACTAGCCACAACATCTTGTGGCCAGCTTCACTTGATATTCCACCTTCTGTCATGGTCAAAGCCAGGGATTTTGGATGACAATGCTCAGCATAGAAAGATTTTTGTTTCATTCTCCAATGCTCCATCCCACAAGAAGACACTCTTCCTTTGCTTAGTGATTAAACAACGCATAACAAAGAAACTTTCAGCAGCTTTATAATATTTGTGTGTGTCAAATATTTAACTCTTGATTATATCTGATAACATTTTCTAGTATTTCAAAAGTGAACGGGCCTTCCTGGCAAAGTTCAGGGGAAGAATTATTTGTCAAAAGTGGTATTACAGTACTGGTCTGGAAGGCACCCTGCTGCTTGATGGATCTGCAACCCTAAACTGGACATTATGGCTCCTCAAATAGTATTTGGAAAAAAGTAAGCTTCTGAGCATGGGACACAGGAAAACTAAGACGCTAACCCAGAATCAATCTGATCCACCTAGTGGGAACATGGATGTGACAGAGAGGAATGGCTGCTTAACGGTGGCTGATAGGAAATACCTCTGCCCAATCAGGACGGGGGCAAGGGTGGGAGAGAGGGGCAGAGTCCCTACCCTGAAGGAGGGAAACCGAAACCAGTAAGTCACAAAACCATAGAATTATAGAATTGTTACAGTTGAAAAAGGCCTCTAAGATCATCAGATCCAACCATTAACAAGGACCATTGTATTTAACACTAAAACAAACTCCAAATGCCATATCTACATGTTTTCTAAGTATCTCCAGGGATGATGACTCCACCACTTCCCTGGGCAGCCTACACCAATGCCTGAAAACCCTTTCAGTGAACAAATATTTCCTAAGATCCAGCCTAAACTTCCCCTGGCACAACTTGACACCATTTCTTCTCATCCTGTCTCCTGTTACCTGGGAGAAGTGACCAACCCCACATCGCTACAACCTCCTTGTTGTAGAGAGTGGTAGGGTCCACCCTGAGCCTCCTTTTCTCCTGCCTAAACACCCCCAGCTGGTTCTAGACTTGTACTCTAGAGCCTTCAAAATGATGAATCCTCTACTGCCTTTCTAAGGAGCATTTCAGCAATGCTTTTGCTGTGTACAGGAGTGCATTCAGGTAGTCTGTGTTGCCAGACATAAATACCCTTTTCTTTGTTTTTGAACACTTAGATGGGCTCATACACTCTGCTATGTTGCCTAGGATGGGCTTGATGCTAATAAGGCATTGCTGCACCCAGTAGCTTGACCAGTTAATTTATCCAGTTCAAGATGTTGGATTTTTTTGCAAAAAAAAACCCCCAAATTACCAGTGCATACTTAAAGAAATCTGCCAAATATAAAAGATAATCATAAGGTAGTGACTGACTGGTACAATGGCTTCAAAAGGTTGCTGGGAAAAATGAGCTGTCTATTTTAAAGCTGTTTTTGAATAGCTGTCTTCTTTTCCTAGGCACTCTAATGATTAGATTTTCAAAGGTGCAAAGTTTTTAGCCTAACTCTCTGATTATCTCATCAGTGTTAAAATACTTGTAATGAATAATAAATAGTATATAGTGATTTATTCCTTTTTATAATTCCTGAATATAAGGAAAATACAAACCAGGCAAATCCCTGGGGAATTCTCAAGAACTACAGTCACTGGAGTGGGAAAAGTACTTTGCACTTTAAATCTCAGAGGGCCTTCAGACAAGCCCTTGTTTAAAGAATGCTTCCTCCTAAAGCCACAAGAAAGACTGTGAAGTTCTAGAAGTTACTGCTTTCTTGCAGTCTATTACCATTCCACTAATATGTCCTACCTGAAAGAAGACATGTAGTTCTTCCAGTAAGGACCAGAAGCAGATGTGGTAGTCTTATAACGCATCCCAGCACATTATGTAATGTAATTCAATATTCTAGGATGAACACTTCCTTACTTTTTCGGCTAAACAAATTCAATTAAAAATAACTATTTATAATAAAGAAGCCAAATTGAACTCATGCAGTCAGCAGCATTTGATTGTGCCCCTCTATAAAGCTAACATGTAGCTACTATTGAGCTGTCATGAGGAAGAATCAATATTTCAACTTTACTGTAGCTCCTCTAAACAACAGGTTCAAAGGAAGAGAACCATGTGGAATAAAGTGTCCAAGAAATATTAAATGTCATACTACATCACTTTCCCTTAAATTATATTCTTAATATGAATTGGCCAATGATTTTGGCTTTCC
Source organism: Anabacerthia variegaticeps (assembly GCA_035583185.1). Classification (NCBI taxonomy): domain Eukaryota; kingdom Metazoa; phylum Chordata; class Aves; order Passeriformes; family Furnariidae; genus Anabacerthia; species Anabacerthia variegaticeps. The sequence continues at coordinate 138,787,719 of JAWWEW010000078.1, forward strand.
TATTATGTTTTTCTCCCTCTGTGATTTTTAGAGGAGATGAACAATTTAAGAAGTGAAACAGAAGCCAGAAGAATTGTACAAGAATATCAGTGTTGTAGCAATTCAGCATTTTCATCATCAGCTGTTCACAGAGCTGCCATTTGAAGAAAAAGCATTCTCAGAAATCTTCATGTAACAATATAGACAGAGACCTTCTCCACCCTGTTTTCCAGAGCAAGCAGCTGCACATCAAGTTTTCCTAAACACAACGTGAAGAACTCTGAAGAACAATTAACACACTCTGCTTTTCCTGGGACAAAGAACATTTTGTTTGCTGAAAAAACAGCTGCTTCAGGAGGGGAAGGAATCCACATTCTGTATGACAGGACCTGACAAGCTTACATTTCTGTCAAAGACTATAAAGCTGCTAGTGTCTCCTCAATCCACTTTTAGTTCTCACCAGTGATTTCTGGAAAAAAATGCAATGATCCAACATCTGAATTATATATCAAGACAGGAAAATAAATTATGTATATGAGCTTTACATCAGTTTCACTACAATACATTTCCCCCCATGTACTAGTCTTTACTTGTGAAACAATACATCTGTGGTCAAGACTTTTGGTACTGTGTACAGAATTATGTTTCATACTAACTAAAACACCAATGCAGTGAAAATAAACAGTTATTGTGAGCTAAATGCAGTTTTATTTTCCCACTAATTTCTACTTTGTCAAATCCTTTTTTGCTTTTTTTAAAAAAGGGGTTTGAACACAGTGATGCGACATCACACATGCTACTTCACAGTACAGTGAGTGAAATCCCACTTTTAAAGGTAGAATATATCCCATATTAGGGATGTGCAATCATGTTAACAATGGGTGTTTCTAAGACTGGGGCAGTTATCAGTAACTTAGAGGGTGCCTTCATAGCTCCCTTTAAAATGTAAGCCAAAGACTGACAATTTAAAAGAATGTTGCATTTATATGAAATAGTTTTGAAGTTGTCTATTGATAGGGAAAAGTCTGCTTTGATCAAACCAAATTTAATGTTTCCTTCTAGAAAAGAGCTCAATTTTAGTTGTTATCCCATATTATTTGACCTACAGCAGAGCTAATGTTTTCATCACATTTTGGATATCCCGTTTTATTTTTAGAGCTTTAAAAAGGAAAAATCAATTTCAAGATTAAAAAAAAAAAACAATAAAAAGGTGTGTCTGGAAAGTTTAATTGTATCTTTATCTCAGAATTTATTTTCTTTGACCATTTCCTCTTTGACAAAGTTATAAGTTGGGCTCAACAGGAGTTTACAACTTGCTTCTAACAATCCAAGTTTGCATCCTTTAGCAATTTAAAATATTCAAATGATTTCATCATACCCAACATACAGTTCTATTTGGCCCAAGTAAAGTCCAGCAAGAAACCCCCTGATAATTCTGTAAAAGGTTTCAGAAGTTGTCTGGGGAGTCCACTGAGTCATGCATGGACTGTCAAAGAAAGATCAGCACCCTTAAGTACCAACTCACTGTTTAAGCCACATTAGCGTCAAACAAATTAAATCTCTTTGTGTTTTAGAAATTAAACCAGTGTTTTTATAAAGTGTACCCTGGCCGAGTTTAAATCAATAAACACTAATTCATCATATACAATAAACAAATCAAACAATTAAATACCCAAGTCAAACCACTAAGCCTCAAAGGCAATTTTATATATAAACGACTAGTGAATACAACAGTAATCAGGGTGTGCTTTATGTAAACTACCACAGAATGTTTCCCAAAAATAAACTGTATAAGATGTCTGTGCAACACCAAGAGGATCATAAAAACCAATTTAAAATCTATGCAATACTAACAGGATTTCAAAGTGCCCTTAAAAACATTACAGAGGTGAAAACCAGCTTTTTTTTTCTTTACCACTGCCTTGTCTAGAAAAATGTCTATGCCTCAGCTAGCTGTTATTCTCTAAAAACCCCTCCATATTTTCGCTATTCACACAAAGAAAAGCTTATTTTGAAGCCTACAATTTCCTTGCCAGTTGTGGTTTTCCACCCTCTCACAACTTTAGCCAATTTCTCCAGATTTCCAATTCATCACTAGAAAGGGAAGAAGCTGAATATTATTACGCAAAACATTTTTAGAACACTAACACCCCCAAAACTTGTGCACAGATTCTCTAAGAATGCCAAAAACAAGAGCATGGACACTTTCAGGCACATTTCCTTCTCACAAGTTAAACAAGCTTTTGCTACTGCTCGTTTGTCATGGTAACGTGCAGGCTGCTGTAGCCATCTATGCTCTGTTTGTCATGAAAATATTCTGCAATGTAATAGTTTTCAGAAAGAAAAAAAAATCCAGAGACCAGATTATTTATGCTTAAGAAATTTTAAGTTAGAATTTTAGATGATGAGATTTCAGTATTATGTTGAACTCCATCAAAAAAAAAAAAAAGAAGCCATGTGTTCTTTTCAGGCTGCAGGACTGCTAGCTCTGTGTGTCAGCATTGTTTTGTATGTCCAATGAAAGAGGGAGTGAAAATTGTGAGAAACAATTTTCAGGCATTACCAGCTCTGGTCTCAGCATGTAACCTTAACAAAGCAGGAGAGCAGCGAGCTATTTAGCATATTTAAGCCATCATGGGTTGCACTAAAATACGTGAACTCTTATGGAGCAGGCAGAGCTGCACCTGGTTGACAGCCATATATTGGACTATATGAAATTGATGGCACGTGGTAAATTACAGGCTTCTATAGGGCACATGTGTTAAATGTTAGCCCTGAGAGGCTTGTTAAGAGTGCTACAACCCTAAAGAGCCCCTTAAAATAAAAGGATTTTATATTCATTGACTCTTGCAAGTGCCACAGATTGCATCTTGACCTGTCCCATCCTGGGGATGTAAAGATTAGAAGTCAGGAATGGAGAAGAGAAAATTTTCATTTCAGCCACTCTTAAATGCATATTTTGTTTTCTCTTTTAGTTTTCCCTAGAGTAAAATGGACTAATTATGAATTTAACAATTTCTATCATAATTACAAACAAAAATCTTTGCAAAGCTGAGGGATATAGCTGCATTCAATAGCAGGGAAGTCCTTTCGCCTCTGAAAATCCAGCCATATTTTATTTGATGTTGTTATGATAGATATGAAATATTTAGCTAATGAAGTTGATCTGACTGAAGAATAGCAGTTTTTTCACTGCTATCTTTGTATATCTGTATATTATGAAAAGTGGTGCCAATTTACAGAGAAACAGCAAAAAAGAGGAGCTCCTTGGTAGGGCTCCAGGGACTGCTCTGTGCCAATGGACTTGAACTCTGAAGGCATATAAAATCTTCCCCAACATCCCAGGCGTAGCAAGATCTCTTCACTACTAGTTACCTCCTTCGGTTACTTCTTTTCACCAAGAGACCCTTCTTCAGTCTCTGCACAATACGAAATGCAGCCCAGTGTGCCCCAAGGCCTGAATTGTTAAGTATGACACAACATAGACATTAGATTAGATATTTCAGTGACAAAATTTTCACAAATTCAAGGACAACGCTTCATGGAGACTACAGAAATTGAGATATGGTGTCTGAAGAAAGAATACAGGTATAAAGAATATGACTGAAAAGGGGAACAGATCCTCTGAACTTTGGGCTGAGATTCATCTGAGGACAGAGGGAAAACAAGAACTTTTTAACACATTTTTAAAAAAAACAAAACGCATGACATATTCTCCAGCAAATGATATGGAAGGAGATCAAATGAGCATGTCTATATGAAGTTTATGTCTGAAGGTCATCAATAATTCAGTATAGTAGAGAAGTCTCTCAGAGTTAAGAAGGTGTGTATCCAGTGGGAACATAGCCCTGTTTTGGCAGCTACCCGTCCAAAACAGCTGGGTGACTTCATCATAGACAAAGTTTCCTGACAAAGCTACAGCAGAGAACGTCACAGTAATTCGGAAAAGTTAAAACAACATCCAGTATCACTAATGTCCAGGTGTCCAGGATGAATATTTGTTATGAAATAGTTGCTTCATCAATAACCTTTATATCATGTGCATGATGGAAAAGGCGAAATGTAGATTATGATGTAATATCCATGTCAGGTCAAATTTTGACCCCACTACAGTCAGTGGCAAAGCATGGCTCAGTTTCTCCAATGGTAAGCAGTTTTTGATGTCTGTGTTTGCTGTTCAACCTAGTTGAACTCCAGAAAAATTACCTATTGTCAGAAGAGATAAGGTTTTACTTGTTGTATCAACTCTGTCCTATGCTGATGCTTAACTTTTAGATACAGTAAGTTAGATTAGATGGATCTCACTTCTGGATCATCCCATGGTCAGTGAATAGAGTAAAGCAGATCTAGAGGTAAACTCAATGTTGTCCCAGAAAACAGTCTTAGTCTGGGTCGAGTTATGCTAGAAGTTTGCTCTGGTTTAAACAGTTCAGCCTTTAGACCATTCATGTTAAATAAGACAAAGCCAATCCATAATTAAACCAATCAGAAAAGTACTCTAGATCTACTTTCACTGTACTTTAATACTGTGTACTAGTTCTGCATATTTGCTTGCTTTGTGGGAAAAAGTCATACTGCTGTTACCTTTTTGGATACAGACCACCTATCAGAGGTACAGGAATAAAAGACTCATCTATGAGTGTGGACAATTTATGCCCTGGAAAAGGAACAGTTCAGCTCTCAATCTCTACTCCAAGGAAGATCCCAATAGATATTTAATGGAATCTGCATGTTCCCCACAACATCCATACTAAAGAGACTTGCCACTTTTTTGATATACGTATGTAGCAACAGAATATTCAGATATAAACAAGTGCTGGGTAAGCAGAGAAGAAGGGAAGAAATGTTCTTGTAAAGAACATTTGTTCATGTAATACAGCAGTCGGCAAGTTTGATATGGTCAGCATTTTTTACATAGCTGGAATCAAGAAGAAAACTGTAACACTGAAGTGATTGCCCACAAGAAGTGGGTAACATCTCTTCAAGGAATTGAAATAGAACATTTTCTTCCCCTGAAAATGAGGTGTGGATTCCTCAGCACTGCATAATAGCTGAACAAGGTTTTTCCTTATAATAAACCATGTATTTGGATTTCACAATATCTCATCACTTCAGCCACAGCTGGTGACCATGCCAGGAGTACTTCTCACGTATCATTTGCAATGTTTTCTTTCCAAATACTCCAGGGAGAGGAGGGGAGAGAAGCACATAGGACAGAGCTATAATTCCTAGAGAAGATTTTATGGTTGGTCTCTTTTCCACAATAGTGCTAGTCAGAACTATGCTGTTGAGGGTTACACACTGAAGAACACTTTTGCCCTGTTACTAGTAGTTATGCTAGTGTTTGGAGGACATGGTGGGGTGCTATAACAGTGCTTCTTGTGACGCCAAACATCAGCATAAGAATAGTGCAACTTTGCCATACCAAAGGTCCTCCTAGATGGCTATCTTGTTCCCTACAGTGTCCAAAACAAAAGGGACAGGACAAGTTCAAAAATCATAATTCTTTTGGAAGACTCCCCTAGCTCCCAGCAATTAGGGGCTTTTGGACACCCTTAGCCAAACATTTCAGTCAAACTATTGAGGCTAATGGCCTCAAAGACTGCTTTTAAACTCATTTCTCCTTTTAGCTGCAGCACTAACCTACCCATGCTTCCAGATTTTATTTATACACTGAGTAGAAAATGAAGAGAAAAGAATGTCAGCCTTGCACATTTTTCTTTGTGTAACTACCAGATGCCATTTCACTCCATGATGTAAAAGTTTACCAAACAGATTGTTGAAATTTCTATTCTGTTTCAGTGGCTGCTACACGATTTCTAAGAGCCTTTGGTTGGCTCCATGACACTGGTTGGGATGAACTACTCAGCTGAAGAAAGAAAACCAGTATTTCATATCTGTTTGAAATATTAGTCATAATCGTGTATCTGGCTAAACAAAATACTCATCAGCCAACTTTTAGTGTAATGTTGTGCCTTTTACAAGCAGTGTCAAAAGTGCTGATTTATACAATATGTCAAAGGAATGGTCATAACTGCAAAGATTAGTTCTGTGATGAAAAACTGCCAGTCAGTATCCCCATCACACAACAAGGTATTTTATTAACTAGTGTCTTTTTCTTTTGATAGCAAAGACTAGGGGTAGGCTGGGCTATGATGACCATGTGATGGTGGAGTTTAGGATCCCAAAAGTAGGGAGCAAAGCAAGAAAAAAGGTTCATGACTCTGGAGAGATGATTTGGACCCATTTGTGGATCTGCTTTAAAGAGTCTCATGGGACATGATCCAGAAGAGTGGTTGATTTTTGAGGAACACTTCCTTCAAGCTCAGCAAAAGTCCAGCTGGTTATAGAGGAAGTCAGGCAAAGGTGACAGGATGCCAGCACGGATTAACAAGAAGCTCATGACAAAACTTGGACGTCAAAAAGGAAGCCTACAGGAGGCAGAATGAAAATCACATCACTAAGGAAGAATACAGGACACTGTCTGAGCATGCAGGGATGGGAGAAGAAACATCAAAGCCCACCTGGAGTTCAGTCTTACGAGGGACACCTAAGGCAACAAGAAGGGCTTCCACAAGTACCTTAGCAGTGTAAGAAAGACTAGGGAAAATGTAGGCATGCTACTTAGTAGTGCTGAGGAAGCTGGCTAATGTCATGGTGACTGGGGAGGTTTCTGAGGACTGGAAGAGAGTAAATATCACTCCTACCATCAAGAAGGACAAGAAGGGGTTTGTCTGTGCAGGTCCAGGTCTTGGATTTCATGATCCTTGTGTTCCACTTCCAGCTCAGGTTATTCTATAATTCTGTGGTGATTCTAAGTTTCAAATAGCACTCAGAATCCATGTTCAAACAATGCAAATGCTAACGTGTGTTGTTTTGGGCCTCCATTGATCATATCAAATGCACAGATAACAGCACAGTAAGAAGCTGCAAACTGGTCTCTGTCTTTTTTTTCACCTATAACTGTAAAACCTAGGATATGGCTGTTCATTTTCTTCATACATACTATCCATAAACATGTCATTAGCATTCAGTTGTCACCATGGTCACTGGTGCAGAATTTATTAAGAATCTTTGATTTTAAGTATCAGCACCAAGTATAATAATGTCTAATATGACAGTCTTCATTATTGGTAATAATAAGCAACATGTTCCCCTAAGATTTGCTATCTCTTCTTCACTCAAGTGAAGTCAACATGTCTGCTGGTTGTTTGTTTGGCTTTCCTTTCATTTCATCACAGGAGATCAAGATAGCCACTCAGCAGTTATTATATGATTTTGACACAAGCAACCTCTCTGCTCAGATTTCTGTGACTTACTTTGAGCATAAACACATACAAAAAAATAAAACTGAACCCTAAATAAACACAGAGAATTCGTTGTCAGCTGATTAGAGCACAGAGGAGCCCAGACCAAAAGTCCGATTGCTCCATTCTTAACACCTCAATTTCTTTATAGTTAGTGACAGTCTGTACTCCACTCAGTAACAGCTAGAGTGTTACTTCAGGCAGCTTATTAACTGAATATCCAACACAAGCTATGCATACTATCATGGACTCAGATAACTTGTGACTGAGACTCTCAGCTGAAGGTGGCTCCTTGTTTTCTTGAGGTTGCTTAAAGAAAGAAAGGCAGCTTCAGAAGGCTCCTTAACCCTCCTCTGCTATACACTGTGTTTCTCAGCCTGGGAAGGATAAACCTTCCTCTTCCCTTAAGGAAGGTCTCCATATTACCAGCTCAGCATGGAGGTCTGCCTTCCAGAGAGCAGAGATTTATATGAGATGATGCCCATTCTTGGAGACCAAATTCAACTCTGATGGGAAGAGGATTTCATTCCAAATCAGATTCTTTTCTTAAATATGCAGAGTTGTTCTGCTTTCTATTCCCAACAGGGCTACCTATTTTCCTTCTCCAATAAATGGCATTTAAACCTTACTCAGAAGAAAAAAAAATATAGTTATTTGTAATTATTGTACCCAACTTCCTTTGTGAATTCTGGGATATACAAAATCAATTTACCCATCAGGAGCATTTGATCTTCAAGCTCTGCCAGATGATACTTGCCTCTTAGAGACACCCTGCTGTGATGATAATTAATGGAAGCTGCCTGTGTGATACATGGCACTTCCTACTCTTGCTTGAACTTGAAAAGCTCCACTCATGAAGAAGTCTGGGCCATGACACTAACATGCTGTAGCCCTCCACTCTGGATCTGAGTGTCTCCCTCTGCACTCTTGCTCATGGGAGGTAAATTTCTTTGTGTCTTCTGTTGCATTCAATATCTTGTTTGTTGTTGAAGAGGAGGCACATGGGTTTTATTTACATACATATAAATAACAATGAGAATGAAACAAAAATCATAACGTGTTACCCCTTCTCTTGGTGCCTTTGTTCTTCTCAGCATGCTGAGGAGAGTGGTTTCACAGTGATGATGGCTGCAGTGGGATGTTGCAGGGAGTAGTCAGCATCTGGAATCCTCCACCAGGAGAAATAAGATGTTCATGTATCCTTCCTTCCTCCCATCTTCCCTTCCTTACCATTTACATATGTTAGATACTCTGCTGTCTGCGTCACCCCTGTAGCTAGTTTTGTCTGGTGCTAGGCCTGCAGTGTCTCCCCTTCTCAAGGTGTCTTCTGTTGTACCACACCTGCACTTCACTACACCATGTCATTCTGTCAGGGTCCTAGATACCCTTAAAAAACCCTCTTGTTGCTGCTACCTACATAGCTACCTGTATAAAAATATAGTTCTATCACACAATGTAAATAAAAATTTTGAAAAGTTAGCTATAGACATAGTGCCAATTAGGCAAATTGCTGTCACAGCTGAATCAAGCCAAACAAAGCTATAGACAGGTCAGACAAAGTTTGGCCAGAGCAGATCTGATAAACCTCTGTCCTGAGGCATCAACACAGGCCTCTTACTAGCATTGGCAACACCACATTGCCGAGCTGCACAGTTACCCTCCTTTTGGCCCTTTAATCCCTTTTCCACAAGACTTTTACTTCAAATACATTTAAAAGTTGAGTTAAGCATGAGACAGAGAGCACAGAGATAGGGAAATGCTCAAATATTCTCAGAAAAAGTTATTCCAAATGACAAAGTCAAAAGGAGGAGCTGTTTTCCTAGGACTATTACTAATTTTTATAAGAAATTTCATTTTCATCTACTGTATTTAACATTAATGAAGTGGATGATGAACCAACTTTTAATTTATTAACTGAAAAATCTCCCTTGCTGAGAACTCCAAAGCTGGTTATTTATTGCGAAAACCAAAATCGTGTCAACTAAAGTTAGAAATGGTTTGGGGGTTTTGGTTGGTTTATTTCAGGATGAAAAAACCACAAAAAAAAACACCCCAAAAAAACCCAACAAAAAAAAACCCAAAAAACCCAGCAATCCTCCCAGCCAGCACTCAGGATGAGCAGAATCCCATGTCAATCTCTGGCACCCAGCACAACCTGCCACCTTCTTTAATGATAGCAAAGGGTTCAGCATAGTCAGATGCAGGAAGCAGAGATTTGCAATACTCCTCGGCCAATTGGCAGAGATGACACCCTACAAGTTACTTCCATAGGCAAATGAAAGCTGTTCCATCAGGCACAACTGCAGGACAGCCTCTCTCCAGGAGCAGGACTCTTCTGAAACCCAGAATCAAAATCTCTTGAAACTGAAATCCAAGATGAAAATGGATAATATAAAACCATGCTATAAAACCAAACAATAACTCAAAACTAAATTGGGAGCTGGAACAGAATATTACATTGCAAATCCAGCTGTTTACTGGCAACAATTACAAAAATTATTCTCTTTCCTTTCACCCTCTGCCCCACCCCCCTCAATTTTTTATTTTTTTTTTTTTTTTTAAGATTCAGAGAAGCAAAGAGCTTTCATACTGAGTTGGCTTTGTTTATTTACTGCCCTGGAGACATCTTAAGTTGCTCACAGCCAGTCAGTGGGAACTGAAAAGCAATATTACAGGGTAAACAATGAGATTGACAGGACAACCATGCACTTTAGGAAACAGTTATGTTCATGAGTGCATTTCTTTCAGTCCCTAGGGAGAGCCAAATGCATGACAGCAACAGAAGGAGAAAATAAGAATGCTAAAAAATGGAAGACAACAGACCAAGTCCCTTCTGATATGGAGGGTAAAAGCATTAAAAAGAAATGTTTTCCATGCTATATCTCCTAAATTGTTTGATGGTGTCAGCCACATTCATCATCAACCTGGAAATCATTGCCACAGAATCAAGGCATTCTGCCACTGCATCAAGGCAAAAAGTTTGTCAAGGCCAAAGTAGAAGAGGACATTTGTGTGGATTATGAGGTGAACCAGAATTACAGTATTAGAGAGTTTACCAATCTATTATAAAATGAGGGGGTTTGCTTCAGTGCAGAAGATAATCTCCTGTGGGACTATCTGGGATAACTTTATACAAGTAATAATGATCTAGGATCCATTGTAGATATTATTCCAATAACCCTTCAAATTTTCTGTCTCTTATTACTAATGCAAAAGATCTCTTCAGTCTGGGTACATCCATGCAGTTAAAGCAAATGTATTCAAAATACTACTCTAGAAATGAAGTCACCTTACACAAAAGTTCTTCTTTATATTATTAGATTGCTATCCTTCAAAACAGGCCAACTGCACCCAGAATTTCTATTTGGAATGGTACCTGGTTCTCACTAATTCCTGACCTTGAGAACTGAGTAAGTGCTAACTGTACCAGGCCAAACCTAACCAAGCCAAACCTGCCCTAATGCCAGGGCTCCTTCTAACAGTCACTGGTCTGGTTCCAGTGCCAGTGCTCATGCTTTGGCACAATTTATTTCATTAGTAGAAGAGATTAGTACAACAACTATGATAATATTGTCTAGTAAAAGGGACCAAACATGCCAGTCAGGCAATGGTGGTGTGGCACAGCACATCAGAGTCTCATGTACCAAGATGATGTATGGAAGCTCTGCAGCCATTTCAAACTGTCAGGGTACAGCTTGCCCCTTGCGTGAAAGCTCAAAGGAAGCATGACCCTCTTATTACAAACCCCAGGGGATGGCAACTTTGCTCAACACTTCGCAGCTTAAAACTAATAACAATGAGAGCTTTTGAAGTGACAAATACAGTCATTAATCTTCAGAATCTCTCACAGCCAAATTGCATTATTTCAGAGCTACAAGGTGGATATAATGTATCAATATATCACTTGACATGATTAATACATACCGTCAGTTCAAGGAAAGTTATTTTCTTCCCTTCACCTTCACATACGTTCAGTGTGCTGCTTGCACAAGTTGTAAGTTCACCTTCATTAATTCACTGAAAACAGTCCCTACACAGCGCATGGGTTTTTTCCTTCAAAAGTAGTGTATTAATTTCAGTTGCATATACCTCATGAAGTAAAATACAAATCCAACAATAGATTGTTAAAAGCATAAGTAAGCTATTTACCTCGTAACAGATTAATTAAAATACTTCACATCTCCAGTCAACCATGCAATGTGGCCACTGGCGGGCCACTGGTACTAACTTGCTGCTAACCATTACATTCTGTGGGATACAAGGGATTTAAAAATATGTACAAAAATACTTCATATTTTCTGTTTACTGTAACGAGTTTTTCCTTGATGAGAGCAGTTTGCTAGGACATGTGACAATTTAATCATCCCATCTCTACTTTGTGCATGTTGTCCTTCATTTATTAAAAAAATGCCTGTATAGATTTCCTAAATTGACTTCCACCTTGAGTAAATATCTGTTACCAGAATGGTAGAGCCATGGGCATAGTGATATTTAAAGTCAGTTTCTGTAGAAAAATACGGATATATAATAATTCAAAAATTATTCTAAAGCAAAATGTTTAGCTGAAAACTAAATATTATGCTTTGCTTTCTGGATATGTAAAATTGCCATTTAAGTGAGGTAATTTCATAAAACAAAATATCTTTTCATCATGAGAAGTTAAAATGTTCCATTTTGAAAATTGCAAAATATGTCCTGATGTTTTCTCCCCTTTCCATTTTATTTCTTCCCAAAGCTATTTACAAATTGCCTCTCCATCTATGAATGTTTTTATTTCAAAATGGCATTTTCTGGTAATTCCCTTATTAACCAAAACTGGTTCCGGGAGAGGGGGCAGATCTTCAAATGGGTCTCTGTTTCTTAAAGTGTGGGCAGCCTGCCAAAAAAATGTGTCATCTTTTGAGTCAAATGTGAAGGCATAAAATTAGAATACAGGTCAAAAGGAGAAACATCTGACTCCAGATCTGAGACTAGAATTGACTTTTGTCTACACTGCCTCAACAGTTCGGCCCTGATGATGCCAAGTACACTGCACAGCTCATGTAATATGATGCTATGTTGGTCTAAGTTTATGCTCAGACAATTGATTAGTGGTTGAGCATTGTAGGCTAAAAGGCAGCTTTTTGTATGTATCAGCCAGTCAGTGAGGGATCACAGCCAGCAATAATAGGCAATGTGACCTATGCTAAAGGAAAACAGGAAACTATCAACTGCAAGGATGTAACAAAGGAAACTCTGTGACCTTTCCTACTGCTTCAATAAGATGGCGTGTAACTATGCTACTAAAAGGCATCTCACAATTTGGCCTTTAGTGCCTTAACTTGTCTTTCCTAGAACCAACTTAAGATTCTATTTTGGTGTTTATTTCCTCTAGCCAGACATCTTTTCTCACAAAATAGAGGTGATCAAAATCTTTGACTGCTAACCACCTTTCAATGTGTGTCGAAGTGGCCCACACATGTCCAAGTATTCTTTGAGCTGACTAACAGGCACACAAATAGACAAAAGAATTAATTTCCTTTTCTAGGACAATCAGACTTTAAAATCACTAAATTCAAATCCTGTGACATGATGACAGGGTAGGAATAAGGATAAGATTGTCCTTGTACAGGAAAGGATCTCAAGACGACGAGAATTTCCTAGGTATCCAGATAAACAGATCAACATTTTCAGATGTGTTTTTCACTCACGAGTGAGACCTCCGACTCATTAGCATGCAGGATGGTCTCAAGGTATAAGACATCTTGAAGTGGTCACAAATTATTTTGATCACTAAGGATTTAAAGTTCTGACACTCATCATGTTTATTAGACAAAAAGTCTTGGCATGGAGAAATCACCATATGTTGCATACTCTGTGTGCAAAAGGCTAGTTGAACATATCAAAGCACTGCACTTTCAATGAACAAGGATTCTCTTGCATAAGACCATTACTGTCTATGCTGTTCCAACATAGCTTTAATGAATGAAGAACACATTAGCACAGCAATAGTATCTGTAGACCATGTGTAAAGGTATATCCTGTTTACAGGAAAATACTATCAAGGAATGATTATTAAAATGGGTTTATTTGGCACACATTTGCTCCTACTCCCAGACAATGTCTTTCTCAAAGGAACAGAGAGATTTTCTGTTATTCTAACAAAGTATAGTGTTGGCATCTCTTATAAAAGTGTGAGGGTTTATTATACACTGTGTCTACCAACTTAAACACCTGCCTTAGGGTACGATGCTTCACTCGCTTGAAGTACTTATCTTCTTCTGTGAGTATGACCTGAAAGAATAGATCAGACTGAACATCTAACTTAAACAACTTAATATAGATGAGCAGACTGATACAACAAAGGCTGTATGCACTTACCATTTGTGTCTTTGTTTCCTCCTTGTGGAAATGCTAATAAATGCTTGACTGTTTATACATTATTATAAAGATATTTCAATAATTGTCATAGATCAACTCACCAGTGATGTGCCCTGACACATTTCATTCATCACCCAAAAAAACAGCATGTAAAGCTGTCCTTTAGAAGTTGCATGACCTCTAATTTTGCAGTCACAGTAATAATGGATGACGAATAATGAGTCCTTCAGGGGCACAAAGGTAGTTTGTATCCCAGATCCAGGAGACCATAAAGAATTAAGCAGCACCTTTGGTAAGAAGACCAGCATATTGCTAGTTACCAACAGGGGGTATATTCAGACACTGGTAGAGAGCCATACGAATGAGGAGGAAGAAATCCATATGCCATAAACTGTCATCCAAAGCCAGCTGTGTAAATAAAAATGGTCTTCAACTCAGTGATTAAAGAGTGGGCCATTCATACTTTGTGGCAGAGGTAGTACACACACGTAACATCCGAAAAACTAAGACTTAAAAGCAGCTTGGCTTCACTTCAAGTGCCTAGACTACTGATGAAAATGGACCATCCTTGTGGAATTGCTAAAACAACTGTTGACTGTGAGGTTGCCTTAATAAACACAATTCCTTGTAAATTTTACAATAAACTAACTGCAGAGGCCTCATGGGTCTCGGTTCCTAAAGAAATAACAGAAGGGCCTTTGTAAATACACATGCGATGCAATCTCAATAAAATCACACCCATTGTGCTAGATTAGTTTGTTGCCCTGGATCTAGGCAACTGCATGGTTCATAACACAATAGAAAAGCCACTTTTCACTGGGCCTCTTTAGAGTCTGAAAATGCTGCCTTTTCTAGGAATATGCCAACAGTTATTACATTGTCTTCCCTCTTTTCAGTTCCCGTTCTTCTCCTAAGATCTGTTTACTTTGGATATATATGGGCTGTTATTAGCAATTCAAAGTCACTGCCAAATCCCTGTAAACTGTTGACTGGATAGAGACATTAAATGCTCTGACTACCTGCTAGAAATTTCTTATTCTTTCTTACTTCTTCTGTGAAATCTGTAAAATAGTTATACCTCTTTAGCCCTCTTATTTCCAACAAACCACTCAGAAAATTGTGCTGATAATCTAGAGATGTATGTTTTCAAATTGGACAGTCTGTGGTATTTTAAGGCCAATCCTATCAATTTCATTTTTCATATTTCATTGCTGGCCAAAGGGGCATAGAAATTACACATATGTTTGCAGTGTTCCCATGATTGGTGTAACAGCAATGCACATGGAGCCCACCTTCTGCCCATGCTCTGACTCATGCCTGTGACCCTACTGCAGCTCCCAGAACTACTGATTAGACCTGTAGATAGTGACAGATGTCTCTGACTGAGTAGTCTTTGTCCTTATTTTGAAGATTTTCTCTGCCAAGCAAAAAATCTAGATATTTTCAGAGAATAAATAACAAATAAGAATGAGAAGCAGAGAACAAAGTGCCAAACTGTTAAGACTCATCAAGCTTCATGTAAGGGAACTTTAGAGGAACACAGTGTTACTTAATGGTAAAAGAGGAGAACATATAACTAGCCACAATCATGTCTAAAATTCTTGAGTTCTAGACACAATGGTCATTGACTGGCATCAAATAGAAAAATATGCTATCCTCTCATGGGAGTCTTTTTCCACTCTACTACAGAAAAAGTGCCATTATCTTCTGTCAAAAGTGTATCAATACCAAAGTATTGAAATCCAAAAATTTTCTGCAGTGTCAGTGTCATTGAAGTCCAATGGAATCTAGGAAATTCCATAGTTTTCTTCCTCAAATGAATTTGTGTTTCTTCATTACTTATGAGACTCCAATATGAGTATATTGTTTCTTTATAGCATTATGTGTTTTCTGCTTGTTTTTACAGTCCTGTTCTCATTTCAGGATTCTTTACTTACTCTGTAATGGGATATTGAAGTTATAGTTGGAAAAGTTATCATGAACTGTAAAGTCCATGTAACATTACAGTGAAGATTTATGCTGTTTATTCCACCTAAAGGATGAAATAAAACCAAAAAACCAACCAAACAAAAAAAAAAAAACAACAAAAAAAACAAACAAACAAAAAACCCACAAAAAACCCCAAGACAAAACAACAACAAAAAAAAAGAAACAAAAAAAACCCAAACACAACCCACCAAAAAAAAACCACAAAACCCCCCCACCTAAATCTGTCATACTTTCTGGCTGGTAATATCATGGGACTTTGCATGCTCTTCTAAAATGGATAATGATTGTCCATCTCTCCTCCAAGCCACCACAGTCTTTCACAACAACAGCAGATGCTTTCCTTGGGGCTAGGAAAAAAACCAAACTGCTGGATGTTTCTGATAAAGTAAAAGCACATGTACCCCCAGGATATATTTCAAAGTGCATTTTCATAAGTTGCTATTAGGAAAATATAAAACAACACTTTGTTTCACCCTCCTTCAATGTATCTTTCCAAGGTACAACCAGCATGGATCTGAAAGTCCGTGTATGGCTTCTGGAGCACCACTGAGTAGCAGTCTCCCAAGCTGCTCTTAAATTTATTTCCAGGAAAGAAATATCTACAGATTTCCTGAGTAACGTATTACTATGCATTCCTGTCTTTAGGGTTATCTTCTTTCATTACTATGTTTCCAGAAATACCCTTTGCTGACTTCTGGTTCTTCCCCTTAGAGATGTAGAATGCAAGTAATCACAGCAATTTTACAGAAGTCTTATACATATTGCAAAACTGTTTCACATCCTCTTTCCATACCCCCTATTCAAAACCAAACTGGCTTGAATCTGCCCATTTTTCTTCTCAAAAGCTTTAATTCTTAAAGCTCTGCTTTGTTCTTGCTTCTTCCTGCACCATTCCTGGCCAGTGTTGCAAGAGTTACCCAGCCAAGGTTCACTGTCACCATCAGAGTAGAATCTTCACCTTTCACGTTTTGGTTAAAAACCCACACTGTTCAGAAACATAATAATGGTTGGATTATCTGCAGTCTTGTGGAGGGGGAAAAAGGAAAACTCAGGTATTCTGGAGAGGGCAAGGTCGATTTGAGCTGACATCAGTTCTCTCTGTACTTCAAGCTGGTCGGGTGAGAGCCATGGCCATCTAAGAGGCATTCTATTACGTGGAAAAATTTATAAGACCGAATCTGGAGTACTCTTTTGGACAAGATACAAGACAGATAAAGACATATAAAGCAGGGTCATTGCAGGGCCATCAGTGGAGCACAGAATGTCTGAGATGTGCCTGACAGAACGAGGTTTATTCAGTCTTAAGAAAATGAGCCTGGTCTTCTCCTTTACAAACACGCCTTCACCCAGGCACTATTGTCCCAAGCCATTTTTGCTGTTCCTCAGCCTACCCAGTAACAACATCTCTTTCAGAAGGCAACTGAGAGATCAACAACCCACGTCTGCTGGCTTTGTGTAATGTCTTGTCGCCATTGGCACAGTGAATGCAGGACTCAGGGTATTGAAGGATACATCCAGAGTCCTTGATAATGAAGCAATGTTTTATTTTGAAAATATCAAACTAAATGGTCTGAAACTTTTTGGGTTATCTTTTATGTCAGAGGCAATAATAGCAAAACAGTCTTTTTCATGGAAAAATAAAATTATTCATAAAAAACTATAAAGTCCTTCTGAAGTTAATAGAATAAACATTTCTAACCCTACCTGTGCTCTAGTCTCTGGGTGTGCAGGAACAGAGCAGATTGATGCACAGCCCGTGAGATGGTTTTAATCATTCACTGCTCCTTATGCCATAATCACCTGTAATTACTTCAAATGGTTAAATGATTCCTGTTAGAGTAGCAGCTGCTGTCCATCCCTAGAAACTACTGTAATTATAAACTCAGGCTCTTTTTATTAAGTGCAGTGGGCAGAAGCAGATTGCTTAAGTTATCAGTTTGATTCAGTTCCCTGATATATTAGACTGTAATGATTATTTTGATTAAATATAACAGCATGCACATCCACCAGAATTTCCAGGTAAATGTTGTAAACTCATATACTACAGCTGAGAAGGCTCAGCTTTAATGACAATTACCTAGAATTAACCCTTTGCTACCAAATTACATTCTGTTCATTAACAAAAAAATGTATATATGCATAATATGTTGTTTTACTGATCTACACTACAGACATGTTGAATGGGAGTATGTCATCACTATATCTGAAGTATAATTTACAAAACCATTCAAATGACACAGATCTTCTTGAAAGTAGACTCAAAGCGTTCTTCAACAGTCCTTTATTTTTCAAAGAGAATAGTTAATTCCGGATATTTTAAGCGTGATTTAGAATATGCACTCTCATCACTGCCATAAAATGGTTAAATTGACATACTGGTGCTCACAAATCAATCAAGTCATAGAAAACACAGTGTAAATGTCAGAATATATAGTTAGACATAGAATTGGTACTTCATATATGTGTAGTTATGTATAACTTGTTTGAAATGGAGAGAGGAAACACTTCAGAATAATATTGCAGGCGAATACAAGCATTCTTCTATAGGCAAATTCATCACTATACAGAAGTGCAGATTGTTCCCTGACCTTCTCTTCTGCACACTCCTCTAGGTGCCTTCTTCTGTGCTATTTTGATGCCTACTCCCTTCTGCAAAAATAACAGCAAAGAAATCATGGGAGGCAAACACTGGATGTCTTGAGCTGTGTAACAGTCTGTCACTCTGCTCTCTTGTCTTCAGCCTGTCCAGGCAGTCCTGTTGTTCAGCTTCTTTATTATGGTCACTTTATTGTGTCCATGGCTCCACAAATATCCAAAATGATGCCTCTGGTCTTTTAGGAGCATTCTGAGGGAGGTTCTCCAAAGCCAACTATTTAAAAAAAAAGGCCATTTTTTCCTGCTGTTTCATTGATATGACAGACAGAAAACATGAGAAAATTGACTAAAAATTAAAGTTGGTGCTTTAATGTCCCTGGCAGATTTATTTTCTTTCAGGGAGATGAAAGAACTAAATATTTTTCCAAACCCTTGCCAAGGCCTTTATAGCCATGGCTATGTCTTCCAAAATTATTTGGGGTGCTTACAAATCACTAAAGAATGATTAAAGAGGCAAGGTTAATAATTTAATTTTTTACTGCTCATACTTAGAGAAGGCAGCATAGCCTGTCTCTCCCAACACTTTCCCCTACCTCAGTTTTAGCGGGCAAGGTGGGCTTCCTACTCAGCACAGAAATATCTCTGATTTAGGAAAATGAGCAGTGTTAATACCCACCAGCCATGTGCTCTCTTTGAAAAACATTCAGGTGTTATGCTCATCAGAGCTGATGCCTCAGCCTAGGCTGGCTCTTGTACACATGGCCACAAATTGCCATCTTTGTGGCAGGCTGACTGGTTACAGCAAAGTATAAATCCTGCGTAATTCCACTCGCAAAGTAGAATGGAATCTGCAGTTCTCAAACTCCTCCCTTGCCTCTGCTCTCAAGCCCATGTTCACACCTCCCTCACCTATCTACCCGACAAAACAATATCATCAATGTCTTCAGCTAATTTAAGTTACATTTACAGCTACCCTCCTATATCATTGCTCCTTCAGTGTAGCAAGGATCTCTCAGTGTGAAAAAAGCAGAAAGAAAAAGATACCACAATGGAAGTGATTGTTATTGTGAGTAAAACTGGCCAAAGTATTAAACAAAAACTCTGAGTATGTGACATTCAGTAATGGTCATTTTTCTGTTCTTCTCAGGGAAAAATGTTGTTCTGATGAGAGATGATTAGAAGCACAGCTCTTTATAAATGCACTGGGAGGGACAGAGTATTTTCATACATGCTTTTCTACTTTGCACCCACAATATACTAAGTAGTTTTTATATTATTTACAGGCTCTGCTTCTCTTTACAACAATAATTTGACAATCTCATTTTCAAGAGCTAGACCAGTCACTTTAGACAAAACATAAGAGAAAACACTAACCTGTGTATACTTGAAAAAGAAAGACCATTGCTCTGAATAAAGGAACAAAGACATGATTCATTACCAGTGTTTTAATTTACAAAAATAATACTGCCTGTGTCAGAATTCACCCACTAATAGGTGATTTCAGCCAAATCAGCTATTAGATTAGAAATACTTCATCATGCATTCAACGCTCATTTGGCTGCAAGAGGATTTGTTTGAAGACCACACAGTCATTTCCATGGAGGAAGCTTTGACTTCTCTGTTTTAACGTAACACTGCCAGCAGCCTCCACCCCAGTGACTAAAACAAGTAGTGAGAATTACTGAAATAGTTCTGAAGAAATAAAAAAAGCTGCAATAGCTTATCAGCACAGTCTTCCTCTTCAACCTAAATCTTCTGTGCAGGGTTTACTTGTGACACGCTCCAGAGAGTGTATGAGTCATACAGGGAGTGCCATTTGGTTGATATTTTCCATCCGCCAGCAGTGGGTTGCAGCCCCCAAATGCCAAAACTGAAGCACAAAATAGAGACATGGGGATTCCTACTCCCAGGATAAAATTGGACTCAGAGCATAATTCCTCATGAGCTGAATTGAACTTGTTATGATCTTTGAAGGGATAAGGGGATAATATTTGATTTTGAGTGGAGCCAGACATCTGTACCCCTCTCTGTCTTCACTGGGGATGTGGACCCTCAGCACCTGCTAGGATGAGAACCTTTAGCCATTATACAAAGGGAGTGAAGAATATGAAGATGATGAACAGTGACATACCTAATCTTTGCAGGGTAATATAGCTCATGATCACAGCTGGTTAAGATACAGAATGACCAAATGATTAATCAGCAGAAATGTGGGCTGTGCTGTTACTGCATCAAAGCATACAAGGCCAAACAAGCTCTCAGCTGGAGTACAGATGCCAAAAGCGAGCTGACAGCCAGAAGCCATGTGTTTTTGGAAGCTATCCCTGAAGAATGGGAAGCAGGAGAGATTTTCCCATGCTGATTTTTCTCTCATTGACTCTGGAGTTGATCCACTACAGATGAAGTCCAATTTTGCATTTGGAACTTAGTATAGAAATGGCTTACAAAGGATAACAGAAGGTAAAAAAACCCCAACCAACCAACCAAAAAAAAAACCAACCAAAAAAAAACCCCAAAAAACACAACAAAAAAAAAACCAAACCAAACAAAAAAAAACAACAAAACCCCAAAGCAAAAACTAAAACAAAGGTGGGGAGTAGGGTGAACCCTCTCCATCTTTTCACCTTTTCTATTATGTGGAAGAAGCCAAGACGAGATTAAGGAGGAGATTAAAGAAGGATTTTTCAAAATGACCAATGATCTTTTGTAAGGTTTGGGACTTTGGAGAGCTCAGCTTTTAACACCTGAAAATCAGGACCAATCATTATTTTTCCATAAAAGTAGCCTAAAATTACTCATCACTTGAAAATCTCAGTCAAATTAGCTACCCCAGCAACACACAAACACTGAGTTAGAAGTAAGAGTGTCTTGTGTCCCAGGATCACGAAGTTCTCTCTGTCTTTAGCCTAGAGTGTAGATTTTCAAAGACTGACTAGCAACATAAAACAAAACAAAGCAAAAATGTTTCTTTTGTACAGAACCCAATGCCACTTACCTACGGTAGGACAGCAACCTGGAGACAGCAATATTCAGAGACTCCACTTCCAATACAGTTTACAAGTACTGGTAACAAGAGAAAGGGGGGTCAGCACAGCTCTTCTGCGAAACACAAAATCATAGAATGGCTTAGCTCCAAAGGACACCCTGGAGGTTGTATGGCACCATCTTCTGCTCAGATCAGGGCTTGTTTTGAAGCATATTTTTCAGAGCCATGTCTAGTTCAGCCTGAGTATCTGGAAGGATGGGGATCCCACAGCCTCCCTGGACACCTGTTCCAGTGTTTGATTGCCCTTGTGAAGAATGAATAATATTTTCCTTATATGCGGTCAGAACATTCTATGCTGCAACTTGTGTCTGTTGTCTCATATCCTTTCACTGTCTGCCTCTGAGAAGAAACTAACTTCATCCTGTCTATACCCTCGCATTAGGTAGTTGCAGACAGCAGTAAGATCCCCCTGAGCTGTCTCTCCTCTAGCCTAAGCTAGCCTGAATCTTTCAGCCTCTCCTCATACATCATGTGTTCTAGCTTCATGACCCTCTTGGTGGTTCCCCAAGGGACCCAATCCAGCCTGTCACTGTCATTCTTGTAATGAAGAGCCCAAAACTGGATGCAGTACTACAGAGGTGGTCTCACAAGTGCCAACCAAGGGAATATTAACCTGACTTACTGGCTGCATTCTTTCTTGTACAGTCCAATTTGTGGTTGCTCTTCCTTGCAGCAGGCAGATGCTGCTGCTTCAAGTTCATAGAGTCACAGAATCAGAGCATGGCTCAGGTTGAAAGGGACCACACTGGGTTATCTTATTCAACCTCCCTGCTCAAGCAGGGTCATCCGAGAGCACATTGCCCAGAGCCTGTGCCACTGATTATGACTCTCTGGCATCTCCTATTCAGCCAGTTCTCCATCCACCTCACTGTCCACTCACCAGTCTGAGTTCAAGTTCTTTGCCACCAGGATCCCCAGGTCCTTTCTTGTAAAGTTGCTTCCCCAGACTGCTTTATTGCATAGTTTTATTCCCTACCATTCTCTCATCTCTTTGATGAACTTCATGAGTTTTCCATCAGCCTATTTCTCCAGCCTCCATAGATCCATCTGAAGAGCAGCTCTGTCCTCCAGCATGTCAGCTGCCTTCCCTTGACTGGTGTCATCCTAAACTTAATGAGGGTTTTTGACAGCGTCCAGTGTCTAAGCTACTGATTTACAATTTCATAATATTTCAACCACATCATTGTGTGGAATGTATTGTGATATTCTTTATTTGTTTTTTGAATTATTGTATCTTGTGAACCTTACATTGCACAGCCTAGGCATTTATTTCAATGTTTGGAACAGGTTCTAGCAATTCTCAGGTACTTACTGCTTTGTCTGTTTCTTTATAAGGTTATCCTCCAGTTATACACAAGGCCAGTAGGGATTAGTAGAATGGTGCCATACTTTGATTGACAGTTTCAGCAATATTTTAGTTACAGAACATGAAACATAGGTTGTAGGTTATTACCAATTATCCACACACTCCCTGATATCTTTTACAAGCTCAAGGACCTTTCACACTATTTTTAGGCCAGTATGCCACTTTTGTAGATTGCTTCTTCTATATGAGATTCATTTTAATGGAGAATGGATGAAACACAGTGATATGGCAGCATTTCCTGATGATTTTTTGGACATCACACATTGTCCATAACAGCAAAGAATCTCTTTCCTGCTGAGAAACCAGTCATTGCTTCCACAGAGAGTTGATTTCAGGCATGGAAAAGCCAGATAAATAAGTATAAACCAAACTGTGCTTCATTAGCTTCCCTAGCATTTTTCAATTGATACAGTCAGTTCTGAGTTGAATTTAAGTTTTGAATGTGTGAAATCTTATAGGTCTTTCAGAGAAATAGAAAAGATAAGACAGAAAAAATCCTCTTGGGAATGTGCAACTGATCTGTTGACTTCAGAGTTCATCTGGTATGGTAACTGATTACAGCTCCAACTGAATGACTAAGAAACAGATTTATAGACACTGTAACAGGCCGTCAAAGAATAGCTTCTTGATAATTGACAGGAAAACCTTTCCTTGATCTACTGAAATGCTTTAAGAGTTGATCTAATCAAGAGCAATGAATTATGATTATCCTTTTTAGGTCAGACACTGTCAGGTTTTTCACATGCTAAAAGAAGCTTTTAGTTTGTAGTAACTCCTGTTGGAAACCAGATAGCCTGGTGATGGTCAAAAATTGGTGTTCTGTTTTTGTAAAGGGGCCTTGGGAGACTTAAAGCAACAGCTAGCATAAAATCTCTTATTCACTTTTGTGTTATAACTGCACTTTCTGTACATTGTATAGGTAACATATCCATGAATTTATTCCTACACAGAGAAAAGATATCTGCTTTTGCCACCAAAAATGTTTAGTTTCAGTGATGAACTTTGAAGCTATACTCAAATTTACACAT
The DNA here is from genome assembly GCA_035583185.1 of Anabacerthia variegaticeps. Classification (NCBI taxonomy): domain Eukaryota; kingdom Metazoa; phylum Chordata; class Aves; order Passeriformes; family Furnariidae; genus Anabacerthia; species Anabacerthia variegaticeps. The sequence continues at coordinate 138,811,389 of JAWWEW010000078.1, forward strand.
CTGTGAATTCCTAAGATATTATACCAAAGACAGCAAAGCTCTGAAGATTCCCTATTTTACTGCCTATTTTACTGCCTGTGGGCTAAGAGGTCTAGGAGCATTCACTCCTCTGTAAATTTGCAGAGGACAGCAGTCTGGTTGGGGGTGTTGATCTGCTGGAGTAGAAAGGCTCTTCAGAGGGATCTGGACAGCCTGGATCAATGGGCCAAGGCCAGTTGCATGAGGATCAGTAAGATGAAGCACCACGTCGTGCACTTGTGTCACAACAACCCCCTGCAGCCCTACAGGCTGTGGGAACGCTATCTGGAAAGCTGCCCAGGGAAAAGGACCTATGAGTGCTGGTCAACAGTGACTGAACATGAGCCAGTGTGTGCCAAGGTGGGCAAGGATAGCATCCTGGATTGTATCACAAGTAGTGAAGCCAGCAAGACTAGAATAATGATTGTCCCTCTATACTCAACACTAGTGAGGTCACACCTTGATTCCTGGGTTAAGTTTTGAGCCCCTCACTACAATAAAGACATTGAGGTACTGGAGCATATCCAGAGAAGGGCAACGAAGCTGGTGAGGGGTCTGGAGCACAAGTCTGGAGTGGCTGAGGGAGCTGGAGATGTTTACTGTGGAAAAAAAGGAGGTTCAGTGGAGACCTTATGACTCTCTACAATTACCTGAAAGGAAGTTGTAGTGAGGTGGGGCTCAGTCTCTTCTTCCAGGTAACAAGTGACAGGATGAGAGGAAATGGCCTCAAGTTGCACTGGGGGAGGTTTAACTTGGATGTCACTAACAATTTCTTTGCAGAAAGAGTTGTTAAGTATTGTAACAGGCTTCCCAGTAAAGTGGTGGAGTTACCATCCCTGGTAGGCTATTTAGAAGACATATAGATATGGCACTTAGGGACATTGTTTAGTGGTAGACTAAGCAGTGTTGGGTTAATGGACGGACTTGATGATCTTAAAGGTATTTTCCAATATTAATGATTCTGTGCTTCAAAGTTTTAAATGAGGACAGACCCAGCTAGTTCATGTGGTAATGTTATAATTTTGCTATTTAATCCCACTATACCCTGAGTATGTGCAACACATCTTTTGGCCCTGTTCTGCATGTTACAAGGTATCTGTTTGGGCAAAGCAAAAGAAGAACTATGGATGTAAATATTTCTTCTCTGGAGCGAGAACACTCATCTACGCTGCTGTTTCAAGAACTGATGTTTCTCACACACATCCAAACCCTACCAGCATGCACTTTGCTTAAAACTGATATTTTCCTTTCCTCACACCTCTGTGGTTCCAGGCACCACTCAGCTTGCCAGTATTTGTCAGCCATCTAATACCGCCCCTTTACTGCCTTAACGGTCACAACAATATTTAAGCTTTGCATGAAGAAAATGTTAACACATTCAATTTAATCAACAGGACATGGTGACAAAAAGAAGAATGATCATCAGATCAAAGACAGGTCTTAATCCTGAATACCTATACATCTAGTTATTTTAAGCACCTGCAACAGAAGTAAGACATAGTAGGATGCCTTTATAAAAAATATTCAAATCTGTCATTTTTATTACATGATTTTCTGAAATCATACATAGTTTTGACACTCTGGCAATGAGACAAAATTTTTAGCTTCAATTTATGTTAAGCCACTCCTTTTTATTGAATTGCTGATGGAGGAGGAAATAGTTCCTGTGACAGTGAGAAGATTTGGATTAATAATTCCTCTGTTCTTTCAAATCAAGTTTTATATAATATTTAACAGAAAATAATATAGTAGATACTTGAAGCATAAAGGCTAGGCAAATGTCAGAAAATATAGCCCATAACCTCTGACACCAGGAACTTAAAGAAATTTTAAAGTGTATACACTGATGTGATGAAATTGTTACTATAATGACATAAGTGTACAGCTGCAAGGCTTGCAGAGAGATAAAGTGTCTATAGAGTAGAGGTTTTAACAGTAATACTCATTATCTCCAAACATTATAATATCAAAATAGCCTTAAAGATGTGATTTAGGAATTACTTGAGACAAACTAATTATAACATCTTAACGGAATTTATGTCCAAGAAAATAACAAAGGATGATGCCTTTCCATGAAACACAAATTACTGAGTTTCAGAAGAGAATAAGCAAACAAGACTGTTTGATGTTTCAAATGGGGCTTTGAGGATGTTGGAGAGGGATCGTCTCCAAATCTATTAACATGCGAGTGGTGAATGTACAGACCAGAAAAAGCAAACAAACAAAGTGAAATCCGAGGAGTTGTAAAGCAAGCTACCCCACTGTGGAGAATCCTCCCCACAAAGCCATTACTTGGATCTCTGCTGGTTTTAATCTATATAAATGACTGCGACAGATGGAAACCAGTATGCAATCTGCATTCACTGATTATATCAAGCGAGTGAGCAGAAAAAGGAGCTGGGTTTCCTCTGAAATCAGGCTGCTATGCAGTAAATAAAACTCTGCATTGACAAAGATAATTGATGACATGCCGTATGCAGCAGTAAACAGTCCAGAAGACGAAATGAAGTAAAGCAACAAAAAACCAAAGAACTTGGTTGTGACCTCAGGGAGACACAGGATTTGTCTAAGAAACACCTTTCATGATGGATGTAGAGAACTTTTCCTTTAAAATCTTGTGTATTCTGCCAGTAAGGAACCTGTTTGGAAAGCTGGAATGCTGTATTTCTCTCCATGTCACCCCATTTATTTGTCAACAGTGCACTACTAAAAACATATAAAATCATTCAGGTGCTGTCTCACATAATTTAAGATACTTGAGACATCAATTGACTCTGCATTGCCAAGTCCCATAGCTGTTTCACAGCAACAAACAGTAGATCTCAGCCAAAAGAAACAAGAAAAGAAAAAAAGATTGCAATTTTATGCAATCTACTAGAGCTACCAGCCTAAATCATGACAAAGTAGTATTTTTACAAATATCTCAATGATGTATAGCCAGATATATAGCACCTTCTTTTGGAAGAGTCTGTGTTATTCCCTAAGGGCAGTAAGATTTTGAATGCACGTGTTCTGACGTAAAACTGCTTGACTTAACCTGCCTCATTGATTGTGCAAAAGAAGAAAAGCTACTCACTTCTTATGAACATGGCCTTTGTTGCTAAATCCCGCCCACGAGGATTCAAAGAATCTGGAGGCAGAGATTAATTTAAGAGCCCATTACAGTTCTCATCTATGGACAAGGTGTGATTTAGGCAGGAGAAATGGCCACCTCTACTTCAGTTTTGTGGACATGTCCCTTGAATGACCTTGGGAAGTCTGAACCCAAAAGGTATGTGTGAGAAGTTAGGTAGACTTAAAGGCTAGAGCGAAGAGTCAAGATTTCTGCAGGTATAACCACAGTCTCATGGAGATAACCCAGAATCATGAGGCTGTGAGTAATCTCATGAAACAGACAGACACAATGTATGGAAATCTTCCTTCACTGTTTTACCTGCCATTGCTTTTCTCTTGCAGCAAGACTGAGTGATAACCTCCCCGTACCTCTCAAAACTGTAGCTTTCCTTTTAAGCCCACTGTAATGTATCCAGAACTAACCCTGTAATGCTTAGAGGTCCTGCTCGAGTTTGTAAAAACTGTTGCCGCTCTGTTCTCTGCGTTCCCATTTACCCACCACCTACTTCTAAATGCCAACATGGGAGTTTGTGTTACCACTTATTGACCCAGATCTTCCGTAAATCCTTCTTTTGACACTCTCTTTCTGCCCCAAAAATCCTCTCAAATCAGATTCATGTCATGACCATTCAAGCATTTACACTAGCACAGGGCAGGGGATGGCCAGGTCTGGAGCTCAGACTGCCGGGAGAGGGCAGGCAACCATGTCAGTCACTTAACTAGTTGAATTGATGAAGAAATGTCATTTAATAGATTCCCAAAACCTCCTTGGGGAACAGTCAGGCCATTCTCTTAGGCTGCTTATCACAAGAAATTTGAAAAGGCTGAAAGCAATCATGGTCAACAATAAAGCTCCTTTACTGAAAGGGAAATTTGGGTCACTTGAAGTTCTTGTGAAATCTTTTTATGCTTTTAGAACCTCAGTAACTGATGCTGTAGATAGCCCTCATTGATTGCTGAAAAAATTATATAGGAAAGAGAGTGTGGTTTACCAGTGCTTTTGCACTCTCTGGCATTAGGACTAAAAGGAGAATGAACTCCCAGGGTAGGTTAGGAGAGAAGGAACCTTTGTCCCCAGTATGGTCTCAATATGAACTCCTGCAAACCTAAGCTGGAATACATAATTCAGGGGATGTAAAGCCTGTTCCACGAGGGGAGTGTGGAAGAAAGCCATTTCACAGTGTCCTTCTCTGTCCTTCTGTACCAGACTACTGTGCAGGACATCAGAATCACAGGAAAAGATAAAGCTGAGGACAGGCAGGGTTGTAAGACTAGCAGAGCTCACACCACCCTGTGCAGAGCAGCACAGATGAGCAGTGTGGTGAGGGGGTGATGGAAGGTAGAGGAAATTAAAGGAAAACAAATGCAGAACAGATGTCAAAAAGCACATTTTCCTTTGGAGAATAATAAAGGCATGTGGTGGCCTTCCAGACAAGGTTACTAGGGCAGGAATAACAAGGTCATTTCATAAACAATTAGCTGCTCTTCAGGGTGAAAGTGAAATGCTAGCAGTGACCAAGTCAGACAGCTGACACAAGAACAAAGAATATATTCTTTCCTTTTCTTTGCACAAGGGACATTCTTCTTTTAACACTCTTGTTTTCACAGTTACTCTTTCCTTGCAAGAATTCCCTGATAAACCTCAATGCCTTTCTCCATTAAGGCCATCAGGAAGAAGTTGGTTAGCGTGTGCTCTGATAGTTCAAGTAGCAGAGGGGGTGGTGTGCATGTGTTCATGACCCGGAATATATGGGTGTGATGTGAACTCTTCTCTGTTAGGAACAGAAGACCACCAACATATTTGACCCACGGGCAGTCAATAACCACTTTCCAGTTCTTTCTGATCCTGGACTATGATTGAAAGGGCATTAAAGGGCTACTTAATGGAGAGAGCCTTTCAGGCTGCAATGAGGCTTTATGTACATTACTGGCAAACATCTGTATTATTAAAATTTTTTCAGAAAATACTTGAGTTCAAGTACCTAGAAATCTTGTTGTGTCATTCACCAGCTAACTTACAGCTTTTGTTTTCGTGTTTTTGTAAATTACTTGTATTACTAGCTAAGCAACTTTTTCCCTGATGATGTGAAAGTAATTCAGACAGGAAGGAGGAGCATGAAATTACAAGGAATACAGAAAGAAGGCACTGATGTGCTTCCTTTTTTCTTTAATTTAAGGATGTCATCAATATATTCTTAAATGCTTGCTATTACTGTTGCAGCTAAGAATTGTTGGGAGAACTAGACTCTTCTGCAAAAATCACAGCTAAAATACAGGTTTTCATGGTGCTAAGCTTGCAAGCATCCAGCAAACTCCAATAAAATTGAAATATCTCTATTGTCACTGTGGATCATCTCATGTGCCCTATATCAGTTCTGGTGGCTGTCACTTAGAGCACTTTTTATCCTCCAGAGACAGGCAGAAGAGCTCTTGCTTAGAAGTTTGTGTATGTATACATGTCCAGAAGGTGAAAGAATAAAGAAAGATTTATCTTCCTTGCAAAACTTTTGTTTAGCCCATTCAAGGAAATAGTCTGCATTGGCATGGAACAGGATGATCTGCATGTCACATCTTACTATCCAGAAAGGATTTGGTCTAAAGGAGAATCAATTACCAAACAGAAAGATGAAAGCAAGCTACTAACCCTGAGACTCATCAGGTCTTGGACTCAGATCAAATGCAGAAGAAAACAACACAACAGCACTATAACACATTGAGAAAAAAAACAACCAACCAAACCAAACCAAACCAAACCAAACCAAAACAGAGTTCATTTGAATTCTACCAACTTGGTTGGCTTGGCTTAGCTTTTTTACTTAATTTTTAAAAGTTACCTGCTTGAATAACCCACTCCTTTTTGGTGCAAGCAAATAAGTGGTGTGAGAACAGAGGGGAAAAGAGTCAACAAGGAAAGAGATAATAAAAAATCTTCTTCTCACTTTGTTGTTTGTTGTTGGGTTCTTTTGTTTACAAGTCAGGTTTAGAAAAAAACTGTTTTCAGCAAAATTTAAAAAAACCCACAAGTATTTTTTTTCTTTTGTCATACAAAAATAATAAATTGAATTAAAATGAAGTCTCTATTTCAGTTCCTAGAACTATTTTGAACAAATCTAAACAAAAGAAATAATTCATTTTATCTGCAAAAGGGAAGAAAACCCAGAGCTTGGATAATCCTTAGAGCCTGCAGGCTACAGAAACCTAGGAGAGGGGTTGGGTTGAATGTTTGCAGGTTGGTTAATAAATTTCCTTGGGATTTACTCTAAGACCAGTGCTGGGTAGGTTTGGGTTTGATGCTTGAAAAATGGGAAATTATATAACAGAGGTCAGCTAGACATTGGAAATGTGATGGCAGCTTTGGGATAGGCTAAACAAAAGCAGAACAATTGAACACTTTCTTTTCTACATGTTTTCAACCTAAACCTCCTTAGCTTTCTTTTAACAATTGCCATTTTTTGAGAGCCTTTGCCCTTTGCAAAGGTCTGAGTCTTGGAAGAGACTCCTTGTTGAACACATTTGCTAGCATAGCAGCTTTCTTGCTCTGCTCAGATGAAGGCTCCTTACCTCTCTCCATTCAAACCAGAGGTAATAATGGAGACAGGACAGGCAGCACTGCTTGCAATGAAAAGCAGATTACTCTACAAGCACTTTACCTGGCAGATCACTAGAGACAGTTGCCCTTGGAACTGTAGGAAAGGGAAACAGCAGAAGGGTGAACTAGAAAGGGACATTTGCAGCTACAGGTTTACTGGGAAGGTGAAAGGAGATGTGGTCCTCACTTTCTGGGCACACGTGTCAGGTTGGGAGAGAGAAAGATATTAGACCATGGTTGAGAGAGATAAAAATATGGTGCAAAGAGGCCAAAACTGTGGATTGAATGAGCAGGAATGACATGGGAGCCATGTATAGGCATGTATAGGCAAAGTAAGCGATGACACTGCTGGCATCCCTTAGGTGTGAGTGAAAAAATCTATTGCAACTCATGAAAGTGGAAAAACAGCTTAAAGCATGCAGGGCTGTGAAACAACTTCAAACTAAATCAATTACAGGAAGTACTTGTGGATTTACAATGAGCAACTTGTTGGACAACAGGTCTGTTTAGATTTAGGGGAATAAACTGGATACAAATATGAAATGCAATGAAACTCACACAAATGAATCTCTGAGTGTGGTATCTGCAACTCATTCTATCCAGAACAACAGGAAATTGTTTAAGTGAAGAGTATTTACAAGGGAACAAAGGGACAAGACTAAGTTAAGGAAGGACCCATATTATATTACTCTTTTTGTGACTGCTCACACTTCTAAAACCACTTTGAGATCTTTTGGGACACATTCACTGAAAATCAGCACAGCTTTTGCTTCTTCTATCCACTTGACAGCCAACATGGATTACTGTTATGAACATTAAGAATGTAAATCTTATAGCTTTACATAATTGCACCCTGCATTTAGAGAAGCCCACCAATTGCAAAAGCTCTGTTCCTTCCAAATTATTGCAACAGTGAATTCTCACTGCCCCTCAAAAATTCTGTCTCTAAGGCCCTTTCAACTGCTGCATCTGGTGTAGAACTTACTGTCTGAGACTTCATCAGTTAGTGAAAAGTCTTTCTGAACTCAGTTCTTGGACAAGACAGTATAAAATCAAAATGTGTGTTCTTGTAACATTTTCTTGAGTAGGAACCAAAATTCTGGAAGTTGCACAATACCAGATGTGCTTTCATGCACCTTAGGAGTGTTTTACTTTGACAAGCCACTTCTGTTTTAATTGATACAAGTAGACAATGGCTGCGATTAGGGAAAGTGCAATAAAGAGTCTGGATAATTGTAACATATAGATAACTTTCTAGGTGCAACATGGACACATAAGTAAAACCTGTCTCGCTCCAAGGAAAGCCCAGTATACTTCAAATCAAAGACTATAAACTTTGCTATGTGAAGTGAACTATAATTACAAATTATCTTGGCAGCAAGAAGAGAAAAATCTCTTAGAATTGTTTTGGGGGTTTAATTTTATTTATTTATTTTTTTTTAATTCTGGAACTTTTCACCCTGAGTATTCAAAGAGTGAATTCTGTTGATTCCTCACTGATGCTTTATCTGCCAGGCCCATGTACAGCAAATGCTTTTTTCCTACTGACAGTTTTTATTTTAGAGATCTGTGTCACTTTCTAGCAATAACTCTTTTCTTCTGAATAACCATTAGGACATTAAAAAAATGGATACATATACATACATTAGGATGCACATGCAAGAGAGGATGTGTTATAAAATGTTCATACTAACAAGAAATCTTACATGAAAAAAATCATGTTCTTCTTGCCAAGTAAAGCTGGTTTATGTATGGGTATTCAATTTGGGAATTTTATCTGAACAGTTTCATCAAGGTAGAAACTTTTGTTTACTTAGAAATGAAATTTGAGTCTACCTAGTTGAGCTTGATGCTTTGTTACAAGACCTCTATTTAGAATAATCAGTTTTTATCTGATTATTAGTGCCTGTCAATAAAAGTAACTGGATGGACTGGATTTGACATCTTCAGCATGTCTAAGTGCACTTGAAAGAGCTCTGTGAAAGGCTCAGCTTCTAGTTTTGTTTCTAAAGACTTCAATAAACCTGTACCTATAAAAAAAAAATCCTGATCTTCTTTCTTCCCAGTTCAGAGAAACACTAAATCACAGAAGCACATAACCCACTCGGAGACAAGCAAGCCAAGAACTTGCTATTACCTTGTCACTTGAACAATGACTCACAGAAATGAAAAGGAAAAAAAAAAAAACAACAAAAAGAAAAACAAAAAAAGCAGAGAGGGAATATAACAAAATCCTGCCAATTGCATTCTTATTTATTAATCATCACAGTCTTTAAAGTATCAAAAGAAAATTGAAAGCGAAAAGCTTTTTATTGGAGAGCTAGAAAAGTGAAAACTTTTCACATTCAAAAGGTGCATAATTTCTTTAATTTTGTTAGACCATCAAAATTTTTTTCTGAAAATTAGAAATTCTGATAGGGTAGCTCTGAAATAAAAGCAGTCCCCAGTATGTGTTACTAAGCAGTGAAGTCAACTAACTGTGTTGGAAGTCTTGAGACTGAACAGCATCATGCCTCTGACCAGCATGTTACTTTCCAAGTGCAGCAGCTCTGAGCAACCCAAACAGCTGCTACAGTCCACGGATTCACAGTTCATCAAGACCTGCCAGTGAGAACCTCAAAAACATTTTAGGTGCACTGTCCGGAGAGAGATGATTGGAAATTATGTTCTAAAAATGCCTGATTCCATGTAAAATCAGTGAATAGATTGTATTCATGAGGACTGCAGGGACAGGCTTTTCGAGAAACCATTTAGATAGCCAGATTACTATGCAAGCCAAAATTAGAAGTTAAATCTAGGAAAGTACAGGTTTATATGCCTGAAATTAGATATGTAACATTTCAGGAAGAAAATTCCTCAGGTAGCTAAAGGTGCAATAGAGATATATTGATAATCTGTAGTGATATCCTCAACTTTTCTGAAATGACTACTCCGGTACCAGTCTACTGACAAAACCTATTTAGGATTGGATATTTTTCTACCAAATTTCTGCAAGAGTGTGATTTAAAAGGGTGGTTGGGCACTGGAACAGGCTTCCCAAGCAAGTGGTCACAGCACCAAGTCTGACAGAGTTCAATAAGCGTTTAGACAACACTCCCATGCACATGGTGTGACTCTTGGCAATGCTCCTGTGCAGGGCTGAGGGTTGGACTCAATGATCCTCGTTTTCCCCTTCCATCTCAGTATATTCTGTGATTCTGTGATTCTGTCAGATCACATCTAACTCTTCCAGCTTCTACTGAGTTAAAATAATATTAGTAGTTGGAGTTTTGCATAATGGCTGTTGGATAAATCCCCCAATCAGGAACCCCTTAGAGTTTATTTGAATAAACATACTAAGTTAATAAAGACAAAATCATCAGCTCCTGAAAGGGTATTTTCCTTGCAGGATTTCATTATGGACCATCACTCCCTTTATATGAGCTCAGTAACCTATGCTTTTGCAAGCATACATTATTTCAGCTTTTTAGATAATGCTAGCCATGATTCAAAATGAAAAAAAAAAAAAAAAAAAAGAAAAGGACCTTCATTCATGTAGGATCATGTAAGGTTACCTCCCGTACAAAACTTCAGAGCAACTCTAAATCATTGTTCTGGGAAAAAAAAAAGTTGTATCACATTTGAAATTGGAGTATTTTTCTTTTTCTCTACAAGGGATTGAGATTGAAAAACAAAAGTAAAATTAAAAACATCTGCTATTTTTTCAGGAAAATCTCATTGTAATTTCACATATGATTTTCATACAACATCATTCATCTCCAAGGACACTTTTAACTCTGTTCAGTATCTGTCCTGGCCACATCAATGTTTGAGTTGCATTTTCTTTAATCCCTCTCATCCCCCTTCATTTACATCCTCATTGCATAGAAAAATGCTCTATAAACTTTGAGACCACAGAAATCTGCAGATTTAAAGGTCTCCCTGAAATGCTGTTTCCGAGATAAATGCAACCATCAACCTCAGCTGTAGCCAGAGACGTTGGACAGTGTTCAGCTCTCTGGTTTGAACATAGAATCAAACACCTACTCTTTGATGCAATATAAAATTGTTATCACAAGAGACAAATCAGTAATTATCAATAATCAATATGTTTTATTAAAATGATGCTGAGTGACTACAATTTCTTAGCATTTTAGACTTGGTAAAATGTAGAAATGTACTTAACACTAATTTAAAGTAGCTTTCTCACTTTGAAGCTACAAATTCTTAATAACTGATTTCTGTCATACATGCAGAAATGCCAGTGAAATCAGTTTTCTTGAAATATTTTCACGGTCATACTTGTGGTAGCTAAATAAAAAGTTCAAGCCTTTGCAAAAAAACCCTTGTTTTCAAATGAGAATTAAAGTTTATAAGGCTTAGAGAAGTGCTTCTTTTTCTTATCTTGTTCAATCACTCCTGCTGTTACACTGAACCCAGTTTTTATTTATCTGAAGACAGACAAGAAGTGAATTTTTTTGTGCACCGCTATGCTCATGCAGCTCAAATTAATCTGTCTCTAACTGCCTAGTATCAGCTTTTCATGGTATTCTGTAAAGGGAAAAATGTTAAATCTTTATTTCACTGCTCCAGCACAACCTGAAAAAATATGCATTTCATACAGTACTTTCACCCAAATCTTTCTCATCGTCTTCTCACTCTAAGCCAGCTGACATCCATGGGTGGGAATGTGCTGTTTTAATTTCTCTTCCCAATAGAGTAAGTACCAGGCCTGACCACAAGCTGCACAATGAGGGCAGCTGGACCTGCATGGTGTAAGGGAATAGGATAGGCAGGGATCCCACTGTTCATCCCAAGGACCAGACTCCAGCTGAAAAAGCTGGCTCCTCTCTAAGGGAATAGAGGCAAGTGGGCATCCAGTATTTACCTCCCTTCATTGGCCATGTATGCAAATGCAGATGCTACATCAAAACAGTGGCATAATAGACCTGAAGACACAAAGTCGCATCTTCAACCACAGTAAATTCTCTTATCATTGACAGATTACCACCTGGACTGAGCAATTATAGCTTGCATTGGCTAAGAATTTGGACTCTTGCTCTGCCATTGACAACTTGAAATGTTAAGAAAATGAACAAGAACAGACAAGGCACACCAATCACAAAAACATCATAATTTCTACTTACTCAAAGTTGGCATAATTTTTACTCTGTGTCACACAAAATGTCCACTATGGAGAGTACTGGTTTTTATTCTAAATTCAAATGTAGACCCCTGGAAAAATAATCTCTTCTTTTGTGAAGTCAGGGTCAAGTCTGGATACTTTTCATGAGAGTGCAAGTGTCTCAAATTAAGTTGTGCTTGCAACACTTTCAATGTGAGGTGCTTTTCGTGGTCAAGCTTACAACAGCATATTCTTCTTGACAATAGGACGTAAGAAAGTTTAGAAACCAAGGACACAAAGCTACATTAATTCTTATTTTACTGTCAGTGTTTGACACTATTTTTTTAGGAACCTATAATTATAAATTTGTTTGCATATACAATTTCCGTGTTGTAGTGTCATTACATTTTACCTGTGAGGAGTTTTCTTCATTTTCACCACTGTGTCTATTTTCTAAACTAAACAAAAGAAAGCTAGACACTCCAAGAGTCTGATCCCAGGCAATGCCATCCTGGTTTAGGATCCATTCCAGAATCAGCGAAGTGCAATAAATCTGATCATAAGATGTTAAGCTATTTCATTTCAGAAAGATCCTTGGAACTGGAAGTGATTTTAAAAGACCATGTCAGTCAAAATATGATTGGAGTAGCCACTACTTTAATATACTTGATTCATTATTGCTGAAATGGAACCACTGTTTCTTAAACTCATATTGTATGACAGGAAGACCCTAAACACATCAAAGCTTTCTATGACTTAAACATAAAGCCCACAACTTTACAACATAACTGCATTGGTCACAATAAAAAGATTAATAAAATGGTTTTCATATTACCAGATGTAGTAAATTTTACTAAATATCTTCCTTTTAGTTGATTGTAGAAAATGTATCCTTTTGCATCTGGAGCAAACAATTTAACCATTTTCCATCCTCTGTGTGACCTGGTTAGAAAAGCGAAGCAGAAAAGTTTTAGAAACACAATGTGTAAAATTAAATTTAAGTTGCCTTTTAAGGCCTTGAAAAATCTAAAATTAAATTTTCATAATATGCTGAAGGCATATTAAGTACCATAATTCCTCAGCTTTAATTTCTCAGGTCTGGGGACACACCAGATAATCTCAAAGGTCAAAAATCTAATAACACTATCATGCCAGTACTACTTTTTCTAGACAGAAATCCTTAAAAAATATCCATGGCTTTTATCTTTTGAGGAATGAATCAGTAGAGAACAGCTACTTCCCTTTCATTCTGACTCATGAACTAGAGGACCTCAAATCAAACCAGCCAGTTGAAGATTTGAAACAGGACACTGTGGGTGCTAAAACTTTGCATGGATCCAAAAAGTAGTTAAGCTGATTCGTAAAAGAAAGATCTATTGAACAATATTAAATATGATGTCAGGCTCAGAAAGTCACAGAGCCTCAGATTGTCAAAGGCTGGGAAAGTACTATGGAAAGTAACAGCATACATAGCCTGAGTTCTTACATTGTTCCTTAGGTATCTGGTTTTGGCACAGTCAGAGCTGAGGCACTTGGGCTTATGGTATAAGTTATACAAGTAAAGTAATGCTCCCCACAAAGAAAATGCTTTAAACCTGTCTCTGACCTAGCACTACAGCTACTCCAGCAATACACATCCTGTGTAGCCTAGAGCTGAAAGAACACTGTGGCCTCTAAATTCCATGTGTGGACCACGTAGACTTCAGTTTGTGAGCCAGGAAGGCACATTTTTTAAACTATCCCTCTACTTTAAGAAAGGGCAAGTGATGAATCAGTAAACCTTTGCAAGTTAAGTGCAAAAGTCTTGTGTTGCACTGTTTTTGTTGATTCTGTTTATCACCTCCTTCAATGCCTGGAAATAACTGTATGCCCGAAGCAGCTTTTTCTGAATTTTACTTAATGAACTGAGATTTGAAAGGCAGGAACCCACTCATCCTTTGTTCCCTCCACAGTCAGGAGAGAGAGCCACCTCCATGGAGTGATCCATCCTTTCTCACTTGTTAATAGTGACTTGTCGCACTCTCCAGGTACATTTGATACTTGACTCTCTCTGTCGTTCTCACACTTCTCTCATGGACTCTAATCTTAGAGATCTGAGTGGATTGCTATGTCCCTGTAATATGATCCTCAGTCCTGTCTGTAAATACTCTTTTTTACCCTCCCTTACTTTTTAAAGGATATTAGGGCCATGTGTGAAAAACTTAAACTCTGCCTGTCTTTTTGGTTCCTAATCATTTGTCTTTGACCTGCAGTTTTGATGGCTTTTTCCAAACTCTCACATGCTATTGCTGTGTCCTACTGACCACTGAATTGGGCCAAGATGGTCTTTCATTCTCTGACGGCTGTTAGACTGCTATCACAAGCAAAGCTCTTTCAGAAAGCAATAATCATTTGCCACTACCATTACACTAATACCAGAAATAAAACTGTCAGCCTTGCAATAGCATCAGCCCCCCTCACTATACAAGTTTCTCCCAACATTGTTGGTCTAAACCTGCTAAGTACCAGGGTCTGGCCCATGCTCTCAGAAGAACATAGTTTCAGGGAAAGAAAAAGGCTCTTCCCTTCCAACCACAACCATGCAGACAGACATTATTCCTAGTCTTGCTTTTGCTGTTCACACACTTATCTTTCCTATTGCCCGTAACAGCCCTCACCAGATCAAAGGTGGGCTTTGGCATTTCTTATCCTATCCCTGCATGCTGAGACAGTGTCTCTGTATTCCTTCCAGGCCTCACACCTCTGTTTCCATCTCTGGCAGGCTTTCTTTCTATGTTCAAGTTCTGTCATGAGCAACTTGTTCATCCATCTGGCCTCCAGCCACCTTTGCCTGACTTCCTGCACAGCCAGAGGGACCTTTGTTGAGCTCAGAGGAGGCGATCCTTGAAAATCAAGCAGTTCTCCTGGACACCTGCTTTCTCTGGGTCTGAATCCCATGAGATTCTTCTCATCAGGTGCCCTGAACATGGCAGTATCTGTTCCCCTGAAGTCCAAGGTTTTGCTATACTCTGGTTCTAAAGAGCATCTGGCATGCAACTAAGGAATTACCTCTTATTTAATTTCAATTAAAAATGTCTAGGCTATGGTCTCTAAAACTGCTTTGCATTGTATACCAAAGTGTTCAGAAGCATGCTCCCAATCTAGGCTAAAACAAGGTTATGAGATACAACTTGAAGGAAGGAATAGTCTGAATATTTTTCATTCTGGTTGGAGAGGTCAGTGAGCATTTTCCTTAAACTTTTTCGATTTTTTTTCTTTTTTTTTTTTTGCTATGACTCTTATATGTAAAAAAAAAAATCAAAACCAAACCAACCAACAAACGAACAACCCTCTGCCCCCTGTCAAAATATAAACAGCCCATGAAAGAGGCTCAGAAATCAATTTTCTCCTTTCTTGGGCCACTAAGGTGCAGATTTATACACATTATAAATTGCATTAATTATTTTCAAATGCCAGAAGAGCATTCCTATCTCCTCCACCCCTGTTTCAGGCAGGCAGACAAAATTTAAGACAGAGGTACTTCTGCATCATTTCCTACCAACCAGAAAAGACATACGCCTTTAGCTCCATGCTTCTTGTAAATCATATTTTTGGAAGCCTGCTCACTGTACATGACACAAGAATATGAGTTCTATTTGTGACATCAGAGCCCAGTATTTCAACACTGAAGTCTTGAGGCTTGCAGTGCTTAAGGCCCCATTTGAATCTGTACTGCACTACCTTAACAGGTTCAATGATTTGGACCAAAGTTACATGAACAACCCTGGCAAATACTCCAAGAGTTGGAACTAGGCAAAAAACAGCTGCATACAAGGATTGTAAAGCCTTTGGTGACTTCATTGCATCTCATTTATACTGCTCTGATGGGGCCCCAACAGTTTGTAAAATCTTGTAATCTGTTCATAGATACTTAGAAAACTTCCAAGCTCTGTTAAGACTGTACAAATTGTCTTGTAATGAGGATGAGTAAAAAAAATCAACAACAAACAACACATTGTTTTCTTTAGAATTTTCATGAGAAACTTGTAATCTATTCTGGCCACCTCTCCAAAACACTTACAGGTTTGCTGAGCCTCATATTTATACTGCAACAAAAACTAAACCCCAAAATTTAGTGTAGCACTGGCTACCTTTATCATTGGCCCAGACTGAGTGAAAAGGATAATATCTTCTTATCTAAAGATATATTAATATGTAATAAGGATTGAATTCTAGTAGAGTCAGTTATTTGAGGAAGTAGAAGGTAAAGTTACTTGCAGAAAAATACCATTTGGATGACTGCTTGAGTCTCCATGAATTTTCATTTAACACCTTCCCCCCTCCAGAAAAACAAAGATAAAAAAGGAATCTAGAAAGCAAAGAACCATCAGGAATGCAGAGTAGTAGCACTTTTAAAATAAAAGGTAGTGAATTTTCATCTGAAGAGTTTATTTTCATTTTGAAAACTGACAACTTCTACTAAAGAACATTCCTGATGTTTTTACTAGGGGAAAGTTAACATTTCTACAAGTCTGATTTCTTTTTCTTTGAAATAAAGGGTCTAGGTAAGATGTGGAGTAATAGCCTAAAAACTTCTTCAGAAATGAGTTGTCTAAATCATTAATGTTTCTCTAAATATCCTGTGCAATAACATACTGACTAGTGCTTTCACCTGATGGAGATATCCAAGTTCCTGCCATCATTGATTGGATTGCTCTAAATTACTTTATGAATCATCAGCCACGTTTTGAAACAGGCCATTGTTTCTGAATTCAGTAACATTAGTATAAGCAAGTATGAGTAGTTCAGGATTTAATAATCACCTAAATCTTTATAGAGTGGACATAGCCTGGCCATTTATTTCCACTTCCCTAAGCTGTCTTACTAATGTATTATACAGTTGAACCAGGGGAAAAACCTGAAAGTTGGTTGTTACTTTGAGTTTCATTCAGTCTTCAGCTTCTCTGAGAACCAACGACACACACAGGCCAAGAAAGAGCCCCACACTTTTATCCCCACACTTCTGGATGGAGAACATTTCCTCATCTCCAACAGACCTCAAGACCCAAAAAGCCTCACTAGCTCAGGGCTAACTCAAAACTCTGTTGGTGAGGTAACATCCCAAGATGAAACAGTGCCTCAGCACTATGATTTGAATGTTTTATATGAAAATAAAAATTAACAGCTTATTTTTAGCCAGTCTTATACAGCAATGAAATAGTAGCAGACTAACTAGGGCTAAAGCACCTTTAACTGCCACACCCCAACCCGAAAAGATATATGCTTGGATACATGGCCTTGTCCCTGAATAGCAGTGAACCCAATCAAAACTCATTCAGAGTTGAAAATTGTCAGCAGCTCGCCAAAGGATGATGGTTCTGGTTGCCTATAAAGATAATTCATGCAGTTTTATCTCAGTGTAATTTACATCCCTTTGTGTATGCTTTACAGGATGGCACAAACTGTGAACAGTTTTATTATATATTGATACCATACGTTAATGCATAAACGGATGGCCAAACAAAGACTAATGAGACTCATAAAAAATAAACAAGTGTTGGTCAGAGAAGATTTTTGGCATCTTTCACAAAGAGTTTCTTATGTTTGAGAGAGAGGGACTGAGCTTGTCCCCTGGAAAAAAAATCTACCATATGCAGAGGCACCAGGCATGTTGCATCACAAAATTTCCCTATAAAACACCCCTTATGTTATAGGAACTGCAATAATCTGTAGAAGATGGAGAAGAAGATGCCAGAAAATAAACATGACTTTAGCCAAGCTCCATCATGGGATTTTCTTCAACCAAAAGTAGTCAGAATTTACTTTAAACTTTTCTTTAGATTAAACAAGAAGTATACTCATTTTCCTCTAAGAGCTCTCAAGGCAGTAAGGAATATTTAGTTCTCATTAAACATGCAGTGTAATTTCTAAGCTTCATGATGTCAGTCATAACTGAAATAAAAACAGGGAGGCTTTGGAAATACTAAGCCATTCAAAATATAAATGCTGCAAAATGTTAGCATCTATTTTCATTCAGTATCAAAATTCACCAATTCAAAGACAGTTTAGCATTTGGAATTCAAAAGGTGGACCTTTCACATCATATCAATTATGGAATACAATTTCATTACACATGTTCTTGTGTATTGTCACTTGGTGACATGGGTGCTGATTACAAAACAAGAGAGGGGGTCTAACTGTAGTCTCATAAAGCACTCCTAGAAAATTTTTTTATAAAAAACACAAACTTTTAACCATCACTAATCTAAACTTCAAGCTCTGAAAAATTATTTGCAAATTTCTATGCAATGGATGATACTTTTACTGTCTTACAACTTCTCCCTCTCTCTTATCTTCCCATTCAAGCTGAACTCTGCAGTGATGTCTGCATCCCACTTGGAGAGGTGCTCAGAACAGCATATCTTAATTTGGATTTTGAGGGTCATCCTTCACAAACCATGGCAGGTGTCTGTATTTAGCAATGGACTCTATGTCCAGCTCAGTTATTCTGGAGTCCTTGCTCTTTATACAGGGCTTTTTAAGGAACCAGTTTTGTCTCTCCTTTCAGGCTGGTATAAAAATACAAAAACAAGAGCCAGGGAAGGGCACAAAGTTGGGAGATGTATTTGCATATTCCAGCTCCTGTGCAACTTCCAACAACTGCTGCACAAAATGCCAGGAAGGCCCAAAAGATGGCAAGCAAATAAAAATTAAAGCTATATTAAGATAAAATACTTCATTCATTCCATCATTAAAGTTTTCCATGACATAAAATCTCTTGAGCTGAGAGCATAAATTTTTTAAAAGGCAAGACTCCTGCTGGATCAGATGGAAATCTTAACACACTTCTCATATAATGCTGGAGCTTGTAATACTTTCCATGGGAACTGCACAATTTGGTATCAAGCCAAAATACCTTAACTATTTGTTCCAAAGTTTCAAAAGTGACTAGTGATATGACCGAGAATTTAGTTTCAGAAAATCAGGTCATTCTAAGGGCATATCAGGTGAACACCAACAGAAAACATATTTTTCCACGCTAGAAACATTTTAAAAACTGTAGTGTTGATTTTAGTCTGATCAATTTTCTGAGTGTAACCTTTTTCCTCTGCATATAATAAAAATGCTGCTTACAGTCATGATGCCAGCAACTACTCACAGTCAACATCATGTTTTCTGTATTCCATTTAACATAAAAATGAGTACATTAGGGGGAAAAAAACCTAGGGAAATAATTCCTTCTGTGCTGTACCTCTCAGTATGAATATTTTTTTTTATCTAAAAAATGTTTCAATATATCTGTGACAGGATGGTGAGGCACTGATATTTCTATTTAATCCACACCTGTAAAAAAGGGTAAACAACTTCAATTTCAGTATTTCAGCTGTAGGATTTGTTGTCTGTGAATAACCTGAGAGAGTTTATGATAACACATAGCCAAAGCAAGAGATTAACAAAAACATACATTTTTTAACTACACACACAGGCTTTATGATACTCATCACAGATATAGGCATCATTTTTGGAACAAATAATTTGATAAGCTGTCCAGAATAGTATGCCTGACTCCAATCTAAAATTATGATAATGGCAGGTCATCCAAACTCTTCACTAGAAAGAAGAAACTTAGAGGTCTGGAAAACTAAAGTAAATTAAAGATTAAACAAGGGTGTTGTAATTGCTTTAGCCTCTGTTGGATGAAAATTATTTTCATTTCATGTAATAAATTCATAATACCAGAGGAGATTGCTGTGAGCTGGAATGTGAGTGCCACTTAGTTCACTGTAAACGTGATTTGCTTTTAATGTAACCATTCTGCTGCCAAGTTAGAGAAAACCAGATGTCAAGCAGGCATTACAATTGTTTGCTCAGTTTCTTCATTCCCAGGACTTTTAAACTCTGTATATCAAAACACAAAAGAGGCTGCCTTAGCTTCAGGATGGATGTGGAATCATTAACAAAGAAATGAGTAAGTGATCAGTTACTTTATTCAGTAGACAGCACGCCCTTTACACATAGTGTAAAGAAGAATATTCTGGTGTAAAGATGAAAGGTACTCCAGTGGTTACAACAGCAATTTGTAATGCTGTGGAGCAGAACCCGATGCTTGTTCTGCCTCACATTTCCTTGGTCCCATCACATAACACTTAGGGCCAGACTGAAAAGGCCCTTGGGTATAACGGCTCTTAATAGTGCTATGCCTGATTTTCAAGCACCCAACTGCAAGAATTCGGTAACAATAAGTTAGACTTCGGGGTCTAGAAGTATCCTTTGAGAAAGGCTGCTTCCACCCAAAGTAGGCCAGTAGACCAGCTCAGACTGGTTGGATGCAACTCCACAGACAGACAGAAAATTTAGATAAGTTCTTTCAAAAACATTCCAAGGAAGAAAGCTGAATACTACAGTGTATAGAATAAATATGGCAGATACACGTATGGCTGTGACCATTGTACCAGCCATGTAACTTCTTATGCTTCAAAAAGTCCAGCTGCAGACAAATCTGCTCCCACTTAAAAGATCCTATCGTCCTGTGGTTTAACAGTCAACATGGTGGTGGTGCATGGCTGGTGATTGGATTTGATGACCTTAAGGGTCTTTTCCAACCTCAACAATCCCATGATTCTATGAAATATGAGATGCTACACAACATAGGCAAGGACCTATATGGCTGATTGACTTTTTGATCAATATAAACAGTACTTCTGGAAGAGCCTTACAGGACCAGCTGGCAAAGGCATGGCCCATAGTTGTTGGAGTACACACAGTTCTAGATTGTGTCCCCTTAACTGTATAAACACAGTTCAGATTTTCACAAGATGTATGGGGAGAAGTAGGCTTATAAGAGTGGCTCTCACCAGAGCTGCCATTTTAACAGACCTTACATCAGACTCCCATCTTCCAGAGGAGAAATTCTTAATGCGTGAGCCTGCAGATCAATTACAAGTTTGTATGACTGAAGGGAAGAACAACATTTTAGCAAACCAGCTACATGCCCTAAGTCAGCCCAGAGGACAGAGGATGTGATGCTGAGAGAGTCACAGTGGGACAACTGTGTAATCTGTCTTTTGGGAAGGAAAGTCTGAATCCATGGATGAGACCATCCACACCAAAGTGAGTCTGCAGCAACTCTATGGGCATGATGAGGCAATAAATGGAAAATGCCTGTAGCTCCTTGTTAGGGCTGAAAAAGAAAAAAAGTCAAACTCATAAAATGAGGTGTATTTTAAATGACGCCTTCAAAACATACTAAATCACCTCAAAAGAAATGTAAGGGGTTTGACCCATTCTATTTTAAAAAGAATAGCAGGAATAAAAAAAAAAAATCTATAAGATTCCATGTGTAAAAGTAGGAATAATATCTACAAGTTAATAATGAGGAACAGTCTCCTAGGTAAGTTGGCTTATTTCAAGTAATCTACAGCAAGACTAGACAATGTGGTAGGGAATGAATTACCTGTCATTAAATAAGAGTGAGAGTTAGACAGGTAACCTAAGAGGGCTTTCTCATCTCTAATTTCTTTGTTTCTAGAAAGATTATGAAAAAATTAAACCTCTGGCACAATAGTTTATATATTCCTATAGCAGATCTTAAAATCTCTGTTTCAAAACAACACAAAACCTGCAGAATTCCTGGCTAGCAAAATTTTGTTTCTGTTGTAATATAAAATACAAATATAATACACCTTATTCTGAAGTGGCGCAGAACCACCAGAGTCACCTCCTTACACGTCCAGCCGAGGAAAGGAAAGACTGACAAAATTGTGCCCAAAGACACAATACAGTTTTGAGTTCAGAACCCAGGATAAAAGATAAATTTAGGGAGGAATATTATCTTAGAGACACATTAGAGCCCATCTAGGGAGTAAATCCCCTTCTAGTCTTATGTGTCTCTGATCCATCATCAGAGGAAGATTTCTGGTGTGAACACTCACTCCCCTGAATGCATAAAACCAGGTAAGATGATTTAGCAACCAAACATTAGCCTGTTTTGTATTACCAACACGAAGTTATTGCTCCAGACTTCATGGGGCTAACTTCCTCTAAGCTGAATGGGTAGTCTTTCAGAAAACCACCACGAGGGAAACACTATGTTAGAATGAGAGAAAAAAAAATGCTCTCAGTGGAGTTCTGCAAGCCTTTCACTGTCTTGCCTTTTAAAGGTCACCTCTATCACATATTTTTTCATCTTCTTTCAGGTGCTTGAAGAGCTCTGATACACCACTCTTTAGAAGAGAGCACAGCCCGTTTACTAGCTGTCATGACACTGTAACAATCTGAAAGTGTAAATTCTTGTTAAACAAGACCATAATATGCTGAGGTTGGTGCTTGCTGCATGTGTACCAGGTAAGATGTTCCTCATCAGCCCTAAGGAGCCCATTTTCACATTCCTGTGGTTATGCTCCACAACCACTTTACCACATTAACTGCTGCAGCAAACTGTAGCAATGTAAACAGATCCTGAGACAGAGGACAAATACGGAAGTCAGAAAATTCATATAACAATTTCTTACTGAGACAGAAGGGATAGGGCAGTAACTTATCATGTTAGACTGATGTGGGTATAGGGGATGATGAGGATCCTTCGATAAAGCCCTTTGTGGGGCAGGATCCTTCTCACCCTGAGGATTGTGACAAAACGTGAGATTCAGGGTGACAGTGTTAGCATATTAAGGGAGAATTTTACCAATGAAATATGATCTCTTTCATGTTCTGTGGGTTATAATGATTCTACACAAACTAATTGTACACATATATATAAATTAATATCTATGTTATCAATGGGTATGTCCAAGGAAATATTTTCTGTGCTGGTTTCAGAATGGTACCTTTCATAACTGCTAGTGATCTTACTTGGCAAGTCAAGGACAAGAAAATGCTAAAAAATTGCTGACAATATCAGGGTTTTTAATAATATTTATTTGGTTCTAATATTAACAGTACTGACTTTCCCTATTGATTTCTACATACATAAATGTGTTTTCTAATTATTTCATTTAGTTAATGTAGTGTTATAAGACGCATTGAAGAACTGAGTCTAGAAATGCCGAAATTACATAAATGGCTTCTGATTTGGAGTGAACAGAAATCACTTCTCTCCCTCAAGACAGTATAGAGAGTAATTTCTATTATATAAGTAGCTCAACAGCTAGTCCAGGATAATCTGGATTAATTCTATATATGCACTTTTTATATATACACAAATAAAGCATGTTTAACAAGTGCATATGTTGAGAGACCTGGAAAATAATAATCTTTCAAGTCTGAGCAAATTTTGAATAGATCACTGTGCATGGCATAATGTCAATATGTGAAAATGCTGATTTCAGATACAGATTTGCAGCCCTGGTGTTTCAGAAAACACAACAAAAAGTCAAGTCCTGGCATGAGTAAGTATGGTACACACCAGATGAGATGAATTAGCTATCAGCTGCAAAGATTAAGGCACAGGTTTGATTCAGACTCAGAGGTCAGCATCAGGGTATGGTGAGAAGTTAAACACATTAAGATCATGGCTTACATAGAGGTAACAGACTCTCCAATAAAGAGTGAGCTCCTCCCTGCTTGTGTCCCAGTTTGAAAGAGAGGGAAATGGAATATTATTAACATACAAAAGAGTCTTCAGAAAAAATGCTGCCATCTTTACCTTGAATTGCAAGATTTCCTGTTTGAGTTGTGCTTTCTGGATACTGCAGCCGAGTCCTACATGTTAGTCATCCTACATTATGAATCATTTTACAAAAGCCATGACACCGATCCAGTTTGTCACAGGTGGTGCATATTTGGCCATGTCCCATGCCTAATTCTGGAAGAACGTACAACAGATTAAGTGGTCCAACAATTACAATTTAAAAAAGAAGTAAAAAAAGGTTGATTTATTAACTGCTTCATTCAAACTTAATCACAACCCCTGTGAAATACACCATAAATTAATTCAAACTCAGCTGCACTTCTAGTTACCCTTCTTTAGACCACTGCAAAACCTAATACCTGTTCCGTGCTTTCACACAGCTTATATGAACAAGTGGGACAGCAAGAAGGATTTTCCTAATATCTGAAAGAAGGACATTTCTACGCACAGATCTCTCCCAAGGCAGTGAAAATGCGGAAGAGAGTATACCAGGGAAGAACAATGCAGTGAAAAGTTAGCAAGAAGAGAAAATGAAAAAGAGCTAAGTTCATTTTTGTACCATCCCCCTTCCTTTCACGTCTCCGTGTGTCTGTGCAGGCGTGTCCATGTAGGTAAGAAGAGAAACTGATCCAACAAGTCCCCTTCTGAGAGCAGTTCTTCAGGAAGCAAAAAGCTGAAAAGCTGCCCAAAACACCACAAATCCTAGTCAACACCATTGAACATGCTGTTTACTCTGCACATTAAAATCCACCTCCCATAATCCGCAAATACATGATAATGGACATCTGCAAGATTTTCACGCAGTTGTATTTTCAAGAGACTAGAAAAATACATTCATGATGCCAGACGTTTTGAGGTTACACTTGTACTTGCACACTGAGCAGGAGCCTCTCTCTGTTGCTGAGGTCAGCCAGTCAGACTCCACCCTAACCACCAAACCCTCTTCCCATCCAAAAGAGGCTTGTCACACCCAAAATAGAAATGAGAATGGTACCCATCTCCATGCTAACTCTAAGACACACGTGAAAGCTATCTGAGAATGTGAATTGAGCCAGTGTGAGATCAACTGGAATAACAAGTTAACAGTACAGGCAGTTGTGTCTGAGAAGCCAGGGACGTGTCCTGGCATTTTAAGAACTTTTGAAAAAGCATCCCAGGAAATACCACAGAAAATACACAAGCTTGACTGGTTTGCCAGGCTGGTTCCTTTTTGTTTAGCTGGAGTATGATTTTCTGAAATACCAAAGTGAGCTATTAGTTTGTTTTTCTGCAAAATATGGTGTCAAAAGCCCTACAAATTCTGTTCGTGTTCATCAGCAGTCGAGCCCTCCTTCCAGATAAACTCTTTATCCCTCCACCTCCAGTTTGCTTCCTTTGCATCAAATAATTCCAGTGAAGAGATGAGTTCAGCTTCATGTCCTCTCCTCGCCAGGGCAAGGCAGCTCCAAGCCTTACTCATACAGAGAGGCACATTGCACAGAACAATACAAACAAACACAGCACAATGATGAGAATAAACCCTCAATGAGAACAATTCTTGGACTCAGCACGCTGTCAGGTAACATGACCTATGGGGCTGTGATGCTAAGGTGAAAGGGCTCTACAGCAGCCTCAGATAAGAGTCAAACATAACAGCTTGTTACAAGTAGTTACTGCCAAATCCAGGAAGAAGGATGCATGAGAAGCCTGGCTTCATGAAGATCATAAAGATGCAGGGCAGGAGTCCTGGTCAGTGAAAGTGGATAGCTAGACACCACAGCAGCTGATGGAGTCTGGAATGACAACACAAAAGATGACTGACCAAAAACATCCAAGATGCAAGATGTGTGCATGCATACTGTGCATGAAAAGAGGCACACAAGGGGCCCTGTGCCAACGAGTATGGACATTTGAGACCCCGGGACTGGCAGGTGAGCCCAATGATGTGTTCCTTGGGCAGAGCACGATGACATCAAGACATGAGAAGGTCTACAATGCAGAAGACTGATGACACAAACTACATAGACATGATTTGGAACTATCTTGTCTGGAAAAAGTTTATGTGGTGCTGAAAAGGAACCCAGTCCCCTTACCTGACCAAGTGTCCCACTATGGTCCTCTCTCCTACACTAACTTCAAATTCTCTCCCTACAATTCTGAACCCTTTGCCCTTCTCCCAGTCCATGATTCCCACAATTTAGCTTTCAGAAGACAAAAGGTCCAAATCCACTCTCAACACAAAAGAGTACATGGTCTAGATGGGATGTTCCTGAAGTTGCTATTTTCTGCTTTGGCAGCTACAAAAGACAGAAACCAATGCCAAAATTTCGACAGGGATGACAAAAAGTATTGCATGGTGCAAAATGGATGCCCTTTTCCCTCAGAAACACCGTGGCTCTGTGCTCACCAGCTTGTTCCTGATTCTGGTGCTGCAGCTGCCAAGGCTTGTGGTATCTAAGATACCAAGAGAGAAAACTACCATTGTGCTTCAGAAAAATCATCACTGTGCTCCTCCTTGTTACTGCCCCAGCTCGCTCCAAATGCTCATCTGATTCCCAAGACTGCTTCACATCACCTGCAATATCAAAAGGTATGTGCTTGAGAGCATTGCTGTATAATACTTGGCTACTAGTCACTGACCCAGCTGAGCATCATCTCACCTCTTCACATCATCTCATTGGAATGTGGCTTCAACCCCCTGAGACTGACTGCAGAACCTGAAAAAAAAAAAACCAAAAGCCCCCCAAAAAACCCCAACAAAGCAAAGGACACGTGCTGAGTCACTATGTAAAACTACCACCTGCCCAACCTATACTCTGCGATTCCTGTCTCCCACACCTTTACTTGGACTGCTCACCCACCAGTTCTCTGACATCCTGGGTAGCCACATCTGGTGAGTGTACCAAGTGCTTATAGCTACACCAAAATTTTGATACCTGAAAAAGTACAGCTACTTCTGTCCACAAGGCATTTTTCACCTTGACCAAAGTACCTTCAGTGGTGATATTCAGCTTTGCTTCTTGAAAATAAACACAAAAACAAACAGTAATGCAGTCATCAGTTCCAACTTCACTGCAGAGCCAGAGGATGACCTACTTTATTACAGTACTCCACTCACCATGTCTGTTGAACTTTGCTATGAATTTTATTCCTCTGCATCTGAAAGAAAAGTATTACTTTAGTAACTAAATGCTCCATGACAGCTTTACAGTTCCAGAGATCGTGTCAATTTAGAAATACAATCCAGAGTCCAACTACAGCCTCCATTAAGACAAATAAAATACCAATCCCACTTCAAGGCACTGCTATGCAACCCCCATCATCTCCACAGAACCCCGCTCTAATGACTTCACACAGACTGCAGATGGCTACTTGATCCAGGATGACGGTACAACATTTGCCTCACACTGGCTAAGTGTACCAACAGGTTAACTGCAGGCTCTTCTGCCTATTCCACCTACCCCTGAGTCTACACCTCGGGGCAAAGCAGCTCCATGCCACACACACACATGCCCCTCACACACGACACTACAAGAAATTCAACACAATGATGAGAGAAAACTCTCAGCATGAATTATTCCGAGAACTGTTGATGAAGATAACCTATGGAACTGTGATGATGAGCTGAGGACTCTCTATGGAAACCTCTGAAAGGATTAATATAATGGCCTTCTACAAGAAGAGCCTGTCAAAATTGCAGAGAGGGATGTGCAAGAATCCTACTTTCAAAGTGCAAAAATGTAAGGATGTGGAGAACATGTCCTGCTTTATTATAGTGGATGGTTGGAGAGCACAGCTGCTGACATGGCCTGGAACAAAACTGGAAAAGACATCTTGCCAGAAATATCCAAGATGCAATTCCAATGCACATCCAAACTTGCAAGACAAGAAACAGGCAAGATGGGCCCCATACCAGAGAGAACAGACTTCTGAGACCGTAGGGATGATGTCTGATGCTTCTGATAAGCCCCTCGAGGGCAGAACACAAGGACATCATGGTCCAAGGGATCTAAGATAGGAAACCAGAGAGGGATTCCTCATCATGAACTCTAGTGATAGGACAAGGAGTAATGGGTACAAACTGAAAAAGGGGAAATTTAGGCTAGATATTCAAAAGCAATTCTTTATGGTGAGGGAGGTGAAATACTCGAACAGATTGTCCAGGGAAGTTGTGGATGCTTTAACCATAGCAACGTTCAAAGCCAGGATGGACAAGGCCTTGAGCAACCTGATCTAGTGGGAAGTGTCCCTGCACATGGCAGTGGAAGTTGGGACTAGATGATCTTTTAAGTCTCTTCTAACCCTTAACATGATTCAATGACTCAATGATTGGCTAGATGATTTGATGGTTGGCAAGATTTTTCACCAGGCTATTCACATATGAGTGGGCCTCAAGCTGGGAATTATCCTGAGACATCACATCTACAATTCAGGGCTTCAGTCCCTGGCACCTGAGCTCCCACAGATGAGTGCTACCCAAAATGGAAGCAGTCCCTTGCCTTATGTGGGCTCTTCCAGGGGCTGGCTCATCCTGACAAAGGCAAAAGAGGGTCAAATCTTTTGAAACCTGGCCATAGAAGACCTGTGAGAGCCTTGTCCTGACAGAGCATCTGCACAGGCATGACCTCCAAGCTTTGCTCACTGCTCTCAGTCCTCTGCACTCCCAGAAAGCAATGGATGGGATGAGCTGCTCATCTGAACACTTTCATAGCAATGGGGAGTCACAAGGCACCTAAGAGAGTCAGCTGACCTCTTTTCAGTAGCTTCTTAGGGAAAAAAATGGGGTTTGCCCTAAAAATTCTGGTTTCCTCCACTGACTTTAAATACACTCCAGACTGTTACTGGTGCCATGGAGAGAGTTCACATATTTTCTTCTTGCTTTGATTTTCACCTGCTTTGAAAGTGTGAGTGTAGATTGTTGGGACCACCAAATTAGGCCTGTTCTTTCATAATCTGTTAATCTGAAAAATTCTTTCAGGAAAATAATTTCACCAACTTCATGTTAAACATGTCTAGAGCAGTTGTGAACTTTCTAGCCCAAATTTCCTGTCACTATAACTTTATCTAATGGACCAAGCAAAACATAGTCAGTATGGGGTTTTTTCCCTACTGTTTGCACTGATAAATTGTGGCAAGTTCTCTCCTGTCTGTCTCCCTTGTGGTTCTGAGGCTTCCCTGTATAGGGCATATATATCAAGGGATCATTAAAAAAACAGTGGAGTCAAATCTCAGCAAATTAATAACATACTGATGTTCCATGAAGAACAGATGGGTGAAATGTTTAAATGTTAGATACTATATATTATTTTTATTACACATCCAACATTACAGGACTTACTGTCTTTTTAATAGTCATAATTTATTCAGGGAAAGGACAAGCAGGGTTTACTTAACTTAGATACTCAGCTTGCCCCTACCACATCTCCCCTAATAACAATTTACTGAATGTTAATTTCAAGTGACTTGCAAAAGACAGGGAAATTAAATACCAACTTCATGAAAGGAAACTTTTCATATGGCCACTGTGTACCTTTGCAATGAATGCACACTTTCATGAGTAGAGAGGCTGACACTTTTAAATCTAAATTTAGAGAGGTGGTGTATTTCTCTTACAAAGTATGAGTTGACTTCTACTCTGGAAACAGGCAGTTGTTTCTCAGGAATAAATATCTATCACTTTCCACCATTACTAATTTTCAAGGGTATTACTGCTGTTTTCATGGAGTTAAAGAGGATTTGACCTCTGTTGATCTCTGTGGTCCACTTTGAAGTGCATTGGTGGCCAGTTATTACTGTTTACATGTATTTATACAGTTTGAGGTCTAAAAGGAAAGTAAATCCTTTTAGTGCTAGGTGCTGTACAAATAAAAATGAAGGGTGGACCAAGAAATAGATTGCAGTCCAGGAATGGCATCAGAATCTGATGCTCTGTACAGTTCCTAAAAAGAGAAAACAAACTCATAATATTATTCTAACAGCAGAACCATGTGTATCTATTTTAGCTATTTACAGACTAATTTCAGTAACAGTGAAGGAAAAGTTTCAAAGGCAGAGAGGTCAGGTAGAAACCCTGCCATGGAGGAAAGCCTGTGTAAGTCATGTGCCAAATTTCTTTCTTATCTTCAAATTTTTTCCCCACTGCTCTACGGGAGTCACATTGCTTCCCCAGGAGAACTGCCACATCTGAAGTGAAATGTTGGTACTGTTTAACACTTGAGCCATCATACACATTATGCAAGAACAAAAAGTTAGTAATAGAAGGCAATTAAAAGTACAAAAAGATTTGAATTGGCAGAAAAGAATTAATCCTAGAGTCACATGATTGGAATCAGCACTTCTTTTCTCTGCCAATGCTGGCTGTTTTCCCAAACTGTATTTTTACAGCAATTTATCCAGGCTACTTTCAAAAGCTCCAAGTTATCAGAACTTTTGGCTCTTTTCAGAAACACTAAAACTGCCTTAAAACTACTACAAATTTCAGAAATGAATTCCTAATAATTTAAAATGTCTACCTCAACCCCAGGAATGCCTTCCAATATTTGGAGAAAAATCTTGTGGACATGGCTCCTTCTGTCCAAGAGGGATCCCTCACCCTTTTCCCTCAGAGACCATTTGACGAAGTTACGGCAAGTGGGCACAGGGTTGGGCAGAGCAGTGATGTCTTCCATAATTACTCTGGCCATTTCCATGGGTGAGAGAGGATGAGCACCCTGGACTCACCCCAGAGGAGAAGAGTCACAGCTCCTGTGGGCCCTGCTGGAGCAATCATTTTCCTGGGACCCGGACTTGCAGAGGACACTTTTAAAATCTTCCTGAGTACCTGGTCTGCATCTTTGCATGGCTAAATGCCCTCAGAAAGTAATTAGATCTGTCAATGTTCCTGTGTTCATCCCAACTGACTTCAGCTGTAATCAACAGGGAGAGAAGTACGGCAAGAAGACAAGGAATCCCATCCAAATAAATGTCTATATTATCATGGAGAAAAGCCTATGATGTTTCATAGATTGGCTGAATAAACAGCTAAGTTTTGAGGCAGCTGGATCAAGTTAAGGTCCTTTCATCTCACCTTCCCATCAGTAAAACAGAGATAACCTTCAGTCCCCCCTGGGAGACGTGAAGAAAACTCCATACATATATTATGATACTTCAACACATAAAATAATACAGCTGTCCCTATGTCACTGGTCACTGTGCAGGGTAAGACACACAGAAAATGGTCTGAACAGCAGAGCAGCAGTCCCTGCAGCTGCTGCAGAAGCACTTTCTGTAATGCTGTTTTTCACCAGACTCTGCACAGGAGCCTGAGAAACATAGAACTCTTAAGCACCTCATCCCTGTCACAACCATCATCCCTCCAGTGCCTGTTTCCACTTCATTATAAGAGAGCACAGCCCTGTCAGCTGTCAAAGCATCTCACCTTGGTCTTCAGTATGTGGGCAGCAGCATCTCAGGCTGGCAGCCTCTCAAACGTGGCTGTCCTTAGCAAAATGAGATTCATTAAGTGAGCTGTCCAAGTGGTCTGGAACACATTAAAGAAAAAGGAAACAATGTTGTACAATGAATTTTCATCCACTGAAATGTGTTACAGTGCTTATCAGGTATTTGTGTAAGCTGGCTCTATGGTAAAGCCAAGCTGATAACAATTTGCAGCTTCAATTAACTGTTGTTGGGCAGCAGGAAAAGCAGGAATGTTGAAAAAAGCAGCCACACAGGGACAAGGAGTTCAGGGTTTTAAAAAGCCATTTACATGTTAGGTGAATTAGTTCTGTTGAGCAGATATGCGTAATAAAGATAGTGCTTTCTCATGCAACTAAAATGACTGCTCTGGATATTGGAGCCCTCTTTTTACTTATCCAATAAATATTACATGTAGGAGCATTACCAGTGAAGGGCAGCATTCCTCTTTTTCCCATTTCAAGGGGGTAACATACCACCAATCAGATTTTAAAAGCCTTATTTATTTGTTCCCAGGACTGTTCCTTTGTGTGTGGAGAGTGGGAAATATTGTAAGCAGTCCCTACTTCAATGAGTTTAGAATTCAAGCTTATAGGTAATACAATGAACAACCACCTATAACAATGAGTTCTAAGTGGAAAAGGAAAGAATAAAGTCATCTATATATACCACTGGACAAATGTCTTCACAGTGTTACTCAATCATACTTTTGGCTGGTTATCACATAAAATAAATGTTGGAACTAAAATAACTGACCTGTGATAAAACCTTGTCAAAATCCCTTCTTGAAGACCTGATGGTAAAACATAGGCCTGAATGAGCAAGCTGAACGAGGAAAAGGACTGGAGAAACACAGATGCCTGTAGGATTTGGAACAGTGTAATATGGATTAAACAAAGAATAAGCATAAGGATATTACAGTGGATCACATAACATTTCATGTGAATTGTGCCAATTTTATTGATGTCGCTGGTCAGATCATGACAGAAACATGCATTTACACTGGTAGGGTGATCTCTGTGTGTATGGTTAGATAAGAGACCTGCTCCCAACAGAAAGTATTTCAGCTCAGTTTCCTATATTTGTCTGATATGTGGGAGATCTGGTTTCAGATCCTAGGCTGGGGCTGGTCTGATCTCAAAGGATAGATGTTATGGTCTTCACTTGGCCATGAAAGTCCTGAGGGATCTTTCTGAATGGGAATGGGAATTCACAAAAGAGGTTCTTGGGCAAGAAAAACATTTCTTTCATGGGACTAGGCAGGCCTTGGCTGTCACTATTAGCACAAAATAGAAAGAATAAGAGGTGACAAAATGTTCTAAGCTAGGTAAAAACATAGCTGAAGAATTATGGAAGGCTGAAACAAGACAACTTCATGCAAGGGGTGAAGGAGTATGCTGTGAAAAGTCTGTTTTCTAGTGAAATTTAGGCAAGTTTGTTTACACAGATTATAAAGGGGCAGAGTTGGACACTTGATGCTCATTCTCTTCACCTGACTCATATGACTATTCTCACATTTTTAGATGTGAAATTACAAGTGAGACCGATACTTTACGACACATAAATGAAGGCCAGCTGCTATCATAGCTCTGATCAGATATTCCTGGCTTTTTCTCATTCAGGTCTTGGTAAATCATAAAGACATTTGAGCAACCAGGCTGAGTTAAGACATTAAGCCCCAGTATGTGTCTTCACCAGTTGCCATTATTGGATGTCTAGCACATACTAAAAAGACAGTGTAAGACTATTACTCCAGAATATCCAGACTTCAATTTTTTATGGCTCATGAACTTTCTGAGACAAAGGTGGCATCTCTGTGCTGAATATAGCTCAGATTTTTCTACCAGGAATTTATTCAACCCATATAATCTTCTTTCTAATTACAGTGTCCTGCAGTACTGCCTTAGTATCCCATTATTTAGAGAAATACCCACTTTTTTATTTTTATTTACTTATAGAATCATTACGGTTGGGAAAAAACCTCTAAGAACGTTATCTAACCATCAACCCAGCACCACCACCATGTTCAAGTGCCATATCTGCATGTTTTGGGGACACTTTCAGACTTTTTGAACAATTTATTTTGGACCAGACTTCTACAAGTTCCATTCCATAGCATTTATTGATCATTTTACAAGAGACCTTTTCATATTGCCTTATTGAATATATTGGACAGGATCAGCCTTAGCATAAGCCCTCTCAAAGCAAACAACATAAGGCCCTTGATTAGCTGTAAGTGATGTCACAACCACACAGAGTCACAGAATGGTTGGGCTTGGAAGAAACCTCTGAAGATCATCAAGTGCAACTCCTGTGCTAAAGCAGGCTCACCTAGAGCAGGTGACCATAAATGTAGACTTACATTTGCAGAAAAAACCTCAAAATAAGCACATTTATATTTTCACAGCACTAGTACTGCCTTGGAAATCCCCTTAATAGCCCTTAAAATGACAGATTTAACTGTAGACACAAAAATATTTCTGTCAAATAGGTAAAAAATTACTCATGTTGACCCAAGAGACACATTTCTTCAACTGTGAGAGCTAGAGATGTATTCTGGATAGATTAAAATTTTGTATTGCTGTATTCTATAGTAGATTCTTCCTAGCTGATTCTGTAGTGATTCCAGTTACGCTGTTCAGAGTCAGCAGGCTTTTCTTGCTTAAACATTTATACTTTAACAATGTTTAGCCAGCTTTACCTATATTCTCATCCACTTTTGCAATGTTGCACTCTTCACAATCAAATTGGATTTGAAAGTAATGTTTGCTATGAGGGGCAAAACCTGCATTTATTAGCTCTAATTAATATTGAAAGAGGAAAGATTTCCATCTGACTGTTTAATTCAAGTGATCAAAAGCCATTATGGCACATGGCCCTTGCCTTTTAACAAGTCACAGTTTTCACTGATTTCAGAAGCCATTCAAGCATGAAAACCAGATGAATTTTAATTCCCTCTTCATTTACTGTTATGTGATGCTATTTTTCACCGTGCCTCAGCCATGATTCTTGTAACTTCAGTTAAAACATATTAGGATCGCATTTCTCTTACAGAAATGATTCCCTATACAATAAACACGCTACGTGTTGGAGGGTTGTTAAAAGGCCAGAAGCCACAAAGTATTGCAGTCTCAAAATACCCAGGGAATTTTAAAAACCTTTCAATATTTGAGAGTCCCTGTTCAGGAATCATTATCACAAAGTTAGTTGACAGATGAATAAATAAATGAATGATGAATGCAAGGGCCCCTTTAGATCTGGTGGCTGAACAAAGATCAGTGTCCAGAATCAAAGCAAAGTGGGCTCAACATCTGTCCTGTCACAGGGTGTTATCAAGAACACAGGATTCACAGAGTTTAGATCAGTCATCTAGGTTTTTTTCCATGTGTTAACCTCAAATAGGCTAACATTTGGAATACAAAGAAAGAACACAAGTTAACAACTTAGCAACCAAAAATAAAACATCCAAATAAAGCTCTGAGGATAGTATGAGGGTAACAGAGATGCTCTTCAGCAATTAATTGAGATCACTCAAAAACAACATTCATGTTCAGGCAAGACAAATGTGTACACTCAAATTCATTTAAATACCTTTTCAATTATGCTATTATCTGTAAATAATTTCTTTTTTCATATCTGTGATGTATAATTCACCAAATGTAAGGCACTGAGATGGTTTCTTGACATAGGCAGAGTTTAGTATCTGCTCTCTATTTAAATACAAGATTAAAATGTTGTCTGCTGTAATACTTAATCTAAACTGATTCCATACACATTCTTTTAACTGAAAAACCTGGTTTTGAAGATTAGCCAAATCTCAAAGTGCCTTATCCTCTCAACTGTCCTATAGTGTTAACCCCCTATGTACCTGCAATGAAAGAAAATAAAAATCTTTGCAAACTACAGAAAACTAACTGTCTCCACTATATTGTACATGGTGACAAGTATTATGAACATCAAATATCAGTAGTAACACAATACCAGAATAAGCTGGCCCACCTAGGAGTTCTCACTGAAAAGTAATCTTTAT
Organism: Anabacerthia variegaticeps; assembly: GCA_035583185.1. Lineage (NCBI taxonomy): Eukaryota > Metazoa > Chordata > Aves > Passeriformes > Furnariidae > Anabacerthia > Anabacerthia variegaticeps. Next base: position 138,846,286 of record JAWWEW010000078.1, read on the forward strand.
CATTTATTTCCAACTTGTGGTCTGTGGACAATGGGTGGTTCATGAGCAGCAAGTGATCCACACCTGGCCACCATGCTGAGGAGCTGATGAGCTCCTGACAGTCTGCAAAGCTTCTTACAGATCCACAGTGTTATAGCTGCTGTTCTGCACCACTGTATCTTCATGTTTTTAAAAGAAGATTTTGTTTTTGCCAAGCATCAGAAGGTTTGCTGGCATAAATACATAAAGGGCTATGGAAAATGAGTAGCGAATCAAGTGTTCTTTGCATCTGGTATGGCCAGATTAAAAAAAAAAAACAAAAAGGAGGAAACTAAGACTAAGTGTTAAAGAAAACCTTCTCCTGATAAAGTTAATATTGGAAATACAATGCCTGGGGAAACTGTAGACTCTCCACAACTAAAGTTGTTCATCACAGACTGGACAACATTTGTCAAAAATTATATAGGTTTGGCTGATCCTGACACTAAGAAAAAGAGTAAGGTTAGGAAAGATCTCATAATAACTTGCATCTCTATCTACATCATTAGACAGTTAAAAAAATAAATTATTAGCCAGCTGCTATTTTCAAATAGCTCCCTTCCCTTTTCTATGGAAGAGGATCTTCACCTGTGTCAAGGCAATCCCAAATATGGATACAGGCTGGGTGATGAGTGAATTGTGAACAACCTTGTGGAGAAGTCCTTGGGGGTACTGGTGGATGAAAGTCAACATGACCTGGCAATGTGGGCTTGCAGCTCAGAAAGCCATCTGGCAGCCTGGCCTGTGTCAAAAGAAGTGTGGCCAGCAGGTTGAGGCAGGTGATTTTCACCCTCTACTCTGCCCTTGTGAGACCTGACCCCTAAAGCTGCCTCCAGCTCTGGGATCCTCAACATAAGAAAGACATGAACCTGTTGGAGTGGATCCAGAGGGCTACAAAGATTATCAGGGAATAGGAGCACCTCCCATATGAGCACAGGCTGAGAGATGGGGCTGTTCAGCCTGGAGAAGAGAATTCTCCAGAGTGACCTTATAGTGCCTTTCAGTACCTAAAGGGGGTTATGAGAGCTGTAGAGGCACTTTTTACAAGGGCGTGTAGTCACAGGACAAAGGGTAATGGCTTTAAACTGAAATATGGCAGATTTAGATTTTCACTAGTCCACAGCAGGGGAGTTGGAACCAGGTGATTTTTAGGGTCCCTTCCAACCCAGGCCATTCTATGATTCTATTATGTTAGAAAGGTGTTCTTTATTGTCAGGGTGGTGAGGCACTGAAGCAGTGCTGAAAATAGACAGAATTCAACAAAATAAAGAAATTTGTTGTATTTCAGAAGCTTTCACTATTTATTTGCTTCTAACATTTGCCTAGTCTCCAAATCCCATTAGTGCTAAATCCACTGCACTCATTTAGTAACTAACAGCTGCACTTCTTGCCAAGTCTCAGAGACTTTTTTCCCTTCTGTTGGAAGCAGGACACCCAAAAAAAGGCAGTAGAAGTTTAGAGGCATTTACTACTCCTATTAAATCAAAGACACTGTTGAAAATAAGGAATATATCTATCTGCGGAGGGAAGATAACCTTCATGGTTATCCTGAACATTTGCCTGTCCCTGAAGAGAGCCTTTGCAAGCACTGTGCTTATGCTGTTACCATGCAATTCTTTCACTCTTCATCCCTGTCTATGACTGCAGAATTGCAGACAAAGCAGCCAGAACCAGACTTCTTTCCATGGTGAGTTAATTGAGGAGGAAAGGGCTCATTAGAGTTCACTTTCTGAACTCACATTCAGGGGTAGAGAGTTTCCAAGTGACTCCTTGCAAGCAGCTAGGCTCTGACAGCAATTACATTATGAGTTTTGACTGAGTAAACAGTCAAGAAGATTTCTGATGTGCCACAAAATTGGAATACCAAGATAAAACACACAGGCTGAGAAGACTGAAGAGGAAACAGATGCAACCAAGAAGTAGTCTGCAGTAATTTCCCTGATATGTGGTAAACATCTATACACACACACACATGCACATATTTATATACATAATATATAAATGTACTTAGACCTATAAACATATACATACATATCCATATATACAAATATATATGAACATATACACGTGTGTATATATATCCACTCATATATGTGTATATATCCACTCATTTATATATACACATATTTACTGTATGTGTGTGTATGTGTAAATATATATATATGTATGTATGTATATGGATAGCTTACGATTAATGCCTTCTTCTAGAACATAATTACTTTGCATTGCATGATAGTAATGTTTCGTGGTTGGAATACACAGACTGATAGAGCAAGGTGTGTTGCCCATCACCTTGGGCATCTTCAAAAGTGTAGACCTAGTTCTAGATGTTATTCATCATAGTCAGGAGTTGCAGAGTCAAAAATGATTGATGATGAAAATAGCACAGATGTTTATATACACAGCTTCACTCTATTTTTTCGACACTTTACCAAAGCAGAGGAGAAAGAGCTGGAAACTTTGTAGGGGCTTTTCACAGCAGGCGGGACATAGGTACAGACTTCAGCCCTCTGGAGATTCTCAGCAGAGGTGGACCCCATAGGAGGCAGTGGGTTTAATTTCACGAGTGACAGCAACTGAAGGTTGTTTCAGTTTGACCATGATACAGCTGAGTTTTATCTGCAGCTCCAAAACTGCTGCAGGAAAACATTGAATTTCCTTGAACCTTGTGTCTGCTTGGACACATCACCCAGCGGGGGCCTTTGGAATGATTTTATGGAATTTTTGCCCTCTTACCACAGACCAGAACCTTACTGGGATGGATATTGATTTTTCTATTTAATATAGCAAAATCCCAAAATAAGGACTCCAAAACAAAGCTGTACATATACCATAAAGCATACTTAATTATTGTGGTGGAAGTTTTCACTTGTTAGAAGTCCCATGATCAGTTTTAAAGTACAGACAAATTCCTGGTCTGGATTCTTACAAGAAAATACACTTAAAAATGAATACATTTAAAAGGCCCTAGCACAATTTGCACAAGGCTTATAATATATATTGCATGTTGTTTATTTACAAGAACATAAAATTAATATAAAATACAAAAATTACAGAGCAATTCCCACATATTGCACTCTAGGCTTCCTGGAGTGTATTTGTAATGCTCCATCCACATGTATCCTACAATGATGTCATAGGCAGGTCGTGATTTTAATAAGACCCATACAATACTCAGGAGGGCTAAATGTGTGGGGTTGTAACAAATAAATAAAAGAAAGGAAATTCACAAACTTTCCTGAAGTTAGGTGAATTCCAGGATCTAGTATCATGGTAAAAATATTCCATGCAGTAAACCTAACTTTGACCAATGCTAGTCGCAGTACTGCAAATTCCAAACCAAGGATTAAAGGGAGGCTTTTGCCTCTCCAGAAACTGAAAACAGTTTGGTTGTATCCAACCAAGTGAATTTTGTCTGTTTCCATGGTTACAAGAGGATAACATACACACACTCTATCAGATCATTTTTGGCAATGGGGAATATGTCCATAGAAGTCCATCTCCCTTCCTCTCCACGGACTGGAGGAATTAGAAAGGAAAATCCAGGATCTACAAGAGGCCCATCTGCCCTCACACAGCAGTGGAATGACAGGAGTAGATGTGCTTCCAGAGCATGTTATCTCCAGCAGAGTTGTCTTCATGAATGGACTCTGTACACAGAAGTTTGTAACCAAGGATGAGGGGATATCAGACTGACCTATGGACCAGAGCCCTTGAAGTTGTAAAAGCCCTGAGGGTTGTACACAAGACGGAAAGACTTGCCCAAGCTGGGAGACATTCTTTCTTATGGGAAAGGAAAAGTGGAATAAGGCTAATGCTCAAGTAAACGAGACCTGCTTTGCTTAGAATTTACATGGCAACCCAAACAATGTTGCTATGCAACTCTACCTGCTGTCAAAAGGGCAGCACTTGACATCCTTACCTCACCAAGGTCAGGCTGATGATTTAACCCACACCTTTATCTCCCCAATTTACCATATTTATAATTTTTTTCATTCTCTCTGCAGGTTCCCAAGGAGCTACGGTGTATTCAAAAGAGACATTTAAGGTTCCAGATTCTTCTCAGTTCATGTCTTCTCTCTGCTTAGTCTGAGGAGCTCTTTGTTCCTTATTGCATGAGGTTTCATGTTCTCATTTGGCCATCCACCACATTTTCCTAGCAATGAGAGAAAGATTCTACAAATAAAGAGGGAAAAAGAAAAAAAAAAGAAATGAAAAAAAAAAGAAAAAAAGAAAAAAGAGGAAAAAAGGCACCTAAAAGCCCAAGTTCAAATATATTCTGGAATACTCAAAAATTAATTTGGAAAGAATTAGGTGTTTAATGAGAAAAGTTAAAAAGGAGTTTAGGTTATCTGAATTATTTTGCTAAATCAGAGGCTATATTATTTGTTTGCAGCCATTTTCCTTTCTGAAAGGAGAATCACAAAACTCAGGTCTACCTTCACAAGGAGAGTCCTACACCATTTTCCAGCTGGGAGACAAGTTTCTGTATTCCTTCTTGAAAGTTACCTCACTCTTTGGATTCTTTGGACTCATGTTGTGTCCAGTTCCTCATTCCTGGTCCCTAACAGCATTTTAGGCTATGGTTTTAGGCTATGGAACACCAGAATGAAGAAACAAAGGAAAGGAGAAACCATAATTTCTGTGCTCAATTCAGGAAATGGTGCTTGCTTTGAGTACCAACTGACCCAATAAGATTTTCCATTTCCAAATGGTTTAATGAGCTGTGTTGACTTTTTTCTCCAGATGTTGCTTAGGACATAGTATTAATCAGATTGAGCAAATTCTCAAGTCTTTCAGCCTCCACAGTGCTGGGAGTCTTTGATATATAAAACCCTTGCCAAAAGCAAAGAAAAAAAAATCATTAAAAAGAATTGTCCACTTCATCCCAGCAGAGCTAAATTAGTGACAGCAGCATAAACTCAGACCTTCTCTTAGCTTTTGATTTCACAGTCTTGATAATGTAGGTTTCCTTTTCTTCTAAATATGTTGAAGAGAGCTTTCATGTGATTTACTGTAGAAAAAGAGTAAGGAAAGCCCTTGAAAAATCGTTATGTAGAATCATACCAACACTTCCATGTGTTGACACAACCAGATCCATGGGACAGCTTTTTGTTTCTCTTTTTACCTACGGGACATTACATTTTTCACTTTCAGGAGCTTTCAGAAGCACTAAACATTTTACAAGATGCTGTGGCTTGCTAGTCAGATCTCTCTGATTGCCAGGAATAAAGAAAACAGAATAAGATTTCATAGAAGCAAGTCTGGCTGAAGTTTCTTTAACTTCACATTGGTGTGAATTATTGCTTCCTGTTACACAGAATAATCTTTTACTGTATTTCTTCAACCTGGCCTTCATAAGGAAAAATGTTGCCAAAAGATACAACCCAAGTTCTATCACAGTCTCAAGCCATGAAACAAGAAGTGAAAACATTAGTAGTGCAGAACTAAAGCAAGAAATGTTTATGGTCATTTTATTTCCCTTTTTTTTCCCCGTCTCTATCTTCCTTTATATACTTATGTATACATGCACAGAGATACAGATATATCCATAACTATATCTATCTACATATGCACATGCATATGCACACATATATCGTTTTGCCCTCTGTGTATGTCTTTACTTTGTATGTACTTTATGTTTTGTGTATGACAAAACAATCATCAAACAAATGAACAGAAGCAATACCTGAAAGTCTCTTCCATGCTCTGAATAAGCAAATGACAGAACCTGTATTTTTGACCAAACTAAAATAGGATCAGCACAAATGTGGCAACTAAACAATCACAAAAGTTATAATCCTCAGTAATTCACAGCCTCTTCGTCAGCTGAGTGGTGGTCTGCTATCCATGGCAATGTGCTATTTCTCTAGCCCCTTCCCACAACCCTCCAACTCCTCACATGCTGGAGAGGAGTGTGTCTCTAGAGAAAACAGACACGACCAGAAATATAATCCCAAATACTGTCCATCCAGGCAGCACCAAGACTATAATTCCACCGAGTCTCACTTTTCTGCCAGCATTCAGGGCAGTGCATGAGGGAACAGAACAGCATTGACAGGAGGGCCAAAGTAAGAACAAAGGGTGTTCTCAGAAAGCAGGGAGGAAAAGTTTGCAAAGACTGACAGGGTGAAGGGAGACAAACTCGAGACACAGTATCTGCCTGATTTGAATCCAGAGTCTGAGTAACAGCCTCCCCACCAGCTCACACACTCTATCTAGTTATTTATTTAGGCAGCAATTTAACACTTCTCACTTTCTCATTTGTTACAGATGCATTAAAGCACTGAGTACAATACCTGCAAGAATTTCCATTTGAACTGGTTTAGACTATTTGTTGCTCTTCCTTGGTTCTTTCAATTCTTTTTTGACTAAGTAATCATCATTGCCTATGATGACATTATAGCTATGGCATTATGTTCTAAGTTGGAGCTACATTGTGAAGTTAAAATGCATCCTTCAAATCCTACAAAGAATTACGCGATTTGTTTTTCAATCTGTGGTCCATTTGTATTTTCTATGCCAGTCCTCACATATTACTTTCAAGACCTAATAAGAAGGGAACACACATAAAAACAGTGAGACTGATTTCTTGAGTATTTGCCCAGGTCAGCACAGATTTCAGTTACATTTTCCATAACTGCCACTTTATTCAAGGAGTCTTGAGAGGTACCTGATGTTACACTCTCAGATCATACAATGGGTTGAGGTACTGCTGTAGGTAGGAGGATTCCTCTTCTATCTCCCAAAGAGGAAAATAATAATTTCACTGTTTAAAAACAGAACACTCACTATAACAGGCCCAGATATAAAAAAATGTATGTTCATTCATGAAACAAAAAATATGCTTTAATTGCAGTGTATAGATTTCATTTTCTTTTTTTTTTTTTTAATAACACTCAGAGAGTTTTTCTGGATAGCGAAATTGTGGTTTGGTGCCACTGGCCGCCCTTGTAGTACTCCATGAGTCCTTGAGTTCCTTTCACACATCTGACCATTGATGTAGTACAAAGACAAGGCACTTGTGATGGAAAAGTACTGTCCCTCTGCTGGGTGAAGTAGGAGCATCTTCTAAGATCACATATGTAGGAGAACATTTACGCATTGCGAGTAAATAGAAAGGATCCAAAGTGATTTTTCTGAACCCATCCATTCATAAAATTTGCACTAAATTTACCTAGAGCTGCCACAGAACTTTGAAACTCACTGCCAATTCTCAGTCCAGTTGATACACTCTGCTCACCCTAGAAGAGGTGTTGTGGATGTTTTCTACCATATTTTCCCATATTGGTGATGTTTAAGACAGCACTGCTCTGATGTGAGTCTGGAGAAGACTAAAACAACCACTGATAACACTTAAGGACACAGGTAACTGGCTGTGTCTACACTTCTATATGCACCCATTCCCAAGAGCAATTGTTGCCTATCAAGACAATACTGACTGTGTCCCCATTGCAGAGCATCTGATCGAGCATCTGCTTTGGACACCAAGTCACAACAGAGTGAGAGAAGAAGAAATCATCTCAAAGTGTCTAAAATAGTGTGGGACAGTAAGGTGGGGGTACCCTCATGGGAGCTCAGAGGAGCAGACTGGGGTACAACACCTGTGGGGAGTGCTGCAGGTTTGCTCAGTGCAAAGGGAGCCCAGCTGTAACCTGTAGAGACTATTGAAAACAGGCACCAGAAGAAACTCTCCCCAGAAGGAATCTACATTTTGTTTTGAAGAAGGCTGCTTGGCCAGAAAAGGAAGCTCAGGAATGAACTAATATTTAGGCAGGGGACCAGGTGTAAACTAGGCAAAGACATTATCTGATAGTGTAAACATGCCTTCTACATCTGCTTCCCAGCAACAGTGAGGCAAAACAGATTCAAAGGCTGGATCAACAGACTGGAAGTTCTTAGATCTGACTCCAGTGTGATACCTGAACTTACAATTTTCAAGCAGTTTCTGTATGTCATTGTTCACATATCCCACAAACAACCTGCAAACTGTGGTACTTTTAAAGGATGTGCTTTACTAACTCACCTCTCCTCTGGCTATCTGGGGCCATTCTTCAGCTGTCTGCTCACAGGAGTGTTTTGCTGGTATTATCTTACACAGACCGTATGCTTGGAACCAGTTAATCCAGTTAATCCAATGCAATCACTGTCATGAGGCAACTGTAGAAGGGAAAACAAACATGTTTAAAAAGTTTGTTTATTCATGTGATAAAATCTTGTAATTAAGAAACTGCTGCCAGGCAGCTACCAATATATAAAGACATATACATTTATGCAGAAAGCAGGATCTCAGTTATGCTTCATTAAATCAAAACACATGAGAACAAGCTAATGAAATTCAGGTAAACACACCACAAAATCTTCATTTTCCAGATTTGCTGTATCTGAAATATTCAATTATCCATGCTTCAGGTAAGATCACAATTGCACTCACATGAAAAAGTTTGAACAGGACTGAATAATTAATGCATGGTATCCCCAATCTTAAAAAATCAAATATTTTGTGGGAAGGGTAATGATTACACAAAGGAGCTGAAATCTGAAGTTTCTGGATCACACAGTACTTCAGATGTCTCCATTCAGCAGCTGTCATTTGAGGAAAATTTCTGTCCATCCTGACTGAATCTCAGTATTGAACTACAAGTGTGGCATTCACAAATATTTTCAACAGCAAATGGTTGTTCCTATGGGTGGTGGGACATCCTTCACAGACATACAAAGCAGGAACAAACTCGCTGCTGGATCATTGAAAGTTGTCTTAGCTTCAAGAACATCCCTAGAAAGCCTGCAGATGCTCTACCATCCTGAACAGCACCTTTCTTAATATGCCAAAAATGAGGGCCAAGTGATGACCAGAGGTTTATATTTAGCACATTCAGTTGTAAGAGTCCCTTTGGAAAAAGGCTTCTGGCAACTCACATGGACCCATTGGTGTAAAACTGCGGAAGTACGGCATTGCCACAGCTCAGGCTGGTAAGAGTTGCTGCTGCATTTTTCATGCTTCCAGTTCTCAAGCAGATCCCTGCCAAGGGCATCAGAAAATGGCAGAAACACCAATTTCCGTATTTCAACAGAACAATCCTGGATTTTGGCACACAGGTCCTTGGTAACATGCACTGTCTGGCACCTCTCAAGACCTTCACAGAAATTTTTCAGCACTTTAGATATATAAATATACAATTATATATCCCACTACTGTCTTAAAATAATGACAAACAAATGCTGTCTCTATCATAATGATGATGGAGAATATGTTGATGCTTCATATTAAACAAGTTTAAGGACCTTTAGGTTCTCCAGCCCAAAAGGAAATCTCATTCTAACCCAAACACAGCTGAGTACCCATTTCATCAATAGGGTCTAAAAAAGCCCTGACAACAGAGTGTGCTGGTCATTTCACATCATCCATGTGAAACTGCTCAGTTAACCTGCAGCAAGTCAGGGCAGAAGTGGTAATAGAAACCAAGGTATTTCAGCTTCTGCCTCTGAAACACTGCACTGCAAAATGTTCCAGCGTGCAAAGAAACTCTGGGTCAGTGTGAAATAAGCGAAAACTAGGCAACAAAACTGATATTTACAGTGAAAACATTTATGTTGGTATTGCCAAGATGTCTTACTTTTTCCTGTCAAGTATTTCCTATTTCAGTTATTACATTTTGTATGTCCTTTGTCAAAATGCAGCAAAACATGTCCAGGGAAAAACCTTTCTGTCCTCTCGAGAGGATGCACAACAGAAATTGAAATGTTCAGCACTGTTACAAAAGTGAGTGGGAGCAGTAATGAATGGAAACATAGAGTGGTATCTCTAAGCTGGCATAATCAAAGCTAGAAACAGAGTGCTAGGTGATATGGAGGCGGGAGATCAGGCTGCCTCCTCCGCTGTGTCACCAGGGGCCGGCTCAGGCCGGAACCAAGTGGTGACACAAGATAACACTGCCCCATAAGGTAAAACCTGCACCAAGGCTGAGAACATAAAAAAATGTTCATGGAAACTCTTAACTCATTTTTGAAAGAGGGTTTTTTGCCTACCATTACATACCTTCCTAAAGCAAAGGGAAATGTATTTTTTTCATACCATCGGTCTTTTGCCCATATATTAATTACCTCAAATTCTGCCAATCGCAGAAATTGTAAAGGGTCGCTCCTGCTCAGGTAGCGATATCCCGCTGCCCAGATCTTCTGAAAACAACAAAACAAGTATGCTTTGGCTACAGCTATGCTGTTTTGAACCTCTGTTAATACAAATCACATTTGTAATCACATAAAGGCAGGTCTATGCAGACAGAGCTGTTATCCGTCAGCTGGGTATGGGTTGGGCAAAACTGAGCAAAACCACATTAAAAAAAAAAGAGCTTCTGACCAAATAGTGCCATTAGTAGTACAAAAAGATACATTTTCCAAGTGAATTTCTGCTGAGAACAAGCCCCTGAACTACAGAGATCGCAAGACATACTTTGAGACATTATCAATTGATCGGTATTGCATTAATATGTAGATGTCATGGGCTACATGCAGGTCAAACGTACCAGGCTGGGCCCTTGCCCAGAAGGGTACCAAGTCCATTCCCTTTGCAGAAGAGATAATTCCATCCATCAGTCAGCACCTTGCAACAGACTAATTTTCTGTGATGGTGATGTGAGATGGCGATGTGAAGGATGCCAGAGAAACAGGGACAACTCAGGTACTCCTTCCAATATACTGGAAACCCATTGTGAATCTTTATGAGTTGGCTCATTATTGCATGCTTGGCCCACCGAGTAGTTTACATGACACCATCCTCACTTGTTAGCCCAGAAAGTCCTCCAAATACCCATCTCCTTACCGCTTGCTCTTTGGTCCGTATTTTCTCCCAAATGCTTTTTTTCTGAGCTCATGGTTCCCAATCTAAGATGAATTGGTTAGGCCCCATTTAATGCTGGAGAAGAGAACTGCAGCTGTTAAGATGAATTTAAACCTTCTGTAGTAATTTCAATTGGTCAAAGGAGATAGCTTAAGGAATGGCCTGGAGGAAGAAAACTGCAGGGAAGAGTTGGCATACAAAAACCTAAGACTCCCCTGAGACCCTTGAGGAGTCTCTGAAGAAGCTAGAGTTACAGCTAAGCCAGAGACTGTGGCAGGGACTCTATTTAAAGTGGATAAAGATCTACTTGCAGGAAAGCTCAAAGGGAAGAAGAAAATCCAAGCCACAGCATAGACCCTCCCCAAATCTGATTAAAGTCCTACAAACTCTGTTTTGCCTAAAGCTATACAATAATTTATCATTGGCTAAATCAATTTTTTCTCTGTAGTTTTTGATCCTGGCAGATATATAAACAAGCTGAATAAATTCATTTTTGTTTGAAATTAACGTGTGTATTCTCAGCACGCAGCCAACTTTATTTCACAGAATGGATACCAGAAAAAAAGAGAGTGATGGAGCCACACTTTACCCAGGGGATACATAAATGTGACACTACAGTGGCCTTTTCAGAAGTGTAAGTGTTTGCTGTTTCACTAACTGAAAACAGCTTTGTTATAGTCTAAAAATATATTTTTGCATAGCTGCCCACATCTATAAACATGCACAAAGTAAGCAAAGGGGGGAAAAAAGAGATGACCAAGTTATTGTAGTTATGAAAGGGCTCTGTCACTAATGTTATAGAATTATAGTGAAATACTGTTAGCATAAAATTAGACTCTGAATCTTCTCTAATACTTGGAGTACTGTTGATATCACTGCTGTGTTAGAGAATCCTTTTAGGGGTCCTGTAGACTTCTATGCCATATACAGGGTAAAATGTTGATTTTACTGAAATGAATATGAAAGGTCTCGTTTTCATTGGAAAAGAGATTTCAGCCTATTACCTTCTTAGGCTTATACTTGACCTTATGCATTAGGCAAGCAATGAAGTAAACAGTAAACATTACTCTGGTGTGACAAGCCAGTTGAACAGAGCAGGTCCTTACAGGAAAGTTACAGGAAAGGTAAACTGCGGTTTTAATATTATAACACGAGGTTCTGTGTGTAGACTGTACACTCAGGGAAGTATATTTATACTTCAGTATGATAAATCCTTCTTTCTTAAAGACCAGACTGGAACATGAGGGATGTGATGCTGTTGTGGTTTAACCCAGCAGGCAACTAAATGCCCCACAGACATTCACTCACTCCCACAGTGAGATGGGAGAGAGAACTGCAAAAAAAGGAAAACACATGGATTGAGACAATTCAATAGGACAGAAAGTGAAGGGAAAATAATAATAAATGAACATACAAAACAAATTATGTACAATGCAATTGCTCACCATTTACTGACAGATGCCCAGTCCCTGAGCGGCAGGTCACCAACCCCCAGGAAATTCTTTCATTTTATTGTTCAGCATGACACCATACGGTATGGAATATCCCTTTGGTCAGCTGGAGTCAGTTCTTCTGGCTTTATACCCTCCCAGATTCTTGTGTACCCTCAGTCTCCTTGCTGAGATGGATGGTGGGATTGTGTGAGAAGCTGAAAAGTCCTTTAATTAATGTAAGCACTGCTCAGCAACAACAAAAACATCAGTGTGTTATCAACATTATTCTTATCCTACATGCAAACCACACCACAGTACCAGCTATTAGGAAGAAAATTAACTCTATCCCAGCCACAACCAGGATACATGCATACTTTCTACAACAGCTCATTCAAGAAAAAGAAGTAAGATTCAGGACAAATATGGAAGTTGCACTTCAGTCTCTGTCCTCCAGAGGTACAGGTTCAGATGGTTTGTACTGCTGCAAATATTGTAATACCCATGCTTTAAGAGACATAAAGATCCGTCCGGTACAATACCATTATAAAACTCGAGGAATGAGCTCAATACACACCTTGATGGGGAATTTTCTCAGTGGCCAGGTGAAAAGTGAGGTTTCCTGTCCTGACTGTTCCAACACAATTATGGAGCACATTGTATATTCTCGGTGTTCAGCTTCACAGCTCCAAGAATAGAGAATCCATAAACCCTCTGGGCCACCTGTGACTGTTGGTCACTTTTAGTACAGGAACACTGCTCTGCACTAGGGTGGGCTCATCTTGAATATTGTGTCACTTTAGGTCACTGCAATATAATGAAAGTATCGAGCTATTAAAGAGTGCCCAAAGAAGGGCAACAAAGATGGGGAAAGGTTTTGAGGGGAAGCTGTAGGAGGAGTGGCTGAAGTCACTTGGTCTGCTCAGCCTGGAGAAGAGAAGACTGAGGGGAGACCTCACTGCAGTTACAATTTCCTTGTGAGAGGAAGAGGAGGGGCAGACACTGATCTCTTCACTCTGTGGGGACCAGTGACAGGACCCAAGGGAGTGGCCTGAAATTGTGTCAGGGAAGGTTTAGGTTGGATATTAGAAAGAGATTCTTCATCCAGAGGGTGGTTGGGCACTGGAACAGGCTCCTCAGGGAAGTAGTCACAGCACCAAGAGTTACAGAGTTCAGGAAGTGTTTGGATGATAATCTCAGGCACATGCTGTGATTCTTGGGGATGGTCCTGTGCAGGGCCAGGAGTTGGACTCCATGATTCATGTGGGTCCCTTCCAACTCTGCATATTCTGTCATTTTGTGACACATTACTGCTCAACTTCTTGTCTACCACAGTCCTGAGGCATTCTGCAAAGCTGCTTTGCAGCTGGTCTGAGGGGGGTTGTTCCTCTCCAGGAACAAGATTTGGCTTTTTCCTTTGCTAAACCTCCTGGAGTTCCTGTCAGCCCATTTCTCTAGCCTGATGAGGACCCTCAAATTGCATCACACCTCTCTACTGTATCAGCCTCTCCTCTCAGTTTTGTATTATTTAAACTTGCCGAGGGTATGTGCTGTCCTATCATCCAGGTCATTAGTGGAAAATGTTAAAGAATATTGGCAGTACTGACCCCTGGAGTACATCACTAGTGACTGGCTTTTAGCTGGACTTTGTGCTGCTGATTACAGTCCTTTGATGCTGGAAACTCACTTAATTTTTAAACCACCTCACTGTGCAGCTGTTTACCCTGTACTTCATCAGTTTGCCTATGAGGATGTTATGGGAGACATGGCTAAAAGTCTGGGTAACATCAATTTAAACAACATCCCCTGCTGTCCCCTCGTCTACTGAGGCAGTAGGCTCGTCACAGAAGGTTTTCAGATTAATCAAGCAGGATTTTTTGTTCCCCTCGTCAGTATGGAAACCCTGACTACTCTCAATCACCTTGTCCTTCACATATTTAGAAATGGTTTCCAGAATTATTTGCTCTCTGATCTACCAAGGGAAAGGGGTGAGGCTGACAGGCCTACAATTCTCCACATCCTCTATTTTTATAGACTATTCCAATAGGTTTGGAAGGCACCAGTTTTGTAGTCACATATGCTGTACAGCTAAACAGGAAGAAAAGGTACCCAATTAATAGAATATATTTTCCGCTCTAATTCTGTAGCCTGATGATGGCCATTATTTTGTGTTTATTAGCTTCCTGTAGTTCAGAGCAAAAGATTAAGGATAATCAAATTGGAATAATTTATTATGACTTGTCAAAATACATTTCATTTATATAATTCATTGGCTTTTTCATCATAAAAGAAACATGAACTTTCCACATTTTAAAATATTTATATAAATATAAAAATATTTATATTTACTTAAAGGTACACAGTGACCATGTCCACACTATCTAATATATATAAAATATTAATTACCAGTGTAGATGCATGCATTGTATAAATTTGCACCAAAAATTATGAAAAAGCACTTAAGTACACTTTGAACAATACTTATCCAGCTGGAACAGAACATATGTATAGCTTTGTGTTTTATGATGCAATCACTTCAAGAAGTTTAACATGTGTAGCTGAAGAGAACCATTTGCAGAAATGGTCTGATTAATAATGATAAAATACAGAATGAGGGCTTAAAGTTGTTGCTACTACCTGAACTCCATCTGACTACCTGAACACCACGTCTCAGCCACAGGTACTTGCACAAATCTTGACCCTAGGAACAGTTTAGATCAGAGTAACATAACTTTTTCCAGCAAGGATTTCAGGATTGAGATCTTTTTTTCTTAACCGAGCTTTTCTTCCAGAATAGAGCTTATTCATGCAAGCACATGCAACTGTGCCACCACAACATTGATTTAACTGAAAACATCTTTTGTTAATGGGGCATGGCATTTCCTGGTTGCACCACATTAACTTCATTTCTTTGGATCTGGTAATTAAGGCCAATTGTCTCTTGAAGACAACAAATTAATTCCTGACACTGTTGCACTTTCTCAACTATCACAACCAGCTTTTACACTAAAAACAAACAAACAAAAAACCAAAACAAAATCCAAACAAACAAAAACCCACAAAAAAAAAACAAATAAATTTGCACAAAATTCACCAAACTATTTAAGCTGTGTTTATACAGTCTATGGCCTGACTACTTTAGGCAAATGCAGTTTATACAGTCTCTGATGCAACTGAGTTCCAAACTTCAGCACAGCAGAGAGACATTTCAGCAGTGAATCCAAAGTCAAATGTACTTGGCCAGTGGAAAAGACAACCAAATCTCTCAGGTGATGGAAATGAGCAAGATAGAAGTGTTTAGAACACAAACTTGCAAACAGTCCCTTCTGAGCTTTGGAGGGATACCTCACAGGGATTTTCTTCCTTCTACTCAAATATATGAAGAGAGAACGCCTTGGCTCGTGTGACTGTTCAGAAGAACAACAGTTTACATCAAGATGTGCATGTCTCTGCTCATGTGCACAGGCCAGGAGGAGCAGGGCATGAAGGGGAAACCTGTGCTACCAAAGGACTCTGCTCAAACACCATTAGTCTGACATACATGGGATCTATCTGCAAAGAAAAAATACATGCATGCTTTTTCACATGCACAGGTACCAATATTCAGCAGCCATCAACAATAAAGACAGTGGAAGGAAAAATGAGACCAAAGTTCATTATTATTTTAAAAATTAAGAAAACTAATTGAATTTGTTCTTTCTTGAATGGAATTCAAGATTGTCTCCTGGAAGTCTTTAAGGAGCAACTTGGCTTAACCATGAGACAAAACTAAAAAGTTTTATCTGGTCTCTGCCACACTGTGTTGCATAAAACAATTTCAGTTTGGAGACTGACTTTGGAAGGAACCCAATAAGGTTTTCCCAATTTGTTCTTTTGTTTTCCTAACATGCCTTTGGCTTTTCCTTTAAAAACTGAGGATGTTTGTCTCCACTCTGAGGACAGTTGGAGTAGCTTCAGGGTGTTAGTGCAGCTACGCTGTTGGTATGAGAAAATGAGTAAAAGCACTAGAGAACAAAGAGTTGTTTCCAGATAAATTTGAGGGAAAGGGAAATTAATACTGGAACAATTACATCATTTTAATTAACTATCACAGCAGTTTAAATATCTGGTTCAGATCTCACTTTCCTTCCCTTTTCGACTCCATGACCTCAGTCTTTATCATATTGGCTTTATCTGCTAGTGCCCATAGTGACACGCAGACTTCCAGAAGACTTTGCAAAACACTAACTTCATTTAGCCAATGCAAATGGCCAGCATTGTTCCAGGGAGGGAACAGGCCTGCTGATGCAAAACTGCTCTGTTTATTTCAGGAAACTCATTGTTTCAATAAGCAACTTTCTTGTCTGGCCATTCTGCTCCTTGTTTTAGGATGTCAGTCAGTGTCAAAGAATTGGTGGTGGTGGGAAGATAAGACAGCTTACAGTCTCACTGAGTTACACTGCAGCTCAGCACAACTATTAAAGTTCCCAGCCAGATCACGCAACAAACAGAAACTAATTAAGAGTAGCTTACCCATGCAGCAGTATTTAAAATCTCACCCTGTCCTCTCTAAGGCAAAAAATCCCCGTCATTCCCAGGCTGTGTAAAAAGACACTTATGTCAAAATGTAATGTGACATGTTCTTTTAGATCATAAAGGGGTCGTTAGAAAACACATATTTCTCATGGTCATTTGGAATCCCAGAAGACTACACTGTGTAGAAAGTCAGTCTAAATAAAGGACAGAGTCCCAAAAGCCCCAAGCCAGAATCCAACTGCAGCATGTACATTCCCAAACAACTTTTGAATTTTTTTTCCATTTCTTTGGTGTCTGAATGTGAATTGACCCATTTGCCTACCTCCAACTACGAAAAAATTAACAGTTTTAAAAGATTGGTCTTTGCTACATACCTTTTCTAGTAAGACTGGGGCATGGCTCAACATTTGCTTTTGCAAACAATAGTCATGACCTGTAGAGCATGACCACAGTGTTTATTTGCACCTCCAGGATTCAGACATGATGTGAAGTCTGTCTGTGCATATATAACTTACATTGTTATATGCCATTCCCCTGCTTTCCTGATAGGTTTGTATTCCTGAATAGTCTCAAGGAAGTCACAGCAAAGATAGGCTTTGATTTAGTTATCGTTTAGAACACACACATATATTATATAAAATGTTCATATTTATATCAATATTATAAAACATATATACATGTATTACATATATATGATGAGTACATATGTATGTATATTTATTTCCAGTCATGAAAATCAAAGCTCCTGGGCTCCTAATGTCTTCTACTCTCTGACAGCAACATTGTGCTTTTGCCAACGTAAGTACCTCTCTTATAAGTCCAAAGACATTCTCCATTTCAAACCACTACATTCATACCAGCAAACACCCATAAATATAACCTCTATCTCCCTCTTTCCAAACCTACACCATTTTAGCAGCATAGCAAATGTATTTATAGAGCTGACAAACGACATAAAAGAAAAAAATTTTGCTAATATAAGCCTTATTTCCAGCAGGAGGCTTTGATGACAGAGAAAGAATTTACAGCACTAGATGCTAGGCAGGAGCATCCCATACCCTACCCTCTGCAGCAGCACCAGCTGCTTTCTGCCCACCGCTGCAAAAAAAAATCCAAGGTCTTCTCAAACAGACCGATGATTTCAGCAGTGCCAAAGACTAACAACCTCCCACTGTGGTTACAATAGGAGTGATGAAACTTGCAGTTTGAAAGATTGTCCTTTCAGAGCAGCAGCAGCAGCAACAAATGAAGGAAAAGTAAAAGAGAAACTGGAACCTCTTCGGGAGCTTCTGGGAGTCCCTCCCTGTGCAGGTAACAACTTCCAGGCTGAAAGCACAGTAGAAAACAGTGGGCATTTTAGTGGTCTAAAATATATTTCTAACTCAGTGAAATTACAAGTCATATAAAGTACCTTCGACATTTGGTTGGTTCTCCCAGACCTTCTGGGGCTCTCTTTTATGTACACTACAGTCTCCATGCGGGCTCTCACTTCATGTTCCTGCACTCATGACAGACGCAATAGTTTCTCTAATGAAAGGTTTTAAAGGGCAACTGCTGTTGGTTTTTTTCGCTACTATACTAACTAGCTGTCCCAAGTACAAATCTGAAATGTTCCAGGATCTGCACTGTCCAAATATAACTGACAGCAGAAATCGAGTC
The DNA here is from genome assembly GCA_035583185.1 of Anabacerthia variegaticeps. Classification (NCBI taxonomy): domain Eukaryota; kingdom Metazoa; phylum Chordata; class Aves; order Passeriformes; family Furnariidae; genus Anabacerthia; species Anabacerthia variegaticeps. The sequence goes on from JAWWEW010000078.1 coordinate 138,864,748, forward strand.
AGCTTTGGGGCAAAGGACAGAAACTGCACAACTATGCACATCTTTGAGAAGAGGACAAAAAGATCAGGAAAAATATCTTTTAAAAACCATCTCATTTTCAATTCAGTTCAAATGACTCAAATAATTTCAAATAAAAGCAATTACTCGACTGACAAACTGGCAGTTTGCATAAGGAATTATCCGCTGTGTGAAATAATCCTTTATTTCTCTCTGTACTCTTGACTTTTAAGATTTTGTGTATTAAATGGCCACATAGCCAATTGCCTTTCACACTGGTCATTTTACTTCAATAAGATGTTGGTGTTTTTAGTGTGACAACACTCATGCTGAAAAACAGGATCTCATTTACCTCTAACATATAGTACAAATTTTTTACACTTCAGCTGAGAGAGAGGCTGAGTAAGGAAATTAATCCATAATTCAAAGAAGTTTTCCCATTTCTTAGCTTTAATACCACTACATCAGAACAGGCAGTCACTCACACTGCAGCCTGCACAGCAACAGATCTACACTAAGTCCAGCTTGGAATTCATATTCTGTCCAGCGTAATGGCAGACTTTGTTCCACCAAAGTATATCTCCAGGTTTAGTGCATGGTGAGTCTGAGATTTTATTTAATTAGCACAAATGTAAAGCAAGGTAAACAATTTTAGTAAAAATATTTAGTGGACAGTTGGTAATTGGAAAAAAACAGCATAACCCTGTAGTATAATGCACTCTTACAAAGTGCACTTATTAACATTTCAAAAATGGCAGGAAAATCAATTCATTTACAAATATAGGCTCCTTATAACAAGATCTAAGGATTTAGTGGATTCACCAGAAGCCTGAATAGGCTCTATTGTTCAGAGATAATTTAAAACATCCTGCGTAGTTTCAGTAATTTAAATACCACTGGAGTACAAGCAGAGAAGATCTGCTTACTCATTTCTGATCACATAAGAACCAGAAAGCAATTCAGGTTAGGAGGCATACTTGGCAGTTTCCAAAATATCAGCATCCATTCCCATGTCTCCAATCAGCAAAGAAACATCAAGTGCATACTTCGCCTCATTCTTTGAATCTGTTCACTCTCTGAAACCATTCTAGGGAACACACTGTCATGAGACATAAATGCAGAAGAAAAAAATATTCTTCTATTTATGTAGGTCCCAATCCTGCAGAAAGTGTTTTGTGGGAAACTGTCTCAATTATCCGGAGTCCTTCAGACTATGAGGATTCCTCATGTGGGCTCTGGGACCTGCTGCATGAAGTTCCTTTAGAGTCATGTAGGCATCCCTGAATATTTTTCTTAAACGTGTGGCTCTTCTACCTGCCTCACATAAAACTGGAATGATTTTCTAAGGAGGCTTTTATATTTGGGCTCAAATTTAAGCATAATCTCAAGTGACATTTGAAGTCACAGCAGTTTTCTAGGCTTGAGTTGCAAAAGAAATGAGACAAACTGATGTCCAAGTGACTCTCATGAGAAATTGTTGGGTAATATTCCTTTTTTAAAAAAGCCTTTATTTTCATTCTAATCACTGAGATTTGAAAGGGAAATAAAAGCCAAAAGAAGAAATAAGTAGCACAGGGATATCTTTTGAGGGACAAGAGTGTGGGTGGGATGATACAACAAACTCAGAATGAAAGATTGACTTGCCAGAGAGACACTGGGCCTTATCATGGTCAAATGAAGCAATAGTTCAGAGACTGGTGCAACTTTGACTCTTCACTTCCGAAAAGAGACTTCTATATTCCTGATGCAGTACGTTATTGCAGATCTTATTTTCCATAAAATATACACAGAACCTTCCTTAGGAAATGGTTCATTTACAGTCACTAGAGAAGCCATTGGCAGAAAGTGAACACAACACGGTTAGTCCCCTGCATGGAAACTTGGGAAAGGAGTAAGTGTCCAAGGAGAAGATATCGGGAATCTATGTGCATGTGGGAACAAAGCCCATCAAGGCTGTAGCATTTCAGTTAAGTAAAGTTCATTGTTAAACTTCAGTCCTGAGACAGAGTAGAATGAAATTAGAGACTTATTTGTGCTTAAAAGAGAAAAGAAATGTTTACTATGGTTGTACCTAGTAACATGTTGCAAAAGGTAGTTATAAAACACTCACTTTAAAAGAGGCAGGACACAGTCTATTTCACTGGAGAGGCTGAGAAAGCAAGCAGATCTAGCCCTAGGAAAAATACTTACAACCTGCAAGGGTAGATAAACCAAAATAAACCATGGGACATAATTTTGACAGTAAAGAATTATGCACAGACTCCGGATGAGTAATCTAAATAAAGACAGTGATAGCTACTGAAAATCCAGATACCATCAAGGGCTCTTCCAGAAGAAGAGGGAAAGAATGAGAAAATATTGCACAGACTGTGGGGAACAGTTAGACTTTACAGTTGGCCTGTTACACATCAAGTAATGTCATGGCAAGTGGAGATCATGGTATCCAGCTATGACAAACACATATCAGCTGCCAGAGAGTGAACGGCAGGATAAAGAATGATGAGCTGGAGTCCACCAGGATTGAGGTCACCAAGACTCAAGATTGAGGAAATTCAGAAAGACACAAGCAAATGGAAAATGCCTGGGTAAGAAAGTGTGAAACAAATCCAGCAACCAGCAGAAGCAGCCAACTGTATGAACTTTGCTCATATTCCTCAAAAGTGCAGATGCTTTCAGGCAGTTAAAGCAAAGTGAAGAAATATGGATAAAGTCACAGAACAAAGAACAGACACCTGGAAGAGTAAAAGTGATCGAAAGGAAAGCATTTTTCATAAAACACCACAGCTTTACAGAATAGCTTGAATTAACATGTGATGTCTTAGAAAGAGTGTTGGATCCGTGGCTATGTAAAGTCAGCCTATGGCATCCACCAAGAGAGGAAGGTGGTACACTCAAAGAGATACTGGGATAAGGATATCCACTACAATATTTAGAATGTAGAGATTTCCTCTACTCACTTTTGGCTGGTTGCTGTAAGTTCTATAAAGTACCGTATAAAAGTCAGCCACAAACATCTTCAGGCAAACACATTTTATGCAGACTATCCAGACAGGAGAGGAACTGAGATTTGTGCCTTTGAGAGCTGCTACTGCTGAATGCTTTAGGGCAACCTCACTCTTTCCAGAACAAGGCTTTACAAACTGTAAAAATTCAAAATCTGAGCCTGGTCATCTTACAAGAAAACCTACTCAGAGACATTATATTTTACCCCATGTAGATGGTGCCACGATTTATTTGCAAGACAGGATTTCATTTCATGGTGACTTAGCAGTAATCTCACCAAATTTAAGATTTGACATCATAAAATAGAGGAATGTGTGTACTTGGTAGTCCTGAATACTAAACTTAAGGCAAATCATGTACACACCATGCATTAACAAAGAGGTTTTGCAGTAAAAGCAAAGATTTGGCAGATTTCTGAAATCTTAGACAGATATTGTGAGAAAATATCAGAATGGGAATACCCTCTCTATGTGTCAGGGAGTGATGTTGCTACAGTGGATTACAGCTCCAATTCAGAAAAGTGGTCTGCTGGCAGCATGCAGGAATCAGCTGTGGCCAGGAAACTGAGAGCAAGTTTCGTAACTTTATTTTGTAACAGCAAGAGTCCACAGAACAACACAGAAAAACTAAACACACCAGTGCCAAGTGGGAATTTCAGCACAAAACAAGGCTAACAAAGCTATTGGAAAGAAGAAACTATAATAAAAAGTCTGACTGCAAAGATTAAACATCAAACAAACAAACAAACAAACAAACAAAAAGCTGGTTTTTATTGCTATGCACTCTCTCAAGTACATGAAAGTGAGGTTTCAAAGAGCCATGACCGACAGTAGATATCACAGAATCACAGAATATGCTAAAGTTGAAAGGCACCCATTAGGATCATCAAGTGTAGCTCCTGGCCCTGCACAGCACCATCCCCAAGAGTCACAACATGGGCCTGAGAGTATCATACAAATGCCTCTTGAAATCTGTCACGCTTGGTGTTCTGACCACTTCACTGAGGAGCCTGTTCCAGTGCCCAACCACCTCTGGATGAAGAATCTCTTTCTAATACCCAACCTAAACCTCCCCTGACACAATTTCAGGCCATTCCCTCAGGTCCTGTCACTGGTCCCCACAGAGTGAAGAGATCAGTGCCTGCCCCTCCTCTTCCTCTCACAAGGAAGTTGTAACTTCAGTGAGGTCTCCCCTCAATCTCCTCCAGGCTCAACAGACCAAGTGCCCTCAGCCTCTCCTCGTACAGCTTCCCCTCAAAACTGTTCTCCTCTTTTGGACATTCTCTAATAACTTAATATCTTTCTTATATTGTGGTGCCCAAACCTGCACACATTATTCAAGGTGAAGCCACCCCAGTGCAGAGCAGAGCGGGACAATCCCCTCCCTCGACCAGCTGGTGATGCTTTGCCTGATGCCCCCCAGGACAGGGTTGGCCCTCCTGGCTGC